>CM061747.1:196821123-197529559 GCA_030979885.1 Lolium multiflorum
CAGGTGTGGCACTGCACTTATGCATATTATACTTACTTAGAATCTTTTCTAAATAAGCCTTTTGCGATAGTCCTAATACTCCATTGTTCCTATCTCGGTGAATTTCTATGCCCAAAACATATGACGCTTCACAAGATCTTTCATATCAAAATTTGAGGACAAGAACTTCTTTGTTTCTTGCAGTAGACTAACACACTGCTGGCGAGCAGAATATCATCCACATACAAGATTAGGAAAATATATTTCCCACTTTTAAACTTTGCATAAACGCAATTATCCTCAATATTTTCTTTAAATCCAAATCTTTTAATTGTTTCATTAAACTTTAGATACCACTGTCTGGAGGCTTGCTTTAATCCATAAATGGATTTCTTTAGGCGGCATCCCATTTCTTCCTTGCCTTCCATGATAAAACCCTTGGGTTGTTTCATGTAGACATTTTCTTCTAAATCCCTGTTTAGAAATGCCGTCTTTACATCCATTTGATGCAACTCTAAATCAAAATGTGCAACTAGTGCCATGATGATTCTGAAGGAATCCTTACATGAGACCGGAGAAAATATCTCATTGTAATCTATCCCTTCTCTTTGTGTAAATCCTTTTGCCACTAGAGGTGGCTGTTGTTGCTCCCTTTCATGCTCAACAAATGGTTCATTTGGCTCCTGACGGACAGGTTCCGAATTTTCACTCATCGTTGTCATGGGTGGAGTTACAACAGGCGCTTGCACCACAATCGCAGGGATCGTCGGTACATGTGCACATGGTAGCGTAAAAAATGGCTCCTGAGTCATCGGATTAGGTGCATGCACCCT
The DNA here is from genome assembly GCA_030979885.1 of Lolium multiflorum. NCBI lineage: Eukaryota > Viridiplantae > Streptophyta > Magnoliopsida > Poales > Poaceae > Lolium > Lolium multiflorum. The sequence continues at coordinate 196,821,936 of CM061747.1, forward strand.
CTTCTCCTCAAGATCAATTTTCCGAGCTACCATGCTCCCCTCATCATTTCGTCCTCTAAGAAGACAGCATGTCTCGTTTCCACAAACTTTGTATATTTCTCTGGACAGTAGAAATGATAACCTTTTGACTTTTCAGGATAGCCAATAAAATGGCAGCTGATTGTTTTGGTATCTAACTTTGCTATGTTTGGATTGAATACTTTGGCCTCAGCAGGGCTCCCCCACACTTTCAGGTGGTTTAGAGAAGGCACTCTCCCTGTCCATAGCTCATACGGCGTTTTGGGCACCGATTTGCTTGGTACTCTGTTTAGAATGTGAATAGCGATTTTTAACGCCTCAATCCACAATCCCAATGGTAGTGGAATAGCTCATCATACCGCGCACCATATCCATATGGCACTGGTTGCGCCTTTCAGCCTAATTTATTCTGCCGAGGTTCAGCCTCAAGACGAGCACTGCCATCATTCCGCCTCCCTGTAGAAACCTTGCAAAAGGTCCAGGGACTTGGCCATATGGAGTATGTCGACCGTAGTACTCCCCTCCTGACTATCTTTATTCTTTTATCAAGCTGATTTTCAGCTTTAGTTTTGAATATTTTGAATTTATCCAACGCTTCTGTTCTTTCTTTTATTGGATAAATATAACCATATCGGGAGTAATCATTCGTGAATGTTATGAACGAATCATAGCCATCCACACTTTTCACAGAAAATGATCCACATATCTCGGTGTGAATTATTTCTAGTGTTGATGTGCATCGATTTGCACCCTTTTTAATTTGCTTTACAAATTTTCCTTTAATGCAATCGATGCACTATTCTATGTCCGAGAATTCTAATGGAGGAAGAATATCATTTTTAACGAGTCTTTCTATTCTCCCCCTCGAAATATGGTCTAAGCGACAGTGCCACAATTTCGATGATTCATCAGTTCTTTTCTTTTCTTTTGTTCTTTGTCCAACGCGGACAACACTTTTTCACTCACATTACACACAGACAACACCCACATAAGCATTATTACACCATATGGCACACTTGCCATGTCCTTCCTGTCCATGTGTACTTTTCTGTCACCAGTTGCTTCAGCAGCTGGGTCGCACATATCTTTGAAGAACCAGTGAACTGGTTCTTTATTCTTTCAAGATACTCCCATACGGAAGCACACTCTGCAATTGAGCCCACAGCGTTTCCCAATTGTATTCTTTATAAATGGCACTTAGCCACTTTTTATTCTGCCATGCAACACCATCATCCTTGTCATTTCTGACTGGATCTTTTGGTCTGACCGGCTGTGGGAACCCAGTCCACCTCAAGCACAAATCGACCTTCTTTCTCCATTCAGTGTAGTTGTCACCTCTGAGGGTTGGAACATCCTTGATGCAGCTCATCAAGTAGTACCCTCCTTTAAACCACAATGAAATGAGATCATAACAACAATTGCATGCAATAATCCAACGTTGGTCAAAATTAGAACATACAACTGTTTATGCAAATAAAACTATATCACCGTTGGGCAGAAATAGAGATAAATGCACATGTCATTGCAACAAAACATGATCATGCCATCAATAACGTTGGTCATAAAATGACATGATCATAATTGTTTCAACAATCACTTTTAAGCAACTTTTTAAATTTTAATCATCACTTTTGCATTTTCCCAAATTGAAAATGCATCTTTAACTATTTGCAGCGGAAACTTTGAATTCATTAAACTTTAAAACTTTCAGAAGCATCTCAGTTACTTTTTAATTTCCTAAAACAAATATCTCGTTGGTTCAATTTGCTCAGGAAAAAACTTGACAAAAAATGCTTCTTTTACTATTGCAGCGGAAACTTTAACTTTAAACTATTAACTTTTCAACTTTTCAGAGACATTACTGTTACTTTTCATTTCCTAAAACAAATATCTCGTTGGTTCAATTTGTTAGGAAAAAAACTAGACAAAAATTGGCCAAAAAACAGCCCAAAAATTGCCTAAAATGCCTCTGTAATTAATAAAACAGTAAAAACTGACTGTTACTGTACAGCGCAGCCTGCGGCCCACACGACCCGCTACGCACTGAGCGGCACGCAGCCGACGTGGCGCCCACGCGGCCGAGCGGCGCACAGGGACACGGCGCCCACGCGGCCTGCCAACGCGGCCCAAAACGCGGCGCCCACGCGGCCTTCCTTCGGCCCATCATCCGAAGAATAAGAAGATTCTGGAGCCCAAGATGTATTAAGGAAAGCTAGAGTTGTAATAGGAAGTATTATTTGTATCCAAGTGACGAGTTAACAAACCATCCCGATCAGAATTTGTACATGTAAACCTCGACTCCACTCTCCTATATAAGGGAGTCGAGGGACAAAGAAAGGATCGACTCATTGTTAACATAACCCTAGTTTTCATAATCGCGAGTACTTTCGCCTAAACCTTCGAGATCTACTTGCCCTCTACTTCTAGCAAAACCCTAGTCTACAATCCGTAGGCATTGACAAGTTAATCCCTTGTCACCGTCGCGCCTTTCGCGGCCCGAACGTGCCCGCCCCACGCGGCCCGAACGCGAGAAGCCCGCGCCAACGCTCGCTAGGGTTTAGATCCCGGCCGTCCATCTCGATCCGCCTGCAAGATTGATATCGGCTCCGCGTATAAAACGGCCGAAAAATCGCTGTGCGCCCAAACCCTAGAGCATTTGCCCTTCTCCCTTTCTTTCACCTCTGCCCGTGGCGGCGGCTCGTGGAGGCTTGAGATGGCCGGTGTGGCGGGCGCGCCGCCACCGCCCTCGCCGAGCAAGCACCATGGCGCCTCCGCTCTTTCTGTCGCAGCCGCGTCACGGCGGGCTCTTTTTCTTTCTTTTCTTCCCACTGAGGTCCTCGCCGGTGAAGATCCTCTCAAAGACTTCGCCGGGGACGAGATCCTCCCCTTTGCCCTTTCTCAGATCTACCTCCACTGCATCCCTGCGCCGGCGGCTGCGAACTGAGACAGCGGTGGCGCCCGGTTTTCTTGCCGGTGTGTGCGTCACCCGAGGCGAGCGCACCGCCGTCAAGATAACCTGTGAGGCGTGCCTCTGTACTTTGCTTCGCGACGTGTAGCATAAAGAACACGGCAGAAGCACGTAAGATCCGTTCTTTGCCCCGCTGCATGCTATGGGAGTGGTCTTCTTCCGATGCCTCGCCTGCCGATGCGCATCGAGATCGGTAGGGCGTCGTCCCTAAGCGCGCGCACGAACTTTGCTCGGCGAGAAAGGCCCCCGCCGCGTGTTCTTACTTTGGCTCTGAGGGAGGATTAGGGTTTCTTTTCACTTTACTTCTTCAACCCGAACAACATGAGATCTACAACTAGCAACTTGGCTCTCGATACCAATGTTATATTCGCTAGATCGTCTAGAGTAGATCATGGCCGGGTAGGAGAGGGGTACTGTTAGTTTACCTTCTCCATTGGAGATGGATCCCGTCGACACAGGCATGGTGGCGACGGCGACGGCGTGAGGTCGAGGGAGAGGTGGCGGCGGCGGAGCTTCCCGTCGGCACTGTGCGAACCCCAGATCGGTGGGTCGTCTGGTGGGGCGAGTGGCAGCTCAGTCAACCTCTTAATCTGTGCCACCGCCCCCACCACTGTATTTATAGCACAGGCGACAGGGGCCCACCAACCAGATGTGGTTGGGCGCCCCCGATCAGGGCGCGGACGAGGTCAAGGGTCCGAGTTCGAGCCGTTGGGCTCGGACGCGAGGAGATCATCCTAACAGGGGGCATCTATTCCATCCATGGCCACATTGCCCAATTGGAGCTCTCCCAATTAAGGTCGTTTGTTCTTGGAACCTCTCCGTAAACGAAGCAAAATGTTCATGAAAAAGTTTCTCCTTGTGCTCGTGCTTCCGGTGACCCAACCACCATTGTGCTTCGCCGTTGTATCTGGTTCTTCCTTCTCTTGCATTCACCCTTAGGTTGATTTTTGTGTGTTGGCGGCTCTCCTCCTTGATGCTAGTAATCCTTGCACTTCGCTTCCTAGCCCTCACAATGATCATGAGGATAATGATTCTCTTTAGACTATCCCTAAGGCTACGCTCCTTCGGGGATAGACGACAATTTTGGAGAAAAGACCACGGCTCCATCTTTTGAGGCATTTAGCCATGTGCTTGATCTTGTGGAAAAGGTTTTGGAAGGCCTCATGGTGCCCTAAAGGCTCACTCCAAGTTTGAAAACAGTGTCATTGAAGCCCAGAATGACAGGCCAGAAGTTCTCAAACTTGAAACCACGCGGCTCCTCGACCACTATCATTTGCAAGAAGACGCGAAAGAACATTTGGATAAGGCAAAAGAGAGAGTGTTGAGGACGCACTAGGTCAAAGTGGAGGTCCCACTGCATTGCAAAAAAAGGCAAATTTGAGATTTAATCCTTCTTACCGAACTAAAAATTACAATCAGCACAAAAGCATATATCACCAGGCCCCAAAATGCTACGTTGATAACAAACGCAGACATCCATAAATAAGACTTCTCAAGAGTAACATGTCAAGCAGCAATCTTTCCCTAGGAATGCATTGCCTGCTAGCCAGAAACGCAGCGCACACGATGTCCTGTGATTGTTCTTACATGGTTTAATTTCGAACATACAGGATTGTTCTGTTGTGAACGCATAGTCTGAAAAATTTCCCAGATTACCCCCTCAAAACGAGATAAAGTACGTAAATCGCAAAATTCCACCAAACAAAGAGTTCTCCAGATTTTCTCCAATATGAGAGCTCAGTAAGCTACCACGATCGACTTCCTGATTGATTAGAGACCAGCATCTGTTAGTTTTGACAAACCCAGCGAAAAATAAGAAACGTTAGACACATAAGTATATGCAGGTCAAGTAAATGAGTGATATGGAAAAACACCAAAACAAAACTCAGTGAACTGAAATAAAATAGTGAAATATCATCTGGATAACACAGTTTATTTTGTATCCAAGACTTGATCATAGAAGAAAATTACACCACGATCAAATTTAAGAAAGATCAATCTTCAGTTTCAGGATTCAGTCATTTAATATAAAATTTCTCAGAAGAAAAGAAAATGCTCATCATGGTGACAAGACTATATACATTCGTGTTCTTATACAGTGGTCACCAGATGAACAAGGCCAGGCATCCTTTGTGCCTGAGGCGCTGCGAAGCACCAAACGATAATCTTTAGCAGCCTGGCAAGTTGCTTCCAGAAGGATGTGAATGGAAGAACATGTTAAGGTAGCAGTAGCACGCAATAATCCAGAAACTCAATTCGGCACATGGGAGCATATGCTTCTGCCACCGGAAAAACATTTTGAAATGTTAAAAAAATTCGATCAAAAATCTACGTATCGACATTCTACGTACGTACATCAAGTTTTGCAAAAAACCAACATTTTTTATGACTTGTGTGAAAAAGACAAAAAAACGTCACGTACAGGCCTTTTTTTTGAACCAAATTTGTCTTTTTTAAACACGACAGTAAAAATGTCTGTTTTCCGTGGAACCACTTTGTGAACGTGTAGAACTTCGAGATGTACCTATTAAATTTTATGTCCTAACTTTTCAACATTTTAAAAGTGTATTCAAAATAAAATTTGAAACCGGGATCATATGCTCCCGGGTGCCAAAACACCACTCCCGCAATAATCATTCTACAGGAATATGTTACTACTAGCTTTGAGTATTGGTAAATACTAGTTGCATTAAAACACCAACTAGAACAGAACCAACAAGAAGCTTGTTAAGGATAGCAACATGTTTGAAAATACACAGGAAACCAGTTGAAAATAATTGCCATAATTGGCAAAAATATGCACATAATTTGTTTTTTCAATCCATAAGCTGCATGGATTGAGTAAGATATACTTGTATCAAGAATGCAGCATTCTAAAAATGTGAATGGATGAGATACACCAATGGATCAATCAAGAAGCATTAGCTAAAACAGAGTGAAGAGAGATCTGTTAGCTGGTAAATTGGTACCTTTGTCTCTTCTATGGATGTCTGAGCAAACCAGAACGTCTGCCAAAAGTCTTGTTTTTCGCAGTGTCCTTCTTGCCTGAAAAGGGTAGTTCAGTTTACAATAATTTCCACAGCAGCAACAATACCACAACATAGTTTCAACAGTATAGGTTCATGTGCACCGTGTACAAAAATCAAGGTAGCAAGTGAGAGCAGGTTCTCAAGAATTCAGCAGTGTACCCATAGGGGATAGCACAACAATAAGCAGAGGAAGATAACAGCTGAGTAGTGTAGATGAGTTATTGAAAGGATACAACACATTTAAATCCTTAATTTACCTTCTAAAGCAAAATTATAGAGATATGGAAACATAATGTAGAACATACAGTGTACTAAAACCTTGCAAAATTTCTGTTGAAAAGCTAAATCGCTTACAACACCGTGTATATGTTTCAAATAAATTCTTTACAACCTGGACAACAGGTAGAAATGACAAGGGGTTGGGTGTTTCAAACCAAGGAAAGGTTTGGGATTGAGAACTCAAGTCCTAGCTACTCCTAGGTACTTGCAACGTTTTTGACCCAGGAAAAGAACAGGAACAGAGGCGTGAAAATAATTAGTCCTTCAATACAACTTATGAAATGATACTGCAAGTGGCTAATATCAATTTGAACGCCAAGATCAGGAATAGAACTGGGATTATATTGGTACGGTTAATGCATTTTAGTCCTTGATTACATCTTACGGAACAATATCCTAGTGACAAACATAGATGAATCACCAATTTTTACAGAACACATGACATAAGTATAATTAATTGGTAGCAAAACACAGGATATCTAGTCATATTCTCATGTAGAGACATGCACTATGTCTATTGGACTATCCCCAGCAAATCCAACCACTAGGATACAAAAAACAAATACTGCCGAAGATGATCCACAACGCAATACATGCATCTAAAACTGAAACAAAAATTGAGAAGTTTTGACTCTAGCAATTGGACGAGCAAGTCAGTACCTGCACAAGGGATCCGGCTCGATCCAAGCCACGGTGGAAGAACACATGGTATACTGTCGGAGTTGCCTGTATACAGAGAAGACCCAATCACCTCCTTCATGTTCATGTCCAGGACGATAAGGTGTTCATCAACCGTGAGGTAGACGACACTGCTGTTGAGTGGGTCGAGAAGGCCAACTTGTGGCGCCCTCCTCCTTTAGGGGGAGCCATGGGTAGCCTCGATCCGCCCAGAGCCTGGTGAGCGCCAGCCGGTGCTCCAGCGTCCAGCCGGTGCATTCCTCATCGAGCACAAAGGAACTGAGCACGAATGGTTCCTTTCGAGAGACCTCGACATACCGCAGCCGCCCCTCGCTGACACCCACCCGCCGGAACCTGGCGGGCGTCTGGTTCCACGGCACGTCCTTAAAGTGCTGTGCGCCATCTGGCAGCACGCTGCCCCTCGGCAGCTCGGTGAAGGAGAGCTCCGGCGGATCGGAGAACGGGTCGGCGGAGGCCACGCCCCAGGTCACGTCGACAAACCAGAGGCGGCCGCCGAACGCCAGCGTCTCCTGGTTTACCACCATCTGGCGCGCAGAAGCCGGGGGTTGGGATGGCGAGGGCGAGACCACGACGTTCTCCCACTCGTCTCTTTCGGAGAGGAACCGGAGCATGAGGTTGAGGTTCCCTTCCTCCGGCACGGCGACGGCGAACCTGTCAGGCGGCCCGTGGCCGCGATCGGCCTGGGTGAGCAGGCCCATGTAGCGGCCGTACACCATCTTCGCCGCGGGGTTGCAGGCGATGTCCGGGAGGCGGGAGAGCTGGCGCGTGAGAGGGTTGAGGACGAAGCGCGTGATGTCGGGGAAGCGGGTGAGGTCGTACCGGCCGATGCGACGGCGGGCGAACGCCTCGGCCCAGTGCTCGCGGGCGCCATGCTTGACGAAGCGCAGGTCCGAGAAGAGGAGGAAGAGGAGGCCGTCGCCGCTCGAGGCGCAGACTTCGCCGACGACGTGCTGCGCGAGGTTGCTGCTGGGGCCTGGGAGGGGGGCGGTCTTGACGAGGTGCATCGGGACGCACAGGTCGGAGGCGCGCGGCGGCTGGGCGAGGCGCACGTACGCGCTCTGCGCTCCGGGGTCCGCCGAGATGATGCGGGTCATCATGCTCCACGGGGGATGCGAGGCGGCGGCGGTGGTGAAGGAACGGCGGAGGCCGCCGGAGACGGCGGCGGAGAGGCGTAGGAGCGGCATCTCTAGCTGCCTGACGCGGGTCGCCGGTTGTGCAGACTGCAGCCGGGGATTTTCTTGTCTTGTTGGTCGTGGTGGGGAAAGCAGAGTGCTTTTTGTGTTTTGAGAACTAAAGCAGAGTGTTCTGGTGAGCCAGGTTTACATGGACTAGGTGCACGCAGCATGCAGGACGAAAAGCATCGTGTGGTTGTTCCACAGGGTATTGTACTGAGAGAGCTTTCTGGGCCTACACGTCAGTCAGACAGACTGCGGCGTGGTGCATGGACCGAGTTCAGCATTCTGAGTGGAAGGATTAGCTGCGAAACCTGAGGACACCAGTCGTGAACGTTTGAACAGCTGTTTCCCATTGGCTGTGCTTCTGACGTCACAGTTTTCCCGCCAAAATGGTTCTTGGGCTGGTGCTGGGGCTCTGACAGAGCAGGGCCCTCAAGAACATGAAACGTCTCAGAGCAGAACGCGCCATTGTCCAAACAAACTCAACAGGCTTTCCTAAAATAATAAACAGTCTATTGACATCCCAGAATCAATTTCCAGAAATATTTATGTACGGAGTAAGTATGTATGTATAAGTAAGCTCATACATAGCTAAGCTTGCGATTGGATCTCCTCTGTTATCATCAGATATTGAACTTACATAGTGAAACAATCATCAATTTTCCACAGTTGTCACACACAGTAGTGGATGGGTAAGCAGAGGAGATCCCAGAATAATAATTATCATAAGAGAATCAAACAGAGATCTCTACATATAGGACTTCTCATAACAGAATTAAGCATACGGACACTTTTCCCACGAAAGGATAATGAGCAATTGTCTTGCAAGAGAACACATAGTGTAAGGTGTTCTCTGCCGATCATTACATGCCGATTGAACATAGTGATTCGGACTGAAAGTCAGCAGCGATTCCCAGAGTCCCCAGAAACAACATGATAACTCCATCAGCGCATAACTCCAACAAACCTAAACATCTCCAAATATTCCCCAAAATGAGAGCACGGTAAACTAGCATAATCAGCTTCCTACTTGATCAGAAGATTTGAATCTGTGAGTTTTAAGAAAGGAAACATTAGGGGGTTTTGAATAAACATACGAACATAGTTAATAATATGAAAAAATAGCCAAAAGTATCTGACCAAACAGGAAGGCTTCTTCAGTCCATGTATGTCTGTTTACTTTTCTATACATTCTTTATTGCAGCAGAAAATTGCCCCCATTCGCACTTGCTAATAAATAGCTACTTTAAGGCTTCATCAGTTGTTGATAATATTTTAGGAAAAAGAATCATAGTTTACATGCTGATGAAGTGACCATAGGTGCCCTTCAGGCTCTTATACATTATTTGGTAACGCAATGGTCAGAACAATGAACATAAGTACTCATCATTCTTCACACTCCTATACCTCTAATGCTATGGTTTGATCAATCTGTGGTTTTGTACTTAATCAAGCCTGCTAGTTCAGAAAGTACTAATACACGTGGATGAAGATCCATGCTAAAATACCAACTGATAATTTCAGCAGTATGGCAAGTTGCTCAAGGGAAAATTGCTCATCAACATGGCAGCATGATAATATCAACAGTCTGAAACTTTCGAATGTAACTGGTTTTCAGTCCCAACAATATTTCTAGTTCCAAGAAAACACTCAGTAGAACTCAATCAGAGACAATTAGGTATTGACTATTGAGGAAGTTGATATATTGACCACAGAGAGAACCAGTTGAAAATAGTTATAGCTGGCTTCACATGCACAACGCTGTTCTTCTAGATTATAAAGTGTACGGATTAGTTAAGACATATACGTAAGAAGAATGCAGCATCCTAGACATGTGAATGGATGATATACAACCAAACATGCATTAACAAAGAAGCATTAGCTAAGAGAAAGTACCCAGAGGGATTCATTATCTTGTCAACTGGTACCCTTCAGGTCTTCGGGTGCCTGTCTGAACGAACCAGAACATCTGCCAGAGTCTTTCTTTTTGTGACATCATTCTTGCCTAAAAAGGGTTCATTTGATCAGTGTACAAGATTTCAAACAACAGGCACAACACTAGCAACAAAGAGTATATTAAATATAGATTTCTATGATATGCATACTAGACCTAGCGCTGAACAAAAACGACACATAGAGCGAGGTTATAAAAAATCCAGAACATCGAACATATATAAGTTATAATCAGAGGGATACATTGTTTTGAGTAGTCAGTCTAAAAAGTAGTGTATATGATAGATTAAATTGATACAAAAATACTTAAATCCTTAAGGAACGTCTTAAAACCAAATTAAAGAGAGATGGAAATAATAACTGGAGCATGTTTTTTCGATAAGGGGCATAAGTGGAGCATGTCTTAAAACCAAATTAATAAGTGGAGAATGTCTTAAAACCAAATTAATAAGTGGAGCATGTAATGTAAATTAGAAATTCATAAACAACAGATAACTCTAAACATGCTTTAAACTGGAAATTCTGACTTCCAGAAATCACTAAAGGAGGATGCTGTACTTAGCTGTGCTAGCAGTCCACTAGACCACTACAGATAAGGAGCATAAGATAGCCATGGATTAATTGTTACGAAGTATTGCCAAAGATATATCAGATTCATCCCAGGAAAATCCCCATAGTAAGGAACTCCCTTTGAGAAATAGTACCAGAAAAAGATGAACAATTTCATTACTGAGAATATGCGCATAACATTTTAGCACTACGACTAACCTAAGGTACATGACAGCAAACATTTTTTTCGATAAAACCATGACAGAAAACATAGATTACAAAAGTTGCAGTTTAAAAGCTTAACCCCTCATACAACCACATAAGTGTTTCAAGATAGTAATTTATAATGACCAAGGGAATGCGAACATAGATAACCAGTATGTTGAATGCCAGAAGAAACATATGGAGAAACTGCGCTCAAGAACACAACCAATGCGGTACACAAGGGACCAAACATGGCTGAAACTAAACATATATAGGAGTGTCATCAATATAGAACTCATATGCCCTTAGAAATGATTTCAAATTAGCAACTATCTAGAGAGAAATGTGTCACCTGGAATCAGGCTTGATCCGAGAAATGAGGGGAGCACACATGGCAGAAGGAAACTCGACTCGCACTTGCGTGGATGAATGCCGGCAGCTAATTCCACTGAGTCAATCAGGCTCTTCCCTGCGCAAGTCCGCGCTAATACAGAATCCTTCGTCCACGGGCACGGTAAGATACAGTGAGTCGACGCTGAGTGGACCAATAGCAGCAATGGAAGGCGTCGCCTTGGCTCCGAAATGGATAGTTCTCCACGACACCTGGTGCTCCAGCATCCAGCGCCCACTCTCGTCGTCCAGCGTGAACGATTTGATGCGGAAGGGATCCGCTGACAAACTTCCACAAACCGCAGCCTCCCTTCGCTTACCCCCATGCGGCGGTGCTTGACAAGCTGCCACATCTCTTCCTCGCCCTGTTGGTCGGGAAGCATGATGTCTCCTGGCAGCTCGACGGGGCAGAGCTCAGGCCGGTCGCTGAACGGGTCGACGCAGACGGCGCCCCAGCTCACGTCCACCCACCAGAGCCGGCCTCCGTAGTCCAGCACCTCGTGATTCATGTGCATCTGGCGCCCAGGCGGCAGCGGGGACGGCAGCACCAGCTCGTCCCACTCCCCTGTGTCCGAGGAGAGCCGGCGCAGCAGGAATCGCTGCCCGCCGTCAACCACGCAGAGCTGCGCGGCGGCGTACCTCTTGGGCGGCCCGCGCCCCCCGCCGTCGGCCTGGGTGAGGAGGCCCGTGGCGGCGGAGAAGGCGTTCTCCGTGCCGTCGAAGTCCGGGAGGCGGACCATCTCGCCGGTGACGGGGTTGCAGACGAAGCGCGCGAGCCGCATCGGGTCGTAGAAGGAGCGCGCGTACACCTGGTCGAGGACCTCGAAAGGGACGGGGGTAGGTGGCTGGTCCTCGAACATCCTCCAGGCGTTGGCGCGGTTCCTGTAGGTGCCGAACAGAAGGAGGCCGTCGGCGCTGGCGGCGAGGACGCCGCTGCCGAAGACGTTGATGAAGTTGCGGTCGGTGCTGGGCGGACGGGGCGAGGAGGCGCCCTGCTTGGGGTCCGCGGCGCCGCTGGTGAAGAAGTTGACGGGGTCGCGGTCGGTGTTGTCCGGGAAGGGTTCCAGACCGACGGCATGCCTGGGGATGGTGAGGTGGGAGACGAGCGGGGGCGGGGCAAGCGAGAGGGACGCGCCCCGCGCGGACTCCTCCGCCGTGGAGATCCGGTAGATCATCGCGCCAGGCGGGGCGCGAAGCGGCGGTGGAGAGGGAGCGGCGGAGGAGGCCGTGGATGCGACGGAGCGGGAGCAACATCTCGGCGGAGCGGAGCAGGTAGTGGATTCGGTGAGGTAGCAAGGCGAGGGGGAGAGGGTTTTCGTGGAAAATGGAGAAGCCGAGCAGGAGTGGGCTGGTGGCTGCTTCACATGTCCGCTCAGCTCTGAGAAAAGGGATATGCCCTTTTGCTGGTTGCGGGTCCTACCTGTCGGTGGCACAATATATTGGTTGTCCGGAATTAATTGGGAAGTGTGCTCTGTATCTCTCGCCATCAAAGTTCAAGCATTTTTCACTTTTCCTAACAAATTGCTAGCTGTTTTTCAATTGTAGTACTTTTTATAACGTCTGATTGTTTACACGAATCGTGGCGTAGCTCTATTGGGAAGCTGTCGACATGCTCTGCCGGCGCCTGGTGGTGGGTTGACGCCACTGGCCGCTAATGGAGATTCGGAAGGGTGATGGCCATCCTCTTTGTCGTGCATCTGGGAAGAGGCCAGGGACGAGCGCAATGCAAGCTCGCGGGATGCGAGGTGGATAATTTCTGTCCCTTTTCCCTTTCTCTGTCCTACCCTTTTTGTCATGCGTCTATTATTTGATGTTGGTGGCAGGATTTCACTTAGAATATAGTGGATTCATGAAATCATGGCTCGATCTACATCTCAAGCATCCTGTAGTTAAACACGGCAGCACGTTTTTGTGTTGTGTTTTGCTAATTTGTTCATGCAGGTTCTTATCATCCGATTGAACAAGTACATGCGCTAGTTTGTAGGTTGTTTAGGAGCTGCATAAGAAATTATTTGATGAGACATTATTTTTCTAGCATTATTTTTTTGTAGTTTCGCTCTCCATCTGGTCGGTGTCGTAACCTCTCAGATAGTGATGTTGTCTTGTAGTTTGGATACTCGATTTCAGCTATGTAGTTTCGTTCTGCATCTGAGCGGTATCTTGAAGCTTGCTCTGATGGGTGATGTTAATCTGTAGTTTGGGCGCTTGGTTCTAGGTGTGGGTTTCTTCTGCGCCTGGTCGGTGTCTTGAAGTTTGCTCAGATGTTGATGTTGATTTTGTAGTTGGAGGTAGCGAGATAGATGTAGTGTTAAGGGTCGTGTCTTGAAGCTTGCTCAGATGGTAATGTTGATTTGGTTCCGTGTCATACGTTTTCCCTAGTATATTATTTACCTACTTCATTTTATATTCCCATCATTTATAAGTATCCTGTGTCTATCTCGGCTATGTTAGCTTGCATACTAAGTATAACCTGGATAATTAAGAATGTTTCTATTTGATGCAACTCCCGCATACACATCAAGTTTAGTTGTGTTTCTAGCAAGAGCTAGCTAGTATTCCCTGTTATGATGTTAGCTCATCGTCTTCAGTGAGTGGTGGGATTGGGGAGTGTTGAATTAGATAAGAAACAATTTGGAAGGACGTCGATTGCATTTTACCTTTGTCTCAGCCATTCTCTCTCTTTTTTCCTTTTCGACAAATGCTTTCCTTAGGTTGTCAATGGCCAGATGGGCATTGTCAAGTCTAGGTAGACAAATCACCTTCTTCTATGCTTCTTTTGCATCATGATTTTGAAGAATAGGATGTATGTATCTTTTCTTAGTTCTATATTTTTATCTGGGTTTGTAGGTTGCCAGCATAAAGTTTGAAGTGCTCTGTTTTAGTTTACAAGAATTATTTGTGTGTTGGAAGGTTGTATGTAGTTATGTTAGTGGTCTGAAGTTTGTTTTTTTGTGTTGTTCATTTTTGGTGGTTTGTAGATGATCTCTTTTCAGTATCCATGATTTGTCAGATAGTTGGTATATCTAGCTTTTTTCAAGCAGTTGGTCTCCCTTCATTCGTGGATTATTAGTCGATAGAGTAGTATAAAGTAGTAGCATGACTAGTATATGAGTCTTAATTTGGGTGTCGGCTAGTTTGTTCAACTCAACTAGTTGAGCAATTAATCATCAACCATTTGAGTATATCGACTTTTTTGTTGGTATGAATAAGTGAGCCACTCAGCACGCTATATTGAAAGTAAGGGGCGCAAGCTATTTTTTATACGCTTTCTTTAGAACAAGCCATCTCACCTAGGATCATTCACCACTATCCATTTGACCATCTGTTTCCAATGTTTTACCAGATCGAAGCTTTTTGAACTATATTTTCCAATGTTTTTACAATCTGGTTCTGCTCCTATGTGGTTGCAATATATGTAATTGTCGGCAAGTTGAGCAGTAGTCTTGAAATGTTTGCTCCTGTGTTTTTTGTTTCAAATATTGCTTTAGTATTTGTACAAATTATCCGCTATTCTTCTTTTTTATAAGAGGCTAATTCTCTTTGTTTTCAACGATGAATGTGTAAATAGAATTTCTTGTCTAGTTCATATGATGTTCTCCATGTTTCTATTTGCTAGTACTCCACTTCATAGTTCATACGCTAGCCTGATAAAATTTTATTTTTTTAGTTGTGTCTAATATGTTGTGTTCATTTGACATTTCTATTTTCTTCCTGTGTAGTGGTCATACTATAAGAAGATTTGGTGACGACTTGTCCAATTGGAATTCTAAATGTGTTGGTTCATCAGATTATGATGCTGATTTTGGTTTGTCAAATGTGGATAGCTTTGGAAATAGCTTATCATCTAGTGATAAAGTATGATTTTACATGGTTTTTTTCCTTCATAATCTTATATTTTCAATTTGGTTTTTCGTGTTTCTCTTGTTTTCTGAAGTTACGATGCATGTATGCTTCACTTTATCGTCTCCTATTCTTTTTTTCCAAAGGAAAATGTCGGGCTAGGAGGAAGAGGGTTTTGGATGATGCTTTATTCGAGTTTTTTCAAAGAGGTTGTTTAGTTGCACTATTTAGAGAATTTTTTATTTGTACCAGTTGAATTGATCATACTTTTGATGGGTTCGTTGCATGGAAAACAAAAAAATGTCTACCGCAAAGACGAATAAATCCAAGATCCAATCTATGGAAAAGCCAAGATCTAATCTATGAGATCGGAGCAACGAGAGAGAAGAGAGACTAACCCTCGAAGATCCAAAGCCTTAACGAGATCAGATCTCGTGGTTGATGCAACATCGCTCCTGCTCCATTCCAAAGACTTCCGCACTTGCCGTGCGTACGGTGTCGATGAAGCCCGTCCTTCTCCCCGTTCTAGCGGGCAGCGGAGGTGTGGTAGATACCTCGGAATCCCAAAAGAAGACGGGTCGCGTGGTGGAGGTGGAACCGGTGGCTTCGCCTAAGCCTGAGCAGGGGAGGAGGAAGAGAGGGGGCGGCCAGGGTTTGGTGGAAGGGGTGAAGTGGCCGGCCACCCCTCCTCTTTATATAGGGGGAGGGGTCGGCCTAGGGTTCCCCCTTGGCCCCACCTCTTCCTTGGCCGGCGCATGGGGGGCCCCCCAAGCATTCCCCTTTATCTCTTCATTTAAACTCTTTAAATTGGAGATAGATTCTATCTCTAGATTTAAACAATTTAAATTAGAGATAGATCTTATCTCTAGGGGTGGGCCGGCCTAGGCCTACATGTCATAGTGGGCAGGACCCACCATGCCATGTGGCGCCTATGTGCCTCTCCGGGGTGGTGGGCCCACTGGTGACCCTCTAGAACCTTCTAGAAGCTACGGTCAAAACACCGGACTTTCCGAACCCCGGAAAATGACTTCCCATATATGAATCTTATTCTCCGGACCATTCCGGACCTCCTCGTGTTGTCCCGGATTCCATCCGAGACTCCGAACAAAATTCGAACCCCATCTCATATTCAATCTACTTATGCGACATCGAACCTTAAGCGCGTCACCACGGTTCGTGAACTATGCGTACATGATCGAGACTCCTCTCCGACCAATAACCAATAGCGGGATCTGGAGATCCATAATGGTTCCCACATATTCAACGATAACTTAGTGATCGATTGAACCATTTACATACAATACCGATTCCCTTTGTCACGCGATACTTTACTTGTCCGAGGTTCGATCATCGGTATCTCCATACCTAGTTCAACCTCGTTACCAAGTACTCTTTACTCGTACGTGGTATGTCATCTCTTGTGACCTAGTCACATGCTTGCAAGCTAATCGACGACATTCCACCGAGAGGGCCCAGAGTATATCTATCCGTCATCGGGATGGACAAATCCCACTCTTGATCCATATGCCTCAACTCACACTTTCCGAATACTTAATCCCATCTTTATAACCACCCATTTACGCAATGGCGTTTGATGTAATCAAAGCATCCTTCCGGTGTAAGTTATTTACATGATCTCATGGTCGAAGGACTTAGGTAACTATGTATCGAAAGCTTATAGCAAGTTGAACTTAATGACTTGATCTTATGCTACGCTTATTTGGGTGTGTGTCCATTATATCATTCATCTAATGACATAACCTTGTTATTAATAACATCCAATGTTCATGATCACGAAACCATGATCATCTATTAATCAACAAGCTAGTTATACAAGAGGCTTACTAGGGACTTCTTGTTGTTTACATAACACACATGTATCAATGTTTCGGTTAATACAATTATAGCATGGTATGCAAACATTTATCATAAACACAAAGATATTATAATAAACACTATATTATTGCCTCTTGGGCATATCTCCAACAACTTTTTTGTTGCTGGTTTCTTGTTTATAGGCAATCAAATCTCTCAAAAGGGACTTTGCCAAGTTCTGAAGTGAATCTGTCATTTTTGTAGTGTTGTTTTATTAGTTTCAGTACTTCGATTTTGAATGCTACCATATTATGATTTATTGACTTTTATTTTTCGATGTCCTCAACGCCTTAACTATTTTCAGAGCAAACAGTTAAAAGAGCATGCTATTGGCAGAGACTCGTTTACCTCATATTCCATTAAATACTTCCGTGAGATTCTGAAATCATTGAGTGACCGTCGTAAGAGGGTCATTAAGAATTTTGGGTTCGGTTGCGTCTTGTTGTTCGAGAAATGTGAGATTCCTTCTGCTTTTGTTCGCTGGATTTGTGGTTGTGTCGACCATGTCTCTCATATCTCAATCTCTAATGATTCAATTCATTATGCCATTGGTTTGCCAGATTTTGGTTCTGCCTCTATGCCTCGATAATGAAGTCGTGCAAATCATTTTGAAAATGTTTGGAGTTGCCTCACATCACTTTCTTCGGTAAACAAACTAAAGTCTCGAGAGGTTTTGACTGACAAAGAAGTCTTTGTATGTTTTATGGTCATAGCATTGTGCTTTCTTTCCTACAAGAAGTGAGCTCCCTAACATGGATTACTTGTCTACCATTGAAGATCTAGAATCTACAAGTTCTATTGATTTGTGCATGTTTTTCGAACATCTTATCTCTCGAGTGCATAGATACAACAAAACTTGTAAATTATTGGGAGGAAGGCAAAAGGTTGTGAGTTCTCCAACTACATTCGTCGTGAGTTCTTTTCTTCTTTTCTTTTGACTTCTTTTTTAGTTACTTTTTTGTGATTTTGCTATAATCTCCTATTACAAAAATGCGTAATACATGAAAAGGAGAAGACTATGATACAGAAGATTGGTGAACATGCAAATAATCAATGCTTAAAGCAACAAACTAAGAAAAAGATAATTGCGGTACCAAAATAGACAATACTAGTCTGATCTAAAAGATAGGTTACCATTGAATATGAAAACACTCGCCACCGGGTGTCAGCCACAATACGAAAATTACAAACTGAAAAAATAACACTTGTTAAACCAAGTAGACAAAAACAAGTCTCGTATCTAAAAAGATAGGTTGTCGTTAAACGAATAAGATAGAATGCAGCAAAAAGAGGTTTTTCGTTATCATAGAAGAAAAAACTATATAAAAGTACTAAATGATCTCTTAGGTCAACCTATTCCAACTAGATAGGCCAACATAAAAGTTCCTAAGAAGGATAATAGTGGAGTGTTTCTTAATGCACCTATGATGAGCATTACTAATTCTGTACCAAGCATCTTTAAAACTTTCTCCACCTTGTTGCTTAAAAGAACGAACTTCAACTTCAGGATTACTCATTTTAGTAGCAATAGCAAACTAAGCAAAGAATAAAGACAAGTAACTAATTTTTTTGTGTTTTTGATATAGAGCTAGTAAATAAGACAGAAAGTAAAGTAACTAATTTTTTTGTGTTTTTAATATGAAGCAAACAAGACAGTAAATAAAGTAAAGTAAAGCAAGACAAAAACAAAGTAAAGAGATTGGATGAGACTCCCCTTGCAGCGTGTCTTGATCTCCCCGGCAACGGCGACAGAAAAAGAGCTTGATACGCGTCAAGCACACGTCCGTTGGGAACCCCAAGTGGAAGGTATGATGCGTATAGAAGCAAGTTTCCCTCAAGACAGAAACCAAGGTTATTTAACCAGTAGGAGCCAAGAAGCACGTGAAGGTTGTTGGTGGAGGAGTGTAGTGCGGCGCAACACCAGTGAAACCGCGCCAACGTGGAACCTGCACAACACAATCAAGATACTTTGCCCCAACGTAACAGTGAGGTTGTCAATCTCACCAGCTTGCTGTAAAACAAAGGATTAAGCGTATCGAGTGGAAAATGGTGTTTGTTTGCAAAGAACAACAGAAACAGTAGAATGTATTCAGATGTAAAAGAATGGACCGGGTCCATTCACTAGTGGTGTCTCTCCAATAAGATAACTAGCATGCTGGGTGAACAAATTACAGGTGAGCAATTGACAAATAAAGATTCAATACATATCAATGATGATTACTATGTGATTTAATCAGGGCATTACGACAAAGTACATAGACCGCTATCCAGCATGCATCTATGCCTAAATAATCCACCTTCGGGTTATCATCCGAAGTATTAAGTTGTAACAACAGATAATTGCATTAAGTATGGTGCGTAATGTAATCAACACAAATATCCTTAGACAAAGCATCAATGTTTTATCCCTAGTAGCAACAGCACATCCACAACCTTAGAACTTTCTGTCACTGTCCCAGATTCAATGGAGGCATGAACCCACTATCGAGCATAATTACTCCCTCTTGGAGTTACAAGTATCAACTTGGCCAGAGCCTCTACTAGCAACGGAGAGCATGCAAGAACATAAACAACACATATATGATAGATTGATAATCAACTTAACATAGTATTCTCTATTCATCGGATCTCACCAAACACAACATGTAGCATTACAAATAGATGATCTTGATCATGTTAGGCAGCTCACAAGATCTATAACAATGAAAGCACAAGCGGAGAAGACAACCATCTAGCTACTGCTATGGACCCATAGTCCAAGGATGAACTACTCACGCATCAATCCGGAGGCGGGCATGATGATATAGAGCCCCTCCTGATGATTCCCCTCTCCGCAGGGTGCCGGAGGCGATTCCGAATCCCCCGAGATGGGACGGCGGCGGCGGCCTCTCAGAATGTTTTCCGTATCGTGGCTCTCGGCATGTGGGGTTTCGCGACGAGGCTTTAAGTAGGCGAAGGGTAGGTCACACGAGGTGGCGACACAACAGGGCCGCGCGCCCAGTCCAGCCGCGCCGCCCAGCGTGTCGTCGCCTCGTGGCCCCACTTCGTTTCCTCTTCGGACTTCTGGAAGCTTCGTGCAAAAATAGGACCCTGGGCGTTGATTTCGTCCAATTCCGAGAATATTTCCTTACTAGGATTTCGAAACCAAAACAACAGAAAAATGGAAGAACTGCACTTCTTGATCTTGTTAATAGGTTAGTGCCGAAATGTAAAATAACGTTGTAAAGTGTGTATAAAACATTCAAGTATTGTAATAAAAGTAGCATGGAACATAAGAAATTATAGATACGTTTGAGACGTATCAAGCATCCCCAAGCTTAGTTCCTACTCGCCCTCGAGTAGGTAAACGATAACACAAATAATTTCTGAAGTGACATGCTACCAACATAATCTTGATCAACATTATTGTAAAGCATATGAGATGAATGGAGTGATCTGAACAAAAGATTGCTAACAAAGATAATGACTAAACAAATGAATCATATAGCAAAACTTTTCATGAATAATACTTTCAAGACAAGTATCAATAAGACTTGCATAAGAGCTAACTCATAAGCAATAAATTCATAGTAGAATGCATTGAAGCAACACAAAGGATGATTAAGTTTCAGCAATTGCTTTCAACTTGTAACATGTATATCTCATGGATATTTGTCAACATAGAGTAATATAACAGGTGCAATAAGTAAACATGTAAGAATCAATGCACACAGTTAACACAAGTGTTTGCTTCTAAGATAGAAAGAAGTGGGTAAACTGACTCAACAATAAAGTAAAAGATTGGCCCTTCGCAGAGGGAAGCATGGATTACTATTTTTGTGCTAGAGCTTTTGTTTTGAAAATATAGAAACAATTTTGTCAACGTAGTAATAATTCATATGTGTATGCATAATACTTCCTACAAGTTGCATGTCTCATGCATAGAGTACTAATAGTGCTCGCACCTTGCCCTACTTAGCTCGGAAACACGGATTCTCATCGCATAACATATGCTTCAACCAAGTGTCACAAAGGGGTACCTCTATGCCGCCTGTACAAGTGTCTAAGGAGAAAGCACGCATTGGATTTCTCGCTTTTGATTATTCTCAACTTAGACATCCATACCGGGACAACATAGACAACAGATAATGGACTCCTCTTTTAATGCTTAAGCATTCAACAACAGTTAATATTCTCATAAGAGATTGAGGTTGTATGTCCAAACTGAAACTTCCACCATGATACATGGCTTTAGTTAGCGGCCCAATGTTCTTCTCTAACATATGCATACTCAAACCATTTGATCATGAAGTCCACTTACTTCGGACAAGACGAACATGCATAGCATCTCACATGATATCCAACAAAGATAAAGTTGATGGCGTCCCCAGAAAACATGGTTACCGCTCAACAAGCAACTTATAAGAATTAAGACACATAACTACATATTCATCACCACAATAGTTTTTAAGCTATTTGTCCCATGAGCTATATATTGTAAAGGTAGAGGAATGAAATTTTAAAGGTAGCACTCAAGTAATTTACTTTGGAATGGCAGAAAAATACCACATAGTAGGTAGATATGGTGGACACAAATGGCATGGTTTTTGGCTCAAGGTGTTTGGATGCACGAGAAGCATTTCCTCTCAGTACAAGGTTTGGGCTAGCAAGGTTGTTTGAAGCAAACACAAGTATGAACAGGTACAACAAAACTCACACAAGAACATATTGCAAGCATTATAAGGCTCTACACTGTCTTCCTTGTTGTTCAAACATTTTACCCGAAAATATCTAGACTTAGAGAGATCAATCATGCAAACCAAATTAAACAAGCTCTACAGTAGTTCTTCATTAATAGATTAAACTACATGATGCAAGAGCTTAAACATGATCTATGAGAGCTCAAACAATTGCCAAACCATATGCAGCACTTTCCAATTCCAACCAAATAGCAATTTAACGAAGCAATAAGCTTTCGCCATGAACATTAAAGCACAATTAAGAACACAAGTGTTCCATAAGAAAAAGCGGAGCGTAATATCTCCAATATAAGAATGGCGAGATCCAACTTTATTCAAAACAAAACAAAAATAAAAACAAACCGACGCTCCAAGTAAAGAACATAAGAATGTGACGGAATAAAAATATAGTTTCACTAGAAGTGACCTGATAATGTTGTCGATGAAGAAGGGGATGCCTTGGCATCCCCAAGCTTAGATGCTTGAGTCTTCTTAAAATATGCAGGGATGAACCACCGGGGCATCCCCAAGCTTAGACCTTTCACTCTTCTTGATCATAGTATATCATCCTCTTCTCTTGACCCTTGAAAACTTCCTTCACACAAACTTCAAGCAAACTCATTAGAGGGTTAGTGCATAACCACAAATTCACATATTCAGAGGTGACACAATCATTCTTAACACTTCTGGACATTGCACAAAGCTTCTGAAAGTTAATGGAACAAAGAAACTCATTCAACATAGCAAAAGCGGCAATGCGAAATAAAAGGCAGAATCTGTCAAAACAGAACAGTCCGTAAAGATGCATCTGGAATGGGCACTTAACTTGCTCAAATGGAAAAACTCAAAACTAATGAAAGTTGCGTACATATCTGAGGATCACGCTCGTAAATTTGCAGATTTTTTCGAATTTTTTACAGAGACTTATGCCAGAATTCGTGACAGACAGCAATGCTGTTTCTGCGCAGCGATCCCAAATATAACATCAACTTTAACATAGAAACTTTACTTGGCACAAAAACATGATAAGGAGAGGTTGCTACAGTAGTAAACAACTTCCAAGACTCAACAAAACAAAAATTGCTGTAGTAAAATAAACATGGGTTATCTCCCAAGAAGTGCTTTTCTTTAACGCCTTTCAGCTAGGCGCAGAAAGTGCAAATCAAGTAACATCAAGAGACGAAGCATCAACATCATAGCTTGTTCTAATAATAGAATCAAAAGGCAACTTCATTCTCTTTCTAGGAAAGTGTTCCATACCTTTCTTGAGAGGAAATTGATATTTAATATTACCTTCCTTCATATCAATAACAGCACCAACGGTTCGAAGAAAAGGTCTTCCCAACACAATAGGACAAGATGCATTGCATTCGATATCCAAGACAACAAAATCAACGGGGACAAGGTTATTGTTAACCGTAATGCGCACATTATCAATCCTCCCCAAAGGTTTCTTTTTAACATTATCGGCAAGATTAACATCCAAATAACAATTCTTCAATGGTGGCAAGTCAAGCATATCATAAATCTTTTTAGGCATAACAGAAATACTTGCACCAAGATCACATAAAGCATTACACTCAAAATCATTGAATTTCATTTTAATGATGGGCTCCCAACCATCTTCTAACTTCCTAGGAATAGAAGCTTCAAGTTTCAATTTCTCTTCCCTAGCTTTAATGAGAGCATTTGTAATGTGTTTTGTAAAGGCTAAATTTATAGCACTAGCATTGGGACTTCTAGCAAGTTTTTGTAAGAACTTTATAACTTCAGTAATATGACAATCATCAAAGTCTAAACCATTATGTTCTACAGCAATGGAATCATTGTCACCAATATTTTGAAAAATTTCAGCAGTTTTATCACAAACAGCAGTTCAGCAGTTTCAGGCAATTTTGTGCGCTTTGCACTAGGAGTAGAAACATTGCCAACACCAATTATTTTACCATTGATAGTAGGAGGTGCAACAACATGTGAAGAATCAACATTACTAGTGGTGGTAATAGTCCATACTTTAGCTACATTATTTTCTTTAGCAAGTTTTTCTTTTTCTTCTCTATCCCACCTAGCATGCAATTCAGCCAACAATCTAATATTATCATTAATTCTAACTTGGATGGCATTTGTTTTAGCAAACCTAGCATCTTCAACTTTCTCAGGCATAACTTTCAATTTTAAAAGATCAACATCAGAGCAAGACTATCAACCTTAGAAGCAAGAATATCAATTTTATCAAGCTTTTCTTCAACAGTTTTATTGAAAGCAGTTTGTGTACTAATAAATTCTTTAAGCATGGCTTCAAGACCAGAGGGTACACTCTTATTATTGTTGTAAGAATTACCATAAGAATTACCATAACCATTACTATTAGAAGGATATGGCCTAAAGTTGTTGTTACCATAATTATTCCTATAAGCATTGTTGTTGAAATTATTACTTTTTAATGAAATTCACATCAACATTTTCTTCTTGAGCAACCAATGAAGCTAAAGGAACATTATTAGGATCAATATGAGATCTACCATTTGCAAGCATAGACATAATAGCATCAATCTTATCACCCAAAGAAGAGGTTTCTTCAACAGAATTTACCTTCTTACCTTGAGGAGTTCTTTCAGTGTGCCATTCAGAGTAATTGATCATCATATCATCAAGTAATTTAGTTGCGGCGCCCAGGGTGATGGACATAAAAGTACCTCCAGCAGCTGAATCCAATAGGTTCCTTGAGGAAAAATTCAATCCTGCATAAAAGGTTTGGATGATCATCCAAGTAGTCAGTCCATGGGTTGGGCAATTCTTTACCAAAGATTTCATTCTCTCCCATGCTTGAGCAACATGTTCATTATCAAATTGTTTAAAATTCATTATGCTACTTCTCAAAGATATAATCTTAGCAGGAGGATAATATTTACTAATAAAAGCATCTTTACATTTAGTCCATGAATCAATACTATTCTTAGGCAAAGATAGCAACCAATCTTTAGCTCTTCCTCTTAATGAGAAAGGAAACAATTTCAGTTTTATAATATCACCATGTATATCCTTATACTTTTGCATTTCACAAAGTTCAACAAAATTATTAAGATGGGCAGCAACATCATTACTAACACCAGAAAATTGCTCTCTCATAACAAGATTCAATAAAGCAGGTTTAATTTCATAGAATTCTGCTGTAGTAGCAGGTGGAGCAATAGGAGTACATATAAAATCATTATTATTTGTGCTAGTGAAGTCACACAACTTAGTATTTTCAGGAGTACCCATTATAACAGTAGTAAAGTAAACTAGGCAAATAAAGTAAAGACAAGTAACTAATTTTTTTGTGTTTTTGATATAGAGAACAAGACAGTAAATAAAGTAAAGCTAGCAACTAATTTTTTTGTGTTTTGTTTAAGTGCAGCAAACAAAGTAGAAAATAAAATAAAGCAAGACAAAAACAAAGTAAAGAGATTGGAAGTGGAGACTCCCCTTGCAGCGTGTCTTGATCTCCCCGGCAACGGCGCCAGAAAAATGGCTTGATGCGCGTAGATGTACACGTCCGTTGGGAACCCCAAGAGGAAGGTGTGATGCGCACAGCAGCAAGTTTTCCCTCAGAAAGAAACCAAGGTTATCGAACCAGTAGGAGCCAAGAAGCACGTGAAGGTTGTTGGTGGAGGAATGTAGTGCGGCGCAACACCAGTGAAACCGGCGCCAACGTGGAACCTGCACAACACAATCAAAGTACTTTGCCCCAACGTAACAGTGAGGTTGTCAATCCCACCGGTTAAGAAAACAAAGGATTAAGCATATCGAGTGGAAGATGGTGGTTGTTTGCAAAGAACAGTAAAAACAGTAGAATGTATTCAGATGTAAAAGAATGGACCGGGTCCACAGTTCACTAGTGGTGTCTCTCCAATAAGATAACTAGCATGCTGGGTGAACAAATTACGAGCAATTGAAAAATAAAGATTCAATACATATCAACGATGATTACTATGTGATTTAATCAGGGCATTACGACAAAGTACATAGACCGCTATCCAACATGCATCTATGCCTAAATAATCCACCTTCAGGTTATCATCCGAACCCCTTCCAGTATTAAGTTGCGAACAACAGATAATTGCATTAAGTATGGTGCGTAATGTAATCAACACAAATATCCTTAGACAAAGCATCAATGTTTTATCCCTAGTAGCAACAGCACATCCACAACCTTAGAACTTTCTGTCACTGTCCCAGATTTAATGGAGGCATGAACCCACTATCGAGCATAATTACTCCCTCTTGGAGTTACAAGTATCAACTTGGCCAGAGCCTCTACTAGCAACGGAGAGCATGCAAGAACATAAACAACACATATATGATAGATTGATAATCAACTTAACATAGTATTCTCTATTCATCGGATCTCACCAAACACAACATGTAGCATTACAAATAGATGATCTTGATCATGTTAGGCAGCTCACAAGATCTATAACAATGAAAGCACAAGCGGAGAAGACAACCATCTAGCTACTGCTATGGACCCATAGTCCAAGGATGAACTACTCACGCATCAATCCGGAGGCGGGCATGATGATGTAGAGCCCCTCCGGTGATGATTCCCCTCTCCGGCAGGGTGCCGGAGGCGATCTCCGAATCCCCGAGATGGGGCGGCGGCCTCTCGTAATGTTTGGCTCTCGTACGTGGGTTCGCGACGAGGCTTTAAGTAGGCGGAAGGGTAGGTCAGGGGGGCACACGAGGTGGCGACACAAGGGCGCGCGGCCGGCCCGTGCCGCGCCGCCCTAGCGTGTCGCCGCCTCGTGGCCCCACTCGTTTCTCTTCGGACTTCTGAAGCTTCGTGCAAAAATAGGACCCTGGGCGTTGATTTCGTCCAATTCCGAGAATATTTCCTTACTAGGATTTCTGAAATCAAAAACAGCAGAAAAACACTTCGGCATCTTGTTAATAGGTTAGTGCCGGAAAATGTAAAATAACGCTGTAAAGTGTGTATAAAACATTCAAGTATTGTAATAAAAGTAGCATGGAACATTAGAAATTATAGATACGTTTGAGACGTATCAATACTCCCTCTTGGAGTTACAAGTATCAACTTGGCCAGAGCCTCTACTAGCAACGGAGAGCATGCAAGAACATAAACAACACATATATGATAGATTGATAATCAACTTGACATAGTATTCTAGATTCATCGGATCCCACCAAACACAACATGTAGCATTACAAATAGATGATCTTGATCATGTTAGGCAGCTCACAAGATCTAAACAATGATAGCACAAGCGGAGAAGACAACCATCTAGCTACTGCTATGGACCCATAGTCCAAGGATGAACTACTCACGCATCAATCCGGAGGCGGGCATGATGATGTAGAGCCCCCCGGTGATGATTCCCCCTCCCCAGGGTGCCGGAGGCGATCTCCGAATCCCCCGAGATGGGATTGGCGGCGGCGTCTCTGGAAGGTTTTCCGTATCGTGGCTCTCGGTACAGAGGGTTTCGCGGCGAAGGCTTTAAGTAGGCGGAAGGGTGGAGTCGGAGGGTGGGGCCCACATGCTAGGGCCGCGTGGTCGTGCCCGGGCCGCGCCGCCCTAGTGTGGGCGCCTCGCTGATACGTCTCCGATGTATCGATAATTTCTTATGTTCCATGCTACATTATTGATGATATCTACATGTTTTATACACATTATATGTCGTATTTACGCATTTTCCGGCACTAACCTATTAACAAGATGCCGAAGACCCAGTTGTTGTTTTCTGCTGTTTTTGGTTTCAGAAATCCTAGTAAGGAAATATTCTCGGAATTGGACGAAATCAACGCCCAGGGTCCTATTTTTGCACGAAGCTTCCGAAGACCGAGAGGGAAAGGAAGTGGGGCCACGAGGCGCCGCCACACAGGGCGGCGCGGCCAGTCTTGGCCGCGGCCCCAGCGTGTGGGGCCCTCGTGTGGCCCCCGCGTTGCCCTTCCGCCTACTTAAAGTCTTCGTCGCGAAACCCTCTCCGAGAGCCACGATACGGAAAACCTTCCAGAGACGCCGCCGCCGCCAATCCCATCTCGGGGATTCAGGAGATCGCCTCACCCTGCCGGAGAGGGGAATCATCTCCCGGAGGACTCTTCATCGCCATGATCGCCTCCGGAGTGATGAGTGAGTAGTTCACCCCTGGACTATGGGTCCATAGCAGTAGCTAGATGGTCGTCTTCTCCTAATTGTGCTTCATTGTTGGATCTTGTGAGCTGCCTAACATGATCAAGATCATCTATTTGTAATACTATATGTTGTGTTTGTCGGGATCCGATGGATAGAGAATACTATGTTATGGTGATTATCAATCTATTACCTATGTGTTGTTTATGATCTTGCATGCTCTCCGTTATTAGTAGAGGCTCTGGCCAAGTTTTTGCTCTTAACTCCAAGAGGGAGTATTTATGCTCGATAGTGGGTTCATGCCTCCATTAAATCTGGGACAGTGACAGAAAGTTCTAAGGTTGTGGATGTGCTGTTGCCACTAGGGATAAAACATTGATGCTATGTCTAAGGATGTAGTTGTTGATTACATTACGCACCATACTTAATGCAATTGTCTGTTGCTTGCAACTTAATACCGGAAGGGGTTCGGATGATAACCTGAAGGTGGACTTTTTAGGCATAGATGCATGCTGGATGGCGGTCTATGTACTTTGTCGTAATGCCCTGATTAAATCTCACTATATTTATCATATCATGTATGTGCATTGTTATGCCCTCTCTATTTGTCAATTGCCCGACTGTAATTTGTTCACCCAACATGCTTTTATCTTATGGGAGAGACACCTCTAGTGAACTGTGGACCCCGGTCCTATTCTTTACATCGCATACAATCTACTGCAATTGTTCTTTACTGTTTTCTTCGCAAACAATCATCTTCTACACAATACGGTTAATCCTTTGTTACAGCAAGCCGGTGAGATTGACAACCTCACTGTTTCGTTGGGGCAAAGTACTTTGGTTGTGTTGTGCAGGTTCCACGTTGGCGCCGGAATCCCTGGTGTTGCGCCGCATCACATTTCGCCACCATCAACCTTCAACGTGCTTCTTGGCTCCTCCTGGTTCGATTAAACCTTGGTTTCTTTCTGAGGGAAAACTTGCCACCGTGCGCATCATACCTTCCTCTTGGGGTTCCCAACGGACATGTACATCTACGCGCATCAAGCTCTTTTCTGGCGCCGTTGCCGGGGAGATCAAGACACGCTGCAAGGGGAGTCTCCATTTCCCAATCTCTTTACTTTGTTTTTGTCTTGCTTT
This sequence comes from Lolium multiflorum, assembly GCA_030979885.1. Taxonomy (NCBI): domain Eukaryota; kingdom Viridiplantae; phylum Streptophyta; class Magnoliopsida; order Poales; family Poaceae; genus Lolium; species Lolium multiflorum. The sequence goes on from CM061747.1 coordinate 196,850,900, forward strand.
ATTTTATTTACTACTTTGTTTGCTGCACCTAAACAAAACACAAAAAAATTAGTTGCTAGTTTTACTTTATTTACTGTCTTCTTCTATATCAAAAACACACAAAAAATTAGTTACTTGCATTTACTTTATCTAGTTTGCTTTATTTATGTTGCTAAAATGAATACCCCTGAAAATACTAAGTTGTGTGACTTCACAAACACAAATAATAATGATTTCCTATGCACACCTATTGCTCCACCTGCTACTACAGCAGAATTCTTTGAAATTAAACCTGCTTTACTGAACCTTGTTATGAGAGAGCAATTTTCTGGTGTTAGTTCTGATGATGCTGCTGCCCATCTTAATAATTTTGTTGAACTTTGTGAAATGCAAAAGTATAAGGATGTAGATGGTGATATTATTAAATTGAAATTGTTTCCTTTCTCATTAAGAGGAAGAGCTAAAGATTGGTTGCTATCTTTGCCTAAGAATAGTATTGATTCATGGACTAAATGTAAGGATGCTTTTATTGGTAGATATTATCCTCCCGCTAAAATTATATCTTTGAGAAGTAGCATAATGAATTTTAAGCAATTAGATACTGAACATGTTGCTCAAGCATGGGAGAGAATGAAATCTTTGGTAAAGAATTGCCCAACCCATGGACTGACTACTTGGATGATCATCCAAACCTTCTATGCAGGACTAAATTTTTCTTCGCGGAATTTATTGGATTCAGCTGCTGGAGGTACCTTTATGTCCATCACTTTGGGGGCGGCTACAAAGCTTCTTGATGATATGATGATAAATTACTCTGAATGGCACACGGAAAGAGCTCCACAAGGTAAGAAGGTAAATTATGTTGAAGAAACCTCTTCCTTGAGTGATAAGATTGATGTGATTATGTCTATGCTTGTGAATGGTAGATCTAATGTTGATCCAAATAATGTTCCTTTAGCTTCATTGGTTGCTCAAGAAGAAAATGTTGATGTGAATTTCATTAAAAATAATAATTTCAACAACAATGCTTATAGGAACAATTCTGGTAATAACTATAGGCCATATCCTTCTGCTAATGGTAATGGTTATGGTAATTCTTATGGTAATTCTTACAACAATAATAGGAGTGTACCCCCTGGTCTTGAAGCCATGCTTAAAGAATTTATTAGTACACAAACTGCTTTTAACAAATCTGTTGAGGAAAAGCTTGATAAAATTGATATTATTGCTTCTAGAGTTGATAGACTTGCCTCTGATGTTGATCTATTAAAATTGAAAGTTATGCCTAATAAGGATATTGATAATAAGATTACTACTACAGCAAATGCCATCCAAGTTATAATTAATGAGAATATAAGATTAATGGCTGAATTGCGTGCTAGGTGGGATAGAGAAGAAAATGAAAAACTAGCTAAAGAGAATAATGTAGCTAAAGTTTGGACTATTACCACCACTAGTAATGATAATGATTCACATGTTGCTGCACCTCCTACTATCAATGGTAAAATAATTGGTGTTGGCAATGTTTCTACTCCTAGTGCAAAGCATACAAAACTGCCTGAAATTGCTAAAACTGCTGAAACCACTTGTGATAAAACTGCTGAAATTTTTTCCAACCTTGGGGACAATGATCCCATTGTTGTAGCTCATAATGATTTAGATTTTGATGATTGCCACATCTCTGAAGTTATAAAGTTCTTACAAAAACTTGCTAAAAGTCCTAATGCTAGTGCTATAAATTTAGCCTTTACAAAACACATTACAAATGCTCTCATTAAAGCTAGGGAAGAGAAATTAAAACTTGAAGCTTCTATTCCTAGGAAGTTAGAAGATGGTTGGGAGCCCATCATTAAAATGAAATTCAATGACTTTGAATGTAATGCTTTATGTGATCTTGGTGCAAGTATTTCTGTTATGCCTAAAAAGATTTATGATATGCTTGACTTGCCACCATTGAAGAATTGTTATTTGGATGTTAATCTTGCCGATAATGTTAAAAAGAAACCTTTGGGGAGGATTGATAATGTGCGCATTACGGTTAACAATAACCTTGTCCCCGTTGATTTTGTTGTCTTGGATATCGAATGCAATGCATCTTGTCCTATTGTGTTGGGAAGACCTTTTCTTCGAACCGTTGGTGCTGTTATTGATATGAAGGAAGGTAATATTAGATATCAATTTCCTCTCAAGAAAGGTATGGAACACTTCCCTAGAAAGAGAATGAAGTTGCCTTTTGATTCTATTATTAGAACAAGTTATGATGTTGATGCTTCTACTCTTGATGTTACTTGATTTGCACTTTCTGCGCCTAGCTGAAAGGCGTTAAAGAAAAGCACTTCTTGGGAGATAACCCATGTGTTTATTTTACTACAGCAATTTTTGTTTTGTTGAGTCTTGGAAGTTGTTTACTACTGTAGAAACCTCTCCTTATCATGTTTTTGTGCCAAGTAAAGTTTTTATGCTAAAGTTGATGTTATATTTGGGATCGCTGCGCAGAAACAGCATTGCTGTCTGTCACGAATTCTGGCATAAGTCTCTGTAGAAAATTCGAAAAAATCTGCAAAATTACGAGCGTGATGCTCAGATATGTACGCAACTTTCATTACTTTTGAGTTTTTCCATTTGAGCAATTCTAGTGCCCTTTAAATTCGTCTTTACGGACTGTTCTGTTTTTGACAGATTCTGCCTTTTATTTCGCATTGCCGTATTTGCTATGTTGGATGAATTCCTTTGATCCATTAATGTCCAGTAGCTTTGTGCAATGTCCAGAAGTGTTAAGAATGATTGTGTCACCTCTGAATATGTGAATTTTTAATTGTGCACTAACCCTCTAATGAGTTTGCTTGAAGTTTGGTGTGAAGGAAGTTTTCAAGGGTCAAGAGAGGAGTATGATATACTATGATCAAGAGGAGTGAAAGCTCTAAGCTTGGGGATGCCCCCGTGGTTCATCCCTGCATATTTTAAGAAGACTCAAGCGTCTAAGCTTGGGGATGCCCAAGGCATCCCCTTCTTCATCAACAACATCATCAGGTTCCTCCCCTGAACTATATTTTTATTCAGTCACATCTTATGTACTTTGCTTGGAGCGTCGGTTTGTTTTGTTTTTGTTTTTGTTTGAATAAAATGGATCCTAGCATTCACTGTATGGGAGAGAGACACGCTCCGCTGTTGCATATGGACAAATATGTCCTTAGGCTTTACTCATAATGTTCAAGGCGAAGGTTGAAATTTCTTCGTTAAATTGTTATATGGTTGGAATCGGGAAATGCTACATGTAGTAATTCTAAAATGTCTTGGATAATGTGATACTTGGCAATTGTTGTGCTCATGTTTAAGCTCTTGCATCATATACTTTGCACCCATTAATGAAGAAATACATAGAGCTTGCTAAAATTTGGTTTGCATATTTGGTCTCTCTAAGGTCTAGATAATTTCTAGTATTGAGTTTTGAACAACAAGGAAGACGGTGTAGAGTCTTATAATGTTTACAATATGTCTTTTATGTGAGTTTTGCTGCACCGGTTCATCCTTGAGTTTGCTTCAAATAACCTTGCTAGCCTAAACCTTGTATCGAGAGGGAATACTTCTCATGCATCCAAAATCCTTGAGCCAACCACTATGCCATTCGTGTCCACCATACATACCTACTACATGGTATTTCTCCGCCATTCCAAAGTAAATTGCTTGAGTGCTACCTTTAAAATTCCATCATTCGCCTTTGCAATATATAGCTCATGGGACAAATAGCCTTAAAAACTATTGTGGTAATGAATATGTAGTTATGTGTCTTAATTCTTATAAGTTGCTTGTTGAGCGGTAACCATGTTTTCTGGGGACGCCATCAACTTTACCTTTGTTGGATATCATGTGAGATGCTATGCATGTTCGTCTTGTCTGAAGTAGTGGACTTCACGATCAAATGGTTTGAGTATGCATATGTTAGAGAAGAACATTGGGCCGCTAACTAAAGCCATGTATCATGGTGGAAGTTTCAGTTTGGACATACAACCTCAATCTCTTATGAGAATATTAACTATTGTTGAATGCTTAAGCATGAAAAAGAGGAGTCCATTATCTGTTGTCTATGTTGTCCCGGTATGGATGTCTAAGTTGAGAATAATCAAAAGCGAGAAATCCAATGCGTGCTTTCTCCTTAGACACTTGTACAGGCGGCATAGAGGTACCCCTTTGTGACACTTGGTTGAAGCATATGTTATGCGATGAGAATCCGTGTTTTCCGAGATAGTAGGACAAGGTGCGAGCACTATTGGTACTCTATGCATGAGGCATGCAACTTGTAGGAAGTATTATGCATAGCACATATGAATTATTACTACCGTTGACAAAATTGTTTCATGTTTTCAAAATAAAAGCTCTAGCACAAATATAGCAATCGATGCTTTCCTCTTTGAAGGACCTTTCTTTTACTTTTATTGTTGAGTCAGTTCACCTATCTCTCTCCACCTTAAGAAGCAAACACTTGTGTGAACTGTGCATTGATTCCTACATACTTGCATATTGCACTTGTTATATTACTTTACATTGACACTATCCATGAGATATACATGTTATAAGTTGAAAGCAACCGCTGAAACTTAATCTTCCTTTGTGTTGCTTCAATACCTTTACTTTGATTTATTGCTTTATGAGTTAACTCTTATGCAAGACTTATTGATGCTTGTCTTGAAGTACTATTCATGAAAAGTCTTTGCTTTATGATTCATTTGTTTACTCATGTCATTACCATTGTTTTGATCGCTGCATTCATTACATATGCTTACAATAGTATGATCAAGGTTATGATGGCATGTCACTCCAGAAATTATCCTTGTTATCGTTTACCTGCTCGGGACGAGCAGAACTAAGCTTGGGGATGCTGATACGTCTCCGACGTATCGATAATTTCTTATGTTCCATGCTACATTATTGATGATATCTACATGTTTTATACACATTATATGTCGTATTTACGCATTTTCCGGCACTAACCTATTAACAAGATGCCGAAGAGCCAGTTGCTGTTTTCTGCTGTTTTTGGTTTCAGAAATCCTAGTAAGGAATTATTCTCGGAATTGGACGAAATCAACGCCCAGGGTCCTATTTTTGCACGAAGCTTCCAGAAGACCGAGGGGGAAAGGAAGTGGGGCCACGAGGCGCCGCCACACTAGGGCGGCGCGGCCCAGGTCTTGGCCGCGCGGCCCTAGCGTGTGGGGCCCTCGTGTGGCCCCCCGCGTTGCCCTTCCGCCTACTTAAAGTCTTCATCGCGAAACCCTCAGTACCGAGAGCCACGATACGGAAAACCTTCCAGAGATGCCGCCGCCGCCAATCCCATCTCGGGGGATTCAGGAGATCGCCTCCGGCACCCTGCCGGAGAGGGGAATCATCTCCCGGAGGACTCTTCATCGCCATGATCGCCTCCGGAGTGATGAGTGAGTAGTTCACCCCTGGACTATGGGTCCATAGCAGTAGCTAGATGGTCGTCTTCTCCTAATTGTGCTTCATTGTTGGATCTTGTGAAACGTAGCATAGAAAACAAAAATTTTCCTACGGCGAACACGCAATCCAAGCCAAGATGCAATCTAGAAGACGGTAGCAACGAGGGGATTATCGAGACTCACCCTTGAAGAGATTCCAAAGCCTACAAGAGGAGGCTCTTGTTGCTGCGGTAGACGTTCACTTGCCGCTTGCAAAAGCGCGTAGAAGATCTTGATCACGATCGGTTCCGGCGCCACGAACGGGCAGCACCTCCGTACTCGGTCACACGTTCGGTTGTTGATGAAGACGACGTCCACCTCCCCGTTCCAGCGGGCAGCGGAAGTAGTAGCTCCTCTTGAATCCGACAGCACGACGGCGTGGTGTCGGTGGCGGTGGAGAAATCCGGCGGAGCTTCGCTAAGCGTGCGGGATATGGTGGAGGAGCGGGGCGCTAGGGTTTGGGGAGAGGGGGTGGCCGGCCACTATGGGGGGCGGCCAAGCTTGAGGCTTTGGTGTGGCCGGCCCCCTCCCCTTGGCCCTCTATATATAGGTGGAAGCCCCAAGTGTTGGACTACAAGTCTTCGAATAAGACCCGAACCCAAAACCTTCCATATGGTGGGAAACCTTCCCAAGCTAGGATTCCCACTAGAGGTGGGAATTCCACCTTCCATAGGGGGGGTGGCCGGCCCCCTAAGGGGGAGTCCACTTGGGACTCCTCCCCCACTAGGGTTGGCCGGCCATGGAGGTGGAGTCCCATGTGGACTCCACCTTCCTTGGTGGTTTCTTCCGGACTTTTCTAGAACCTTCTAGAACCTTCCATAGAACCTTCCGCATCATTTTAATTCACATAAAATGACATCCTATATATGAATCTTATTCTCCGGACCATTCCGGAACTCCTCGTGATGTCCGGGATCACATCCGGGACTCCGAACAAATATTCGAACTCCATTCCATATTCAAGTTCTACCATTACAACATCCAACTTTAAGTGTGTCACCCTACGGTTCGCGAACTATGCGGACATGGTTGAGTACTTACTCCGACCAATAACCAATAGCGGGATCTGGAGATCCATAATGGCTCCCACATATTCAACGATGACTTTAGTGATCGAATGAACCATTCACATACGATACCAATTCCCTTTGTCACGCGATATTTTACTTGTCCGAGGTTTGATCATCGGTATCACACTATACCTTGTTCAACCTCGTCTCTTGACAAGTACTCTTTACTCGTACCGTGGTATGTGGTCTCTTATGAACTTATTCATATGCTTGCAAGACATTTAGACGACATTCCACCGAGAGGGCCCAGAGTATATCTATCCGTCATCGGGATGGACAAATCCCACTATTGATCCATATGCCTCAACTCATACTTTCCGGATACTTAATCCCACCTTTATAACCACCCATTTACGCAGTGGCGTTTGATGTAATCAAAGTACCTTTCCGGTATAAGTGATTTACATGATCTCATGGTCATAAGGACTAGGTAACTATGTATTGAAAGCTTATAGCAAATAACTTAATGACGTGATCTTATGCTACGCTTAATTGGGTGTGTCCATTACATCATTCATACAATGATATAACCTTGTTATTAATAACATCCAATGTTCATGATTATGAAACTAATCATCTATTAATCAACAAGCTAGTTAAGAGGCTTACTAGGGACTCTTTGTTTGTTTACATATCACACATGTATCAATGTTTCAGTTAATACAATTATAGCATGGTATATAAACTTTTATCATAAACATAAAGATATATAATAACCACTTTTATTATTGCCTCTTGGGCATATCTCCAACAGTCTCCCACTTGCACTAGAGTCAATAATCTAGATTACATTGTAAGGTACCTAACACCCATGGCATTCTGGTGTTGGTCATGCTTTGCCCTAGGGAGAGCTTTAGTCAACGGATCTGCTACATTCAGATCAGTGTGTACTTTGCAAATCTTTACTTCTCCATCTTCGATGTACTCGCGAATCGAATGATAACGCAGCTTGATATGCTTCAGCCTCTTGTGTGACCTTGGTTCTTGTGCATTGGCGATGGCACCCATGTTGTCACAATAGATGACTAGTGGGTCCAATGCACTAGGAACCACACCGAGCTCTACAATGAACCTCTTCATCCATACCGCTTCTGATGAAGCCTCTGAAGCCGCTATGTACTCCGATTCTGTTGAGGATTTCGCCACCGTGCACTGCTTCGAGCTTGCCCAGCTTACTGCAGCACCATTCAATATAAACACGTACCCAGATTGTGACTTAGAGTCATCAGGATCAGTGTTCCAACTTGCATCGGTGTAACTTGTTACAACGAGCTCTTGGTCACCTCCATAACAAAGAAACATATCCTTAGTTCTTTTCAAGTACTTCAGGATATTCTTGACCGCTGTCCAGTGTTCTATTCCTGGATCACTTTGATATCTGCTAGTCAAACTAACAGCATGTGCTATATCCGGTCTTGTACATAGCATGGCATACATGATAGAGCCTACTGCCGAGGCATAGGGGATCTGACTCATCCTTTCTCTTTCTTCTGCCGTAGCCGGTCCTTGAGTCTTACTCAAGACCTTGCCTGGTAACATAGGTAAGAATCCTTTCTTACTTTCGTCCATTCTAAACTTCTTTAGAATCTTGTCCAGGTATGTACTCTGTGATAGCCCTATTAGACGTCTTGATCTATCTCTATAAATCTTGATGCCTAATATGTATGATGCTTCACCAAGGTCTTTCATTGAAAAACTATTATTCAAATAACCCTTTACACTGCTTAATAGTTCTATATCATTCCCAATCAATAATATGTCATCTACATATAATATCAGGAATGCTACAGAGCTCCCACTCACTTTCTTGTAAATACAGGCCTCTCCATGACACTGTATAAACCCGAAGTCTTTGATCACCTTATCAAAACGTCGGTTCCAACTTCTCGATGCTTGCTTCAGTCCATAGATTGAACGCTGAAGTTTGCATACTTTGTCAGCATTTTTAGGATCGACAAAACCTTTGGGTTGTACCATATACAACTCTTCCTCAATGTCTCCATTAAGGAACGCCGTTTTGACATCCATCTGCCAAATCTCATAATCGAAAAATGCAGCTATTGCTAACAAAATCCTCACAGATTTTAGCTTCGCTACTGGTGAGAAAGTCTCATCGTAGTCAACACCTTGAATTTGTCGGAAACCCTTTGCGACAAGTCGAGCTTTATAGACAGTAATATTACCATCAGCATCTGTTTTTCTTTTGAAGATCCATTTATTCTCGACAGCCTTGCGGCTATCAGGTAATTCTACCAAAGTCCATACTTTGTTATCATACATGGATCCCATTTCGGATTTCATGGCTTCTTGCCATTTGTTGGAATCTGGGCTCATCATCGCTTCTTCATATGTCGCAGGGTCTTCATCATTGTTATCCACAATCATGACATTTAGACAAGGATCATACCAATCTGGAGTGGCACGATCCCTTGTCGATCTGCGAGGTTCAGTAGCTGTCTCATTTGAAGTTTCATGATCATTATCATTAGCTTCCTCTGTTGTCGGTGTAGGTGGTACAGGAACATTTTCCGGTACTGCGCTACTCTGATCAACGAGTAGAGATTCTTCAATCTCATCGAGTTCTACTTTTCTTCCAGTCACTTCTTTAGTGAGAAATTCTTTCTCAAGAAAGGTTCCGTTCTTAGCAACAAAGATCTTGCCTTCGGATCTGTGATAGAAAGTGTACCCTATAGTTTCCTTAGGGTATCCTATGAAGACGCATTTCTCCGCTTTGGGTTCTAGCTTGTCCGGTTGTAACTTTTTTACATAGGCTTCGCAACCCCAAACTTTAAGGAACGACAGCTTAGGTTTCTTATTAAACCATAATTCATACGGCGTCGTTTCAACGGATTTTGATGGTGCTCTATTTAAAGTGAATGCGGCTGTCTCTAATGCATAACTCCAAAATGATAACGGCAAATCAGTAAGAGACATCATAGAACGAACCATATCTAAGAGAGTTCGATTACGACGTTCGGACACACCGTTTCGTTGTGGTGTTCCCGGCGGTGTCAATTGTGAAAGTATTCCGCATTTCTTTAAATGCATGCCAAACTCATAACTCAGATATTCACCTCCGCGATCAGATCGTAGAAATTTAATCTTCTTGTTACGTTGATTTTCTACTTCACTTTGGAATTCCTTAAACTTCTCGAAAGTTTCGGATTTATGTTTCATTAAATAGATATACCCATATCTACTCAAATCATCTGTGAAGGTTAGAACATAACGATAACCACCGCGCGATGCTACACTCATTGGTCCACACACATCTGTATGTATGATTTCCAATAAGTCAGTAGCTCGCTCCATCATACCCGAGAATGGAGTCTTAGTCATTTTTCCCATCAGACATGCTTCGCATCTATCAAGTGACTCAAAGTCAAGTGATTCAAGTAATCCATCAGTATGGAGTTTCTTCATGCGTTTCACTCCAATATGACCAAGACGACAGTGCCACATATAAGTAGAATTATCATTCAATTTAATTCGCTTAGCATCAATGTTATGTATATGCGTATTACTACTATCGAGATCTAACAGAAATAAGCCATTCTTTTGTGGTGCTCGACCATAAAAGATATTATTCATAAAAATAGAACAACCATTATTCTCAGACTTGAATGAATAACCGTCTTGCATTAAACAAGATCCAGATATAATGTTCATGCTCAACGCAGGTACATAATAACAATTATTTAGGCTTAAAACTAATCCCGAAGGTAGATGTAGAGGAAGTGTCCCGACTGCGATCACATTGACCTTGGATCCGTTTCCAACGCGCATCGTCACTTCATCTTTCAGCAGTTGTCGTTTATTCTTTAGTTCCTGTTTCGAGTTACAAATATGAGCAACCGAACCAGTATCAAATACCCAGGTACTAGAACGAGAACTAGTGAGATAAACATCTATAACATGTATATCAGATATACCTTCTTTCTTCTTCTTGACAAGGCCGCTCTTCAGATCCGCCAAATACTTGGAGCAATTACGCTTCCAGTGTCCCTTCTCCTTGCAGTAATAGCACTCAGCATCAGGCTTAGGGCCGTTCTTAGGTTTCATAGGAGGCGTGGCAGCTTTCTTGCCACCCTTCTTGAATTTTCCCTTAGACTTGCCCTGTTTCTTGAAACTGGTGGTCTTGTTGACCATCAACACTTGGTGCTCTTTCTTGATCTCAATCTCAGCAGCTTTTAGCATGCCAAAGAGTTCAGGAAACTCCTTGTTCATGTTCTGCATATTGTAGTTCATCACAAAGTTCTTATAACTTGGTGGCAGTGATTGAAGGACACGATTAATCCCCAGTCTGTTAGGAATCACTATTCCCAAGTCACTGAGTTTCTTCGCATGCCCGGTCATGACGAGCATGTGCTCACTAATGGAGCTGCCTTCTTCCATCATACAGCTGAAAAAGTGTTTCGATGCTTCATAGCATTCCACGGCCGCATGAGTCTCAAAAATAGTCTTCAACTCTTTCATCAACTCATGAGGATCGTGGTGCTCAAAACGTTTTTGAAGATCGGATTCCAGACTGCATAAGATGGCACACTGAACTTGAGAGTACCGAGTTTTCCGAGTCGCGTAAACATTCTTTACTTCATCGGTTTCAGTTTCTGCAGGAGGGTCACCTAGCGGTGCATCAAGCACATATTGCAGATTTCCGCCATTGAGGAAGATCCTCACATGACGGAACCAGTCGGTGAAGTTGCTACCGTTGCTCTTAAGCTTTTCTTTCTCTAGGAACTGGTTAAAATTGATTGGGGACGCCATATCTACAACATATTTGCAATAGTTTAGACTAAGTTTATGACAAATTGAGTTCAAATTTTAATTCTACATAATTAAAAATCTAGGTGAACTCCCACTCAAAACAATATCCCTCGCATTGTCTTAGTGATCACACGAACCAAATCCATCACACCTATGCCCGATCATCACGAGACAAGATGTAATTTCAATGGCGAACACTCAAAGTGTTCATCATATCAATCATATGATTCATGCTCTACCTTTCGGTATCACGTGTTCCGAGACCATGTCTGTACATGCTAGGCTCGTCAAGGCCACCTTAGTATCCGCATGTGCAAAACTGTCTTGCACCCGTTATATGTACTTATCGAATCTATCACACCCGATCATCACGAGATGCTTCGAAACGATAAGACTTGATAACGGTGCTACTAAGGATGAACACTTTATTATCTTGAGATTTTAGTGAGAGGGATCATCTTATAATGCTACCGTCGCGATCTAAGCAAAATAAGATGCATAAAAGGATTAACATCACATGCAGTTCATATGTGATATGATATGGCCCTTTTGTCTTTGCGCCTTTGATCTTCATCTCCAAAGCACGGACATGATCTCCATCATCAACGGGCATGATCTCCATCATCGTCGGCGAAGCACCAAGGTCAATGGCGCCGTCTTCATGATCGTCCTCCATGTAGCAACTATTACAACTACTTTGAAATACTACTCAACATGAAATTTAAAGACAACCATAAGGCTCCTGCCGGTTGCCACAATACAATAATGATCATCTCATACATATTCATCATCACATTATGGCCATATCACATCACCAAACCCTGCAAAAACAAGTTAGACGTTCTCTAATTTGGTTTGCATATTTTACGTGGTTTAGGGTTTTCGAGCAAGATCCAATCTACCTACGAACATCAACCACAACGGTGATACTAGTGTTGTCAATAGAAGAGTAAATTGAATCTTCACTATAGTAGGAGAGACAGACACCCGCAAAGCCACTTATGCAATACAAGTTGCATGTCAAGCGTGGAGCAAATCTCATGAACGCGGTCATGTAAAGTTAGCCCGAGCCGCTTCATCCCACTATGCCACAAAGATGCAAAGTACTCAACTAAAGATAACAAAAGCATCAACGCCCACAAACCATTGTGTTCTACTCGTGCAACCATCTATGCATAGACACGGCTCTGATACCACTGTAGGATAACGTAGCATAGAAAACAAAAATTTTCCTACGGCGAACACGCAATCCAAGCCAAGATGCAATCTAGAAGACGGTAGCAACGAGGGGATTATCGAGACTCACCCTTGAAGAGATTCCAAAGCCTACAAGAGGAGGCTCTTGTTGCTGCGGTAGACGTTCACTTGCCGCTTGCAAAAGCGCGTAGAAGATCTTGATCACGATCGGTTCCGGCGCCACGAACGGGCAGCACCTCCGTACTCGGTCACACGTTCGGTTGTTGATGAAGACGACGTCCACCTCCCCGTCCCAGCGGGCAGCGGAAGTAGTAGCTCCTCTTGAATCCGACAGCACGACGGCGTGGTGTCGGTGGCGGTGGAGAAATCCGGCGGAGCTTCGCTAAGCGTGCGGGATATGGTGGAGGAGCGGGGCGCTAGGGTTTGGGGAGAGGGGGTGGCCGGCCACTATAGGGGGCGGCCAAGCTTGAGGCTTTGGTGTGGCCGGCCCCCTCCCCTTGGCCTCTATATATAGGTGGAAGCCCCAAGTGTTGGACTACAAGTCTTCGAATAAGACCCGAACCCAAAACCTTCCATATGGTGGGAAACCTTCCCAAGCTAGGATTCCCACTAGAGGTGGGAATTCCACCTTCCATAGGGGGGGTGGCCGGCCCCCTAAGGGGAGTCCACTTGGGACTCCTCCCCCACTAGGGTTGGCCGGCCATGGAGGTGGAGTCCCATGTGGACTCCACCTTCCTTGGTGGTTTCTTCCGGACTTTTCTAGAACCTTCTAGAACCTTCCATAGAACCTTCCGCATCATTTTAATTCACATAAAATGACATCCTATATATGAATCTTATTCTCCGGACCATTCCGGAACTCCTCGTGATGTCCGGGATCACATCCGGGACTCCGAACAAATATTCGAACTCCATTCCATATTCAAGTTCTACCATTTCAACATCCAACTTTAAGTGTGTCACCCTACGGTTCGCGAACTATGCGGACATGGTTGAGTACTTACTCCGACCAATAACCAATAGCGGGATCTGGAGATCCATAATGGCTCCCACATATTCAACGATGACTTTAGTGATCGAATGAACCATTCACATACGATACCAATTCCCTTTGTCACGCGATATTTTACTTGTCCGAGGTTTGATCATCGGTATCACACTATACCTTGTTCAACCTCGTCTCTTGACAAGTACTCTTTACTCGTACCGTGGTATGTGGTCTCTTATGAACTTATTCATATGCTTGCAAGACATTTAGACGACATTCCACCGAGAGGGCCCAGAGTATATCTATCCGTCATCGGGATGGACAAATCCCACTATTGATCCATATGCCTCAACTCATACTTTCCGGATACTTAATCCCACCTTTATAACCACCCATTTACGCAGTGGCGTTTGATGTAATCAAAGTACCTTTCCGGTATAAGTGATTTACATGATCTCATGGTCATAAGGACTAGGTAACTATGTATTGAAAGCTTATAGCAAATAACTTAATGACGTGATCTTATGCTACGCTTAATTGGGTGTGTCCATTACATCATTCATACAATGATATAACCTTGTTATTAATAACATCCAATGTTCATGATTATGAAACTAATCATCTATTAATCAACAAGCTAGTTAAGAGGCTTACTAGGGACTCTTTGTTTGTTTACATATCACACATGTATCAATGTTTCAGTTAATACAATTATAGCATGGTATATAAACTTTTATCATAAACATAAAGATATATAATAACCACTTTTATTATTGCCTCTTGGGCATATCTCCAACAGTCTCTTGTGAGCTGCCTAACATGATCAAGATCATCTATTTGTAATACTATATGTTGTGTTTGTCGGGATCCGATGGATAGAGAATACTATGTTATGGTGATTATCAATCTATTACCTATGTGTTGTTTATGATCTTGCATGCTCTCCGTTATTAGTAGAGGCTCTGGCCAAGTTTTTGCTCTTAACTCCAAGAGGGAGTATTTATGCTCGATAGTGGGTTCATGCCTCCATTAAATCTGGGACAGTGACAGAAAGTTCTAAGGTTGTGGATGTGTTGTTGCCACTAGGGATAAAACATTGATGCTATGTCTAAGGATGTAGTTGTTGATTACATTACGCACCATACTTAATGCAATTGTCTGTTGCTTGCAACTTAATACTGGAAGGGGTTCGGATGATAACCTGAAGGTGGACTTTTTAGGCATAGATGCATGCTGATGGCGGTCTATGTACTTTGTCGTAATGCCCTGATTAAATCTCACTATATTTATCATATCATGTATGTGCATTGTTATGCCCTCTCTATTTGTCAATTGCCCGACTGTAATTTGTTCACCCAACATGCTTTTATCTTATGGGAGAGACACCTCTAGTGAACTGTGGACCCCGGTCCTATTCTTTACATCGCATACAATCTACTGCAATTGTTCTTTACTCTTTTCTTCGCAAACAATCATCTTCCACACAATACGGTTAATCCTTTGTTACAGCAAGCCGGTGAGATTGACAACCTCACTGTTTCGTTGGGGCAAAGTACTTTGGTTGTGTTGGTTCCACGTTGGCGCCGGAATCCCTGGTGTTGCGCCGCATCACATTTCGCCACCATCAACCTTCAACGTGCTTCTTGGCTCCTCCTGGTTCGATTAAACCTTGGTTTCTTTCTGAGGGAAAACTTGCCACTGTGCGCATCATACCTTCCTCTTGGGGTTCCCAACGGACGTGTACATCTACGCGCATCAAGCCCTTCTTCTGGCTCCGGTGCTTCGGAAAAATACACCCTGGCGTTGATTTCATCCAATTCCGAGAATATTTCCTTTGTAGGATTTCTGAAACCAAAAACAGCAGAAAACAGCAACTGGCACTTCGGCATCTTGTTAATAGGTTAGTGCCGGAAAATGTATAATAATGATGTAAAGTATGTATAAAACATTCAAGTATTGTCATAAAAGTAGCATGGAACATAAGAAATTATAGATACGTTTGAGACGTATCAAGCATCCCCAAGCTTAGTTCCTACTCGCCCTCGAGTAGGTAAACGATAACACAAATAATTTCTGAAGTGACATGCTACCAACATAACCTTGATCAACATTATTGTAAAGCATATGAGATGGATGGAGTGATCTGAAGCAAAAGATTGCTAACAAAAGATAATGACTAAACAAATGAATCATATAGCAAAACTTTTCATGAATAGTACTTTCAAGACAAGTATCAACAAGACTTGCATAAGAGCTAACTCATAAGCAATAAATTCAAAGTAGAATGCATTGAAGCAACACAAAGGATGATTAAGTTTCAGCAATTGCTTTCAACTTGTAACATATATATCTCATGGATATTTGTCAACATAGAGTAATATAACAAGTGCAATAAGTAAACATGTAAGAATCAATGCACACAGTTAACACAAGTGTTTGCTTCTAAGATAGAAAGAAGTGGGTAGACTGACTCAACATAAAGTAAAAGAATGGCCCTTCGCAGAGGGAAGCATGGATTACTATTTTTGTGCTAGAGCTTTTGTTTTGAAAACATAGAAACAATTTTGTCAATGGTAGTAATAATTCATATGTGCTATGCATAATACTTCCTACAAGTTGCAAGTCTCATGCATAGAGTACTAATAGTGCTCGCACCTTGTCCTAATCAGCTCGGATAACACGGATTATCATTGCATGACATATGTTTCAACCAAGTGTCACAAAGGGGTACCTCTATGCCGCCTGTACAAAGGTCTAAGGAGAAAGCACGCATTGGATTTCTCGCTTTTGATTATTCTCAACTTAGACATCCATACCGGGACAACATAGACAACAGATAATGGACTCCTCTTTTAATGCTTAAGCATTCAACAACAGATAATATTCTCATAAGAGATTGAGGTTGTATGTCCAAACTGAAACTTCCACCATGATACATGGCTTTAGTTAGCGGCCCAATGTTCTTCTCTAACACATGCATACTCAAACCATTTGATCATGAAATCACACTTACTTCAGACAAGACGAACATGCATAGCATCTCACATGATATCCAACAAAGGTAAAAAGTTGATGGCGTCCCCAGAAACATGGTTACCGCTCAACAAGCAACTTATAAGAACTAAGACACATAACTACATATTCATCACCACAATAGTTTTTAAGCTATTTGTCCCATGAGCTATATATTGCAAAGATAAAGGAATGAAATTTTAAAGGTAGCACTCAAGTAATTTACTTTGGAATGGCAGAAAAATACCACATAGTAGGTAGATATGGTGGACACAAATGGCATGGGTTTTGGCTCAAGGTGTTTGGATGCACGAGAAGCATTTCCTCTCAGTACAAGGTTTTGGGATAGCAAGGTTGTTTGAAGCAAACACAAGTATGAACAGGTACAACAAAACTTACACAAGAACATATTGCAAGCATTATAAGAATCTACACTGTCTTCCTTGTTGTTCAAACACTTTACCAGAAAATATCTAGACTTAGAGAGACCAATCATGCAAACCAAATTTTAACAAGCTCTACGGTAGTTCTCCATTAATAGATTAAACTACATGATGCAAGAGCTTAAACATGATCTATGAGAGCTCAAAACAATTGCCCAGTTATTCCAAACCATATGCAGCATTTTCTGATTCCAACCAAATAGCAATTTAACGAAGCAATTTCAGCCTTCGCCATGAACATTAAAGCACAATTAAGAACACAAGTGTTCCATATGAAAAAGCGGAGCGTAATATCTCCAATATAAGGATGGTGGGATCCAACTTTATTCAAACCAAAACAAAAATAAAAGCAAACCGACGCTCCAAGTAAAGAACATAAGATGTGACGGAATAAAAATATAGTTTCACTAGAAGTGACCTGATAAGTTGTCGATGAAGAAGGGGATGCCTTGGGCATCCCCAAGCTTAGATGCTTGAGTCTTCTTAAAATATGCAGGGATGAACCACGGGGGCATCCCCAAGCTTAGACCTTTCACTCTTCTTGATCATAGTATATCATCCTCTTCTCTTGACCCTTGAAAACTTCCTCCACACCAAACTTCAAGCAAACTCATTAGAGGGTTAGTGCATAATCAAAAATTCACATATTCAGAGGTGACATAATCATTCTTAACACTTCTGGACATTGCACAAAGCTTCTGAAAGTTAATGGAACAAAGAAACTCATTCAACATAGCAAAAGCGGCAATGCGAAATAAAAGGCAGAATCTGTCAAAACAGAACAGTCCGTAAAGACGAATTTTCAGAGGCACTTAACTTGCTCAAACGGAAAAACTCATAACTAATGAAAGTTGCGTACATATCTGAGGATCACGCACGTAAATTTGCAGATTTTTTTGATTTTTTTACAGAGACTTCTGCGCGAATTCGTGACAGACAGCAATGCTGTTTCTGCGCAGCAATCTAAATCTAGCATCAACTTTACCATAGAGACTTTACTTGGCACAAAAACATGATAAGGAGAGGTTGCTACAGTAGTAAACAACTTCCAAGACTCAACAATACAGTAACAAAATAAAACATGGGTTATCTCCCAAGAAGTGCTTTTCTTTAACGCCTTTCAGCTAGGCGCAAAAAGTGCAAATCAAGTAACATCAAGAGAAGAAGCATCAACATCTATGCTTCTATTCTTGTAGACAGTGTTGGGCCTCCAAGAGCAGAGGTTTGTAGAACAGCAAAGTTTCCCTTAAGTGGATTACCCAAGGTTTATCGAACTCAGGGAGGAAGAGGTCAAAGATATCCCTCTCATGCAACCCTGCAACCACAAAGCAAGAAGTCTCTTGTGTCCCCAACACACCTAATAGGTGCACTAGTTCGGCGAAGAGATAGTGAAATACAAGTGGTATGAATGAATATGAGCAGTAGTACGGCGCCAGAAAATAGCTCGCTGGCGTGCAGTTGATGGTAGTAATATTGCGGGAAGTAAACATGCAGTAGTAACGCAGCAGTAGTAATTCAGTAAAACAGTAACAAGCAGCGATAGCAGTATTTAGGAACAAGGCCTAGGGAATAGACTTTCACTAGTGGACACTCTCAACATTGATCACATAACAGAATAGATAAATGCATACTCTACACTCTCTTGTTGGATGATGAACACATTGCGTAGGATTACACGAACCCTCAATGCCGGAGTTAACAAGCTCCACAATTAGATGTTCATATTTAAGTAACCTTAGAGTGTAAGAAAGATCAATACGACTAAACCAAGTACTAACATAGCATGCACACTGTCACCTTCATGCTTATGTAGGAGGAATAATACACATCAATACCATCATAGCAATAGTTAACTTCATAATCTACAAGAGATCATAATCATAGCCTACGCCAAGTACTCACACGGTGCACACACTGTCACCATTACACACGTGGAGGAGGAATAAAACTACTTTAATAACATCACTAGAGTAGCACATAGATAATAGTGATACAAAACTCATATGAATCTCAATCATGTAAAGCAGCTCATGAGATCATTGTATTGAATTACATAGGAGAGAGATGAACCACATAGCTACCGGTACAGCCCCGAGCCTCAATGGAGAACTACTCCCTCTTCATGGGAGCAGCAGCGTTGATGAAGATGGCGGTGGAGATGGCAGCGTGTCGATGGAGAAGCCTTCCGGGGGCACTTCCCCGCTCCAGGGTGCCGGAACAGAGACTCCTGTCCCAGATCTTGGCTTCGCGATGGCGGCGGCTCTGGAAGGTTTCGCGTACCGTGGCTTCCTCCGTAAGGGTTTTCGCGCAGGGGCTTTATATAGGCGAAGAGGCGGCGCAGGAGGGTCAAAGGGGCGACCACACCATAGGGTGGCGCGGGCCCAGCCCTGGCCGCGCCACCCTATCATCTGGGGCCCACAGGGCCCCTCTCGGCGCTCTCGGGTGTTCCGGATGCTTCCGGCAAAATAGGAACCCGGGCGTTGATTTCGTCCAATTCGAGAATATTTCGTTACTAGGATTTCAAACCAAAACAGCAGAAAACAGAACGGCACTTCGCATCTTGTTAATAGGTTAGTTCCGAAAATGCACGAATATGACATAAAGTGTGCATAAAACATGTAGGTATCATCAATAAAGTAGCATGGAACATAAGAAATTATCGATACGTCGGAGACGTATCAGCATCCCCAAGCTTAGTTCTGCTCGTCCCGAGCAGGTAAAACAATAACAAAGATAATTTCTGAAGTGACATGCCATCATAATCTTGATCATACTATTTGTAAACATATGTAATGAATGCAGCGATCAAAACAATGGTAATGACATGAGTAAACAACTGAATCATAAAGCAAAGACTTTTCATGAATAGTACTTCAAGACAAGCATCAATAAGTCTTGCATAAGAGTTAACTCATAAAGCAATAAATCAAAGTAAAGGTGTTGAAGCAACACAAAGGAAGATTAAGTTTCAGCGGTTGCTTTCAACTTATAACATGTATATCTCATGGATATTGTCAACATAAAGTAATATAACAAGTGCAATAGGTAAACATGTAAGAATCAATGCACACAGTTCACACAAGTGTTTGCTTCTAAGATAGAAAGAATAGGTAAACTGACTCAACAATAAAGTAAAAGAATGGTCCTTCAAAGAGGAAAGCATCGATTGCTATATTTGTGCTAGAGCTTTGATTTTGAAAACATATAGAGAGCATAAAAGTAAAGTTTTGAGAGGTGTTTGTTGTTGTCAACGAATGGTAGCGGGTACTCTAACCCCCTTGCCAGACAAACCTTCAAAGAGCGGCTCCCATTTTATTTTGTTTTTGGGTGGCACTCCTTCCAACCTTTCTTTCACAAACCATGGCTAACCGAATCCTCGGGTGCCTGCCAACAATCTCATACCATGAAGGAGTGCCTTTTTATTTTAGTTTTATTATGATGACACTCCTCCCCACCTTTGCTTTCTCAAGCCATGGCTAACCGAATCCTTCGGGTGCCGTCCAACAATCACATACCATGGAGGAGTGTCTATTTTTGTTAATTAATTTGGGACTGGGAATCCCATTGCCAACTCTTTCTGCAAAATTATTGGATAAGCGGATGAAGCCACTAGTCCATTGGTGAAAGTTGCCCAACAAGATTGAAAGATAAACACCACATACTTCCTCATGAGCTATAAAACATTGACACAAATCAGAGGTGATAAATTTTGAATGGTTTAAAGGTAGCACTCAAGCAATTTACTTTGGAATGGCGGAGAAATACCATGTAGTAGGTAGGTATGGTGGACACAAATGGCATGAATATTGGCTCAAGTATTTGGATGCATGAGAAGTATTCCCTCTCGATACAAGGTTTAGGCTAGCAAGGTTATTTGAAGCAAACTCAAGTATGAAATGGTGCAGCAAGACTCACATATAAACATATTGTAAGCATTATAAGACTTTACATCGTCTCCTTGTTGTTCAAACACCTCAACCAGAAAATATCTAGACTTAGAGAGACCAATCATGCAAACCAAATTTTAACAAGCTCTATGTAATTATTCATTAATGGGTACAAGGTACATGATGCAAGAGCTTAAACAAGATCTATATGAGCACAACAATTGCCAAGTTTCACATTATTCAAGACATTATACCAATTACTACATGTAGCATTTCCCGTTTCCAACCATATAACAATTAACGAAGCAGTTTCAACCTTCGCCATGAAAATTAAAAGCTAAGAACACATGTGTTCATACGAACCAGCGGAGCGTGTCTCTCTCCCAAACAATCATTTATTCAAACAAAAACAAAAACAAAAGCATACAGACGCTCCAAGTAAAGTATATAAGATGTGACCGAATAAAAATATAGTTTCAAGAGAAGGAACCTGATACTTTGTCGATGAAGAAGGGGATGCCTTGGGAATCCCCAAGCTTAGATGCTTGAGTCTTCTTGAAATATGCAGGGATGAACCACCGGGGCATCCCCAAGCTTAGACTTTTCATTCTTCTTGATCGTAGTATATCATCCTCCTCTCTTGACCCTTGAAAACTTCCTTCACACCAAACTTCAAGCAAACTCATTAGAGGGTTAGTGCATAATCAAAAATTCACATGTTCAGAGGTGACACAAACATTCTTTTCACTTCTGGACATTGCATAAAGCTACTGGACATTAATGGATCAAAGAAATGAATCCAATATAGCAAAAGAGGCAATGCGAAATAAAAGGCAGAATCTGTCAAAAACAGAACAGTCCGTAAAGACGAATTTAAAGCTGGCACCAGACTTGCTCAAATGGAAAAACTCAAAACTAATGAAAGTTGCGTACATATCTGAGGATCACGCTCGTAAATTGGCAGATTTTTCGAATTTTCTACAGAGAAATAAGCCCAGATTCGTGACAGATAGAAATCTGTTTCTGCGCAGAAATCCAAATCTAGTATCAACCTTCGATTAGAGGCTTCACTTGGCACAACAAAACACAAAACTAAGATAAGGAGAGGTTGCTACAGTAGTAAACAACTTCCAAGACACAAATATAAAACAAAGTACTGTAGAAAAATAACACATGGGTTATCTCCCAAGAAGTTCTTTCTTTATAGCCATTAAGATGGGCTCAGCAGTTTTAATGATGCTCTCATGAAAATAGACAATGAAGCAAAAGAGAACATCAAGAAGCAATTTCAAAACACATTTAAGCCTAACATGCTTCCTATGCATAGGAATCTTGTAAATAAACAAGTTCATGAAAAGCAAAGTAACAAGCATAGGAAGATAAAACAAGTGTAGCTTCAAAAATTTCAGCACATAGAGAGGTGTTTTAGTAACATGAAAATTTTTACAACCATATTTTCCTCTCTCATAATAACTTTCAGTAGCAACATGAGCAAACTCAACAATATAACTATCACATAAAGCATTCTTATCATGAGTCTCATGCATAAAATAATTACTACTCCCAACATAAGCATAGTCATTCTTATTAATTGTAGTGGGAGCAAATTCAACAAAGTAGCTATCAAATATAGGAGGTATATTGTAATCATAATCAAATTTATCCTCCATAACAGGTGGTAACAAAAGACTACTATCATTATAATCATCATAAATGGGAGGCAAAGTATCATCAAAGTAAATTTTCTCCTCAATGCTTGGGGGACTAAAAATATCATGCTCATCAAAGCCAGCTTCCCCAAGCTTAGAATTTTCCATAGCATTAGCAACAATAGTGTTCAAAGCATTCATATTAATATGTTCCATGGGTTTTTTAATTTTCGCATCAAACCATCCATGTCTTAAATCAGGAAATAGAATAAGAAGCTCTTTGTTGTCCATTATGCCTAACTAGTGTAAACAAGAAACCAAATGTCGCAATTGCAGAGTCTAAAGGAAATAGCTTCGAGCACACACACAATGGCGCCAGAAAAGTACTGTTACCTGGAACCGAAGTATGAGAGCCTTTTACCTTTCCTCCCCGGCAACGCGCCAGAAAAGTGCTTGATGTCTACGGGTGCTTCTATTCTTGTAGACAGTGTTGGGCCTCCAAGAGCAGAGGTTTGTAGAACAGCAGAAGTTTCCCTTAAGTGGATTACCCAAGGTTTATCGAACTCGGGAGGAAGAGGTCAAAGATATCCCTCTCATGCAACCCTGCAACCACAAAGCAAGAAGTCTCTTGTGTCCCCAACACACCTAATAGGTGCACTAGTTCGGCGAAGAGATAGTGAAATACAAGTGGTATGAATGAATATGAGCAGTAGTACGGCGCCAGAAAATAGTTGCTGGCGTGCAGTTGATGGTAGTAATATTGCGGAAGTAAACATGCAGTAGTAACGCAGCAGTAGTAATTCAGAAAACAAGAATAAGCATAGCAGTATTTAGGAACAAGGCCTAGGGAATAGACTTTCACTAGTGGACACTCTCAACATTGATCACATAATTAATAGATAAATGCATACTCTACACTCTCTTGTTGGATGATGAACACATTGCGTAGGATTACACGAACCCTCAATGCCGGAGTTAACAAGCTCCACAATTAGATGTTCATATTTAAGTAACCTTAGAGTGTAAGAAAGATCAATACGACTAAACCAAGTACTAACATAGCATGCACACTGTCACCTTCATGCTTATGTAGGAGGAATAATACACATCAATACCATCATAGCAATAGTTAACTTCATAATCTACAAGAGATCATAATCATAGCCTACGCCAAGTACTCACACGGTGCACACACTGTCACCATTACACACGTGCAGGAGGAATAAAACTACTTTAATAACATCACTAGAGTAGCACATAGATAATAGTGATACAAAACTCATATGAATCTCAATCATGTAAAGCAGCTCATGAGATCATTGTATTGAATTACATAGGAGAGAGATGAACCACATAGCTACCGGTACAGCCCCGAGCCCTCAATGGAGAACTACTCCCTCTTCATGGGAGCAGCAGCGTTGATGAAGATGGCGGTGGAGATGGCATGTCGATGGAGAAGCCTTCCGGGGCACTTCCCTCCCAGGTGCCGGAACAGAGATCCTGTCCCCCAGATCTTGGCTTCGCGATGGCGGCGGCTCTGGAAGGTTTCGCGTACCGTGGCTTCCTCCGTAAGGGTTTTCGATGCAGGGGCTTTATATAGGCGAAGAGGCGGCGCAGGAGGGTCAAAGGGGCGACCACACCATAGGGTGGCGGGGCCCCCCGGCCGCGCCACCCCATCATCTGGGGCCCACAGGGCCCCCCCGGCGGCTCTCGGGTGTTCGGATGCTTCCGGGCAAAATAGGAACCTGGGCGTTGATTTCGTCCAATTCCGAGAATATTTCGTTACTAGGATTTCTGAAACCAAAAACAAAAACAGGAACGGCACTTCGGCATCTTGTTAATAGGTTAGTTCCAGAAAATGCACGAATATGACATAAAGTGTGCATAAAACATGTAGGTATCATCAATAAAGTAGCATGGAACATAAGAAATTATCGATACGTCGGAGACGTATCAAGCATCAACTTCATAATTTTTCTTACAAGCACAACTTGTTGCAGAGGGTACCTTAGATGCTCCATTATCTAACTTTTCTATGGTGGTGCTAGGGGTTTTATCAATTTTAGGCCTATAATAATTCTTTGGTTTAGGCACCTTAGAGACATACATGAATTTTTGCTCTTTACCCACATAAGCTTTCTCCTTAAACTTAAGAGAAGAAAAAGTTGAACCCAAGGTTCCCATAGCTTTTTCAAGTTCACTAATCCTATTGGTTTGATTATCATGGACAACACAAGTTTCTAGGACACCAATTCTTTCATCAATTCTTCCTAGGGATTTATCAAGTTTATCAGTATTATCAAGTAGCATTCCCAATTTAGTTTCAACACTTGGAAATTTTTTCTCTATGGTTTCCAATTTTTTCATAACATCCTCAAGAGAGATTTCAATTTTAACTTCATTAACAGGTGGTATTCCAACTAGACTCTCAATGATGCAGCTAGCTTCTAAAGCAGGAGTACCTAGGAAATTGCCTCCCGAAAGAGTATCAAGAACATACCTATTCCAACTAGATAGGCCAACATAAAAGTTCCTAAGAAGGATAATAGTGGAGTGTTTCTTAATGCACCTATGATGAGCATTACTAATTCTGTACCAAGCATCTTTAAAACTTTCTCCACCTTGTTGCTTAAAAGAACGAACTTCAACTTCAGGATTACTCATTTTAGTAGCAATAAAAGTAAACTAAGCAAATAGAATAAAGACAAGTAACTAATTTTTTGTGTTTTTGATATAGAACAAGTAAATAAGATAGAAAGTAAAGTAACTAATTTTTTTGTGTTTTTAATATGAAGCAAACAAGACAATAAATAAAGTAAAGTAAAGCAAGACAAAAACAAAGTAAAGAGATTGGATGTGGAGACTCCCCTTGCAGCGTGTCTTGATCTCCCCGGCAACGGCGCCAGAAAAAGAGCTTGATACGCGCGAAGCACACGTCCGTTGGGAACCCCAAGTGGAAGGTATGATGCGTATAGAAGCAAGTTTCCCTCAGTATGAAACCAAGGTTATCGAACCAGTAGGAGCCAAGAAGCACGTGAAGGTTGTTGGTGGAGGAGTGTAGTGCGGCGCAACACCAGGAAACCGGCGCCAACGTGGAACCTGCACAACACAATCAAGATACTTTGCCCCAACGTAACAATGAGGTTGTCAATCTCACCGGCTTGCTGAAAACAAAGGATTAAGCGTATCGAGTGGAAAATGGTGTTTGTTTGCAAAGAACAGTAAGAACAATGATTGCAGTAGATTGTATTCAGATGTAAAGAATGGACCGGGGTCCACAGTTCACTAGTGGTGTCTCTCCAATAAGATAACTAACATGCTGGGTGAACAAATTACAGGTGGGCAATTGACAAATAAAGATTCAATACATATCAATGATGATTACTATGAGATTTAATCAGGGCATTACGACAAAGTACATAGACCGCTATCCAGCATGCATCTATGCCTAAATAATCCACCTTCGGGTTAGCATCCGCACCCCCTCCAGTATTAAGTTGTAAACAACAGATAATTGCATTAAGTATGGTGCGTAATGTAATCAACACAAATATCCTTAGACAAAGCATCGATGTTTTATCCCTAGTAGCAACAAGACATCCACAACCTTAGAACTTTCTGTCACTGTCCCAGATTCAATGGAGGCATGAACCCACTATCGAGCATAAATACTCCCTCTTGGAGTTACAAGTATCAACTTGGCCAGAGCCTCTACTAGCAACGGAGAGCATGCAAGAACATAAACAACACATATATGATAGATTGATAATCAACTTGACATAGTATTCTAGATTCATCGGATCCCACCAAACACAACATGTAGCATTACAAATAGATGATCTTGATCATGTTAGGCAGCTCACAAGATCTAAACAATGATAGCACAAGCGGAGAAGACAACCATCTAGCTACTGCTATGGACCCATAGTCCAAGGATGAACTACTCACGCATCAATCCGGAGGCGGGCATGATGATGTAGAGCCCCTCCGGTGATGATTCTCTCCCAGGTGCCGGAGGCGATCTCCTGAATCCCGAGATGGGATTGGCGGCGGCGGCATCTCTGGAAGGTTTTCCGTATCGTGGCTCTCGGTACTGAGGGTTTCGCGACGAAGGCTTTAAGTAGGCGAAGGGCGGAGTCGGAGGGGTCACTGGGGCCCCACACGCTAGGCCGTGCGGCCAGGCCCGGCCGCGCCGCCCTAGTGTGTCGGCGCCTCGTGGCCCCACTTCGTTTCCCCCTCGGTCTTCTGGAAGCTTCATGGAAAAATAGGACCCTGGGCGTTGATTTCGTCCAATTCCGAGAATATTTCCTTTGTAGGATTTCTGAAACCAAAAACAGCAGAAAACAGCAACTGCACTTCGGCATCTTGTTAATAGGTTAGTGCTGGAAAATGTATAATAATGATGTAAAGTATGTATAAAACATTCAAGTATTGTCATAAAAGTAGCATGGAACATAAGAAATTATAGATACATTTGAGACGTATCAATGGCCTGTCGCAGTCGGGGCACTGTTCATCCACAGTGCCCCTTGCTTTACGGGAGATGAGGTCAGCGTGGACCTTTGCACCCGGATCACCTACCTGATTCCTTCTCCTGCAAGGCTCGCCAGCCTCGAGAGGTCTGAGGTGAGACAACCCGCCGGATATGGCTTGTAGAAGCCAGCCACCCACCGCACGACGGCCATGGCCAGACCGACTCAAGAGCAGCCGCTCCCAAGAAGCCGGCCACGGCCCACGACTGCTCCTCGGCCGGCCTTTGCCGTGGGCCGCCCGGCCCCAGCGCCCGTTCCTCATCCATTGCCCTACCCGGGGTCTTCCCCCCGACATGGACGCCGGCGGTCTCCTCGATCTCGATCCCACCGGCGGCCTCCTCTCCGCCCCCATTCACCACCCCCTCTTCGTCGGCGTCTCTCTCCGAAGCCGCCCCTCCTCTGCCGCTCACCGGACTCACCGCGGCCGGAGCACGATCGAGCAGCACGCCGTGGAGCACGAGCAGGAGAAGCGCTCGACCGCTAAAGCCGCCATGCCCTCGACTGCTGACGCCGCTGCAGAGGACAGCCACAGCGCATCCTTCCAAGGTAGGGCCCGTGCCCCTCCTCCTCCTCCTCCTCCTAGGTTGCTTGCTGCTGCTGCTGGGTTGCTAGGTTTGCTTGCTACTGCCAGTGCTTGCTACTGCTACTTTGTTTGCTAGCTAGGTTGGCCGGGGACTGTTGCTTGTTGCTAGCTAGGTTGGTTGCTTGCTAGAAATAATAGTCTGGTTTGGTTCCTAGAAATAATAAGTGGTACTTTTGGAGTTGAAAGATAAGTTATTGATGTTTGTAGTAAGAAACAAGATTGATGTCCAGTGGAGCTAGGCTAATCTTGTAGAAGCAGAAATATTTATAGTTGGACGATATTAGGATATGATAGCTGATGCGCGTAGACGTACAGGTCTGTTGGGAGCTGATACGTCTCCAACGTATCGATAATTTCTTATGTTCCATGCTACTTTATTGATGATACCTACATGTTTTATGCACATTATATGTCGTATTTACGCATTTTCCGAACTAACCTATTAACAAGATGCCGAAGAGCCAGTTGTTTTCGTGTTTTTGGTTTCAGAAATCCTAGTAAGGAAATATTCTCGGAATTGGACGAAATCGCCCAGGGTCCTATTTATGCACGAAGCTTCCAGAAGACCGAAGAGAAGTCGGCGGGGCCACGAGGTGGCCAGTGACAGGCGGCGCGCAGGCCCCGCCGCGCCGACCTGTCCCCGGGGCCCTCGTGCCGCCTCTTGACCTACCCTTTCGCCTACTTATAGCCTCCGTCGCGAAACCCCCAGTACCGAGAGCCACGATACGGAAAACCTTCCAGACGCGCCGCCGCGAATCCCATCTGGGGATTCAGGAGATCGCCTCCGGCACCGCCGGGAGAGGATTCATCTCCGGAGGACTCTTCATCGCCATGATCGCCTCCGGAGTGATGAGTGAGTAGTTCACCCCTGGACTATGGGTCCATAGCAGTAGCTAGATGGTCGTCTTCTCCTAATTGTGCTTCATTGTTGGATCTTGTGAGCTGCCTAACATGATCAAGATCATCTATCCGTAATACTATATGTTGTGTTTGTCGGGATCCGATGGATAGAGAATACTATGATTTGCATTATCCGTTATAGTAGAGGCGGCCAAGTTTTTACTCTTAACTCCAAGAGGGAGTATTTATGCTCGATAGTGGGTTCATGCCTTCATTGACACCTGGGACAGTGACAGAAAGTTCTAAGGTTGTGATGTGTTGTTGCCACTAGGGATAAAACATTGATTCTATGTCTAAGGATGTAGTTGTCGATTACATTACGCACCATACTTAATGCAATTGTCTGTTGCTTTGCAACTTAATACTGGAATGGGTTCGGATGATAACCGAAGGTGGACTTTTTAGGCATAGATGCAGTTGGGGCGGTCTATGTACTTTGTCGTAATGCCCGGATTAAATCTCACTATATTTATCATATCATGTATATGCATTGTTATGCTCTTCTCTATTTGTCAATTGCTCATTTGTTCACCCAACATGCTTTATCTTATGGGAGAGACACCCTAGTGAACCGTGGACCCCGGTCCTATTCTTTACATAGCATACAATCTATTGCAATACTTGTTTTACTGTTTTCTTGAAAACAATCATCTTCCACACAATACGGTTAATCCTTTGTTACAAGCCAAGAGACAACCTCTCATGCTGTTGGGGGCAAAACTTGACAGGTTGTGGTTCCACGTTGGCGTCGAATGTTGTTGCGCCCGCATCACATTTCGCCACCATCAACCTTCAACGTGCTTCTTGGCTCCTCCTGGTTCGATTAAACCTTGGTTTCATATTGAGGGAAACTTGCTTCTATACGCATCATACCTTCCACTTGGGGTTCCCAACGGACATGTGCATCTACGCGTATCAGAACCCCAAGAGGAAGGTATGATGCGCACAGCAAGAAGTTTCCCTCAAGATGAAACCAAGGTTATCGAACCGTAGGAGCCAAGAAGCACGGAAGGTTGTTGCGGAGGAATGTAGTGTTGGCAACACCGTGAAACCGGCGCCAACGTGGAACCCGCACAACACAATCAAAGTACTTTGCCCCAACGTAATGTGAGGTGTCAATCTCACCGGCTTGCGAAAACAAAGGATTAAGCGTACGAGTGGAAGATGGTGTTTGTTTGCAAAGAACAGAAAATAGAATGTATTCAGATGTAAAAGAATGGACCGGGGTCCATAGTTCACTAGAGGTGTCTCTCCAATAAGATAACTAACATGTTGGGTGAACAAATTACGGGCGGGCAATTGACAAATAAAGATTCAATACATATCAACGATGATTACTATGTGATTTAATCAGGGCATTACGACAAAGTACATAGACCGCTATCCCTAATCGACGATACCTCGGAGGAGGGATCCTCACGAGGGGGAGAAGAAGTAGGGGCCATAGGGCGGAGTGCACACGGGACGGTGGTACGCGAGTTACCCAGCTTCGGAACACCTGCACGATGACAGGGCCTACTGCTGCTTGTCTGGAATTATCTGGGCGCTTGCGCGTTGTTACAATGGTTGTGGTTGTGCCTCTAGGGCTCCCGGGATCCGGCTTATATAGGCGCACGGATCTAGGGTTTACATGGAGAGTCCTAGCCGGATTACAGATTGCCTAACTACGGTACAATATCTTGCCGTGCACGTCAAGGATCCGCCTTCCATATACGTCGTACTGGATCCGGGTTCCTCATGGGCCTCCACGGATCCGGGTTCCTCCGAAGGTCGGTGATCCGGCATCCGATCCTGGGCCGGACTTCATCCTTCATGATCAACAGCAACTGGGCCGCCCGATGGGCCACATGCCACCATCACCGTCTATGGGCCACCCGGGCTTGCCGGATCTAGGCACTGTCGATGGTACACCCATGAAGTATACCCACAACAGTAGCCCCCAGAGTTCTCCGAGTTTCTCCTGCTGTCCGCCATGCTTACACCTCATGGTCTCCGGCATTGACGGTAACGCGGAGAAAGTTGAAGAACTCCAACTTCATATCTTCTTTTTTCCAACCGTAAGTCGAAAATCTCTCATTCTGCGGGACTTCATCCATCGACGCCTTAAAACATGTCTCCGGTTACTCTCGCTCGCGAATGTAACCGTTTATCTTCACGCTTTACCCGGAATCTTACCGTACTAAACGGTTCCGCCAATTCGGCGCCATTTTCGCGCGATTTGAGCGGTAACTTATCCTTAGCCATTTTTACGTTTAGGGTTTGGGACACGTGTCACGCATCCAACGGTGACGCTTGCTCGACCACAGGATGCGGAACACGAATCTCGTCCCACCAGCCTATAAATATCCACCGTCGACCCCTAATCCTCATTCACCCCTTTCTACCTCTCTGCGAAGCGCCGCCCCGAGCTTCTTCTCCGCCGTGCCGGAATCTCGCCGGAGTTTCGCCGAGCTACTTCACCGCCGCACGGAGTTCGTCCTGTTCTTAACTTCAGCGAGCCACGCGCCGAAACCCCATCGCGGCGACTCCGGCCACCGCGGACTCCATTACGGTAGTTATCGAGCTTCGCTTTCGAGCCGTAGTTGGTAGTGATGATCATTAGGTTGACGATCTGGATCCGACTAAAGAATATTTCCGCCTATGTCTTTTCTTCGATGTCTTCTTCGACTCCGCCTCCAACCTCTGAACCAATCCTGGCCACTCCAATCTCTTCCGCCCTCCACCCTTCGTCCCGATCAGGTGGATCCTTCAAAGGATTCCGGCAAGGAGATGAAGGACTTCCGCTAACCCGGAAAAAGCCTCCGGGGCGGATCGGACGGAGCACAAGGCGAAGAAGTCGTCAAAAAGTCAAAGGCTCGCCAACGTGACTCGAAGCCAGGGGAAAATGGTGGCCCGTACCACTCGAGATGGAGTGAAGAATCTCGAGGCGGAAGGCTTCCTGCAACCCGGAAGGTGGAGATCGGTTCCAAATGCTCTAGCTCCAGCTCGGAGGACAACGAGATGGTGTGACGAAAGCACGGTGGAGCGGGGCTTTTCATTTCCGCCTTCGGATTTCTTCATGGAGATCCTGAAGGTCTACGGGCTCCAACCCCATAACATTTCTCCGAACAGCGTGCTCGCGATCAGTAATCACGTCACCCTCTGTGAAGGCCATCTCCGGGTAACTCCCGAGCTCTCCCTGTTCCAATACTACTTTTCCGTCAAGAAGGAGAAAGTCCGGCAATCCACCGAGCTGGCTACATGCGGATCCATCACCTTCATGATCCGGCCAGGCCGCGTCTACCCCCACACCGACCGCCACGAATCCGCGCGGTACTGGTCTGGGGGCTTCTTCTACTTAAAGGACGTCTCCGACCCAGCGAGCACAAGAAAATTGCCGACGTTCAAGAACTGCCCCGCCACCGAGCTTCCGGCATGGTCACACTGCCCCCATCTCTCCGACTCGCCCCAGCTCACACGCGCCGTTAGGCGGATCTGCAAGCTGACGGAAGAGGGGGCCGAGTGGAAGGACTTGACCCTTTCCTGGTTCACCAAGCGGATCCAGCCGCTCCAACACAGGGACCAGCTTATGTTCCAGTACACAGGGCGCGACGACCCAATGCGCGCCACCAAGGACAATCTTTCCGCCGACGCCATCGACAAGAGGATCCGGGTCCTTATCAAGACTCCGCGTGAACTTCATGTTCACGTGTGTAATAAAGACATCCACATGAATGGTTCCGGAACCGCGGTACGTCGTCTTGACATTAGTCCATCGTGTCTTTTCGCATTCAAACTTTTGTCTAAGCATTTTAACTCTATGCTCTAGCTCGAAGCCCTTGAAGAAAGTGAGCTCGGAACTCTCCTCCGGGTTCCTTCCACTGGCAACACGGATCCGAAAGCTGCATCGGAGGCGGAAGCTCGCGATGCTCCACGCCCTGCTAAGAGGAAAAGAGCTGCTCCCTCCAGCCCCTCGGCCAAACGTGCCCGCGACGTGCTCAGCATCGCGGCAACTCACAAGGCGGAGGCGGAGAAAAAGCGCCTCAAGCTCATCGATACCAGCAACCGAGCCCAATCGGACATCCATCAGTTCTTCAGGCCTTCCGGGTAAGTGCTAAGTCTTCAAAGGATAATTCTTCCGTTGTCGTGAATCAATCATATACCTAATCGTAATGCTCTTTTCGTTTCACAACAGAAGTTCCGAGAGCCAGCCCCCCAAGGCCCCTAAAGCCCCCAAGAAGAAAAGCAAGCCATCTCCGGCTACCATACCGTCACACCGGAAGTCGGAGTTCCACCCAAGGCTGCTTCAGTGGCCAAGCCTGATCCTAAGGACGTCATCAATGTTGACGATATCCCTGAAGATCCGGCCGTCGGGATTGCGCAAGGCGATTCCGGCAAGGGTGCCTCTTCATCTGCTCCTCCGCCTGAACAACCCACCGGTACTTCCGCCGAGCCAACGGCCGAACAGTACGAGCAGAAAGCGCAGCTGATCCATGCCACTGGCACGTCCAAAACTCCGTTACTGCAGAAGCTTCCCCTTTCTCAACGTCACGCGGAAATTTCAGCCATGATGGAGAAAGTATGGGGGCCTGCGGACACGGAGATGAAAGAGCTCTCCGACCTTGAGAGCGAACTCAAGGTCTTTTTTGCTAAGCATAAGGAGGTGCGCCAGGTAACACTAGCCCCCAAGCATTGGTTCAGACATTTTTCCGTGTAACATGTGTTAGCCAATGCTTCTCTCAACATAAGTCTTAGACGGAAAATTTAAAATTTTCTCAATCCAGGACTTTTAAGTTCCTCGCCAGCCCCCAGAATTTTGAATTCCGCCTAAATCCTTTCTGCATTGTAGAGCACGCGTAAGCTGCACGAAGATCTGCGCGTCCATGTGCTGGAGCAGATGACGGAAATAGAAGGGCTGCGCTGACTGCTGAAAGTAGTCGTCAAGCTGTGCTCCGCCTGGAGGCCCGACTGAAGGGTAAAATCTCCGCGTTGCTTAAACTTGTACTGTATTGAGCAACCATAGTATATAACTTGTATCTTGTTCCATGTTTCAGAAGAGACTGACAAGCGCCCCACCATCGATGCCTTATCCGCCAAGGTCCAAGTATTGGAGGCGGAGATGAATCTCTGAAGAACTTCTTGAAAGAGTCCTCCGAGAAGGAAACTAAAGAAAAGAAGGAGCTCTCCGAGAAACATGCCCACGAGATGGCGGAACTGGCTGACAAACTCAAGAAGAGCCATCAAAGGGTGACCACCCTAGCGGCCAAGAACAAGAGCCAGGAGGCAGAGGCGGAGGCTATTGACAAGTTGATCTTCCGTAAGGGTCTTTTTTGTTATTTGTTTTGATTCCGGCTTCCTCAAAATTTTCTCTGTCCGTGGGAGAAACTGATCCTTTTTTACTTTGCAGCAAGCCTAGGCTTTGAATGGACCAAAGATTCAACCCTCACCAGAACTGAGGCATATGATGAAGCGCGGACCTCCATCGTCAACCTCGTCGAAGCATGTCGCGGAATCGCCCAGTCCCTCAACCTGAAGAAAGCCAAGACAACGGTAATCGACCGTATGACGAAACTCATGCAGAACGTGCCGGAACTTATCAAGGATTGGCAAGAATCTTCTTCTCGCGGAGTCGCTTCCCTCGTGCTAGCCACCTGCAAGGCGCACTTTCCCACCATGAATTTTGCAGATGTCGCATGCGGAGTCCACAAGGATACCACCATGAGACAACTCCTCTCGGAAGCCATGGGATTTGATCGCCTTTTTGCTGGACGAGTTAATCACTCGTTTTGGTACAACAAATATGATCTTCCCGAAGGCTTTTCCGACCCGGAGGAGGAGGAAGAAGCTCCGAGGAGGCGATGAGGAAGGCTCCGGGTCAAGCGCTGACCATGATGAGGAGACTCCGACTTCGATGACGGCGGCTCAGGTGGGGGCTCGGACGATGGCTCCGCGTACGTGGCTTCTAACGAAGAACAGTCCCCGTGAACCTGTGAAACAATGGGAAACAATGCATCACTTTTGACCCCGGAGTGGGTTTGTAATAACTTAAATTCTTAAGTTAGATAGGGATGAAAACATGTTATGTGCGCGGAAACACTTATCCTGCTATCCGTTTTAATATTATTTGCATGTTTCGTTTGTTGGAAAGCAAGTGCTGATTTCTATGTTTTCCGGCTTACTCGCTTGACCTTCCACGAGCCGGAAAACCTTAGCCGGAAACGCTCGCCTGCGGCGACGAAGCCCAATGGCAATCCGTCCATAACCGCGGAAACAAGCCCCCAGGCATAGGTGCCGGAAATCGCTACTAGGAATCCACGAGTTCGCAACAGATAAAATTTCCATCGAAAACTTAAGCTTACGTCCCAAAGGACATTTCATACACGCCTAGGCGGAAAGATCCAGCTCTGCGGTTTTAGTCGGAAAAACATACACGATCCAGAAATGAAAAATTAAAGGAGGTAAAAGACTCTAAGAGTGAACCAAAAGCTTTATTTCATTGATCATGTATCATAGATATTACAAGGTATGTAATGCGTAAAGCGCTAAGTGTGGAAAGGACGTAGCTGTGCTATGTTCCAGGGACGATCTGTTTCATCATATATGTCACCCGGATCCTCTCGTTTTCGTTTCCGGTGCCAGTTGGCAGGTCTATCCTTCAATTCCCGGAAATCAACGAGATAGTAGGATCCGTTGTGTAGTACTTTGCTGATGACAAAAGGTCCTTCCCATGGAGATTGCAACTTGTGATCTTTCACCTGGCGAAGGCGGAGGACTAAGTCTCCGACCATGAACGAGCGGTTCCGAACTCGACGGCTATGATAGCGTCGGAGCTTCTGCTGATAAATGGTGGAGCGTTGGTCAGCTAAATTCCGAGCTTCTTCGATCAGGTCCACAGATAGCTGTCGAGCCTCGTCAGCAGTTTCTTCATTGTAGGCGGAAACTCGCGGTGAATCATGGATGATGTCAGTGGGGAGCACAGCTTCGGATCCGTATACCAGGAAGAAAGGAGTAAATCCTGTTGACCTGTTAGGGGTAGTTCGTAAACTCCACAGAACAGAGTCTAGCTCATCAGCCCAAGCTCCGGCTGCGCGGCGCAGCGGTTCTTCAAGGCGAGGTTTGATTCCGGCTAGTATAAGACCATTGGCTCGTTCGACCTGACCGTTGGATTGTGGATGGGCCACAGACGCAAGGTCAAGCCGGATCCCAACTTCATCACAGTAATCCTTGAGTTCTCCCTGCGCAAAGTTTGTGCCATTATCTGTGATTATGCTGTGTGGGATGCCGAATCTCGTCACGAGGCTGCAAACAAATTTTAGTGCCGTAGCACCGTCGGCTTTTCTCACTGGCTTTGCCTCGATCCACTTACTGAACTTGTCAATAGCGACCAGGAGGTATTCATGACCACCAGGAGATGATTTCTTTAACTTACCAACCATATCGAGCCCCCAGACCGCGAACGGCCAGGTGATAGGTATGGTCCTCAGCTCTTGGGCTGGAGCGTTTGGTTGAGTAGCGTAGTACTGACAACCTCGGCAAGTTTTCACCAGCTTCTCAGCGTCTTCTTTAGCTGTTAGCCAGTAAAATCCTAACCGAAAAGCTTTTGCAACGAGGGACCTGGGGGCGGCATGATGCCCGCAATCCCCTGCGTGGATCTCTCGGAGGATTTCAATGCCATCTTGACTAGAGACGCATTTGAGAAATACCCCGTTTGCACTTCGTTTGTAGAGCTGTCCATCAACAATTGTGTAGGATCTTGCTCGTCTGATGATCTGTCGTGCGTGGACCTCGTCCTCCGGCAACTTTCGATCGATGAGGTAATCCAGAACGGCTGAGTCCAGGCCGGGATGATTGCCATCACTTCCTTAGCCGGAGAAACTGCCAGATCAGGATTTTCCGGGTTTGCACCCTTCACTGAGGGTACTCGCAGATGCTCAAGGAAGATTCCAGGCGGAATTGGTTTCCTGCCGGATCCGAGCTTGGACAGCATGTCTGCTGCTGTGTTATCGTCTCTCCTGACGTACTTGACTTCGTATCCGAGGAAGCACTTGGCGATCTCGTCAACTTCGTCTCTGTAAGCCGCCATGACGGAGTTTCTGGCGTTCCAGGTTCCGGCTACTTGTTGTGCCACCAGGTCGGAATCTCCGCAGCATATGATGTGCTTGATCCCAATTTCCTTAGCGATGCGCAGACCATGTAGTAGAGCCTCGTATTCCGCCATATTGTTGGTAGCTTCGAAGTGAATCTGCAGAACGTACTGCAGTTCTTCTCCGGTAGGTGACTTCAGGGTAACTCCAGCCCCCGAGCCTTGATGTTGCTTGGATCCGTCAAAGTGCATGACCCAAGCTTCAGGTTCCGGCACAGGTGTGCCCTCCGGTGCTTCAGTCCAATCCGCGATGAAATCCGCTAGAACTTGAGACTTGATTGCAGTTCGGGCTTCGTAGTTGATGTCAAAGGCAGATAATTCGATGCCCCATTTTGCTACGCGTCCTGTTGCGTCGGAGTTGTTGATGATTGTTGCCAGGGGAGCCTTGCTCACCACTGTCATTGGGTGCTCCTGGAAGTAGTGTCTCAACTTCCGGCTGCCTAGGAAAACTCCATATGCCAGCTTCTGAAAGTGAGGGTACTCTGCTTGGATTCCGTCAAGACTTCGCTAATGTAATAGACAGGCCTTTGGACTCCGTGCTCATATCCTTCTTCCTTTCGCACCACCACGATTACGAGGCTGATAACTTTGTTGGTAGCCGCCATGTAGAGGAGCATAGGCTCTGACTCAGCTGGAGCTGCCAGTATAGGTGGGGAGGAGAGTATGTTCTTCAACTCCTGAAGTGCTTTATCTGCTGCCTCATCCCAGACAAATTTGTCTGTTTTCTTCAGCAGCTTGTATAGAGGTAAGGCTTTCTCGCCAAGACGGCTAACAAATCTACTGATTGCCGCAACGCAACCAGTTAATCGTTGCACATCTTTGAGACAAGTTGGCCTTTTGATGTTCAGGATAGCCTTGATTTTTTCCGGGTTAACTTCGATGCCCCTGTGAGAAACAATGAAGCCAAGGAGTTTTCCGGCTGGTACGCCAAAGACGCACTTCAGCGGATTTAACATCATCTTGTACCGTCGGAGATTATCAAAGGTTTCCTTAAGGTCGCTCAGCAGGTCGGATCCCTTTCGGGTCATGACCGCGATGTCGTCGACGTAGGCGTGCACGTTCCGGCCAATCTGGTCCTTCAGGCACCGCTGCATCGTACGTTGGTATGTGGCACCTGCGTTTTTCAAGCCAAAAGGCATGGTAACATAGCAGTATGTGCCAAAGGGTGTGATGAAAGAGGTCGCCTTTTGGTCAGACTCCTTCATCAAGATCTGATGATACCCGGAATATGCGTCAAGAAAACACAGAAGTTCCGCCCCTGCCGTCGAATCAATGACTTGGTCAATGCGCGGCAAAGGGAACGGATCTTTCGGACAATGCTTATTCACGCCGGAGTAATCGATGCACATTCTTAGTATTTCAGAATTCTTTTTGGGTACAAGGACGGGGTTTGCGACCCAATCAGTATGGATAACTTCTACTACAAAACCTGCCTCTAGTAACTTTGCTAATTCCATTCCTATGGCGCGGCGCTTCTTGTCTCCAAAGCGTCGCATAGCTTGCTTCACCGGTTTTGCACCCGGATTTATATTGAGGTAGTGCTCGGCGAGTTCCCTTGGTACTCCGGACATGTCAGAAGGTTGCCATGCGAAGATATCCATGTTAGCTCTGAGGAACTCGACGAGCGCGCTTTCCTATTTGGGGTCCATGTTGGCTCCGACTGAAACCTGCTTGGAGTTGTCACCTTCAACGAGGTCATGCTTCTTGGTTTCTATCGCGGCCTTGAACGAGGTCTTCTGTTCGGAGATCTGCTTCTTGGTGGTCTGCATCTCAGTCGGATCCACCGCGGCTCTGTAGCCTTGCAGCTCCTCTCCAGATATGACGGATTCTGCAAAGGCGGCCTCGCCTTCCTCGCAGTCCCTAGCTTTCTTGTAGTCTCCGGACACGGTGATCATACCGTTAGGGCCCGGAATCTTGAGCTTGTTGTAGATGTAGCATGCCCTGGCGTGGAACTTGTGGTAGGTGGGCCTGCCGAAGATCACGTGGTAGGAGCTTTTGAAGGGCACTACTTCAAACGTGATCATCTCTTCGCGGTAGTTGTTCACATTGCCGAAGGCCACGGGAAGTTTGATGCTGCCCAGAGAGTTTGCCTTCTTACCCGGAACCACACCATGAAATTCAGTGGTGCTGTGCTTGAGCTGTTCCTTGGTGAGGTTCATCTTCTCCAGGGTCTCCAGGTACATGATGTTCAGGCTAGCTCCTCCATCCATAAGGCACTTGGAGAAGTCATACCCGTCTATGCGGGGACTTACAACCAGAGCGTAGCACTCTTTGGGGATGACGGCCGGGTGATCCGACCTGTCAAAGGTACAGGCTTTCTCCGACCACTTGACATACTGCGGCACAGCCGGAACTGTGGCGTTCAAGATCCGGAGCGCCGATTTTTTCGCGCGGACAGTTGGGGTTCCGAGGAAGGTGTGGTAGGCTGCGGTACCCTCCTTGGGTTCCGGCGAAGCGTCATCCTCATCCATGGCCTCGGAACTGTCCTCCTCTTTGTCCTTGTTCTTGCCCTTGCCTCCTTTGCCGCGCGGGCGGTGCTTCCGGGCTCGCTTGTATCCTGCCTCCGGGTCGTTCTTCAGATCGTTGACCCACTTGCAGTTGCGATTGGTGTGGGTGGATTTGCCCGTAGCCGGATCCAGATGAGCCAGGCACGGCATATCCCTGTATTCTTCGTACGTTTGGGGGGCGCGGGATCCGGCTGCGGTGACCTCGTCAGCGCGCTGCTGGCCCCTGCCTGCTCCGCCTCCACGTCCGCGGCCTCTTCCGCCTCCTGAACCTCCGCGTTGGAACGTGGGCGACCATGTCGGATCCGCCGCTCTTCTGGTCTTCAGGGTTCTTCCGCTTGTTGCTGTTGCTGACGCCGTTGTCACGGTTTTTCTTTTGTTGGTGCAGGGGTATGGCTGTAGCTGCGAGATCTCCGCCTGCGTCGTCATCGGCGGCAGTGTGATCGCTGGCGATGTTTATCATCTCATCAAGAGTGAGCTTGTTCGCGTTCACCAGGCAGGTAAGCTTGTGGCGCAGCAGCCCCCCGCGCTGCAAACCACCAATGAAGGCGTGCATTGCTGTGCGGTTATCTACGTTCTCGCACTCGTTTCTGGTTGCCAACCATCGGGTGAGGAAACTTCTAGATGTCTCACCCTTCTTCTGGATGCAAGCTTGAAGATCGCTGGTGGTGGCCGGTCTCTTGTAGGTGCCCCTGAAGTGGTTCTCGAAAGCCTTCTTCAGGTCCAACCAGCAAAAGATAGTGTTTTCCTCAAGGTCACTGAGCCAAACACGAGCTGGACCAATAAGGTACAACTGGAGCATGCGGCAGGCTATATTCGGGGTTCCTCCGGCGAAGGTTACTGCATTGTAGTAATCCTCAATCCAGGTATCCGGCCTCTCGCTGCCATCATAATGCTTCAGGTTTCCTGGTAGCTTAAGGTTCAAGCTTCTTGGCTTTGGTTCCTCTCGGATCATCTGGCCAAAGCACCTTGGACCAATGTAGTCGGATCTGTACTCGTTGAGGCGATCCCGGGCATCACGGGGGGCACCGCCGGGTGATTTCGAGCGGGAACGGGATCTCCGGCCTCCGCCTCCGCCTCCACCGCCGCCTCCACCGGGTGGTGGGGAGGGAGATCTGCGAGGGGGCCTGTAAGATGATCTTCCGCCTTCTTTCGGCGCGTGCCTCCCGCGGCTGGCTCCGGCTTCGGTGGCTCCTTTCCTCTTGGTGGTGGTCGCCTCCGTCGTTCCGGCTCCTGCGAGGCTCAGGTGCGTCGTCGTTCCGGCTCCTCCTTGGTTCCGGCTCGCGTCCTTGGCTTCTGCGAGGCTCAGGCTCGCGTTCTTGATTCCGACGAGGCTCAGGCTCGCGGTCTTGGTTCCGGCTTCTGCGTGGTTCCGGCGTACGCTCCCTGCTCCTGTCCCTAGGAGGCGGCATGTTGTCGCGGATGTTGATTCCACCTGGCCCATGGGGCCTGGTGTTTCCGGCAGGACTGCGACGTCGAGGGGGTAGCGGAGGACGCGAAGCTCGGGGTGGTGGTGATGGAACACGGTTTGTCTCTGCCAGTATACATCGGATCCTTTCCCTTTACCGGATTTTTCGGTTGAATCCGAGGGCACCGGGATTGGATTCGGATGTTCTCTGACTTTCCTCCTGCGCTCCGTGGATCCGGTGCGCGACTCGCCATCACGATGTTGACCTATGGCGTCCTTCTGCGCGGTGGATATGCAATGTTCCGGATTGGATTCTAACCTGCGCGAAGTGTCTGCCTTGCTCTGTTGCTGCATTGCTGAGGCAACGAGCTTCCGGACGTAGTTGATGTCAATCTCCTCGTCCTTCTTCTTCAGAGCTCCGCAGCCTTCTTCATGTTATCCTTTGGAGTTGCGAGCGGCTGTTGTTCTGTGGGTGTTGCAAAGGTAATCTTGCGGGGAAGGATGGCTTCTCGCCTGATTCTAGCTTCTTCCTCCTGCACAAACTTTACCTTGGCCTCCCAGTGCTTCTCGAGTTGCCTGACCTTTTCAAGAGATTCATCGACCTCGCGATCCTTCTTCTGAAAGTGGTCCACGAAGTTCGCAGCTATGGTTCTTTCTTCCAGCATTGCGGCAGCGGTCTTGGCGAACTTCTGAGCTGTTGCCAGCATCTCCTGCCTTTTGGCTTCTAAGGCCTCCGGATCTGCAGCTTCCTCGGGAGTTATTGGTTTGTTGAGAATATCAGACTGCGCGACTAAATCCATGCGTGCTTGCTCGACCATCTCTTCTGGTGACAGGACATCCTTTCGTGGTCGTGCCCGATCTAACGGAGACCTTACGTTGGATGGTCCTGGGTCGGAGTTGGAGGCTTCGTCTTCCGTTTCCTGCTGATCCAGCGGTGCTACGGTTGCTAGAACCTGCATCGGCTGGGCGGATTCTACTTCAGCTTGCTCACCGCCTCCGAGTTCCTCGAGCTTGCGGTTGAATTCTTCTGTATTCATGGATGAGGCGCCGTCGCTTCTTCCCCGATCTCGAGCTCCTTCGTCAAGCGATTGTATTCTTCTGTGCCTATTGAGGAGGCATCGTCGGAATTTGGGCTCAAGTTACCGAGGATTGATTCCTCAGGGTTTCCGGCTTCCTCTTGTCCCGGAGCGTCGCTATCTCCGACTGCTTCTGGCAGATCCGGAGCGACGTTGTTTCCGGGTGCCTCAACCTGCAAAGGATCGGCCTCGTCCTGGTGGAGGGCGTCTCCTGCGGTATGGGCCAAGAAGTGCACGAAGTGACACCTTTGCTTCTCTAACACCTGGGAGACCCAGGCGGATCTGCATTGGTCTTCCACCGTTTTCTCCTGCTCAGGGGCGGATTGGGTGGGCTTTGATTTTTCCTGATCTAAGGCGGAATCTTCCTTAAGAAGCTCCTGCGACTCAGATCGGATCTTCGCGACGGCGTCCAGCTCAGCGGCGGACGCGTCAGCGTTACTTACCAGTGCGTTTCCGTCGGAATCGACGGTCTCGCCGATGAAGATGTGGATGCCGCCGATTGGGACGATGGAGAGCTTGACGGGGTTTGACCTAGCCGGAATCCAGAATTCGTCCGGGGACGATCGGAAAATTCCCGGCGTAGAGTACACGCCCCACAGCGATCGAGTCGTCGTAGCTTCCCATGGCGGAGCCCTCCCGGTTCCGGCCTCCAGACGCCTCAGGCCCCACGGTGGGCGCCAACTGTCGTTGCCTAATCGACGATACCTCGGAGGAGGGATCCTCACGAGGGGGAGAAGAAGTAGGGGCCATAGGGCGGAGTGCACACGGGATGGTGGTACGCGAGTTACCCAGCTTCGGAACACCTGCACGATGACAGGGCCTACTGCTGCTTGTCTGGAATTATCTGGGCGCTTGCGCGTTGTTACAATGGTTGTGGTTGTGCCTCTAGGGCTCCCAGGATCCGGCTTATATAGGCGCACGGATCTAGGGTTTACATGGAGAGTCCTAGCCGGATTACAGATTGCCTAGTCTACGATACAATATCGTGCCGTGCACGTCAAGGATCCGCCTTCCATATACGTCGTACTGGATCCGGGTTCCTCATGGGCCTCCATGGATCCGGGTTCCTCCTGGTGCGGATCCGGCTATCTGATCCTGGGCCGGACTTCATCCTTCATGATCAACAGCAACTGGGCCGCCCGATGGGCCACATGCCACCATCACCGTCTATGGGCCACCCGGGCTTGCCGGATCTAGGCACTGTCGATGGTACACCCATGAAGTATACCCACAACAGTAGCCCCCAGAGTTCTCCGAGTTTCTCCTGCAGTTTCCGCCATGCTTACACCTCATGGTCTCCGGCATTGACGGTAACGCGGAGAAAGTTGAAGAACTCCAACTTCATATCTTCTTTTTTCCCAACCGTAAGTCGGAAAATCTCTCATTATGCGGGACTTCATCCATCGACAGCCTTAAAACATGTCTCCGGTTACTCCCTGCCGCGAATGTGAACCGCTTATCTTCACGCTTTACCCGAATCTTAACAGACTCAAACGGTTCCGCCAATTCGGCGCCATTTTCGCGCGATTTGAGCGGTAACTTATCCTTAGCCATTTTTACCGTTTAGGGTTTTGACACGTGTCACGCATCCAACTGTGCGACGCTTGCGTTCCGACCACAGGATGCGGAACACGAATCTCGTCCCACCACCTATAAATATCCACCGTCGACCCCCTAATCCTCATTCACCCCCCTTTCTACCTCTCTGTGAAGCGCTGATGACCCACAAGTATAGGGGATCGCAACAGTCTTCAAGGGAAGTATTACCCAATTTATTGATTCGACACAAGGGGAGACAAAGAATACTTGTAAGCCTTAACAGCGGAGTTGTCAATTCAGCTGCACTGGAAACAGACTTGCTCGCAAGAGTTTATCAGTAGTAACAGTTTTATGGCAGTGGAAATAGTGAAATAACAAAGCAGTGAAATAAAGACAGCAGTAGTGATTATAGTAAACAGCAGGATTAAAATACTGTAGGCACAGGGACGGATTTAACGTTGCATGGATGAGAGAAACTCATGTAACAATCAAAGCATGGGCATTTGCAGATAATAATAAAACGGTATCCAAGTACTAATCAATCAATAGGCATGTGTTCCATATTTAGTCGTACGTGCTCGCAATGAGAAACTTGCACAACATCTTCTGTCCTACCAGCCGGTGGCAGCCGGGCCTCTAGGGAAACTACTGGATATTAAGGTACTCCTTTTAATAGAGTACCGGAGCAAAGCATTAACACTCCGTGAACACATGTGATCCTCACATCACTACCATCCCCTCCGGTTGTCCCGATCGGGGCCATTGGTTCCGGACAGCGACATGTGTATACAACTTGCAGGTAAGATCATAAACAACGAATATCTTCATGAATCAATAACATGTTCAGATCTGAGATCATGGCACTCGGGCCCTAGTGACAAGCATTAAGCATAACAAGTTGCAACAATATCATAAAAGTGACATCTACGGATACTAGGCACCATGCAAGAAAAGTTCTGATAGACAACGTCCCAAAATCGTCAACTAAGGGGCATTTTTCGTCGCCTATGGGCCTAACCCGACGATATGGGTTCCGTTGTGGAAACTGCGTCAG
The DNA here is from genome assembly GCA_030979885.1 of Lolium multiflorum. NCBI lineage: Eukaryota > Viridiplantae > Streptophyta > Magnoliopsida > Poales > Poaceae > Lolium > Lolium multiflorum. The sequence goes on from CM061747.1 coordinate 196,895,084, forward strand.
GCAAAGTCCAACGACGATTTTTTCGGTCCGTCGCGCTTGGGCGCCCTTCCGCCACGGAAAATCGGACCGTTGCGGAAGTGTTTTCGGGAGCCCGTTGACTGCTGACGTCATGCAAACTGACACGTGGCGACGCCGTTAACGCCAGTTAACGGCGTTAACCGGCTGAAACCCCGTGGTAGATGGTAGGCCCACACGAGGCCTGCCACGTCTTAAGCGGGCCGGGCCAGATGACATAGTTTGACCGGTCAACTATATAGCTGGGCTGGTCCATTAGTTACGTGGGCCGGGCCTAACCTCTAATGTTGACTGGTCAAAAGTTAAATGGGCCGGCCCATTTAACATGTGGGGTCCCCTCACAGAATCGGGCCGCCCAAGAAGCAAGTGGGCCGGCCAAAAACACGTGGGTCCCACTTTCCTGTTAAAAGGCCGGCCCATTTAGTGTGTGGGGTCCACCATATAGCAAGTGGCCGCCCAACAAGCTAGTGGGCCGGCCAAAAACACATGGCGGGTCCCACTATCCTGTTAAAGGGCCGGCCCATTTAGTATGTGGGGTCCACCATATAGCAAGTGGGCCGGCCCAACAAGATAGTGGGCCGGGCCAAAAACACAGGTGGGACCCACCTTCCTGTTAAAGGGCCGGCCCATTTAGTATGTGGGGTCCACAATATAGCAAGTGGGCTGGCCCACCAAGATAGTGGGCGGGCCGAAAACACATGTGGGTCCCACATTCCTGTTAATGGGCCGGGCCATTTGTTATGTGGGGTCCACCATGTAGAAAGTGGGCCCCCAACAAGATAGTGGGCCGGCCAAAAAACACAGTGGGTCCCACCTTACTCTTAAAGGGCCGGCCATTTACCATGTGGGACCACCATATAGCAAGTGGCCGGCCCAACAAGATAGTGGGTCGGCCAAAAGCACAGTGGGCCCCACTTTCCGTTAAAAGGCCGGCCCAATTAGTATGTGGGGTCCACCATATCGCAAGTGGGCCGGCCCAACAAGATAGTGGGCCGGGCCAAAAACACAGGTGGGTCCCACTTTCCTCTTGAAGGGCCCGCCCGTTTAGTATGTGGGGTCCACCACAAAAGCAAATGGGCTGGCCCAACTAATTAGTGGGCCGGCCCAGTAGTGGGTGGGGTCCACCTTAAAGCAAGTGGGCCAGCCCAATTAGAGTGTGGGGTCCACCGTAACTCACATGGGCTGGCCCAAGAAGTAAGTGGGCCAGCCCGTTTAGTTGCTGTTTATATGCCGGCATAATATGCGCTTTAGGATTTTGCGGGCAGGCACATATGTGATTTCGATTAATTGGGCCGTTTAAGGGATGGGAATTCGTGATTTAGATACTGAGAATATTTACGCAGCATTGATTTCTGTCGGATAGCCTCACTTACCACAAGCACCAAAGAAAAAATGCGCGAAAGAACTATAAAAACTAACTAAATATTACATCAGCTGCAAGGCATTGAAAAAATATTACAGAACCCAGAGAAATTGAATGGTAATTAAACCTAGCAATACAATGAAGCGATCCGGCAATCTTTTAAGTTGTCCATGCAGCACCTATATCTGAAACAAAGACATTACAAGTTAAGACAACAACAATGGAAAGGCAAAGACACTACAATATTGTTTGCCAAAGAATTTGGAACTCATCATTTCGTCGTTATAACAAGATCATTGTAATGCGCACAATAAGCAAACAAAGAGTGCATGCCGCATACCAACAGCCAATATAACAGAGCATGTTAGAATGAAACAACAGACTTACTACTGTCGAGTCCCATGCAAACCAACATGTTCAGGGAGTACAAAATTGGCATGAACAACATAGTAGCAGGCTATAAATTTTGTAACAACGACTGAGCAAGATGAAGTTATGATGGCTACATCTACAGAGCAGGGAATGTAAACCAAAAATAGAAGTTACGATGGCAAAAGCTAAAGAGGAGGGAATGTGAACCAACATGTGCCAAGTGCAATTACTTCATTTTGCCCGTGAACTAAATAATACTCCTGAACTTATAGTGAAGGGGATGCAAATCAAGATGTTTCGGGATATAAACTTGTAATGAGCAACACATAGAGGATAGTTAATGCTGGAGCTTAGGATGGACCAGATACATAATATAGTGGGATCACCTGTGAACTTGTATAAGAGGGAATGCAAACCAATATGTTCAGCTTTCCATATGTGAGCGTCATGCCAAGTCAGAGAAACAAGTCAATAATGCAGCTTTTGAAGAACAAGATGGCACGCAAAATTATTATCTAGTAGTATATGACAAGTTTATTTGTACTACAGGCTAGATAGCAGAGTGATAGCATGCCAAACTAAGTCCTTACTTTGTTAGCTTACAATGAACTAGATACAAAACAATGGCATCACCTGTAGTACAGGGAATGCAAGCCAACATGTTCATGGAGTAAAAAATTGGCACAAACAACATAGTAGCAGGCCATAATTTTTGTAACAACGACTGAGCAAGATAAAGTTATGATGGCTAGATCTACAGAGCAGGGAATGTAAACCAAATATAGAAGTTACGATGCCAAAAGCTATAGAGCAGGGAATGCGAACCAACATGTGCAATTACTTAAAATTGGCCATGAACTAAATAATAGCAGGATGTTACTATAATACCTATAATTTTTGTAACAACGACTGAGCAAGATAGAAGTTATGATGGCTACATCTACAGAGCAGGGAATGCAAACCAAAATGTTCAATCGCTTAAAGTTAGCAATGAAGTAGAAAATAGCAACGTGTTACGGTCATAGCTAGGAATGAACTAAAAGAGCTTCAGACAAACAAGAATCTGAACCCAGAACATGGCGCTAAAACAAGGGACTTACATTAGGAGAAGCACTCTGTGGGAGTCACAGCAGATCTTCCTGGGGTTGATAGATCCGGTGATGAAGTACGCTACATGTGCTACTTGGGGTTGGAGAGACGGCCATTACACTTCATGGTTACTCATCTCATCTGCAAAAACGTAACGGCGCGTCGTTAGCACAAACAGGTTCCCCCAAGATTAAACAAGAACTTGCAGGCAAGCAATAGAAAAGCGACAGTAGAAGAGTTTAGATCATGCACGGCGCCGGTGAAGCAGATCCGGTTCATGCACAGCGGTGTCGGTGAGCAAGATCCGATGCGGTGGACGACGGATCCGGCGAAGCGGCTCCGGCGGGGTGGACGATACCGCAGCTGAAGCGACTGCGGTAGACTGCTGGATGAGCATATGGTTTCGAGGTTCGGCGGGGATGATCCGGTCCGGTTGATGACGGCGTCGATGAAGCGGCTCCGGCAGGCAGCCGGATGACGAGGATCGCGAGGCCTCGGGTAGGCCAGGGAAGTCCGGCGGGGATGTTCCGGTGCGGTGGTCGTGGAGGTGGGAGAGAGGGACTTGGGAAGTTCCGGTGGGTGGTCTGAGGGAAATGAATTTTTTTGGGAGGGTTTCCGGGCTAGGGAGGTGGTGATCCAAAAAATGACGGGCAGACCCCCCCACCAACCGACTTTGCTGCCATCTCCACAGGGGTAGAATGGGAATTTGGAAGCGTGTGAAATTTTTGTATTTTGTGGGCGGGAAGTTTTGCCGCTATGAGATTTTGAATTTGGCCACCGTCCAAGTATAATGATAAAAAATTGTGAGACCGTACTAGTACCTCTGTTCAAGGCCGAGTGCAAAATCAAATCATCATCACGTTGAAAATTTGTTACCAACTTACCATGATCATGATCTACCTCTGAAAATGGGCGCATCCACTAAAACTTGCAAAGTATAATGATACAAATTTGTGAGACCGTACTAGTACTTATGTTCAAGGTCGAGTGCAACATCAAATCATCATTATATTGAAAATTGTGTTACCATGATCATGATATTTCTCTGAATTTGGCGCAACCGCTAAATCTCGCAAAGGATAATGATAAAAAAAGGTGAGATTGTACTAGTTCTTATGTTCAAGGCCGAGTACAAGATCAAATCATCATCACGTTGAAATTTGTTACAATGATCATGACATATCTCTAAAATTAGTGCATCCGCTAAATCTTGCACGTGGCGCATCTCGGTGCGGAGCAACAAGTCGGTGCTATCAAGGTTGAGGCGTCGGTAGCGTCATCGGGCTCTCATCTCTTGATAGATCTTCTACATGGCGCGGCGCACCACCCGCCGATAAGCAGTCACATGTGAGACCGAGGTGGAGACGTCCCCGGCATCCTCGAGGCGCGGCCGCCCTTCTACGAGCCAGCGTCGACTCAAGGTATGAATCCATGTGGTGTCTTAGATTTATTGTTCTTCTCTTATGATTATTTTGAGCCGAACATGTGTGCTCTTTCTCTGAATATATTGCTTGAAAAGCTTACCAAGTTACTTAAATTCACTTTGTTCTTAATCTTGCGAGCTAATATTGTTATTTTTAATGAACGGTGGTGTGCGCAAGCAGAGTTATTTGTGGATGTGTTGAGCTGTTAGGCATAAGTCGAAATCCTCATCTAAACGAGGCCTCAGATTAACACATAAAAAAGGTGTTCAATCTCGCCCACAATACCCTCTTCTTTCCTCTCCCTTTATTGGAACTTGTTTTGCAGACAAGGAAAGTGGCACGTGTAATGTGAGTAAAACCCTCTTAGCCAAAATCATCTACGAGCAAGATTTTCTATATTGTAGATGCCCCAATTGACTCTCATCCCCAAAGTAGTTTTTTTATGTCAGTATAGACTTCTTTACTGGATGTATACTATCGTACATGGCATGCATTTGCCTAATGAGCAACATTGTATTGCTATTCTAGCCAACCTGATCGATATGTCAAGCTTCATGCACGAGATGCCATGTTTAATTTACTCCCTCGCTCTGATCCATATTTCTTGATGTGAAATGAATGTGAATCGGAGGGAGTACTTTTCTTAGATAGTACTATATCATTTCAAAAAAAAGTACTACTACATCACAAATGCATCAAAAGAGTACTACATCACAAGACCACCACGGTTGTACTAGTAGAGTTTAATGCTGAACTTCCAAAGGGATTAAGATTACACATATGAACTTTAAACATGACCAGGAGCATGAGGGCCAGCAGCAGGGGCGTTGACGTGGAGCAAGCTAGGCAAGACGTAATTCTGGAGGAAGAGGCCATATGATGCGTACTTGGCCTTGGTTGCAGGGCGGTGTTTCCCCCTATGTACTTAGGCCTACACCCATCGCATGTTGGATCAGGCTGTGGATGTCCTTCTAGAGAAATTTGCCACATAATGGGCAAAATAGCTCCCCGCGCGTATGCAGAAACGAATTTCACCACCCTTCAGCCGCTTGAGAACATAGCGGCTTTTCCGGTCCCTGCGCACCTTGTTGTTGTCCATGTCATCAGAATACTCCTATGAATTATTAAGTACTACATAATCAAGTTTTTATGACAGATCGAATAAATACTCCACTAACATAATCAAACCTTAGAAACCCTAAAATTAAATGTGTAGAACAAGTAAATGGCAGAAGAAATCGTAATAAATCATGAGAAACCCTATGAACAACCATGAACATTAGCCACAACAATTGCAAGTCCACTAAGTATGAACACATAAATTGATTATATGACTACATGGCAGATTAGTCGAAATTAAACTAGAATCTGATCTTACGAATCGTAGAATCAATTACATCTACAAGAACAAGGTAGGATATCAAATCAATCAAGAACCAGGCTCGTGCAAACCATGTGAACAGCAATATGACACAAAGAGGGTTGGGACAGTTTCGGTAAAAGAGAAGTACCTCCTCGTCATCACCCTCAACATCCTCCTGGAACTGAACGTTTGGGCCGAAATCATCGAAGGGGTCGAGGTTCGCGTCCAGCATCGGGCCTAGGAAGACCTCGCCGTGGTGGCCTGCAACGCCGTGCACATCTTCGGCGGGATAAACAACGTTGGTATCCACCTTCTGCTCGACGGCCAGGACGCCCGTTTCGACCGAGGTCGAAGAACCAGACAAGCAGAGGAGACGAGCGGCATGGGTGCCCGGTGAAGCCTCACCCGTCGTGACGGCTAGGATGCCCATTTCGACCGAGGTTGAAGAATCCGACAAGCAGAGGAGACGAGCGGCTTGGGTGCCCGGTGAAGCCTCACCCACCACGACGGCCACTACCGTAGAGGCATCCTCTGCGTGGGCGGTCGCCTATTGCTCCGCCTCGTATGCAATACCTATCTTCATGCTGTTGTGGTTGGAAACGGGAAAGTCGATGCCTCAGAGGTGCGGTGAGTGGATGGGGGTTTTCACAGTGTGGGGGAGGCAAGTTGGGGGAGTGGAGAGGACGAGCTCGCGAGAGATGATGAGGCCGATTATGTTATAGCCTCCGACCCCCTGTATCCAGTAGTGGACGCGTGAAGTCATGCATGTACTCGACTTTCCACTTTCTGGGAGACGTGTACGAAACTTTTTTTTTTGGACCATTTAACTTCATCTGGGACTCATGTATACCAATACTTCCAAACGTCATAAGTAATTCAAAATCATTCAGAATAATATGAGACCTTAACATTTTATTTTTTGTGTCAGATATTGTCTATGAAAAATAACATCCTTCAAAAAATAAATCGCCTATGCCAATCCGATCATGCCCGTCTACTCCAACTAGCTTCCTCGAGTAATTTGTCACCTTACATTCTTAAAATGAACCAAAATTTGGCACAGGGGTGCATCATCACATGGAAAATGATGTTACCATTCTGTCTTCCCATTTTTTTTTGAATTTTTCAAAATTGTCATGCCCTAACGGAAAAAATGTACTCCTTCTAAGAAGCATGTATCAGAATGGCATTACCAAAACCTAGGGGTGGGGTGGGGGGAGGGGGGCACATGGTGGTGTGATGATACATCACATTTGGACCACACAACACCATTTGGACCAACCAAAAAAAAACACCCTACACAAACCCTGGTCAAAACTAGTTTGACCAATATTACAAAAGTTGTACGGAGTACATAATTCAGAAACCGTCAGAAATATACGAAGCATTCACGAGTCCCCAAAGTCAGTGACTTTGAGTCACTTACAACTGTGGTCCACATATCAGTCACCCAAAGTCATGGCAAAGTCAGCTTGGCAAAGTCACCGACAGACAAAGCAAGCAGTGAACAGACAACTCCGTAGCACTGAAAAGACATCTCACAGAAAAGGCTAGTACTACCTTTTCTTCCCGGATAAGCAAAAATAGCTGATCGGTACTGACGAAATGCACCAGGTCCGCAATGTACTCCAGCTATAAGTGAAGCATGCCTACCACTGAAGAGGAAATTCAAGATTCCACCAGATCCCCATATCACTCTTTTGCATAAAACACGGACATATCTTTTGCACAATTCACCACTTGTTGGTCTAATCTATCGCAGCTTCCATCAGTTGGTCATCCAATTAACGATTTAACGGATTAGAAAAATAAGCGGTGGAATTAGAAGTACTAGTAGCGAAATGTGCAAAATATACCGCCCTTCCCGAGGGGGTTTGTCCAGAAGAGGGCCGGATGACAATGTCCCGGGTGCATCCAGAAACGAGAGGGGTAGTTTCTAATACATGTAAGAAATTATTTTACAAAAAGGTACATATTAAGTAGTACAACTATTAGTACAGTACTACTATTTCGAGGGAAAATGCCATGTCGTGCGACCTCTAATCAATGAGTAGAAGTTGTAGGTGCGCCTAACATGCATTGCTGAAAGCTGGTTCCGCTGGAATTTGAGCTCAGCCGGGGCGGATTCTGCGAAGTACGCCCGACGTCACTCATGTATCCCACCAAACTGCTCACTTCTTTCAATGTCTCTTCTCTTTCACTGCAGCTCTCCAACATCAGGTGCATCAACTTATCTTGTGCCTTCTGCCTCTCGAGAAGGGCAAGGATGGCGATGTCAGCATATTCAAGGTTCAACTTTTGGAGCTGTACTTTATCCTGAAGAAGGATTTTGTACTCTATATCAGACTTGTCTCTGTCGAGGCACACAGTCTTGAGTATGCTGCTGGCTTTCTCCGCTGATGCTTTCTGCTTAATCAGCTCGTTCTTCAACATATCGCGCTCATTTCGAAGGCTGCAAATGAGCTCCACAAGAGTTTTCGAATTCTTCTTCTTGGCAGCCAAATCGTCTCGGAGGCGATCACACTCTAAGCTGAGCTCCTCGTTTTTTTCCATCAAGATGGCGACAGTGGTGTCGATAGTCGGCGCCGCTTCCTTCAGGGCGAAATCATCGGTAGCAAGTAAGCGCAAAGGAAGAAGAAGAAGAAGAAGAAGAAGAAGAAGTTGGTGCTACCTCATTTCGCCGGGGTAGGGCCGGGTTGAAATCATCGGACGACGATGATTCCTTGGTCGTGGAAGTTGGTGCAGTAGGGGCGTCGTTGGAACTTCCAACCCTTTAAGATGTATAACCATAGAGACTCTTAAAGAGCTTGAGCCCGGGCAAGAAGAAACGAAAGTACATGGCGAAGGAAACTAACCCGGTGAGCACAGCACGGACGCGTTTCGGCGGCGGCGGCAGCGGCGGCGACGGCGAGCCCACTTGGTTTCTGGAACCGTCTCTCGAAATTTCGAGCCGGCGTTTTTTATCCGCGTACTTGACCGCCGGCGACCTGAAGTTTGAACACATTAATTGCTGGAGGAGAGAGCGACGAAAGAAACGAAAGTACATGGCGAAGGAAACTAACCCGGTGAGCACAGCACGGACGCGTTTCGGCGGCGGCGGCGGCGACGGCGAGCCCACTTGGTTTCTGGAAGCGTCTCTCGAAATTTCGAGCCGGCGTTTTTTCTCCGCGTACTTGACCGCCGACGACCTGAATTTTGAAGACATTGCTGGAGGAGAGAGCGACGAACAAATGTTTGTTAGGTGGAGAGAGGAAGAAAGTGAATGGAACGAGAGAGTTTAGCGTTTTGCCCTTATAGTCATAGTCGCTAACCGTGACGCGGGAAGGTTGGTCGTCGGCGTTTAATGGTCTCCCGCGTGGAAACCGAGGCGGCCACGAGGCAGCGGCTGGCCACGCGGCGTCCAGTCGCCTACGCCGCCGTAAATAAGGGTAGTTGCCTACCACCACCAGGTGACATGCACCTTTTGCATGTCACCGTGTGACATGCGGCCTAAATTCAAATTTAAAACATTGCGAAAAAAATCATGCATCCGGTGACATGCCCATGGCATGCCACCGATGAAGAGTTCCGTGCCATGCACTCTGGCACTCTGCGCCGTCTTGGATCAGAAAATGAGCGAAGAACGAGGACGAGGCACTAGTTCAAATTTAGGATGAAGTTTAAGTTTTATTTTGGTTTAAATTAGATTAGAGGGAGTAGTACTCTTACTTTATTACTCGTACTTGTGTTAATGTAGTAGTATTATTATGGTGGTGTACTTGCGTTCGTGTACTGCTTGTTTCAGCTGTTTTGGTGAAGGAGACATGCATCACCCTTTTTGGTGATATATCTAGTCGTCATGTAGCCCTCTACCATGTACTATTTTTGCTATGAATATATGTGGTATTGATTGTCAAAAAAAAAACCCCAAGATCCTGAAAAACTGTTGGTCTATCCCGAGAAACGAGGAGGTTTAAGGAAACGAGGAGTCCAGCGCGTGCGGAAGGAGCTTTAATCGTGCGAGCATGCAGGGGCAAAATGAGGAAACTAGCGATTACTTTCTCTCCTGCCAGTCTTATACCTTAATAAATGGGCAAACTGAGCACGTTGTAGCTAATCCTTTTATTAATTAAACAGCTATATTAGTCAATAAGATTGCCTTATGTTTTTCCTCAGTTTTCGCCAAGCCCTTATTTGTTACCCGCAGAAGGAGCTCAGACGGGAGGATTCCAGTTTAGTTGACCGTTCCGTGCTGACGTGTGGGGCTAGTAGAAAGGGACCGCGTGGGACAGGACGAGACCGCGTTTGGTTGTACGTGAGCAGGAGCTGGGTTCTGTCTCTCTCGGCGCGAATTGGCATTTTTAAGAGCACCTTTTCCCCCTCTGTCTCTTTGTCTTTATTAACCAAAAGTATCAAATCTAGAGAAGCTTGCATTTCTGTCTTTCTTCAATTATTTGTGCCTTTTGGCCCTCGTTGTTTGCCCAATATGGCAGCAAATCTAGTACTCCCTCTGGTCCATATGTATGTAGTTAAATCTAGAAGCAAATCTCCAGGGTAATGTACTCCGTACGACAAATTCGCAGTAATAGTAAATCGAGAAAACAAAGTAGGGCCAACAAAATATACTCCAGTAGAATAGGGATAGATAATAGGGATCCCTCCCTAGATAATAAGCTGCATACACAGCAGCCAACAGGTTCGAGGTTCTTCACAACACCATCATACTAACAACATAACAACAAGGGATCCCTAGCTAACAACAAAATAGAAGCTGCTTTGCAGCAGCAGCAGCACACGTCCGGGACTCCGCCTACCCCATCTGCCTCCACTTGTTGCTCCCCTTGGGAGCCTTGGGCTTGAGCGGAGGCATGCGCCCGGCGGAGATCTCCACCCGCTGGATGCTGCGGAGGTGCATGCCGAGCGCCATGTGCTTGGCGCGGAAGGAGTGGGGGTTCACCGACGCGCCGACCTTGGGGTTGGTGTTGCCGATGTTCTCGGCATGCGTGAGGAGGCAGTTGAAGTCAGTGCGGCCGAGCCTCCTAGTGCAGAAGGGGCACCTGTAGACACCCTTGGCGAAGTAGGAGACGTACTGGCCGACCTGCAGCCTCCGCAGCACCTGGCGAGTCTTGACGTCATGGTGCTCGTCGTCGCTGCCGACGTCGCTGCCAGACAGCTGATCCATATCAAACGGGAACTATTAGTGAATGAGATGCAACGATGACTAACGTGCATGATAACAAAGTAAGGAAAAACAGAGCCAGCCTCAGTTAGAGTGGACACGATTATATGTCTACAGGGATGGTGTTAGCGAACCATAGCTCATGCACAACAGATTTGTACACAGCAATGGTTCGCTGAACCCACTCTGTAAAAATTTGTGCCCAACGATTCATCATAGGCAAAGAAACAGATTCCAGATCTGATTTTGAACAGATTCCAGAATATTTGCAAAATTAAACGGTTGATATCTTTTGATTCCTGCATAAAATAACTGACTGAGATCCCATAAATTAACTGATTGAGATCCCATTATTACTTGCATAAATTAACCGAACGGCCGAACTCCAAATCTTAAACGAAATCAAGAAGGGATCAAAGCAAAATGGAATAAAATCGATCGGCGCAAATATTAACCCAATACTCAACCATCTACAGATCGGCACTAATAGTTACTAGGGAACCAGCAAAAATAGGGTTAAAAAAGGAATGGGCGAAGAAAAAAGGGAGCAAACCATAGTTACCTCGTTCCATGGGTCGTCCATGAAGGTGTCGTAGGGGTTCGGAGGCGAGATGTACGGCACCGGCTCATAGGGGTCCCATCCCGGCGGGATACGACCGCCACCGGCGGCGGCGACGGCCTTTGAGGGGACGACGTCGAAGAGGGAGGCGTCGCGCTTGGAGCCGACGGCGTCATGGACGATGGGATTCGCATTCTCCATGTCCATCTCGCCTGCAGAGAGGGAGAGGGTTTTTGCTTTGGAGAAGATGATGGGACGTGAGAGGCGGCGTTTCATGAGCGAGTGAGAGTGACAGAGATAGTGCGAGGAGGCGTCTATAAAGGCGAGGGGTGGTTAATGCGACCCGCGTCCTACGCGTCCACCATTTAACGTCTGCACGTCTTGGGCTTCTGCAACGCGACACGCGTCCACAATTGCACGTCTTCGACTTCTGCACCGCGACTCGCGTCAGTACCCGTCAACAATTGCACGTCTTCCACTTCTGCACCGCAACACGCGTACTCGAGTCTAACCCTGGAAATTTAGATATACTCTCGAGTCTTATACTGTAGCATTTTTTGTGTGCTCGGTTTTCCCCTTGAGTACTAATACTGGCTAGTGCAATATACTCAGTTTTACCTCAAGTGCCTGGTCAACAGAGAGTCAACAAATGGGATTAACTAGTTAAATGAGTCAACAAATGGGATTATCAGTTCGTTTTCACGTGTTAAACTTGTCTAAATATTGGTCAAACCAAGGATTTGACCAAGATTCAAATGGGCAGAAAATAAAAAAATCAGAAAAATGAAAAACCAAAGCACATAGTCTTCTTATGTCATATAGTAAGCATTAAAGTTGATAAACAAGGTCTAGACATATTCAAACAAGAAAAATCATGTGTCTACCCCCTAACCCTAAACTCTGTCTTATGTAGTCAAGCATGAAGAGAAGTACTTTTGGGTTTCAAACATGGAAATTTCAAAAACCACCCAAAAGCTTCATTTTAGTGTGACTAAGAAGGATCAAGGCTTACCTTTTCATTTTCATGTTTTAAACTTGTTTAAATCCTGGTCAAATATAGGTTTGACCAAGATTCAAATGGGCATAAAATAAAAATATAGAAAAATGAAAAACCAAAGCACATAGTCTTCTTATGTCATATAGTAAGCATTAAAGTTGATAAACAAGGTCTAGAAACTTGTCTAAATATTGGTCAAACCAAGGATTTGACCAAGATTCAAATGGGCAGAAAATTAAAAAAATCAGAAAAATGAAAAACCAAAGCACATAGTCTTCTTATGTCATATAGTAAGCATTAAAGGTGATAAACAAGGTCTACACATATTCAAACCATACAAATCATGTATCTACTCCCTAACCCCTAAACTCTGTCTTATGAAGTCAAGCATGAAGAGAAGTGGTTTTGGGTTTCAAACATGGAAATTTCAAAAACCTCCCAAAAACTTCATTTTAGAGTGACTAAGAAGGATACATGCTTCCCTTTTCATTTTCATGTTTTAAACTTGTTTAAATCTTGGTCAAACCTAGGATTTGACCAAGATTCAAATGGGCATTAAAATTTAAAAATCAGAAAAATGAAAAACCAAAGCACATAGTGTTCTTATGTCATATAGTAAGCATTAAAGTTGATAAACAAGGTCTAGACATATTCAAACCATACAAATTATGTATCTACCCCCTAACCCCTAAACTCTGTCTTATGAAGTCAAGCATGAAGAGAACTGGTTTTGGGTTTCAAACATGGAAATTTCAAAAACCTCCCAAAAAATTCATTTTAGAGTGACTAGGAAGGATACATGCTTCCCTGGTCATTTTCATGTTTTAAACTTGTTTAAATCTTGGTCAAACCTAGGATTTGACCAAGATTCGATGGGCATCAAAATTTAAAAAAATCAGAAAAATGAAAAACCAAAGCACATAGTTTTCTTATGCCATATAGTAAGCATTCAAGTTGATAAACAAGGTCTATACATATTTAAACCATACAAATCATGTATCTATAACCCTAAACCTTAAACTCTGTCTTATGAAGTCTAGCATGAAGAGAAGTCGTTTTGGGTTTCAAACATGGAAATTTCAAGAACATCCCAAAAGCTTCATTTTAGTGTGACTAAGAAGGATCAAGGCTTACCTTTTCATTTTCATGTTTTAAACTTGTTTAAATCCTGGTCAAATATAGGTTTGACCAAGATTCAAATGGGCATAAAATAAAAATATAGAAAAATGAAAAACCAAAGCACATAGTCTTCTTATGTCATATAGTAAGCATTAAAGTTGATAAACAAGGTCTAGTCTTATTCAAACTAGACAAGTCATGTATCTACCCGCTAACCCCTAAACTCTGTCTTATGAAGTCTAGCATGAAGAGAAGTCGTTTTGGGTTCAAACATGGAAATTTCAAGAACATCCCAAAAGCTTCATTTTAGTGTGACTAAGAAGGATCAAGGCTTACCTTTTCATTTTCATGTTTTAAACTTGTTTAAATCCTGGTTAAATCTAGGATTTGACCAAGATTCAAATGGGCATAAAATAAAAAAATAGAAAAATGAAAAACGAAAGCACATAGTCTTCTTATGTCATATAGTAAGCATTAAAGTTGATAAACAAGGTCTAGACTTATTCAAACTAGACAAATCATGTATCTATCCGCAAACCCCTAAACTCTATCTTATGAAGTCAAGCATGAAGAGAAGTGCATGGTTTTGGGTTTCAAACATGGAAATTTCAAAAAACTCCCAAAAAATTCATTTTAGAGTGACTAAGAAGGATACATGCTTCCCTTTTCATTTTCATGTTATATACTTGTTCAAATCTTGGTCAAACCTAGGATTTTACCAAGATTCAAATGTGCATCAAAATTCCAAAAAAATAAAAAAATGAAAAAACAAAGCACATAGTTTTCTTATGTCATATAGTAAGCATTAAAGTTGATAAACAAGGTCTAGACATATTCAAACAAGAAAAATCATGTGTCTACCCCCTAACCCTAAACTCTGTCTTATGTAGTCAAGCATGAAGAGAAGTGCTTTTGGGTTTCAAACATGGAAATTTCAAAAACCACCCAAAAGCTTTATTTTAGAGTGACTAAGAAGGATCCATGCTTATCTTTTCATTTTCATATTTTAAACTTGTTTAAATCATTGTCAAACCTAGTATTTGACCAAGATTCAAATGGGCATAAAATTAAAAAATCAGAAAATTGAAAAACTAAAGCACATAGTCTTCTTATGTCATATATATAGTAAGCATTTAAAAGATGATAAATAAGGTCAAGACAATTCAAATAATACAAATCATGTATCTACCCCTAACCCTAAACTCTATCTTATGAAGTCAAGCATGAAGAGAAGTGGTTTTTGGTTTCAAACACAAAAATTTCAAAAACCTCCCAAAAGCTTCATTTTAATTAGACTAACTTATTAATTATGAAGGATCCAGGATTGATTACCTTTTCATTGTCATGTTTTAAACTTGTTTAAATCTTGGTCAAACCTGGGATTTGACCAAGATTCGAATGGGCATAAAAATTAAGAAAAAAATCGTAAGAATGAAAAACCAAAGCACATAGCCTTCTTATGTCATATAGTAAGCATTCAAATTGATAAACAAGGTCTAGACATGTTCAAACCAGAAAAATCATGTATCTACCCCTAACCCTAAACTATGTCTTATGAAGTCAAGCATGCATGAAGAGAAGTGGTTTTGGGTTTCAAACATGAAAATTTCAAAAACCTCCCAAAAACTTCATTTTAGAGCGACTAATAAGGATCGATGCTTACCTTTTCATTTTCATGTTTTTACTTATTTGAATCTTGGTCAAATCCTAGGTTTGACCAAGATTTAAACAAGTTTAAAACATGAAAATGAAATGGGAAGTGTGTATCCTTCTTAGTCAGTCTAAAATGAAGCTTTTGGGATGTTCTTGAAATTTCCATGTTTGAAACCCAAAACCACTTAAGACAGAGTTTTTGGTTAGGCGTAGATACATGATTTTTCTTGTTTGAATATGTCTAGACCTTGTTTATCAACTTGAATGTTTATGACATAAGAAGGCTATATATGTGCTTTGGTTTTCCATTTTTTTCATTTTTTCGAAGTTTTTATGCCCATTTAAATATTGGTCAAATCCTAGGTTTGACCAAGGTTTAATCAAGTTTAAAACATGACAATGAAAAGGTAAGCATGAATCCTTTCTCAGTCACTCTAAAATGAAGGTACTTGAAATTTTTATGTTTGAAACACAAAACCCCAGTTCTCTTCATATGTTTGACTTCATAAGACAAAGTTTAGGGTTAGGGGTAGATATGATACATGATATTTCTGGTTTGAATATGTCTAGACCTTGTTTATCAACTTGAATGCTTACTATATGACATAAGAAGGCTATATATGTGCTTTGGTTTTTATTTTTTTTATTTTTTTTGAATTTTACGCCCGTTTGAATCTTGGTCAAATCCTAGGTTTGACCAAGGTTAAAACAAGTTTAAAAAATGGCAATGAAAAGGTAAGCATGGATCCTTCTTAGTCACTCTAAAATGAAGCTTTTGGGAGGTTTGTGAAATTTCCATGTTTGAAACCCAAAATCACTTCTCCTCATACTTAACTTCATAAGACAGAGTTTAGGGTTAGGGGGTAGATACATGTTTTGTGTGTTTTGAATATGTCTAGACCTTGTTTATCAACTTGAATGCTTACTATATGACATAAGAATACTATGTGCTTTGGTTTTTCATTTTTCTGATTTTTTTAATTGTTAAACCCATTTGAATCTTGGTCAAATCCTAGGTTTGAGCAAGATTTAAACAAGTTTAAAACATGAAAATGGAAAGCTAAGCATGAATCATTCTTAGTCACTCTAAAAATCTTTCGGTCTGCAGAAGAGTCGAATCTGCAATCAGTAGTTACAAAAGCGACCCACCTTAGGGATGGATAATAAGACTTGGGCAATATAAACGTTGATACTACTTACTTTGTGATACTAAAATATATGTATCTAGACATATTTCAGTTGTAGATACATCCATTTTAACATCAAGTAATATGGATCGGAGGACTAGCTAAAGAACAATGAGAGGCAGTGTTTCTCTCCCCCAGCCTACTTGGCGGAGTGGCCCTCCATCAGGACAGGTGGTGATTCCGCTTCTCTCGTTGGAATTCCTTATCCCCCAGCCTACTCGGCGACGTGCGCTCCTCAGTGACCTGCGCGAGGGCGCCTCGGCGACCTACGCAAAGGTGGCTGGACTCGGAGCGCATCGACTTCCTTCTGCGGTGCCTGGATTGGATCGACCATCCCGCGCGTGTCCTCCACCATATTGTTTTTCTTCAAGATGCTGTTATCCATCATCTTCTTCACCGCATCATGTTGGGTGTTGAGGCTCCCGTTGAGAGCTTGAACGCACCTGTTTGATAGCTCGACGTTTTCTTCGCGAAGAAAGCCGCACTCGATCTTAAGCATCAAATTCTCGCCCTTGAGCTTCTTGATGACAGAGTTCGTTTCCTCACTTGATGGAACCCTCACATCATGCAGCTTGCCCCGGCCGGTGACCTCGTCCTTCAAAGTATCGACATCATCGCGAAAGTTGGAGGCGAGTTCCACGAGAGTTTTAAGCTCATCTCTGAAACACGCCGATGCTTCCTGCATGGCAATATCATCAGTACCGAAACAAAGTGACGAGAGGAAGACGAAAATGTCCAATCAGTGGTAACCTCTAAGCGCAGGAGACAGGGGTTGAAGTCGTCATGAGAAGATGTCAGGGTGCGTCGTGGGGCACTGAGATATGTATAAAAAGGATTAATACGGAATAAAGAGTTGGGACCTCCGGGCCAGGAAGAATCAAGAAACATGGCGATGGAAACCAACCAGGAATCTTCGACCGCACGACTGACGCCGTTCCGAGACGAGCGCGAAGCAGGGCCTTCGTTTTCTGGCGGGCCCTTTCTCGCGGCCAGCATCTGGATAGACCGCCGGCGGGAACTCTCCGCGTCCTTGGTCAACACTAGATGGTGCTTCTTCAAGCGAGATGGTGGCCTTGACTTCGGAGGCATCGCTGGAAGTGGAAGGAGACTGGAAGTGAAGCAAGAAGGGGATGGAAGAAGTACTCCCCCCTATTAAAACCAGACAACCGTCTCCTGCCCTCGCTTCGAGCAACCTGGTCCGCCCATCCTAAATCAACGGCCGAGAGGGGGCTCAAGGGTCAGGACGCGGGAGCAGAAGCAAATGAATCGAGAGCGGTCCGGAGTATCCTGTCCGTCCACCGTAAATCAACGGGACAGAGCGGCTACCTTCTCTTCGAAGGCTCTGGCGCGCAACCCGAGGAATGGACATCTGTCGGCTAGTATAGAATTTTATAGCACGCCATTAATCGAGCTAGCAGTACTGTACTACTGACTACAACTCTGATGGACGTCCAAAGCTCTGAATAGTCAGGGGAAACAATGAATGCGAGCCAGGGTAGTACTACTGTAGTAGTGAAGCAATGGGGATTATCTGGAGCAAGTACGGAGTACCGAGTACAGTACTACAAAAGTGCTGTTCGTTGTTTTCGCAGTTCATTTTAGCGTAACGTCCAGGTTGTTGTCGAACCAGCTGTTAGATTTTGGGTAATTATTGTTAAGTTGCTGCTTCTTAATTAAAATTTATCAAAGTCATGTAGACTAGATCGATTTGTGAGAACATCCCAAAAGCTTCATTCATTTTAGAATGACTAAGAAGGATCCATTCTTACCTTTTCTTTTCATGTTTTAAACTTGTTTAAACCTTGGTCAAACCTAGGATTTGACCAAGATTTAAATGGGCATAAAAATTCGGAAAAAAATCAACAAATGAAAAACCAAAGCACATATATAGCCTTCTTATGTCATATAGTAAGCACTCGAGTTGATAAAAACTCTGTCTTATGAAGTCAAACATATGAAGAGAACTGGTTTTGGGTTTCAAACATGGAAATTTCACAAACCTCCCAAAAGCTTCATTCTACAGTGACTAAGAAGGATCCAGGATTACCTTTTTCATTTTCAATTTCTTAACTTGTTTAAATCTTGGTCAAACCTAGGATTTGACCAAGATTCAAATGGGTATAACAATTCAAAAAAAACGGAAAAAAACCAAAGAACATAGTCTTCTGATGTCATATAGTAAGCATTCAAGTTGATAAACAAGGTCTAGACATATTCAAACCAAACAAATCATGTATCTACCCCCTAACCCTAAACTCTGCCTTATGAAGTCAAGCATGAAGAGAAGTGATTTTGGGTTTCAAACATGGAAATTTCAAAAACCTCCCAAAAGCTTCATTTTAGAGTGACTAAGAAGGATCCATGCTTACCTTTTCATTGCCATGTTTTAAACTTGTTTTAACCTTGGTCAAACCTAGGAATTGACCAAGATTCAAATGGGAGTAAAAATTCAGAAAAATTCAAAAAAAATGGAAAACCAAAACACATATATAGCCTTCTTATGTCATATAGTAAGCATTCAAGTTGATAAACAAGGTCTAGACATATTCAAAGCAGAAATATCATGTATCATATCTACCCCTAACCCTAAACTCTGTCTTATGAAGTCAAACATATGAAGAGAACTGGGGTTTTGGGTTTCAAATATAAAATTTTCAAGTACCTTCATTTTAGAGTGAGTAAGGAAGGATTCATGCTTACCGTTTCATTTTCATGTATTAAACTTGTTTAAACCTAGGATTTGACCAAGATTTAAATAGGCATAAAAAATTCGAAAGAAATCAAAAAATGAAAAACCAAAGCACATATATAGCCTTCTTATATCATATAGTAAAAAATTCAAGTTGATAAACAAGGTCTAGACATATTCAAACAAGAAAAATCATGTATCTACACCTAACCATAAACTCTGTCTTAAGTGGTTTTGAGTTTCAAACATGGAAATTTCACAAACCTCCCAAAAGCTTCATTTTACAGTGACTGAGGAGGATCCATGCTTACCTTTTGGCTTAAACGTTTGAAACCAAAAACCACTTCTCTTCATGCATGCTTGACTTCATAACACAGAGTTTAGCTAGGGTTAGGGGGTAGATACATGATTTTCCTGGTTTGAATATGTCTAGACCTTGTTTATCAACTTAATTGATTGCTTACTATATGACATAAGAAGACTACGTGCCTTGGTTTTCATTTTTTGTTTTTTTTGAATTTTATGCTCATATATTTGAATCTTGGTCAAATCTTAGGTTTGACCAAGATTTAAACAAGTTTAAAACATGAAAATGAAAAGGGAAGCATGTATCCTTCTTAGTCACTCTAAAATGAAGCTTTTGGGATGTTCTTGAAATTTCCATGTTTGAAACCCAAAACGACTTCTCTTCATATGCTAGACTTCATAAGATCAACAGGGGGTAGATACATGATTTTTCTGGTTTGGATATACCTAGACCTCGTTTAACTTGAATGCATACGATATGACATAAGAAGACTACGTGCTTTTGTTTTTCATTATTCTGTTTTTTTTGAATTTTGTGCCCACCCATTTGTATCTTGGTCAAATCCTAGGTCTGATAATGATTTAAACAAGATTAAAATATGAAAATGCAAAGGTAAGCATGGATCCTTCTTAGTCACTCTAAAATGAAGCTTTTGGGAGCAAAACCACTTCTCTTCATATGCTTGACTTCATAAGACGGAGTTTAGGGGTTAGGGGGTATAGATACATGATTTGTCTAGTTTGAATATGTCTAGACCTTGTTTATCAACTTAATTGGCTTACTATATGACATAAGAAAACTATTTGCTTTGGTTTTTCTTTTTTCTGATTTTTTTCAATTTTGATGCCCATTTGAATCTTGTCAAATCCTAGGTTTGACCAAGATAATTTAAACAAGCTTAAAACATGAATATGAAAAGAGGAGCATGTATCCTTCTTAGTCACTCTAAAATGTAGTTTTTGGGAGTTTTTTGAAATTTCCATGTTTAAAACCCAAAACCACTTCTCTTCACATGCTTGACTTCATAAGACAGAGTTAATTAATTTAGGGGTTAATTAGGGGGTATAGATACATGATTTGTGTGGTTTGAATATGTATGGACCTTATTTATCAACAACTTTAATGCTTACTATATGACATAAGAAAACTATTTGCTTGGTTTTTCTTTTTTCAATTTTTTTTTCAATTTTGATGCCCATTTGAATCTTGTCAAATCCTAGGTTTGACCAAGATAATTTAAACAAGTTTAAAACATGAATATGAAAAGGGAAGCATGGATCCTTCTTAGTCACTCTAAAATGAAGCTTTTGGGAGGTTTTTGAAATTTCCATGTTTGAAATCCAAAACCACTTCTCTTCACATGCTTGACTTCATAAGACAGAGTTTAGGGGTTAGGGGTATAGATACATGATTTGTCTGGTTTAATATGTCTAGACCTTGTTTATCAACTTTAATGCTTACTATATGACATAAGAAGACTATGTGATTTGGTTTTTCATTTTTCTGTTTTTATTTTTCTGCCCATTTGAATCTTGGTCAAATCCTAGGTTTGACCAAGATATAGACAAGTTTAACACGTAAATGAGTTAACTTGGATTTCCTACCCTTGAATCCATAGGAAACTTTGTTCTAATGCACTATAATAATCAACCGAGTTTTTACACCAACAGGTCTGTCACTTACGTGTGGTGCCCATGCGTGAGGTCCCACACTTCAGTGAGCACAAGTCACGTGCAATAGGTACGCAAACTCCCAGCCATTTTCTTTGTCAAGAGAAGACGCATCAGGATGCGTATTGGAAGTCTGTGGGTCCTTCTGGATCCTTCGGTCGTCCCTCTCACAAAAAAACAAATCTCTCTCATTCTCGGCCTCGCTCGACTCGCTCGCTCGCTCGCTCGCCTCCTGCTCACTGACAAACCCTGCACAAAAGTCAACATCATCACCCGAAAAAGGGGAGACACCATAATTCTCTCCCTTCTTCTCTCCTTCCGAGTGATCCCTCTTCCTCCGAGTTTCACTCGACGGGCAAACACACATGTGCTGCATAGTAATAATAAAAAGGTAGAAAAATCGACCTACGAATATATAATTAAATAGGTTAAACTAGGGTTTTACCCAGTACTACAGATCAAGGTTCAAAAAATCCAACTACGGGGTTCGAACAACACGATTCTAATCCAAGAATTTTTTCGACCTAGGTCACCCAAATGGCCTCAAACTATAGGGTTAGCATCTAGTGCAGTATGTGTGAAAATGTATGCACTATGTGTGCTATAACTTGTATGTCTTTCATATTTGAACCAAATTTGAATAAGTTTGAAATATTTGAAAAGGGGCTTTTGGCTTAAACGTTTGAAACCAAAAACCACTTCTCTTCATGCATGCTTGACTTCATAAGACAGAGTTTAGCTAGGGTTAGGGGATAGATGCATGATTTTCCTGGTTTGAATATGTCTAGACCTACTTTATCAACTTAATTGAATGCTTACTATATGACATAATAATACTATGTGCATTGTTTTTTATTTTTTTGATTTTTTTAAAATTGTATGCCCATTTGAATCTTGGTCAAATCCTAGGTTTGAACATGGTTTAAACAAGTTTAAATCATGAATATGAAAAATTAAGCATCTATATATCCTTCTTAGTCACTCCAAAATGTAGCTCTTGGGAGGTTTTTTCGAAATTTCCATGTTTGAAACCAAAACCACTTCTCTTCATGCATGCTTGACTTCATAAGACAGAGTTTAGCTAGGGCGTTAGGGGGTAGATACATGATTTTCCTGGTTTGAATATGTCTAGACCTGGTTTATCAACTTAATTAATTGATTGTTTACTATATGACATAAGAAGACTATGTGCCTTGGTTTTAAATTTTTCTGTTTTTTTTGAATTTTACGCCCATATATTTGAATCTTGGACAAATCCTAGGTTTGACCAAGATTTAAACAAGTTTAAACATAAAAATAAAAAGGGAAGCATGTATCCTTCTTAGTCACTCTAAAATGAAGCTTTTTGGATGTTCTTGAAATTTCCATTTTTGAAACCAAAAACGACTTCTCTCTTCATGCTAGACTTCATAAGATCGACAGGGGGCAGATACATGATTTGTCTGGTTTGGATATGTCCAAACCTTGCTTGTTTATCAACTTGAATGCTTACTATATGACATAAGAATGCTTACCATATGTTTGAATTTTAAAAGCATATAGTCTTCTTATGTCATATAGTAAGCATTCAAAAGTTTTTCTTTGAGAGAGTAGCATGCATTCAAAAGTTGATAAATAAGATTTGTACATATTCAAACCAGACAAATCATGTATCTACCCATATGCATATATATATAACCCTATACTTTTGTCTTATGAAGACGTCAAGGATGAAGAGAAGTGGATTTGGGTTTCAAACATGGAAATTTCAAAAACCTCCCAAAACATGTATATATCTACCCCTAAACCCTAATCTTTGTCTTATGAAGCCAAGCATATGAAGAGAAGTGATTTTGGGTTTCAAACATGGAAACTTCAAAAACCTCCCAAAAGCTTCATTTTAGAGAGACTAAGAATGATCCATATGCTTACCTTTTCATTGCCATGTTTTAAACTTGTTTTAACCTTGGTCAAACCTAGGATTTGACCAAGATTCAAATGGGAGTAAAAATTCAGAAAAATTCAAAAAAAATGAAAAACCAAAGCACATATATATATAGCCTTGATCTTATGTCATATAGTAAGCATTCAAGTTGATAAACAAGGTCGATCTCTAGACATATTCAAAGCAGAAATATCATGTATATATCATATCTACCCCTAACCCTAGCTAAACTCTGTCTTATGAAGTCAAACATATGAAGAGAACTGGGGTTTTGGGTTTCAAACATAAAATTTTCAAGTACCTTCATTTTAGAGTGAGTAAGGAAGGATTCATGCTTACCGTTTCATTTTCATGTTTTAAACTTGTTTAAACCTAGGATTTGACCAAGATTTAAATAGGCATAAAAAAATCGAAAGAAATCAAAAATTGAAAAACCAAAGCACATATATATAGCCTTCTTATATCATATAGTAAAAAATTCAAGTTGATAAACAAGGTCTAGACATATTCAAACAAGAAAAATCATGTATCTACACACCTAACCATAAACTCTGTCTTAAGTGGTTTTGGGTTTCAAACATGGAAATTTCACAAACCTCCCAAAAGCTTCATTTTACAGTGACTATATAAGGAGGATCCATGCTTACCTTTTGGCTTAAACGTTTGAAACCAAAAACCACTTCTCTTCATGCATGCTTGACTTCATAATATAAGACAGAGTTTAGCTAGGGTACGTTAGGGGGTGTAGATACATGATTTCCTGGTTTGAATATGTCTAGACCTTGTTTATCAACTTAATTGATTGCTTACTATATGACATAAGACGACTACGTGCCTTGGTTTTCATTTTTGGTTTTTTTTTGAATTTTATGCTCATATATTTGAATCTTGGTCAAATCCTAGGTTTGACCAAGATTTAAACAAGTTTAAAACATGAAAATGAAAAGGGAAGCATGTATCCTTCTTAGTCACTCTAAAATGAAGCTTTTGGGATGTTCTTGAAATTTCCATGTTTGAAACCCAAAACGACTTCTCTTCATGCTAGACTTCATAAGATCAACATGGGGTAGATACATGATTTGTCTGGTTTGGATATACCTAGACCTCGTTTAACTTGAATGCATGCATACGATATGACATAAAAAGACTACATGCTTTTGTTTTTCATTATTCTGATTTTTTTGAATTTTGTGCCCACCCATCTGTATCTTGGTCAAATCCTAGGCTTGATAATGATTTAACAAGATTAAAATATGAAAATGCAAAGGTAAGCATGGATCCTTCTTATTAGTCACTCTAAAATGAAGCTTTTGGGAGCAAAACCACTTCTCTTCATATGCTTGACTTCATAAGACGGAGTTTAGGGGTTAGGGGGTATAGATGCATGCATGATTTGTCTAGTTTGAATATGTCTAGACCTTGTTTATCAACTTAATTGGCTTACTATATGACATAAGAAAACTATTTGCTTTGGTTTTTCTTTTTCCTGATTTTTTTCAATTTTGATGCCCATTTGAATCTTGTCAAATCCTAGGTTTGACTGAGATAATTTAAACAAGCTTAAAACCTGAATATGAAAAGGGAAGCATGTATCCTTCTTTGTCACTCTAAAATGAAGTTTTTGGGAGGTTTTTCAAATTTCCATGTTTGAAACGACCCAAAACCACTTCTCTTCATATGCTTGACTTCATAAGACAGAGTTCAGGGGTTAGGGGGTATAGATACATGATTTGTCTAGTTTGAATATGTCTAGACCTTGTTTATCAACTTAATTAATTGGCTTACTATATGACATAAGAAAACTATTTGCTTTGGTTTTTCTTTTTCCTGATTTTTTCGATGCCCATTTGAATCTTTGTCAAATCCTAGGTTTGACTGAGATAATTTAAACAAGCTTAAAACATGAATATGAAAAGGGAAGCATGCATCCTTCTTAGTCACTCTAAAATGTAGTTTTTGGGAGGTTTTTGAAATTTCCATGTTTGAAACCCAAAACCACATCTCTTCATGCTTGACTTAATTTATAAGACATAGTTTAGGGGTTAGGGGTAGATACATGATTTGTATGGTTTGATATTTCTAGTCCTTGTTTATCAACTTTAATGCTTACTATATGACATAAGATGACTATGTGATTTGGTTTTTCATTTTTCTGTTTTTTATTTTATTTTTCTGCCCATTTGAATCTTGGTCAAATCCTAGGTTTGACCAAGATTTAGACAAGTTTAACACGTGAAAACGAATAAGTAAGCCTGGATCCTTCTTAGTCACTCAAAAATGTACCAATCGATAGATGTGTTAACTTTGCTTCATGGAAATAATAATGTCATGTAAATGAGTTAACTTGGATTTCCTACCCTTGAATCCATAGGAAACTTTGTTCTAATGCACTATTATAATCAACCGAGTTTTTACACCAACAGGTCCGTCACTTACGTGTGGTGCCCACGCTTGAGGTCCCACACTTCAGTGAGCACAAGTCACGTGCAATAGGTACGCAAACTCCCAGCCATCTTCTTTGTCAAGAGAAGACGCATCAGGATGCGTTTTGGAAGTCTGTGGGTCCTTCTAGATCCTTCGGTTGTCCCTCTCACAAAAAAAATCTCTCTCATTCTCGGCCTCGCTCGACTCGCTCGCTCGCTCGCTCGCACCTCCTGCTCACTGACAAACCCTGCACAAAAGTCAACATCATCACCCGAAAAAGGGGAGACACCATAATTCTCTCCCTTCTTCTCTCCTTCCGAGTGATCCCTCTTCCTCCGAGTTTCACTCGACGGGCAAACACCCATGTGCTGCATAGTAATAATAAAAAGGTAGTACTCGTAGAAAAATCGATATACGAATCTGTAATTAAATAGGTTAAACTAGGGTTTTGCCCAGTTCTACAGATCAAGGGTTCAAAAAAATCCAACTACGGGGTTCGAACAACACGATTCTAATCCAAGAATTTTTTCGACCTAGGTCACCCAAATGGCCTCAAACTATAGGGTTAGCATCTAGTGCAGTATGTGTGAAAATGTATGCACTATGTGTGCTATAACTTGTATGTCTTTCAAATTTGAACCAAATTTGAATAAGTTTGAAATATTTGAAAATGGGCTTTTGGCTTAAACGTTGGAAACCAAAACCACTTCTCTTCGTGCATGCTTGACTTCATAAGACAGAGTTTAGCTAGGGTTAGGGGGTAGATGCATGATTTTCCTGGTTTGATTATGTCTAGACCTTGTTTATCAACTTAATTGAATGCTTACTATATGACATAAGAATACTATATGTGCCTTGTTTTTTTATTTTTTTATTTTTTTAAAATTTTATGCCCATTTGAATCTTGGTCAAATCCTAGGTTTGAACATGGTTTAAACAAGTTTAAATCATGAATATGAAAAATTAAGCATCTATATATCCTTCTTAGTCACTCCAAAATGTAGCTCGGTCTTGGGAGGGTTTTCGAAATTTCCATGTTTGAAACCAAAAACCACTTCTCTTCATGCATGCTTGACTTCATAAGACGGAGTTTAGGGTTAGGGGTAGATATATACATTATTTTCTGGTTTGAATATGTCTAGACCTTGTTTATCAACTTGAATGCTTAATTACTATATATATATGACATAAGAATGTTATGTCCTTTGGTTTTTCATTCTTTTGATTTTTTATGAATTTCTATGCCCATTTGAATCTTTTGGTCAAATCCTAGAGGTTTGACCAAGATTTACACAAGTTTAAAACATGAAAATGAAAAGGGAAGCTTGTATATCCTTCTTAGTCACTCTAAAATGAAGTTTTTGGAGGTTTTTGAAATTTCCATGTTTGAAACCCAAAACCACTTCTCTTCATGCTAGACTGCTTCATAAGACAATTTAATTAGGGGTTAGGGGGTAGATACACATGATTTGTCTGGTTTGAATAAGTCCAAACACCTTGCTTGTGTATCAACTTGAATGCTTACTATATGACATAAGAATGCTTACCATATATGTTTGAATTTTAAAAGCATATAGTCTTCTTATGTCATATATATAGTAAGCATTCAAAAGTTTTTCTTTGAGAGAGTAGCATGCATTCAAAAGTTGATAAATAAGATTTGGACATATTCAAACCAGACAAATCATGTATCGATCTACACCCCCTAACCCTAAACTCTGTCTTATGAAGTCAAGCATGAAGAGAAGTGCTTTTAGGTTTCAAACATGGAAATTTCACAAACCTCCCAAAAGCTTCATTTTACAGTGACTAATTAAGGAGGATCCATGCTTACCTTTTGGCTTAAACGTTTGAAACCAAAAACCACTTCTCTTCATGCATGCTTGACTTCATAAGACAGAGTTTAGCTAGGGCGTTAGGGGGTAGATACATGATTTTCCTGGTTTGAATATGTCTAGAACTGGTTTATCAACTTAATTAATTGATTGTTTACTATATGACATAAGAAGACTATGTGCCTTGGTTTTAAATTTTTCTGTTTTTTTTTGAATTTTATGCCCATATATTTGAATCTTGGTCAAATCCTAGGTTTGACCAAGATTTAAACAAGTTTAAACATAAAAATGAAAAGGGAAGCATGTATCCTTCTTAGTCACTCTAAAATGAAGCTTTTGGGATGTTCTTGAAATTTCCATTTTTGAAACCAAAAACGACTTCTCTCTTCATGCTAGACTTCATAAGATCGACAGGGGGTATAGATACATGATTTGTCTGGTTTGGATATACCTAGACCTCGTTTATCAACTTGAATTCATACGATATGACATATGAAGACTATGTGCTTTAATTTGTTTTCATTTTTCTGATTTTTTTGAATTTTGTGCCCACCCATTTGTATATTGGTCAAATGCTAGGCTTGATAATGATTTAAACAAGTTTAAAATATGAATATGCAAAGTTAAGCATGGATCCTTCTTAGAAACTCTAAAATGAAGTTTTTCGGAGGTTTTTGAAATTTCCATGTTTGCAACCCAAAACAACTTCCTCTTCACATGCTTGACTTCATAAGACAGAGTTTAGGGGTTAGGGGGTATATATAGATACATGATTTGTCTAGTTTGAATATGTCTAGACCTTGTTTATCAACTTTAATGCTTACTATAAGACATAAGAAAACTATTTCCTTTGTTTTTTTTTTTTTTTTCAATATTGATGCCCATTTGAATCTTGTCAAATCCTAGGTTTGACCAAGATAATTTAAACAAGCTTAGAACATGAATATGAAAAGGGAAGCGTGTATCCTTCTTAGTCACACTAAAATGAAGTTTTTGGGAGGTTTTTGATATTTCCATGTTTGAAACCCAAAACCACATCTCTTCATGCTTGACTTAATTTATAAGACATAGTTTAGGGGTTAAGGGGTAGATACATGATTTGTATGGTTTGATATTTCTAGACCTTGTTTATTATCAACTTTAATGCTTACTATATGACATAAGATGACTATGTGATTTGGTTTTTCATTTTTCTGTTTTTTATTTTATTTTTCTGCCCATTTGAATCTTGGTCAAATCCTAGGTTTGACCAAGATTTAGACAAGTTTAACACGTGAAAACGAATAAGTAAGCATGGATCCTTCTTAGTCACTCAAAAATGTACCAATCGATAGATGTGTTAACTTTGCTTCATGGAAATAATAATGTCACGTAAATGAGTTAACTTGGATTTCCTACCCTTGAATCCATAGGAAACTTTGTTCTAATGCAGTATAATAATCAATCGATTTTTTTGCACCAACATGTCTGTCACTTACGTGTGGTGCCCACGCGTGAGGTCCCACACTTCAGTGAGCACAAGTCACGTGCAATAGGTACGCAAACTCCCAGCCATCTTCTTTGTCAAGAGAAGACGCATCAGGATGCGTATTGGAAGTCTGTGGGTCCTTCTGGATCCTTCTTAGTCACTCTAAAATGAAGCTTTTGGGAGGTTCTTGAAATTTCCATGTTTGAAACCCAAAACCACTTCTCTTCATGATTTACTTCATAAAACATAGTTTAATTAGAGTTTTAGGGGTAGATATATACATGATTTTTCTGGTTTGAATATATATGTCTCTAGACCTTTGTTTATCAACTTGAATGCTTAATATACATATGACATAAGAAAACTATTTGCTTTGGTTTTCTTTTTTCTGAATTTTTTTCAATTTTGATGCCCATTTGAATCTTGTCAAATCCTAGGTTTGACCAAGATAATTTAAACAAGCTTAAAACATGAATATGAAAAGAGGAGCATGTATCCTTCTTAGTCACTCTAAAATGTAGTTTTTGGGAGTTTTTTGAAATTTCCATGTTTGAAACCCAAAACCACTTCTCTTCACATGCTTGACTTCATAAGACAGAGTTAATTAATTTAGGGGTTAATTAGGGGGTATAGATACATGATTTGTGTGGTTTGAATATGTATGGACCTTATTTATCAACAACTTTAATGCTTACTATATGACATAAGAAAACTATTTGCTTTGGTTTTTCTTTTTTCAATTTTTTTTTCAATTTTGATGCCCATTTGAATCTTGTCAAATCCTAGGTTTGACCAAGATAATTTAAACAAGTTTAAAACATGAATATGAAAAGGGAAGCATGGATCCTTCTTAGTCACTCTAAAATGAAGCTTTTGGGAGGTTTTTGAAATTTCCATGTTTGAAATCCAAAACCACTTCTCTTCACATGCTTGACTTCATAAGACAGAGTTTAGGGGTTAGGGGTATAGATACATGATTTGTCTGGTTTAATATGTCTAGACCTTGTTTATCAACTTTAAT
The DNA here is from genome assembly GCA_030979885.1 of Lolium multiflorum. NCBI lineage: Eukaryota > Viridiplantae > Streptophyta > Magnoliopsida > Poales > Poaceae > Lolium > Lolium multiflorum. The sequence goes on from CM061747.1 coordinate 196,924,721, forward strand.
GCTTACTATATGACATAAGAAGACTATGTGATTTGGTTTTTCATTTTTCTGTTTTTATTTTTCTGCCCATTTGAATCTTGGTCAAATCCTAGGTTTGACCAAGATATAGACAAGTTTAACACGTAAATGAGTTAACTTGGATTTCCTACCCTTGAATCCATAGGAAACTTTGTTCTAATGCACTATAATAATCAACCGAGTTTTTACACCAACAGGTCTGTCACTTACGTGTGGTGCCCATGCGTGAGGTCCCACACTTCAGTGAGCACAAGTCACGTGCAATAGGTACGCAAACTCCCAGCCATTTTCTTTGTCAAGAGAAGACGCATCAGGATGCGTATTGGAAGTCTGTGGGTCCTTCTGGATCCTTCGGTCGTCCCTCTCACAAAAAAAACAAATCTCTCTCATTCTCGGCCTCGCTCGACTCGCTCGCTCGCTCGCTCGCACCTCCTGCTCACTGACAAACCCTGCACAAAAGTCAACATCATTGATACGTCTCCAACGTATCGATAATTTCTTATGTTCCATGCTACTTTATTGATGATACCTACATGTTTTATGCACATTATATGTCATATTTATGCATTTTCTGGAACTAACCTATTAACAAGATGCCGAAGAGCCAGTTGCTGTTTTTTGCTGTTTTTGGTTTCAGAAATCCTAGTAAAGAAATATTCTCGGAATTGGACGAAACTTTCGCCCAGGGTCCTATTTTTGCACGAAGCTTCCAGAAGACCGAAGATCTAACGAAGTGGGGCCACGAGGCAGCCAGGGGGGTGGCCGGCGCGGCCCAGCCCCCTGGGCCCCTCGTGTGGCCCCTCGCGTTGACCTTCCGCCTACTTAAAGCTCCCGTCGCGAAACCCCCAGTACCGAGAGCCACGATACGGAAAACCTTACAGAGACGCCGCCGCGAATCCCATCTCGGGGGATTCGGAGATCGCCTCCGGCACCCTGGGAGGGGATCCATCTCCCGGAGGACTCTTCATCGCCATGATCGCCTCCGGAGTGATGAGTGAGTAGTTCACCCCTGGACCATGGGTCCATAGCAGTAGCTAGATGGTCGTCTTCTCCTTGTTGTGCTTCATTGTTAGATCTTGTGAGCTGCCTAACATGATCAAGATCATCTATATGTAATTCTATATGTTGTGTTTGTCGGGATCCGATGGATAGAGAGTACTATGATTATGGTGATTATCAATCTATTGTTCATGTGTTGTTTATGATCTTGCATGCTCTCCGTTATTAGTAGAGGCTCTGGCCAAGTTTTTACTCTTAACTCCAAGAGGGAGTAATTATGCTCGATAGTGGGTTCATGCCTTCATTGATACCTGGGACAGTGACAGAAAGTTCTAAGGTTGTGATGTGCTGTTGCCACTAGGGATAAAACATTGATGCTATGTCTAAGGATGTAGTTATTGATTACATTACGCACAATACTTAATGCAATTGTCTGTTGCTTTGCAACTTAATACTGGAGGGGGTTCGGACGATAACCTGAAGGTGGACTTTTTAGGCATAGATGCAGTTGGATGGCGGTCTATGTACTTTGTCGTAATGCCCAATTAAATCTCACTATATTTACCATGTCATGTATATGCATTGTTATGCCTTTCTCTATTTGTCAATTGCCCGACTGTAATTTGTTCACCCAACATGCTTTTATCTTATGGGAGAGACACCTCTAGTGAACTGTGGACCCCGGTCCTATTCTTTACATAGCATACAATCTACTTGTTTTACTGTTTTCTTTGCAAACATCTTCCACTCGATACGTTTAATCCTTTGTTACAGCAAGCCGGTGAGATTGACAACCTCACTGTTTCGTTGGGACAAAGTACTTGGGTTGTGTTGTGCAGGTTCCTAGTTGGCGCCGGAATCCCTGGTGTTGCGCCGCATCACATTTCGCGACCATCAACCTTCAACGTGCTTCTTGGCTCCTACTGGTTCGATTAAACCTTGGTTTCTTTCTGAGGGAAAACTTGCTACTGTGCGCATCATACCTTCCTCTTGGGGTTCCCAACGAACGTGTGAGTTACACGCCATCAAGCTCTTTTTCTGGCGCCGTTGCCGGGGAGATCAAGACACGCTGCAAGGGGAGTCTCCACTTCTCAATCTCTTTACTTTGTTTTTGTCTTGCTTTATTTTATTTACTACTTTGTTTGCTGCACTAAATCAAAATACAAAAAAATTAGTTGCTAGTTTTACTTTATTTACTGTCTTGCTCTCTATATCGAAAACACAAAAAAATTAGTTACTTGTCTTTACTTTGTTTGCCTAGTTTACTTTTTGCCTATTGCATCATGTTTCCTTTTAATTTTACCACAAAAGACATACCGGTAGGACGTGGGTCCATAGTTGGGAGAAATAATATAGAAGAATTTTTCAATCATGTTAGTATTACTGAAGATTTTGAAGATAGACACTTGGTAGAACTTGCACCTACCTATGAAATTGCTGCTGCTGCTTTAGTTCGCTTGTTGGAAACTAAATTTGTTAATCTCAATCCTATAATCCAACACATGTTTCTTACACTTGGTGATATGGAAGAAGGGGAAAAGAAAGATTTTGTTTTAGAAACCCTTCTTAGAGAATTTGGTGGTCTAGCAAGAGAGGCTAGAAAGGTTTTTGCTAAATTTAATATGCTAGGTTCTCATACCAATTTTATTGGTCTCCTTGAAAAAATGGACATGGATAGAATAATGTACACTAATAACATTAATGATGGAGGGGAAATCAAAGCACCAATACCATGTAAACTTCTAGCTATGAATGACGCACTAGAAAATAACTATGCTTGGCTTGTTCCGGAAAATTTGTTCGATGAGAGTAGCAAGCCTAAGACTAATGAAAAGGGAGACGCTAAAACTTATATATCAAATATACTATGCTTGGTTGAGAAAACTCCCAACACCCCTGGTAATGATGTTGATGCTTCTACTCTCGATGTTACTTGATTTGCACTTTCTGCGCCTAGCTGAAAGGCGTTAAAGAAAAGCGCTTATGGGAGACAACCCATGTTTTTACCTACAGCAATTTTTTGTTTTATTGAGTCTTGGAAGTTGTTTACTACTGTAGCAACCTCTCCTTATCATGTTTTTGTGCCAAGTAAAGTTTCTATGTCAAAGTTGATGTTATATTTGGGATCGCTGCGCAGAAACAGCATTGCTGTCTGTCACGAATCTGGGCATAATTCTCTGTAGAAAATTCGAAAAAATCTGCCAATTTACGAGCGTGATCCTCAGATATATACGCAACTTTCATTAGTTTTGAGTTTTTCCATTTGAGCAAGTCTGGTGCCATTTATAAATTCGTCTTTACGGACTGTTCTGTTTTTGACAGATTCTGTCTTTTATTTCGCATTGCCTCTTTTGCTATGTTGGATTTATTTCTTTGATCCATTAATGTCCAGTAGCATTATGCAATGTCCAGAAGTGAAAAGAATGATTGTGTCACCTCTGAATGAGTGAATTATTAATGATGCACTAACCCTCTAATGAGTTTGCTTGAAGTTTGGTGTGAAGGAAGTTTTCAAGGGTCAAGAGAGGAGAATGATATACTAAGATCAAGAGGAGTGAAAGCTCTAAGCTTGGGGATGCCCCCGTGGTTCATCCCTGCATATTTTAAGAAGACTCAAGCGTCTAAGCTTGGGGATGCCCAAGGCATCCCCTTCTTCATCGACAACATCATCAGGTTCCTCCCCTGAAACTATATTTTTATTCAGTCACATCTGGTGTTCTTTACTTGGAGCGTCGGTTTGTTTTCGTTTTTGTTTTTGTTTGAATAAGATGGATCCTAGCATTCACTTTGTGGGAGAGAGACACGCTCCGCTGTTGCATATGGACACATGTGTCCTTAGGCTTTACTCATAATGTTCAAGGCGAAGTTTCTTCTTCGTTAATTTGTTATATGGTTGGAATTGGAAAATGCTACATGTAGTAATTCTAAAATGTCTTGGATAATGTGATACTTGGCAATTGTTGTGCTCATGTTTAAGCTCTTGCATCATATGCTTTGCACCCATTAATGAAGAAATACATAGAGCTTGCTAAAATTTGATTTGCATATTTGGTTTCTCTAAGGTCTAGATAATATCTAGTATTGAGTTTTGAACAACAAGGAAGACAGTGTAGAGTCTTATAATGTTTACAATATGTCTTTTATGTGAGTCTTGCTGCACTTGTTCATCCTTGAGTTTGCTTCAAATAACCTTGCTAGCCTAAACCTTGTATCGAGAGGGAATACTTCTCATGCATCCAAAATCCTTGAGCCAACCACTATGCCATTTGTGTCCACCATACCTACCTACTACATGGTATTTACCCGCCATTCCAAAGTAAATTGCTTGAGTGCTACCTTTAAAATTCCATCATTCACCTTTGCAATATATAGCTCATGGGACAAAATAGCCTTAAAAACTATCGTAGTATTGAATATGTACTTATGCACTTTATATTTTATTAAGTTGCTTGTTGTGCGATAACCATGTTTCTGGGGAACGCCATCAACTATTGTTGAATATCATGTGAGTTGCTATGCATGTCCGTCTTGTCTGAAGGTCTATCATTTTAGTGGTTGGAGCATGCAAAATTGTTAGAGAAGAACATTGGGCCGCTAACTAAAGCCATGAATCATGGTGGAAGTTTCAGTTTTGGACATATATCCTCAATCTCATATGAGAATAATAACTTTGCTACATGCTTATGCATTTAAGAGGAGTCCATTATCTGTTGTCCATGTTGTCCCGGTATGGATGTCTAAGTTGAGAATAATCAAAAGCGAGAAATCCGAAATGCGAGCATTCTCCTTGGACCTTTGTACAGGCGGCATGGAGGTACCCCTTTGTGACACTTGGTTGAAACATGGCATGCAAAGATCCGGTAGTCCAAGTTAAGTAGGACGAGGTGCGGGCACTATTAGTATACTATGCGTGAGGCTTGCAACTTGTAAAATATAATTTACATAACTCATATGCTTTATTACTACCGTTGACAAAATTGTTTCATGTTTTCAAAATAAAAGCTCTAGCACAAATACAGCAATCGATGCTTTCCTCTGCGAAGGACCATTCTTTTACTTTTATTGTTGAGTCAGTTTACCTATCTCCTTCCACCTTAAGAAGCAAACACTTGTGTGAACTGTGCATTGATTCCTACATACTTGCATATTGCACTTGTTATATTACTTTATGTTGACAATATCCATGAGATATACATGTTACAAGTTGAAAGCAACCGCTGAAACTTAATCTTCCTATGTGTTGCTTCAACACCTTTACTTTGATTTATTGCTTTATGAGTTAACTCTTATGCAAGACTTATTGATGCTTGTCTTGAAGTACTATTCATGAAAAGTCTTTGCTATATGATTCAGTTGTTTACTCATGTCATTACCTTTGCTTTGATCGCTGCATTCATTACATATGTTTACAAATAGTATGATCAAGATTATGATGGCATGTCACTTCAGAAATTATCTTTGTTATCGTTTTACCTGCTCGGGACGAGCAGAACTAAGCTTGGGGATGCTGATACGTCTCCAACGTATCGATAATTTCTTATGTTCCATGCTACTTTATTGATGATACCTACATGTTTTATGCACATTATATGTCATATTTATGCATTTTCTGGAACTAACCTATTAACAAGATGCCGAAGAGCCGATTCTTTTTCTGCTGTTTTTGGTTTCAGAAATCCTAGTAAAGAAATATTCTCGGAATTGGACGAAACTTTCGCCCGGGTCCTATTTTTGCACGAAGCTTCCAGAGACCGAAGATCTAACGAAGTGGGGCACGAGGCAGCCAGGGGGGTGGCGGCGCGGCCCGCCCTTGGCCGGCCCTGCCCCTGGGCCCCTCGTGTGGCCCCTCGTTGACCTTCCGCCTACTTAAAGCTCCCGTCGCGAAACCCCCAGTACCGAGAGCCACGATACGGAAAACCTTCGAGACGCCGCCGCCGCGAATCCCATCTCGGGGGATTCGGAGATCGCCTCGCACCCTGGGAGAGGATCCATCTCCCGGAGGACTCTTCATCGCCATGATCGCCTCCGGAGTGATGAGTGAGTAGTTCACCCCTGGACCATGGGTCCATAGCAGTAGCTAGATGGTCGTCTTCTCCTTGTTGTGCTTCATTGTTAGATCTTGTGAGCTGCCTAACATGATCAAGATCATCTATATGTAATTCTATATGTTGTGTTTGTCGGGATCCGATGGATAGAGAGTACTATGATTATGGTGATTATCAATCTATTGTTCATGTGTTGTTTATGATCTTGCATGCTCTCCGTTATTAGTAGAGGCTCTGGCCAAGTTTTTACTCTTAACTCCAAGAGGGAGTAATTATGCTCGATAGTGGGTTCATGCCTTCATTGATACCTGGGACAGTGACAGAAAGTTCTAAGGTTGTGATGTGCTGTTGCCACTAGGGATAAAACATTGATGCTATGTCTAAGGATGTAGTTATTGATTACATTACGCACAATACTTAATGCAATTGTCTGTTGCTTTGCAACTTAATACTGGAGGGGGTTCGGATGATAACCTGAAGGTGGACTTTTTAGGCATAGATGCAGTTGGATGGCGGTCTATGTACTTTGTCGTAATGCCCAATTAAATCTCACTATATTTACCATGTCATGTATATGCATTGTTATGCCTTTCTCTATTTGTCAATTGCCCGACTGTAATTTGTTCACCCAACATGCTTTTATCTTATGGGAGAGACACCTCTAGTGAACTGTGGACCTCGGTCCTATTCTTTACATAGCATACAATCTACTTGTTTTACTGTTTTCTTTGCAAACATCTTCCACTCGATACGTTTAATCCTTTGTTACAGCAAGCCGGTGAGATTGACAACCTCACTGTTTCGTTGGGACAAAGTACTTGGGTTGTGTTGTGCAGGTTCCTAGTTGGCGCCGGAATCCCTGGTGTTGCGCCGCATCACATTTCGCGACCATCAACCTTCAACGTGCTTCTTGGCTCCTACTGGTTCGATTAAACCTTGGTTTCTTTCTGAGGGAAAACTTGCTACTGTGCGCATCATACCTTCCTCTTGGGGTTCCCAACGAACGTGTGAGTTACACGCCATCAATCATCACCCGAAAAAGGGGAGACACCATAATTCTCTCCCTTCTTCTCTCCTTCCGAGTGATCCCTCTTCCTCCGAGTTTCACTCGACGGGCAAACACACATGTGCTGCATAGTAATAATAAAAAGGTAGAAAAATCGACCTACGAATATATAATTAAATAGGTTAAACTAGGGTTTTACCCAGTACTACAGATCAAGGTTCAAAAAATCCAACTACGGGGTTCGAACAACACGATTCTAATCCAAGAATTTTTTCGACCTAGGTCACCCAAATGGCCTCAAACTATAGGGTTAGCATCTAGTGCAGTATGTGTGAAAATGTATGCACTATGTGTGCTATAACTTGTATGTCTTTCATATTTGAACCAAATTTGAATAAGTTTGAAATATTTGAAAAGGGGCTTTTGGCTTAAACGTTTGAAACCAAAAACCACTTCTCTTCATGCATGCTTGACTTCATAAGACAGAGTTTAGCTAGGGTTAGGGGATAGATGCATGATTTTCCTGGTTTGAATATGTCTAGACCTACTTTATCAACTTAATTGAATGCTTACTATATGACATAATAATACTATGTGCATTGTTTTTTATTTTTTTGATTTTTTTAAAATTGTATGCCCATTTGAATCTTGGTCAAATCCTAGGTTTGAACATGGTTTAAGCAAGTTTAAATCATGAATATGAAAAATTAAGCATCTATATATCCTTCTTAGTCACTCCAAAATGTAGCTCTTGGGAGGTTTTTTCGAAATTTCCATGTTTGAAACCAAAACCACTTCTCTTCATGCATGCTTGACTTCATAAGACAGAGTTTAGCTAGGGCGTTAGGGGGTAGATACATGATTTTCCTGGTTTGAATATGTCTAGACCTGGTTTATCAACTTAATTAATTGATTGTTTACTATATGACATAAGAAGACTATGTGCCTTGGTTTTAAATTTTTCTGTTTTTTTTGAATTTTACGCCCATATATTTGAATCTTGGACAAATCCTAGGTTTGACCAAGATTTAAACAAGTTTAAACATAAAAATAAAAAGGGAAGCATGTATCCTTCTTAGTCACTCTAAAATGAAGCTTTTTGGATGTTCTTGAAATTTCCATTTTTGAAACCAAAAACGACTTCTCTCTTCATGCTAGACTTCATAAGATCGACAGGGGGCAGATACATGATTTGTCTGGTTTGGATATGTCCAAACCTTGCTTGTTTATCAACTTGAATGCTTACTATATGACATAAGAATGCTTACCATATGTTTGAATTTTAAAAGCATATAGTCTTCTTATGTCATATAGTAAGCATTCAAAAGTTTTTCTTTGAGAGAGTAGCATGCATTCAAAAGTTGATAAATAAGATTTGTACATATTCAAACCAGACAAATCATGTATCTACCCATATGCATATATATATAACCCTATACTTTTGTCTTATGAAGACGTCAAGGATGAAGAGAAGTGGATTTGGGTTTCAAACATGGAAATTTCAAAAACCTCCCAAAACATGTATATATCTACCCCTAAACCCTAATCTTTGTCTTATGAAGCCAAGCATATGAAGAGAAGTGATTTTGGGTTTCAAACATGGAAACTTCAAAAACCTCCCAAAAGCTTCATTTTAGAGAGACTAAGAATGATCCATATGCTTACCTTTTCATTGCCATGTTTTAAACTTGTTTTAACCTTGGTCAAACCTAGGATTTGACCAAGATTCAAATGGGAGTAAAAATTCAGAAAAATTCAAAAAAAATGAAAAACCAAAGCACATATATATATAGCCTTGATCTTATGTCATATAGTAAGCATTCAAGTTGATAAACAAGGTCGATCTCTAGACATATTCAAAGCAGAAATATCATGTATATATCATATCTACCCCTAACCCTAGCTAAACTCTGTCTTATGAAGTCAAACATATGAAGAGAACTGGGGTTTTGGGTTTCAAACATAAAATTTTCAAGTACCTTCATTTTAGAGTGAGTAAGGAAGGATTCATGCTTACCGTTTCATTTTCATGTTTTAAACTTGTTTAAACCTAGGATTTGACCAAGATTTAAATAGGCATAAAAAAATCGAAAGAAATCAAAAATTGAAAAACCAAAGCACATATATATAGCCTTCTTATATCATATAGTAAAAAATTCAAGTTGATAAACAAGGTCTAGACATATTCAAACAAGAAAAATCATGTATCTACACACCTAACCATAAACTCTGTCTTAAGTGGTTTTGGGTTTCAAACATGGAAATTTCACAAACCTCCCAAAAGCTTCATTTTACAGTGACTATATAAGGAGGATCCATGCTTACCTTTTGGCTTAAACGTTTGAAACCAAAAACCACTTCTCTTCATGCATGCTTGACTTCATAATATAAGACAGAGTTTAGCTAGGGTACGTTAGGGGGTGTAGATACATGATTTCCTGGTTTGAATATGTCTAGACCTTGTTTATCAACTTAATTGATTGCTTACTATATGACATAAGACGACTACGTGCCTTGGTTTTCATTTTTGGTTTTTTTTTGAATTTTATGCTCATATATTTGAATCTTGGTCAAATCCTAGGTTTGACCAAGATTTAAACAAGTTTAAAACATGAAAATGAAAAGGGAAGCATGTATCCTTCTTAGTCACTCTAAAATGAAGCTTTTGGGATGTTCTTGAAATTTCCATTTTTGAAACCAAAAACGACTTCTCTCTTCATGCTAGACTTCATAAGATCGACAGGGGGTATAGATACATGATTTGTCTGGTTTGGATATACCTAGACCTCATTTATCAACTTGAATTCATACGATATGACATATGAAGACTATGTGCTTTAATTTGTTTTCATTTTTCTGATTTTTTTGAATTTTGTGCCCACCCATTTGTATATTGGTCAAATGCTAGGCTTGATAATGATTTAAACAAGTTTAAAATATGAATATGCAAAGTTAAGCATGGATCCTTCTTAGAAACTCTAAAATGAAGTTTTTCGGAGGTTTTTGAAATTTCCATGTTTGCAACCCAAAACAACTTCCTCTTCACATGCTTGACTTCATAAGACAGAGTTTAGGGGTTAGGGGGTATATATAGATACATGATTTGTCTAGTTTGAATATGTCTAGACCTTGTTTATCAACTTTAATGCTTACTATAAGACATAAGAAAACTATTTCCTTTGTTTTTTCTTTTTTTTTGATTTTTTTCAATATTGATGCCCATTTGAATCTTGTCAAATCCTAGGTTTGACCAAGATAATTTAAACAAGCTTAGAACATGAATATGAAAAGGGAAGCGTGTATCCTTCTTAGTCACACTAAAATGAAGTTTTTGGGAGGTTTTTGATATTTCCATGTTTGAAACCCAAAACCACATCTCTTCATGCTTGACTTAATTTATAAGACATAGTTTAGGGGTTAAGGGGTAGATACATGATTTGTATGGTTTGATATTTCTAGACCTTGTTTATTATCAACTTTAATGCTTACTATATGACATAAGATGACTATGTGATTTGGTTTTTCATTTTTCTGTTTTTTATTTTATTTTTCTGCCCATTTGAATCTTGGTCAAATCCTAGGTTTGACCAAGATTTAGACAAGTTTAACACGTGAAAACGAATAAGTAAGCATGGATCCTTCTTAGTCACTCAAAAATGTACCAATCGATAGATGTGTTAACTTTGCTTCATGGAAATAATAATGTCACGTAAATGAGTTAACTTGGATTTCCTACCCTTGAATCCATAGGAAACTTTGTTCTAATGCACTATAATAATCAATCGAGTTTTTACACCAACATGTCTGTCACTTACGTGTGGTGCCCACGCGTGAGGTCCCACACTTCAGTGAGCACAAGTCACGTGCAATAGGTACGCAAACTCCCAGCCATCTTCTTTGTCAAGAGAAGACGCATAAGGATGCGTATTGGAAGTCTGTGGGTCCTTCTGGATCCTTCTTAGTCACTCTAAAATGAAGCTTTTGGGAGGTTCTTGAAATTTCCATGTTTGAAACCCAAAACCACTTCTCTTCATGATTTACTTCATAAAACATAGTTTAATTAGAGTTTTAGGGGTAGATATATACATGATTTTTCTGGTTTGAATATATATGTCTCTAGACCTTTGTTTATCAACTTGAATGCTTAATACACATATGACATAAGAATGCTATGTGCTTTGGTTTTTCATTCTTTTGATTTTTTCTGAATTTTTAGGGCCATTTGAATCTTGGTCAAATCCTTGGTTTGACCAAGATTTAAACAAGTTTAAAACATAAAAATGAAAAGGGAAGTCTGTATCCTTCTTAGTCACTCTAAAATGAAGCTTTTGGGAGGTTTTTAAAATTTCAATGTTTGAAACCCAAAACCACTTCTCTTCACATGCTTGACTTCATAAGACAGAGTTAATTAATTCAGGGGTTAATTACGGGGTATAGATACATGATTTGTGTGGTTTGAATATGTATGGACCTTATTTATCAACAACTTTAATGCTTACTATATGACATAAGAAAACTATTTGCTTGGTTTTTCTTTTTTCAATTTTTTTTTCAATTTTGATGCCCATTTGAATCTTGTCAAATCCTAGGTTTGACCAAGATAATTTAAACAAGTTTAAAACATGAAAATGAAAAGGGAAGCATGGATCCTTCTTAGTCACTCTAAAATGAAGCTTTTGGGAGGTTTTTGAAATTTCCATGTTTGAAATCCAAAACCACTTCTCTTCACATGCTTGACTTCATAAGACAGAGTTTAGGGGTTAGGGGTATAGATACATGATTTGTCTGGTTTAATATGTCTAGACCTTGTTTATCAACTTTAATGCTTACTATATGACATAAGAAGACTATGTGATTTGGTTTTTCATTTTTCTGTTTTTATTTTTCTGCCCATTTGAATCTTGGTCAAATCCTAGGTTTGACCAAGATATAGACAAGTTTAACACGTAAATGAGTTAACTTGGATTTCCTACCCTTGAATCCATAGGAAACTTTGTTCTAATGCACTATAATAATCAACCGAGTTTTTACACCAACAGGTCTGTCACTTACGTGTGGTGCCCATGCGTGAGGTCCCACACTTCAGTGAGCACAAGTCACGTGCAATAGGTACGCAAACTCCCAGCCATTTTCTTTGTCAAGAGAAGACGCATCAGGATGCGTATTGGAAGTCTGTGGGTCCTTCTGGATCCTTCGGTCGTCCCTCTCACAAAAAAAAACAAATCTCTCTCATTCTCGGCCTCGCTCGACTCGCTCGCTCGCTCGCTCGCTCGCTGCTCACTGACAAACCCTGCACAAAAGTCAACATCATCACCCGAAAAAGGGGAGACACCATAATTCTCTCCCTTCTTCTCTCCTTCCGAGTGATCCCTCTTCCTCCGAGTTTCACTCGACGGGCAAACACACATGTGCTGCATAGTAATAATAAAAAGGTAGAAAAATCGACCTACGAATATATAATTAAATAGGTTAAACTAGGGTTTTACCCAGTACTACAGATCAAGGTTCAAAAAATCCAACTACGGGGTTCGAACAACACGATTCTAATCCAAGAATTTTTTCGACCTAGGTCACCCAAATGGCCTCAAACTATAGGGTTAGCATCTAGTGCAGTATGTGTGAAAATGTATGCACTATGTGTGCTATAACTTGTATGTCTTTCATATTTGAACCAAATTTGAATAAGTTTGAAATATTTGAAAAGGGGCTTTTGGCTTAAACGTTTGAAACCAAAAACCACTTCTCTTCATGCATGCTTGACTTCATAAGACAGAGTTTAGCTAGGGTTAGGGGATAGATGCATGATTTTCCTGGTTTGAATATGTCTAGACCTACTTTATCAACTTAATTGAATGCTTACTATATGACATAATAATACTATGTGCATTGTTTTTTATTTTTTTGATTTTTTTAAAATTGTATGCCCATTTGAATCTTGGTCAAATCCTAGGTTTGAACATGGTTTAAACAAGTTTAAATCATGAATATGAAAAATTAAGCATCTATATATCCTTCTTAGTCACTCCAAAATGTAGCTCTTGGGAGGTTTTTTCGAAATTTCCATGTTTGAAACCAAAACCACTTCTCTTCATGCATGCTTGACTTCATAAGACAGAGTTTAGCTAGGGCGTTAGGGGGTAGATACATGATTTTCCTGGTTTGAATATGTCTAGACCTGGTTTATCAACTTAATTAATTGATTGTTTACTATATGACATAAGAAGACTATGTGCCTTGGTTTTAAATTTTTCTGTTTTTTTTGAATTTTACGCCCATATATTTGAATCTTGGACAAATCCTAGGTTTGACCAAGATTTAAACAAGTTTAAACATAAAAATAAAAAGGGAAGCATGTATCCTTCTTAGTCACTCTAAAATGAAGCTTTTTGGATGTTCTTGAAATTTCCATTTTTGAAACCAAAAACGACTTCTCTCTTCATGCTAGACTTCATAAGATCGACAGGGGGCAGATACATGATTTGTCTGGTTTGGATATGTCCAAACCTTGCTTGTTTATCAACTTGAATGCTTACTATATGACATAAGAATGCTTACCATATGTTTGAATTTTAAAAGCATATAGTCTTCTTATGTCATATAGTAAGCATTCAAAAGTTTTTCTTTGAGAGAGTAGCATGCATTCAAAAGTTGATAAATAAGATTTGTACATATTCAAACCAGACAAATCATGTATCTACCCATATGCATATATATATAACCCTATACTTTTGTCTTATGAAGACGTCAAGGATGAAGAGAAGTGGATTTGGGTTTCAAACATGGAAATTTCAAAAACCTCCCAAAACATGTATATATCTACCCCTAAACCCTAATCTTTGTCTTATGAAGCCAAGCATATGAAGAGAAGTGATTTTGGGTTTCAAACATGGAAACTTCAAAAACCTCCCAAAAGCTTCATTTTAGAGAGACTAAGAATGATCCATATGCTTACCTTTTCATTGCCATGTTTTAAACTTGTTTTAACCTTGGTCAAACCTAGGATTTGACCAAGATTCAAATGGGAGTAAAAATTCAGAAAAATTCAAAAAAAATGAAAAACCAAAGCACATATATATATAGCCTTGATCTTATGTCATATAGTAAGCATTCAAGTTGATAAACAAGGTCGATCTCTAGACATATTCAAAGCAGAAATATCATGTATATATCATATCTACCCCTAACCCTAGCTAAACTCTGTCTTATGAAGTCAAACATATGAAGAGAACTGGGGTTTTGGGTTTCAAACATAAAATTTTCAAGTACCTTCATTTTAGAGTGAGTAAGGAAGGATTCATGCTTACCGTTTCATTTTCATGTTTTAAACTTGTTTAAACCTAGGATTTGACCAAGATTTAAATAGGCATAAAAAAATCGAAAGAAATCAAAAATTGAAAAACCAAAGCACATATATATAGCCTTCTTATATCATATAGTAAAAAATTCAAGTTGATAAACAAGGTCTAGACATATTCAAACAAGAAAAATCATGTATCTACACACCTAACCATAAACTCTGTCTTAAGTGGTTTTGGGTTTCAAACATGGAAATTTCACAAACCTCCCAAAAGCTTCATTTTACAGTGACTATATAAGGAGGATCCATGCTTACCTTTTGGCTTAAACGTTTGAAACCAAAAACCACTTCTCTTCATGCATGCTTGACTTCATAATATAAGACAGAGTTTAGCTAGGGTACGTTAGGGGGTGTAGATACATGATTTCCTGGTTTGAATATGTCTAGACCTTGTTTATCAACTTAATTGATTGCTTACTATATGACATAAGACGACTACGTGCCTTGGTTTTCATTTTTGGTTTTTTTTTGAATTTTATGCTCATATATTTGAATCTTGGTCAAATCCTAGGTTTGACCAAGATTTAAACAAGTTTAAAACATGAAAATGAAAAGGGAAGCATGTATCCTTCTTAGTCACTCTAAAATGAAGCTTTTGGGATGTTCTTGAAATTTCCATGTTTGAAACCCAAAACGACTTCTCTTCATGCTAGACTTCATAAGATCAACATGGGGTAGATACATGATTTGTCTGGTTTGGATATACCTAGACCTCGTTTAACTTGAATGCATGCATACGATATGACATAAAAAGACTACATGCTTTTGTTTTTCATTATTCTGATTTTTTTGAATTTTGTGCCCACCCATCTGTATCTTGGTCAAATCCTAGGCTTGATAATGATTTAACAAGATTAAAATATGAAAATGCAAAGGTAAGCATGGATCCTTCTTATTAGTCACTCTAAAATGAAGCTTTTGGGAGCAAAACCACTTCTCTTCATATGCTTGACTTCATAAGACGGAGTTTAGGGGTTAGGGGGTATAGATGCATGCATGATTTGTCTAGTTTGAATATGTCTAGACCTTGTTTATCAACTTAATTGGCTTACTATATGACATAAGAAAACTATTTGCTTTGGTTTTTCTTTTTCCTGATTTTTTTCAATTTTGATGCCCATTTGAATCTTGTCAAATCCTAGGTTTGACTGAGATAATTTAAACAAGCTTAAAACCTGAATATGAAAAGGGAAGCATGTATCCTTCTTTGTCACTCTAAAATGAAGTTTTTGGGAGGTTTTTCAAATTTCCATGTTTGAAACGACCCAAAACCACTTCTCTTCATATGCTTGACTTCATAAGACAGAGTTCAGGGGTTAGGGGGTATAGATACATGATTTGTCTAGTTTGAATATGTCTAGACCTTGTTTATCAACTTAATTAATTGGCTTACTATATGACATAAGAAAACTATTTGCTTTGGTTTTTCTTTTTCCTGATTTTTTCGATGCCCATTTGAATCTTTGTCAAATCCTAGGTTTGACTGAGATAATTTAAACAAGCTTAAAACATGAATATGAAAAGGGAAGCATGCATCCTTCTTAGTCACTCTAAAATGTAGTTTTTGGGAGGTTTTTGAAATTTCCATGTTTGAAACCCAAAACCACATCTCTTCATGCTTGACTTAATTTATAAGACATAGTTTAGGGGTTAGGGGTAGATACATGATTTGTATGGTTTGATATTTCTAGTCCTTGTTTATCAACTTTAATGCTTACTATATGACATAAGATGACTATGTGATTTGGTTTTTCATTTTTCTGTTTTTTATTTTATTTTTCTGCCCATTTGAATCTTGGTCAAATCCTAGGTTTGACCAAGATTTAGACAAGTTTAACACGTGAAAACGAATAAGTAAGCCTGGATCCTTCTTAGTCACTCAAAAATGTACCAATCGATAGATGTGTTAACTTTGCTTCATGGAAATAATAATGTCATGTAAATGAGTTAACTTGGATTTCCTACCCTTGAATCCATAGGAAACTTTGTTCTAATGCACTATTATAATCAACCGAGTTTTTACACCAACAGGTCCGTCACTTACGTGTGGTGCCCACGCTTGAGGTCCCACACTTCAGTGAGCACAAGTCACGTGCAATAGGTACGCAAACTCCCAGCCATCTTCTTTGTCAAGAGAAGACGCATCAGGATGCGTTTTGGAAGTCTGTGGGTCCTTCTAGATCCTTCGGTTGTCCCTCTCACAAAAAAAAAATCTCTCTCATTCTCGGCCTCGCTCGACTCGCTCGCTCGCTCGCTCGCACCTCCTGCTCACTGACAAACCCTGCACAAAAGTCAACATCATCACCCGAAAAAGGGGAGACACCATAATTCTCTCCCTTCTTCTCTCCTTCCGAGTGATCCCTCTTCCTCCGAGTTTCACTCGACGGGCAAACACCCATGTGCTGCATAGTAATAATAAAAAGGTAGTACTCGTAGAAAAATCGATATACGAATCTGTAATTAAATAGGTTAAACTAGGGTTTTGCCCAGTTCTACAGATCAAGGGTTAAAAAATATCCAACTACGGGGTTCGAACAACACGATTCTAATCCAAGAATTTTTTCGACCTAGGTCACCCAAATGGCCTCAAACTATAGGGTTAGCATCTAGTGCAGTATGTGTGAAAATGTATGCACTATGTGTGCTATAACTTGTATGTCTTTCAAATTTGAACCAAATTTGAATAAGTTTGAAATATTTGAAAATGGGCTTTTGGCTTAAACGTTGGAAACCAAAAACCACTTCTCTTCGTGCATGCTTGACTTCATAAGACAGAGTTTAGCTAGGGTTAGGGGGTAGATGCATGATTTTCCTGGTTTGATTATGTCTAGACCTTGTTTATCAACTTAATTGAATGCTTACTATATGACATAAGAATACTATGTGCCTTGTTTTTTTATTTTTTTATTTTTTTAAAATTTTATGCCCATTTGAATCTTGGTCAAATCCTAGGTTTGAACATGGTTTAAACAAGTTTAAATCATGAATATGAAAAATTAAGCATCTATATATCCTTCTTAGTCACTCCAAAATGTAGCTTGGTCTTGGGAGGGTTTTCGAAATTTCCATGTTTGAAACCAAAAACCACTTCTCTTCATGCATGCTTGACTTCATAAGACGGAGTTTAGGGTTAGGGGTAGATATATACATTATTTTCTGGTTTGAATATGTCTAGACCTTGTTTATCAACTTGAATGCTTAATTACTATATATATATGACATAAGAATGTTATGTCCTTTGGTTTTTCATTCTTTTGATTTTTTATGAATTTCTATGCCCATTTGAATCTTTTGGTCAAATCCTAGAGGTTTGACCAAGATTTAAACAAGTTTAAAACATGAAAATGAAAAGGGAAGCTTGTATATCCTTCTTAGTCACTCTAAAATGAAGTTTTTGGAGGTTTTTGAAATTTCCATGTTTGAAACCCAAAACCACTTCTCTTCATGCTAGACTGCTTCATAAGACAATTTAATTAGGGGTTAGGGGGTAGATACATGATTTGTCTGGTTTGAATATGTCCAAACCTTGCTTGTGTATCAACTTGAATGCTTACTATATGACATAAGAATGCTTACCATATGTTTGAATTTTAAAAGCATATAGTCTTCTTATGTCATATATATAGTCTTTGAGAGAGTAGCATGCATTCAAAAGTTGATAAATAAGATTTGGACATATTCAAACCAGACAAATCATGTATCGATCTACACCCCCTAACCCTAAACTCTGTCTTATGAAGTCAAGCATGAAGAGAAGTGCTTTTAGGTTTCAAACATGGAAATTTCACAAACCTCCCAAAAGCTTCATTTTACAGTGACTAATTAAGGAGGATCCATGCTTACCTTTTGGCTTAAACGTTTGAAACCAAAAACCACTTCTCTTCATGCATGCTTGACTTCATAAGACAGAGTTTAGCTAGGGCGTTAGGGGGTAGATACATGATTTTCCTGGTTTGAATATGTCTAGAACTGGTTTATCAACTTAATTAATTGATTGTTTACTATATGACATAAGAAGACTATGTGCCTTGGTTTTAAATTTTTCTGTTTTTTTTTGAATTTTATGCCCATATATTTGAATCTTGGTCAAATCCTAGGTTTGACCAAGATTTAAACAAGTTTAAACATAAAAATGAAAAGGGAAGCATGTATCCTTCTTAGTCACTCTAAAATGAAGCTTTTGGGATGTTCTTGAAATTTCCATTTTTGAAACCAAAAACGACTTCTCTCTTCATGCTAGACTTCATAAGATCGACAGGGGGTATAGATACATGATTTGTCTGGTTTGGATATACCTAGACCTCGTTTATCAACTTGAATTCATACGATATGACATATGAAGACTATGTGCTTTAATTTGTTTTCATTTTTCTGATTTTTTTGAATTTTGTGCCCACCCATTTGTATATTGGTCAAATGCTAGGCTTGATAATGATTTAAACAAGTTTAAAATATGAATATGCAAAGTTAAGCATGGATCCTTCTTAGAAACTCTAAAATGAAGTTTTTCGGAGGTTTTTGAAATTTCCATGTTTGCAACCCAAAACAACTTCCTCTTCACATGCTTGACTTCATAAGACAGAGTTTAGGGGTTAGGGGGTATATATAGATACATGATTTGTCTAGTTTGAATATGTCTAGACCTTGTTTATCAACTTTAATGCTTACTATAAGACATAAGAAAACTATTTCCTTTGTTTTTTTTTTTTTTTCAATATTGATGCCCATTTGAATCTTGTCAAATCCTAGGTTTGACCAAGATAATTTAAACAAGCTTAGAACATGAATATGAAAAGGGAAGCGTGTATCCTTCTTAGTCACACTAAAATGAAGTTTTTGGGAGGTTTTTGATATTTCCATGTTTGAAACCCAAAACCACATCTCTTCATGCTTGACTTAATTTATAAGACATAGTTTAGGGGTTAAGGGGTAGATACATGATTTGTATGGTTTGATATTTCTAGACCTTGTTTATTATCAACTTTAATGCTTACTATATGACATAAGATGACTATGTGATTTGGTTTTTCATTTTTCTGTTTTTTATTTTATTTTTCTGCCCATTTGAATCTTGGTCAAATCCTAGGTTTGACCAAGATTTAGACAAGTTTAACACGTGAAAACGAATAAGTAAGCATGGATCCTTCTTAGTCACTCAAAAATGTACCAATCGATAGATGTGTTAACTTTGCTTCATGGAAATAATAATGTCACGTAAATGAGTTAACTTGGATTTCCTACCCTTGAATCCATAGGAAACTTTGTTCTAATGCAGTATAATAATCAATCGAGTTTTTACACCAACATGTCTGTCACTTACGTGTGGTGCCCACGCGTGAGGTCCCACACTTCAGTGAGCACAAGTCACGTGCAATAGGTACGCAAACTCCCAGCCATCTTCTTTGTCAAGAGAAGACGCATAAGGATGCGTATTGGAAGTCTGTGGGTCCTTCTGGATCCTTCTTAGTCACTCTAAAATGAAGCTTTTGGGAGGTTCTTGAAATTTCCATGTTTGAAACCCAAAACCACTTCTCTTCATGATTTACTTCATAAAACATAGTTTAATTAGAGTTTTAGGGGTAGATATATACATGATTTTTCTGGTTTGAATATATATGTCTCTAGACCTTTGTTTATCAACTTGAATGCTTAATACACATATGACATAAGAATGCTATGTGCTTTGGTTTTTCATTCTTTTGATTTTTTTTCTGAATTTTTAGGGCCATTTGAATCTTGGTCAAATCCTTGGTTTGACCAAGATTTAAACAAGTTTAAAACATAAAAATGAAAAGGGAAGTCTGTATCCTTCTTAGTCACTCTAAAATGAAGCTTTTGGGAGGTTTTTAAAATTTCAATGTTTGAAACCCAAAACCACTTCTCTTCACATGCTTGACTTCATAAGACAGAGTTAATTAATTCAGGGGTTAATTACGGGGTATAGATACATGATTTGTGTGGTTTGAATATGTATGGACCTTATTTATCAACAACTTTAATGCTTACTATATGACATAAGAAAACTATTTGCTTTGGTTTTTCTTTTTTCAATTTTTTTTTCAATTTTGATGCCCATTTGAATCTTGTCAAATCCTAGGTTTGACCAAGATAATTTAAACAAGTTTAAAACATGAAAATGAAAAGGGAAGCATGGATCCTTCTTAGTCACTCTAAAATGAAGCTTTTGGGAGGTTTTTGAAATTTCCATGTTTGAAACCCAAAACCACTTCTCTTCACATGCTTGACTTCATAAGACAGAGTTTAGGGGTTAGGGGTATAGATACATGATTTGTCTGGTTTAATATGTCTAGACCTTGTTTATCAACTTTAATGCTTACTATATGACATAAGAAGACTATGTGATTTGGTTTTTCATTTTTCTGTTTTTATTTTTCTGCCCATTTGAATCTTGGTCAAATCCTAGGTTTGACCAAGATATAGACAAGTTTAACACGTAAATGAGTTAACTTGGATTTCCTACCCTTGAATCCATAGAAAACTTTGTTCTAATGCACTATTATAATCAACCGAGTTTTTACACCAACAGGTCTGTCACTTACGTGTGGTGCCCACGCTTGAGGTCCCACACTTCAGTGAGCACAAGTCACGTGCAATAGGTACGCAAACTCCCAGCCATTTTCTTTGTCAAGAGAAGACGCATCAGGATGCGTATTGGAAGTCTGTGGGTCCTTCTGGTTCCTTCGGTCGTCCCTCTCACAAAAAAAAACAAATCTCTCTCATTCTCGGCCTCGCTCGACTCGCTCGCTCGCTCGCTCGCTCGCACCTCCTGCTCACTGACAAACCCTGCACAAAAGTCAACATCATCACCCGAAAAAGGGGAGACACCATAATTCTCTCCCTTCTTCTCTCCTTCCGAGTGATCCCTCTTCCTCCGAGTTTCACTCGACGGGCAAACACACATGTGCTGCATAGTAATAATAAAAAGGTAGTACTCGTAGAAAAATCGATATACGAATCTGTAATTAAATAGGTTAAACTAGGGTTTTGCCCAGTTCTACAGATCAAGGGTTAAAAAATATCCAACTACGGGGTTCGAACAACACGATTCTAATCCAAGAATTTTTTCGACCTAGGTCACTCAAATGGCCTCAAACTATAGGGTTAGCATCTAGTGCAGTATGTGTGAAAATGTATGCACTATGTGTGCTATAACTTGTATGTCTTTCATATTTGAACCAAATTTGAATAAGTTTGAAATATTTGAAAAGGGGCTTTTGGCTTAAACGTTTGAAACCAAAAACCACTTCTCTTCATGCATGCTTGACTTCATAAGACAGAGTTTAGCTAGGGTTAGGGGATAGATGCATGATTTTCCTGGTTTGAATATGTCTAGACCTTGTTTATCAACTTAATTGAATGCTTACTATATATATGACATAAGAATACTATGTGCCTTGTTTTTTATTTTTTGATTTTTTTAAAATTTTATGCCCATTTTAATCTTGGTCAAATCCTAGGTTTGAACATGGTTTAAACAAGTTTAAATCATGAATATGAAAAATTAAGCATCTATATATCCTTCTTACTCACTCCAAAATGTAGCTCTTGGGAGGGTTTTTCGAAATTTCCATGTTTGAAACCAAAACCACTTCTCTTCATGCATGCTTGACTTCATAAGACAGAGTTTTAAAAGCATATAGTCTTCTTATACAAATCATGTATCTACACCCTAACCCTAAACTCTGTCTTATGAAGTCAAGCATGAAGAGAAGTGCTTTTGGGTTTCAAACATGGAAATTTCACAAACCTCCCAAAAGCTTCATTTTACAGTGACTAAGAAGGATCCAGGCTTACCTTTTCATTTTCATGTTTTAAACTTGTTTAACTCTTGGTCAAACCTAGGATTTGACCAAGATTTAAATGGGCATAAAAAATCAAAAAAAACAGAAAAAAATGAAAAACCAAATAACATAGCCTTCTTATGTCATATAGTAAGCATTCAAGTTGATAAACAAGGTCTAGACATTTTCAAACCAGAAAAAGCATGTATCTACCCCTAACCCTAAACTCTGTCTTACGAAGTCAAGCATGAAGAGAAGTGGTTTTGGGTTTCAAACATGGAAATTTCAAAAACCTCGCGAAAGCTTCATTTTAGAGTGACTAAGAAGGATCCATGCTTACCTATTCATTTTCATGTTTTAAACTTGTTTAAACCTTGATAAAACCCAGGATTTTACCTATTTAATCATAGATTCATAGGTCGATTTTTTACTTTTTTATTTTTACTATGCAGCACATGTGTGTTTGCCCGTCCAGTGAAACTCGGAGGAAGAGGGATCACACGGAAGGAGAAGAAGGGATAGCAGTCACGGGGCCCCTCTTATTATTTATGGTGTATATCTTTTTTCTGGTGATGTTGACTGTTGTGCAGCGTTTGTCAGTGCGCAGGAGGTGCGAGGCTGCGAGCGAGCGAGTCGAGCGAGGCCGAGAATGAGAGAGATGTTTTTTTCTTTTTCTTTTCCGTGAGAGGGACAACAGAAGGATCCAGAGACGACTTCCACTACGCATCCTGGTGCGCGTCTTCTCTTGACAAAGAAGATGGATGGGAGTTTGCGTACCTACTAATCTACTATAGTACTACTACTACACAAGAACCATATACATGTCAAACTTTTCAATCATGACCCACATGCATTTTATGTATATATTCAGAACTTTTAATGCATGCATGAAAACTCAGCAAAATATGTGCATTTTGGGTTGTCGCACATAAATGTGCTTTTACTTGTCTGCCACCAATCCAATTTTCATGTTAGGGGGAAACACGACACACGATGGACATTTCCAATGTTTCACGAATTAATTATCTCAATTTGCATCCATATATATATGCGCCTGGTTACTGAAAGATCGAACCAAAGGTGAACTTGAAACGTTTTAATTTTCATGTTTTAAACTTGTTTAAATCTTGGTCAACCCTTGGATTTGACCAAGATTCATAAAAAATTCAAAAACATAGTCTTCTTATGTCATACAGTCAACATTCAACTTGATAAAACAAGATCTAAACATATTAAAAGAAGAATCATGTATCTACCCCCTAACCCTAAACTCTGTCTTTTGAAGTCAAACATGAAGATACGTGGTTTTGGGTTTACAAAATGGAAATTTCAAAAACCTCCGAAAAGCTTAATTTTGGAGTGACTAAGAAGGATACATGCTTACTTTTTCATTTTCATGTTTTAAACTTGTTTAAAGCTTGGTCAAACCTAGCTAGCTTGGATTTGACCAAGACTCAAGTGCGCATAAAAAATTCGAAAAAACCCCCAAAAATGAAAAACCATAACACATAGTCTTCTTGCGTCACATATATTGTAAGCATTCAAGTGTTGATAAACAATATCTAGACATATCAAACAAGAAAAATCATGTATCTATACCCCTAACCCTAAATTTGTCTTATGAAGTCAAGCATGAAGAGAAGTGGTTTGGGTTTTCAAACATGGAAATTTCGAAAACCGCCCAAAAGCTTCATTTCGGACTGACTAAGAAGGATCCATGCTTACCTTTTCATTTTCATGTTTTAAACTTGTTTAAATTCTTGTTCAAACCTAGGATTTGGCCAAGATTCAAATGGGCATAAAAACAATCGAAAAAATCAAAAATGAAAAACCAAAGCACATAGTCTTCTTATGTCACATAGTAAGCCATTCAACTTGATAACAAGGTCTAGACCTATTCAAACCAGAAAAATCATGTATCTACCCCTAACCCTAAACTCATTTGTCTGATGAAGTCAAGCATGAAGAGAAGTGGTTTTGGGTTTCAAACATAGACATTTCAAAAGCCTCCCAAAAGCTTCATTTTGGAGTGATTGAGAAGGATCCATGCTTAATTTTTCATTTTAATGTTTTAAACTTGTTTAAATCTTGGTTAAACCTATGATTTGACCAAAATTTGATTTGGCATGAAAATTCAAAACAAATCAAATAAATAAAAAACCAATGCACATAGTACATCTTCTTATGTCATATACTAAGCATTCAAGTTGATAAGCCAGGTCTAGACATATTCAAACTAGAAAAATCATGTATCTACCCCTAACCCTAAACTCGATTTGTCTTATGAAGTCAATCATGAAGAGGTGTTTTGGGTTTCAGACATGGAAATTTCAAAAACCTTCCAAAAGCTTCATTTTGAAGTTACTAATTAAGAAGGATCACTACAAGAAAAGTTTGGCAAATTTTCTTGTAGTGGATCCAGGCTTAATTTTTCATCTTCATGTTTTAAATTTTGGTCAAACCTAGGATTTGTCCAAGATACAAATGGGCATAAAAATTCAGGGTAGCATCATACCCCCCTCCTTCCCGCGTAGAAAAAGTGTTAGGCGAGTAGTAGAATGGCATGACCAACAAGTTTCAAGTAAAATTTTGAATATGACCAAAATATACCAATTGATAGATGTGTGTGACCCAAGATTGAGCCATGGTACATTTTGCCAACAAAGTAGCAATTGAGTTGGCTTTCTACCTTAGTAGGCGTGCATTGGAAGGATGCATTATGCCGGCAAAGTTTTCAAACGTTCAAACTTTTCCGGTTTCTCATACAGTATTTGGCTCCTTGAGAAGCATTGATGTGATCATATAAGGTTATCCAAAACTTCGCCTTTCCCGTATTTGCCCGAGCACTCGACACCCCTCGTCCCATGGCGACTCCTCCAGCCATAGCCCCGTGCACCCAGGCTCCACGACTCAGCCTCGGAGGGGTGTGCGCTAAAAGCTCGCAAATGTCTGTGTGCCATTGGTGTGCGATGAAGCAGGCGGCTCTGTGTCTTGCTGTGGCTAGACTCCTGGCGCCCTTTGATCTAGGAGAGGGAGAGGAGGGAGGGGGTCCCATGAAGCGGCGGTGGCCCAGGTATCGGCGGCAGCCCAGGCAGCAGCGGCAAAGTGGGCTGGTCGGAGCATAGGCATGCGCCGGGGGCGAACCTCGCCGGGTGAGGATGCTTCCATTGTGAAGAAGCACTTGCCATCCAGGGCTTCGGGTTCGCCAACAAACTCAGCGCCTCGGTCCATGGCGTTGCCGTCGTGGGGACGTCGGGGGCGGCGGCGACGTGCTGCAGCCCCAGCCTTTAGTGGGGACCAAAGTGCGACCGACCACATCACGGCGTCGGCAGCATTGGGGATGCCGATGGGCATCCACTGCCACACACAGATTTGGGAGGTTCTGGCCGGGCCGAGTTCCAAACTTCCATCATCGGAGCCGAGGGCTTGGTACTTCAAATTCCGAATCAGGCAATCCTTCGACCCCAATCAGCTTCTGCCTGTGGTCCAAATCCGAGATATCTTGGCGGCAGCTATGCTGGTTAAGCTTAGCCGGACAGCGGCAATCGACGATCTGCAAAACCTAGATGCCTTCCGAGGATTTGCAGCAGCCGTCAATGCACTCGTGGAGGCATCGCATGCTGGTAGCAGCGGCGAATGCGGGTATGTTGTTTTACTCCCTTTGTATGCTTTTGTCATAAAAATCAATTTGCTAATTCTCATTCGATTGAAAATCAGACCCATTCACCATCAACTCTCAAACAGTGGACACTAGTAATATGTAGAACTAGAAATTACACAAGATTTCTGTACTGCTAGTACTATTACTTCGACGCTACATGTTGTTTACACGAGGAAATTGCACAAACTACCGCTTATTGCTGCCTTCGTTGCTTAAAACACTTTTTAAAACTGTAATTTTTTTCCGCACAAACCACCAACTATCGTGTTCTGTTGCAGGGAATTTCAAATTTAGGATTGAGCTGTTTAAGAGCAAATCAGATGATCGGGGACCACCAACTACTATAGTTTTAATTGCAAATAGAATAGATTTTGCAAAATTATGAAACGCACATAACGTTTGAATTACTACAATTTTTTTGAAGGTTTGATATTTTCATCATTTTTGTGTGAATCTTACACCAAGTAACACAACTTTCAGACGGAATACAAAATATTTTCAAACTTCCTAGATTTGATAGCTCAAATATTTTTAATTACTAGTTTTTCAGTATTTTAAAAAGTCGAAACACTATATTTTGGCTGAATGTTAGAAAATATATTTCATGATTATCCCATATTAGTTAAGAAGTACATAAACTAGTAGTAGTAATAAAGAACAGAGGGAGTTTATGGAGATACATCCATTAAGGGCATGTTAGTGTGTGTTGGTGTATTACTTATGCCTTCTTTGGTTAATACACTTCTCAAGTGATCCCCGCAAACCCTCTATTCTTGCCTAGAATACAAAAACTCCCCATCAAAGTATTAGTGCATTTTTTGGATGAGTATTCGAGAGGATTGGGTGAACACCAAGGATTTGCATAGGGAATTGGTACAATTGAATCCTTGGCTGTTTGATTTGTAGGATTGTTTCCGATAGGAATTTTTCCTAAGGATTTCTTTGCACAGATTCCATAGAAAATTAAACATCTACTCATACCTCTTTTTAAGAATGCTTTAGGGCTCCTTTGATTCAAAGGATTTGCATAGGAATTGTGTAGGATTTGATTCCTATGGGAAAAATTCCTATACATGTTGTTTGATTCATAGGAACGTATCCTATAGGAAAAATTCCTATAGGAATCTTGTAGTGTGATTCCTATAGGAAAAAAGCATTAGCTCATACCTCATGGAAAAATTCCTTTGCTACAATCAAACAAACTTCATCTTCCTATAGGTTTCAAGTAGACATGCCATTCCAATCCTATACCTTTCCTATTCCTATGCTTTTCCTATCCTTTAAATCAAAGGAGCCCTTACTTTTCCTATGGTGGAATCAAACAAAGTTTGGATTCTATGAATTCCTATAGGATTGGAGTGGACATGACATTGCAATCCTACATTTCCCTATTCCTACATCTTTCGGTAGGCATTTGCCTAGAATAAATAACCATGTGTATTACGGAGTAGCAATAAAATATAGGTTTATTTCTCTAAAGCATCTTGCACTGTACTAGTACATGGCTTAAGAGACAATATTTTTACCATTTTTTTTGCGAGAAGACAATATTATTACCATAGTTACTAAGTACATTTTATTGGATGATGAAGTGATAGCCCTCATCAATGCATTGTGAATTATTAGGGCATGGGTCACACGTGATTTACGAGTACACCGCACGATCGAGAGCCGCCGTCCCTCTTTGCTTTTTACCGATGCGGCGGAGCTCCTCCCCACACCCACGAATAACTGAAAGCCACAACTGCTGGGGAAAAGTCTTGCGCCGAGAAAATCTACAACCGTGGTTGAGTACATGTGTTTCTTAAGATACGAGTGCTCCAATGCATTTTTTCTTTCCTTTTACTAATTTACCTTGAAAATCCTGCACGTCCACTTATTTGTGGACGGAGGGAGTATCACGCCAAGAGGAAGTAGGACAATACTTTTGCCAGCTGTTGGCTCTTCTATTGTTCTTGCTCTAAAGAAACCCCGATTGTGAAAGGCCAAGGCGTACTTCTTTTGGTCACGCAAAATTCAAAATACTGCCATGGACATTGAATTGACATGACAACACATAGCTTGGGATGTCCAAATTTGCACGTTAGACCAGTGACTTGTTCTTCACCTTTTCAGAGGGAACAGTGACTTTTTATTATGGGTCTATACACTTTCCAAGAAACAGGAGGAGATGCTGTAGAGTGTAGAGGAGCGAAGTCAAGCGCCCCGCCCCCACCTGCCCTATTTCTGTTCACCTCCATCGTCTACCTCCGCCCCCGCCCGCACCAATCGACCACCTTCCATAGCACACGCCAGTGCCGCCGCCATGCAGCTTTAGAATCAATTCCACCGCCCAGTTTGAGAGCCTCCGTTCTTCATCTTCCCCGCCACCTGCCGCCATCGAACCCAAATTAAACTCCAATCAGTTGAACCCAAACCTCATAGACCCACCCCCTGCCCTGCGATGGCGGCATCGAACAAGGAAAATGATGACTCTGAACTGTTTCAGAAGGTCTTTTCCGAAGGTCCCCTTGAAGAACTCGTAACAAGATGCGACGTCATCACCGCCGCGAGCCTCGTCGGTTCGTCCAAACTATTTTTCGACTCTGCAAATGATAGTGCAACTCTATCTTTTTCTCTCCCGTTTGGCCTCCCATGTGTTCTTCATTCTCACCCGACGAAGGTAGCACGGGATTGCAAGCTGACGCCGCTGGACAGGTTCTCCTCCGACGCTGTGATGCCAGACGGTACGGGTAAGCAGTGGGTAGGTGCCAATGGAGATTGGGTTGCCATGGTTGACACTGGCTTTCCTGCTTGCAAATGGAAACTTGTCAACGTCTACACTCGCCGTGAAATTCCTCTCCCTGTGCCGTTTGAAACCACCCACATTCCAAATATATACCACCACAACCTTCGTGCTATTATATTTCACAAGATATATATTTGCCAAGTTCCCACAGCTGCTGGGGGGTACAAAAATTTCTCTCTTGTTGCTGTTTTTGACATCAGAGTTGCCCTCCTTTGCGGCGAAGATTCTGGATGGACAGTTCTTACAGAGCCCAAGTCCCACATCTTTTACAATTACAGCGATGCAATTCTCCACAATGGGCTTGTGTTTGCCACAACTCATACTGGCACTGTTCACGCATGGAATCCTCAGCAAGCTGGTAATTTTCCTCCGGACGTAAGTAGTGTATGATGAGCTTCATTATTCATGGCTGTAAAGATAATTTTAATGCACAAACTTATTAATTTTCGAACCTGACTGATCTGACTTGGAGGCTTGGGGCATATTTGCTTCGGATGAAATTTCATTGGTATTTAGACTTTTTATTCGAGATGATTACCATAGAAAAATTTGAGGATTGTATAATTAGGAGTTTTATTCTCAGATTGAATTATGTTGGATTTTGACCTCTACTTGAACTTCTTGAAATGAATCCTTTGGTTTCCAATGTGATGTACTGAAATACACCAATATGCTGTATTATTGAATGGAAATGCCATTATATCATCCCATCTGAATCCTAATGCGTTTTCCCAATTCTTACGTTTTCAGATTTGTGCAAACCAAACATACCCTTCTTAACAGTAATTTCGTTTTCAAGCAGGTCCTCCGCTGATCGTAGAGCCACCGCCCATTGTGTTTGAATGGCGGTGTGCACTTGATGATGCTCTTGGCCATGATCACGAGGTCGATTATGGCATGTGGTGGTTAGCAAGATCTATAGATGGTTCTAGACTTCTTCTGATCCATACACTGGGCATTGCTGATGAAAGGGAATATTCCTGTAAAGTTTGCCATACTGCTTCTGATCGTCGTGTTCATCATGGTCGCACTGTTGGCAACTATGCTTCTGGGTTTGGTTGCCTGGTGTTCACGAAGGACACTAGTAAGTTAAATGAAGGTATTCCATGGGAAAAGATTGATGACCTTGGAGAATATTCTCTTTTCCTTGGAGTGAACTATCCGATTATGCTGCCATTAGGCGGTGCAGATGTTGTCCCAGGATGTCTGACGAGAAGAAATTGTGTGTACACCTTGCCGAATGAAGCATGGCTTCGCAATTCGCAGCTGCCTGAAATATGCCGATTCAGTCTGAATCGTGAAGATTGCGCCGTTGGTTTCCAAACCAACGCCTTGGAGAAAACATGCAAAACAAAAAAAGATAGGTACCTGGTAAAGACACCGCTTTGGTTCATCCCAAACTTCGCCAACGCCCCGGATTGGAACAAGTGTGATGTTTAATTCTGAAACAGGGCCTGCAGCCATTGTAGCTACTGATAGTATGTAATTTCATAGCTAATGAACGAGGCAATTGTGGTCTACTAGTTACAACTGTTTTGTAAAGAGGTGGTCTATAAGTATACCCCTCTCTTCATTGATGCATTTGTGGTCTACTTGATGGTACTCTTAAATATATGGGTGTGGCTCCTCAACACATAATGTGGGGGTATTATTGTGTTAAAGTTGAAGGCTTGATCAACTATAGGTTCACTTCTCTAGTTACATTACTAGGTACTCCGGTTGGCTATGTTGTGATGAAATTGTGTTCTGTTGTTCGGTGAAGACAAAAGTAGAACTATGGTATGCTTATGTTTAAGAGCAAGCGAGGGTTTAGCTTGAGATGTTAAAATTCAGATTTGAACTATTTTTTGATATGGAAATTTGAAATATATATGGTACTGTATATGATTATGTGTAACAACAAGCGACGAAAGGGCTGATGCTCCTATTCCTTGTCGGCGGGAGGACTATGTGTGCGGCGACTTGAGCCAAATTAGAAGGCCATAGCTATGTTGATTGGTCCTTGAAGTTGGAGGGGCTAGGATTTCGGATGAGCGGAGTGGGGGAAGTTGTTGCTCATGGAACATAAGTCCTTAAAATAGTAATGTTAGTATATAGGAGTACAAGGTATATACTTGTACTATTTTAGTACTATAATAAGTATATCGGGTTCATCAAAAAGAATTATCTCGGGTTCACAACCACGTGGGGTCAAGGTGAGGGAAAGTTGGTCAATACCTCTTACCGCTATATCCCCGCCCCAAGTTCTAATGCGCAAGTGCTGTTATTTTTTTTAAGGGAAATAGTGGTTCCTCTCTCCCGGAAACATGCCCCGCATCTCCACCTCCTAGTATCGTAGTACTACTACTGCATCTTCTCCAAAAAAAACCCTCTTCTGTCTCTTTCTCCCGTTCACCCCTCTCTCCCTTGCATTGGATTACCGACTCCAATGAAGCAGAAGCGTAAGATTGAGGAGATTCCTGATTGCTACCACCAGTCCATGGGGTGGGGCAACCTCCACTACCCACTGGTGGAGAACATAGCCGAGCGGGCGGATATCCTCAGCACTGGTCGCCTCGCTCGAGGCATGATCGGCATGCGGCATGCCATCCGCGGAGCGCATAAGGTTCCGTTCGGTTTACCGAGCCTGCTCCACTGCGACCCCGAGACATGGCCAGACGACCGCGACAATACTGTAAGAGTATTTATTTATTTACTCATCTCGTTTCAGCTTGTGTTTTTTCAATCAACTTTTCTTATTGCCAAACATCATGCATGAATTTAGACTCAACATAATCACCTGATTTGGGAGTACTGTAAGGTTTGCTGCCTTCACTATGCACATGTACTCTTCGGAATTGCTTTATTTATCCATTACATCTGTGCTTCAGTTCTGCACAATCCGCTCTTCATTCTGTCGAATACCTTGCATGCATAGACAATTTTGAAACAAATCCTATTTGCAGGGCATTCACGCGTTGCTGATGCCATTAGACAAGCCGACAGTTCCAGCATTTATCCATACCAAGGAGGAACTGGATGGACATGGACCCATGCACTGGGTGGGTTGTAACGGCGACTGGGTGGCATTTGTCCAGCAGGACGGGCACTTGACGATCCGCAACATATACATATCAGATACTATTATACCTCTTCCATCTCTGCAAGATGCAGGAATTTCTTTGGGCCCTACTAGTGAATGGTGGCATGGCAGCCCACCATTCCTGTTCAAATACAAAATAGATAAAAGTTTGGAACTGCTCAAAGTACGGATCGTCAAGAGGCCGTACAAAGATGATCTAGCAGGGCCATGGCATTACGAGGTAATCGTTGTATTTGACGAATTGATTGCTATCCTACAAGCGCCCCTAGAAAAGGAGTGGAATATCCTGAGAAACCCTGAATTCTTTGATAGAAACAGCTATGTCGATGCCATGGGCATTCCTGGATATGGTACAAGTTCACACCTACATCGTGTATACGCAGTTACATATCCGTATGGAGATGTTCTGGTTTGGGAACCATATACCTGTGGTGAGTCTTTGTTTTATGTCTTAACTAGTAAATGGCATGCTGCACATGTTGGACCAATTACGATTCGCAATACTGATGTATAAAAGTTGCGTTCTAAATGTTGTTCAAACTTTCAATACAACTAATAATTTGGTTATACCATCAAAATAAGTGTGAGCATACAGTTTATAAATATGAACAAAAATTTGGAACCTTTCTTAATCACTATCAAGTGGGACGTGTGATATCGGTGTGAGACTGCTCTGATTTTTCTTCATAATGGAAACATGACGGTTCTAGAAACACGTGGACACTGGTGTGGTATTTTTTTCACGCGAATACCTCTAATCCCAACCGTTAGATTTTGGACACCAACAGTTGGAATTGCTGCGACATGTCTTGTTAAAAACTGGTGCCTTATAGTAGTAGAAAATAGAAGATAGAAGAGAAGAGATAATTTTCAGTGTAGTTCCTACTTGCTGCATTGTGGTTGATCTTTGTGCATTGCAGGGACACATGCAGCCCCGCGTCTCATTGACGCCCCTGTCATTGAAGATGAAGAAGCAGAAGTGGCTGCAATTTTCGCTCAAATCGAGGGAGATGCTGTCATGGAAGATGATGAAGCAAATGTGGCTCAAGGCGATGGAGGTGCCGATGAAGATAATGATGCTGATGAAGAAGAATTAGAAGAAGAAGAATTAGAAGAAGACGAATTTGATGATGAAGAATTAGATGATGAAGAATTAGATGATGATGGTGATAATCATAATTATGAAGATGAAGATGTATTTCTTGGATTTTCTGACCAGCGCACTTGGTTCCTGGCACCAATGAGAGCAGAGTCCATTACTGGTGAATCTGATCTCGCGTGGATTCAGGTTAAAGGTTATCGGCCCATCCTCGGTCCTCCAATATTACATATGGGTAACAAGCTGAGGTCTTATCCTTTGGTACGGTGCTACGTTTTCTTGAGATCTGCCCATACCTTGGACCCTGTAGAAGAGGCAAGGTGGGAAAGATTGAACAATTTGAAGGGGCGTTCTTTATTTCTTGGACTCAATCACCCAATTTTCATGCTACCCCCGCCAGTCGACGCAGAGGCTGCAGAACCAGATTTCCAATTGTTCAAACCTGACTGTGTCTTTGCTACCCACAATCGCGCCCGTGATACATGGATACGTCCAAGGCCAAATTGGTGCAGAATGCACGTCAATGGAGGTCCTGCCATAGGCTCAAGATTGCAGTACAAAAAAGAGAAGACTGAACATAGAGCCGAAGCACCCATGTGGTTCGTCCCAACACTTCCACCTGTTTTTCCTTGAGAAATAAGAGACAGATGGTGACCTTATTTTATAGAGAAAACATAGTGTTCGTGAACTTAACCTCATGAACATTCGCTGTTCGGTTTTTGCTGAAATCAAAATTTTGCAGAGATGAAGATCTTTGTTTGAATCCCGTGCTGAACATATTTTTCACAAATTAGCTACCCGTATTGTGATGAATACATGCTGGTTTGTTGTTTGGTGCAGTAGCAGACATGAAGATCTTTGTCCTGAATACCACAATGGACATCTTTTTTTTCTTCAAAAATTAGCTAAGCTCACGCTATTAGGCGCAAATGCCTATTAAGAGATTTGGTGCTCTTGGGCACCATTGCTCCTGCTATTTTAGAAAAAAATAAAAAAAAAATTTATTTGTTCAAAAAATTAGAAAACAAATCATGGAGTAGCTAATGAATTGTCCCATAAACGTGCAAAATTTCAGTTTCAAATAAAAAAAATTCTGGGCTACACAAAAGTAACAAACGTGTGGATCTGGGTATGCATATTTCAAATCTCCAAATTTCAACAGATTTTGTCTTTTTTGTGTAGTCTACAATATAAAGAATATCATATTAAAATTTTACACGCTTGTAGGTTACTTTATTTATTATGTCTACATTCATTTTCAGATTTTTTTGAAACAAATATGTATGCTATTTGATTTTTTTTAAACAGCAGAGCACTGGTGCCCATTAGCCAAAGACACTTTTCGCAAATGCCTACAATAAAGGAACGGATGGTGACCTTATTTTATAGAGAAACCATAGTGTTTGTGAAGTTAAAGTCATGAACACACGCTGTTCGGTTTTTGGTGAAATCAAAATTTAGCAGAGATGAAGATCTTTGTTTGAATCCCGTGATGAACACATTTTTCCTAAATTAGCTACCAGTATTGTGATGAATACATGCCGGTCTGTTTTTCGGTGGAGTAGCAGACATGCAGGGGATCGAAAGAAACGGCAAAGTAGCCAGAAATCAGGGGTCAAATATAAATTCGAGAAAGGAAACGTTTATTCAACAGTCAGGCTGACATGTGGGACGTATCTTGCAGCCGCAGCCCCAACATTTATCATTCAGAGAGGATGACATGTGGGACCCACGAACCAGTATCGTTCTCGGCGTTTCTCAAAGGGGGCAGGAGATCGAAAGAAAAAGGCAAGTAGCTCGAAATCAGGTGTCCAAAAAATCCAAGAAAGGAAAGGTTTATCGCACAAAGAGGCTGACATATTGTACCCAGTTTGCAGCAGCGTCATCAACGTTTCAAAGGCGGTGGAGTTCGAAAGAAAAAGGCAAATAGCCAGAAATTAGGGGTCAAAAATAAATCCAGCAAAGGAAACTTTTATCGTACAAAGAGGCTGACATGTGGGACCCAGCCAGCAGCGTCCTCAACGTTTCTAAGGTGGCAGGCAATGGAAAAAAGGCAAATAGCCAGAAATTAGGGGTCAAAAATAAATGCAACAATAGAAACTCTTATTGTTCATAGAGGCTGACATGTTGGACCCATGAGCCAGCAGGGCCCTCAACGTTTCAAAGGCGTCACGGGATCAAAAGAAAAGAACCAAGTAGTCATTAATTAGGTGTCAAAAATAAATCCAAGAAAGTAAATGTTTTACTTTTCATAGAGGCTGTCATATGGGACCCATGAGCCAGCAGCGTCCTCAACGTTTCTAAGGCGGCTGGGGATCGAAAAAAAAAGCGAAGTAGCCATTAATTAGGGGTCAACTATAAATCCAAGAAAAGAAATGTTTATTGTTCTTAGAGGCTGACATGTGGGAGCTATGCGCCAGCAGCGTCCTCATCGTTTCAAAGGCGGTCGGGGATCCAAAGAAAAAGGCAAATAGCCAGAAATCAGGGGTAAAAAAAATCCAAGAAAAGAAATATTATTGTTCATAGAGGCTGGCATGTGGGACCCATGAGCCAGCAGCGTCCACAATTTCAAAGGCGGCACAGGATCGAAAGAAAAAGGCAAGTGACCAAAAATCAGGGGGTAAAAAATCCAAGAAAAAAACTTTATTGTACATAGAGGATGACATGCGGGTCCCATGAGCCAACAACTTACTCGTCGTTTCAGAGGGCCGAGGCGGCATGAGATCGAAAGAAAAAGGAAAGTGACCAAATATCAGGAGCAAAAAATAATCCATGAAAAGAAACTTTCATTGTACATAGAGGATAACATAGGGTCCCATGTTGTAGCAGCGGTCTGAACGTTTCAAGGACGGCATGAGATCGAAAGAAAAAGGCAAGTGACCAAATATCAGGAGCCAAAAATAATCCAAGAAAAGAAACTTTTATTGTACCTTTGAGAGTCGGCATGAGATTGAAAGAAAAAGGCAAGTGACCAAATATCAGGAGCCAAAAACCTAGAAAAGAAACTTTTATTGTACATAGAGTATGACATGCGGGTCCCATGACGCTGCAGCATCCTCAACGTTTCCAAGGCGGCAGGGGATCAAATGAAAAGGAAATAGCCAAAAAGCAGAGGGTGAAAAAAATCGAAGAAAAGAAACTTTTATTGTTCATAGTGGATGACATGTGGGACCCATGAGGCAGCAGCATCCTCAACGTTTCCAAGCAGCAGGGGATCGAAAGAAAAAGGAAATAGCCAAAAATCAGAGCGTGAAAAATAATCCAAGAAAAGAAACTTTTATTTTACATAGAGGATGACATGTGGGTCCCATTTTGCAGCAGCGGTCTCAATGTTTCATATGCGGCTTGAGATCAAAAGAAAACGAAAGTAGCCCGAAATTAGGGGGAATAAAACTCCAAGAAAAGAAAGTTTTTTGTACATAGAGGATGACATACGGGTCCCAAGGCGGCAGGGGAACAAAAGAAAAAGGAAATAGCCAAAAATCAGAGGGGTGAAAAAAAATCCAAGAAAAAAGAAACTTTTAGAGTTCATAGTTCATAGAGGATGACATGCGGGTCCCATGAGGCAGCAGCGTCCACAACGTTTCCAAGGCGGCACACAGGACCAAAAGAAAAAGGATGTACCCCTGCTGGGCCTTTTGATCAAAAAATAATCCAAGATAAGGAAGATATAAATTGGGGCTGCCTGGCCATCTGGGCCTTCTAACCTGCTGGACGTCTTTTGACTCGTACAATTTCAGCCCACTCCAAAACAAGAAAGTCCTATGCTTCGC
Source organism: Lolium multiflorum (assembly GCA_030979885.1). Classification (NCBI taxonomy): domain Eukaryota; kingdom Viridiplantae; phylum Streptophyta; class Magnoliopsida; order Poales; family Poaceae; genus Lolium; species Lolium multiflorum. The sequence goes on from CM061747.1 coordinate 196,961,351, forward strand.
AAAAACAAAACAAAAACAAGGAGATTCATATTAGTTCGTTTATGTAAAAATAAAGATTTAATTTATCCGTTTGCAATAGCTCAGAGCGAAATACACTTTTTATTGTCTGTAAAATAATCAAGATATCACATGTTTCTTGTACGGGGAGGCTGACATCGGGACCCATGAGCCAGCAGCGTCGTCAAAGTTTTAAAGGCGGCAGGGGATCGAAAGAAAAAATAAATCAAAAATCAGTGGGTAAAAAAATCGAAGAAAAGAAACATTTATCGTTCTGAGAGGATGACATGCGGGACCCATGTGGCAGCAGCATCCTCAACGTTTCCAAGGCAGCACGGGATCCAAAAAAAGGCAAAATAGCCAGAAATTAGGGGTCAAAATAACTCCAAGAAAAGAAAGGTTTATCGTCCATAGAGTCTGACATGTGGGACCCATTAGCGAGCAGATTCTTCAACGTTCAAAGGCGGCAGGGGATCAAAAGAAAAAGGAAGTAGCCAGAAATTAGGGGTAAAAAATAACTCCAACAATGGAAACTTTTATTGTTCATAGAGGATGACATGCGGGACCCATGAGCCAGCAGCTTCCTCAACGTTTCAAAGGCGGCATGGGATCGAAAGAAAAAGGCAAGTGACCAAATATCAGGAGCCAAAAATAATCCAAGAAAAGAAACTTTATTGTACATAGAGGATGACATGCGGGTCCCATTTAGCAGCAGCGGTATCACCGTTTGAGATGCGGCAGGAGGTCGAAAAAAAAGGCAAGTGACCAAATATCAGGAGCCAAAAAAATACAAGAAAAGAAAGTTTTATAGTACATAGAGGATGACATGCGGGTCCCATTTAGCATCAGCGGTATCACCGTTTGGGAGGCGGATCGAAAGAAAAAGGCAAGTGACCAAATATGAGGTGCCAAAAATAATCAAAGAAAAGAAAGTTTTCAACGTTTCAAAGGCGGCAGGGGATCAAAAGAAAAAGGAAGTAGCCAGAAATTAGGGGGCAAAAATAACTCCAAGAAAGGAAACTTTTATTGTTCGTAGAGGATGACATGGGGGACCCATGAGCCAGCAGCTTACTCAACGTTTCAAAGGTGGCATGAGATCGAAAGAAAAAAACGCAAGTGACCAAATATGAGGTGCCAAAAATAATCAAAGATTTATTGTACATAGAGGATGACATGCGGGTCCCATTTTGCAGCAGCGGTCTCAATGTTTGAAATGCGGCTTGAGATCAAAAGAAAAAGAAAGTAGCTAGAAAGTAGGGGGTCAAAAAAAATCCAAGAAAAGAAAGTTGATGGACATAGAGGTTGACATGCGGGTCCCATGTGCCAGCAGCTTACTCAACGTTTCAAAGGGGCCAGGGGATCAAAAGTAAAAGGCAAGTGACGAAATATCAGGAGCCAAAAATCAGAGGGTGAAAAAAAATCCAAGAAAACAAACTTTTATAGCACATAGAGGATGACATGCGGGTCCCATGAGCCAGCAGGTTCCTCAACGTTTCAAACGTGGCATGAGATCGAAAGAAAAAGGCAAGTGACGAAATATCAGGAGCCAAAAATAATTCAAGAAAAGAAACTTGATTGTACATAGAGGATGACATGCGGGTCCCATGTGTAAGCAGCTTACTCAACGTTTCCAAGGCGGCAGGGCATCAAAAGAAAAAAAGGAAATAGACAAAAATCAGAGAGTGAAAAAAACCCATAGAAAATAAACTTTTATAGCACATAGAGGATGACATGCGGGTCCCACGAGCCAGCAGGTTCCTCAAAGTTTCAAACGTGGCATGAGATCGAAAGAAAAAAAGGCAAGTGACCAAATATCAGGAGCCAAAAATAATCCAAGAAAAGAAAGTTTATTGTACGTAGAGGATGACATGCGGGTCCCATTTTGCAGCAGCGGTATCACCGTTTGAGAGGCTGCACGGGATCGAAAGAAAAAGGCAAGTGACCAAATATCAGGAGCCAAAAATAATCCAAGAAAAGAAATTTTATTGTACGTAGAGGATGACATGCGGGTCCCATTTTGCAGCAGCGGTCTCAACGTTTCCAAGGCGGCACAGGACCAAAAGAAAAATGAAGTAGCCAGAAATCAGGGGGTGAAAAAAATCCAAGAAGAAAGATTTCAATTGGGCTGCATCTGGACATCTGGGCTTTCGAACTATCCTGCTTGGCCTTTTGACTCGTACAATTTCAGCCCACTCCAAAACAGGAAAGTTCCGAATTTTCTAAAAAAACAGGAAAGTCCTATGCTTCGCAAAGACAAAAAAACAAGGAGATTCAACATATAAGTTTGTTTATGTAAAAATAAAGATTTAATTATCCGTTTGAAATAGCTCAGAGCGCAATACATTGTTTATTGTCTGCAAAATAATCAAGATATCATATGTTTCTTGTACGGGGAGGCTGACATCGGGGACCCATGAGCAAACAGCGTCGTCAACGTTTTAAAGGCGGCAGGGGATGGAAAGAAAAAATAAACCAAAAATCTGTTGGTAAAAAATCCAAGAAAAGAAACATTTTCGTTCTGAGAGGATGACATGCGGGACCCATGAGGCAGCAGCATCCTCAGCGTTTATTGTTCATAGAGGTTGACATGTGGGACCCGTGAGCCAGCAGCGTCCTCAACGTTTTAAAGGCTGCAGGTGATCGAAAGAAAAAATAAGCCAAAAATCGTTTGGTCAACAAAATCCAAGAAAATAAACATTTACCGTTCTGAGAGGATGACATGCGGGACCCATGAGGCAGCAGCATCCTCAACGATTCCAAGGCGGCAGGGGAAATATCCAGAAATTAATGAGGGGTTCAAAATAAATCCATCAAAGGAAACTTTTATTGTTCATAGAGGATGACATGTGGGACCGACCTGCCAACAGCGTCCTCATCGTTTCAAAGGGGGCAGGAGATCAAAAGAAAAAGGCAAATAGCCAGAAATTAGGGGTAAAAAATAACTCCAAGAAAGGAAACTTTTATTGTTCGTAGAGGATGACATGCGGGACCCATGAGCCAGCAGCTTACTCAACGTTTCAAAGGCGGCATGAGATCGAAAGAAAAAGGCAAGTGACAAAATATCAGGAGCCAAAGATAATCCAAGAAAAGAAACTTTATTGTACGTAGAGGATGACATGCGGGTCCCATTTAGCAGCAGCGGTCTCAGCGTTTCAAATGCGGCTTGAGATCAAAAGAAAAAGAAAGTTGATTGTACATAGAGGATGACATGCGGGTCCCATGAGTCAGCAGCTTACCAACGTTTCCAAGGCGGCAGGGGATCAAAAGAAAAAGGAAATAGCCAAAAATCAGAGGGTGAAAAAAATAAAGAAAATAAACTTTTATAGTACATAGAGGATGACATGCGGGTCCGATGAGCCTGCAGGTTCCTCAACGTTTCAAACGTGGCATGAGATCGAAAGAAAAAGGCAAGTGACCAAATATCAGGAGCCAAAAATAATTCAAGAAAAGAAACATGATTTACATAGAGGATGACATGCGGGTCCCATTTAGCAGCAGCGGTATCACCGTTTGAGAGGCGGCAGGGGATCGAAAGAAAAAGTCAAGGGACCAAATATGAGGTGCCAAAAAATCCAAGAAAAGAAAGTTTTATAGTACATAGAGGATGACATGCGGGTCCCATTTAGCAGCAGCGGTATCACCGTTTGAGAGGCGGCAGGTGATCGAAAGAAAAAGGTAAGTGACCAAATATGAGGTGCCAAAAATAATCCAGGAAAAGAAAGTTTTATAGTACATAGAGGATGACATGCGGGTCCCATTTAGCAGCAGCGGTATCACCGTTTGAGAGGCGGCAGGGGATCGAAAGAAAAAGGCAAGTGAAAAAATATGAGGAGCCAAAAATAATTCAAGAAAAGAAAGTTTTATAGTACATAGAGGATGACATGCGGGTCCCATTTAGCAGCAGCGGTATCACCGTTTGAGAGGCGGCAGGTGATCGAAAGAAAAAGGCAAGTGAAAAAATATGAGGAGCCAAAAATAATTCAAGAAAAGAAAGTTTTATAGTACATAGAGGATGACATGCGGGTCCCATTTAGCAGCAGCGGTATCACCGTTTGAGAGGCGGGGGGATCGAAAGAAAAAGGTAAGTGACCAAATATGAGGTGCCAAAAATAATTCAAGAAAAGAAAGTTTTATAGTACATAGAGGATGACATGCGGGTCCCATTTAGCAGTATCACCGTTTGAGAGCGGCAGGGGATCGAAAGAAAAAGGCAAGTGACCAAATTTGAGGTGCCAAAAATAATCCAGAAAAGAAAGTTTTATAGTACATAGAGGATGACATGCGGGTCCCATTTAGCAGCAGCGGTATCACCGTTTGAGAGGCGGCAGGATCGAAAGAAAAAGGCAAGTGACCAAATTTGAGGTGCCAAAAAAACTCCAAGAAAAGAAAGTTGATTGCACATAGAGGATGACATGCGGGTCCCATTTAGCAGCAGCGGTCTCAACGTTTCCAAGGCGGCAAGGGATCAAAAGAAAAAGGAAGTAGCCAGAAATCAGGGGGTCAAAAAAATCCAAGAATAGAAAGAATTTTGGTTCATAGAGGATGACATGCGGGACCCATGATCCTGCATCGTAAACGGCTCGATCGGAGAACGTTGAACGAGATGGCGCGATGTAGAAAAAAAACAATGCCAGAGAGGCTGCCATCTGGGCCCTACATCCCTCGGCGGTGCGGATTTGCGTTGACTCGGCCGGCGAACCCGAGATTTCGAGATGCACCACGTCCCGGGCCACCATACGCCACGTTTTGGCCGCTTTCGTCGGGCTAGGTGGCCTCAAAAACGAGAAAAAAAAGTTTTGACATGCACCACGGAGGGACCAAAATCGTCGGCCATGGTACACCAGCAACCACGGCGCGACTTCAACTTCGTCGGCATCTACGGATACTAGGCACTATGCCCTAACAATCTTATGACTATTACATGACCAATCTCATCCAATCCCTACCATCCCCTTCAGCCTACAGCGGGGGAATTACTCACACATGGATGGGGGAAACATTGCTGGTTGATGGAGAGGCGTTGGCGGTGATGGCGGTGAAGATCTCCTCCAATTCCCCGTCCCGGCGGAGTGCCAGAACGGAGACTTCTGGCTCCCGAGACGGAGTTTCGCGATGTGGCGGCTCTCGGAGGGTTTCTGGCGACTTCGACTTCTCTCCGTGCGTTTTCAGGTCGAAACCAATAAGTAGTCCGAAGGGGGGCGTCGGAGGCCGGCCGAGGGGGCCACACCACATGGCCGCGCGGGCCCCCCTGGGCCGCGCCGCCATGTGGTGTGGGGCCCTCGGGCCTCCACCTCCTTTGCCCTTCTGGCTCCGTCAATATTTTGGTAAAATAGGGCCTTCTGCAAGAATTCCGAGGATTTTCCCGAAAGTTGGATTTCTGCACAAAAACGAGACACCAGAGCAGTTCTGCTGAAAACAGCGTTAGTCCGTGTTAGTTGTATCCAAAATACACAAATTAGAGGCAAAACAATAGCAAAAGTGTTCGGGAAAGTAGATACGTTTTGGACGTATCAACTCCCCCAAGCTTAGCTTATTGCTTGTCCTCAAGCAATTCAGTTAACAACTGAGCGATAAAAGAACTTTCACGAACACATTTGCTCATATGATGTATATATTCTCATGCTATGGCTAATACTTAAGCAGTTCATAATGAGATACATGCAAATAAGATCATCCAACAGCTATGTCAATCATGGAGAGGTACCAACAATTAATAATAAGCATCATGAATCATGTATGTAAGCAAGATTGCAATGTTCATAAGAGAATATGATAAAGTGGTATCTCGCTTGCCCGTATTTGATCGGCAAAACATAAATGCCGAGGCACCTCTTGAGTTCATAGAAAGACTAGAAGTAGTGATTGTCAAAGATAAAAGCATCAAAGTTATACCACAATCAATCATATTTTGAGACAAGCATATTATACTAAGAATGACAGTTGTGCTCTCAAGATAGTGCTCAAAGAAAGAATGGAGACACAACATAAAAAGTAAAAGATTGACCCTTCGCAGAGGGAAGCAGGGATTAACATGCGCTAGAGCTTTTCATTTGTAAAGCAGGAGTAAAATTATTTTGAGAGGTGTTTGTTGTTGTCAACGAATGGTAATGGGTACACTAACTACCTCATCAACCGGACTCACAAGAGCGGCTCCCATTTATTTATTTTTGGTTGGCACTCCTTCCAACCTTTCTTTCACAAACCATGGCTAACCGAATCCTCGGGTGCCTGCCAACAATCACATACCATGAAGGAGTGCCTTTTTATTTAAGTTTTATTATGATGATGACACTCCCCCAACCTTTGCTTACACAAGCCATGGCTAACCGAATCCTTCGGGTGCCGTCCAACAATCACAAACCATGGAGGAGTGTCTATTTAAATTAATTAATTTGGGACTGGGAATCCCATTGCCAGCTCTTTTTGCAAAATTATTGGATAAGCGGATATGCCACTAGTCCATATGAGAGTCCGTCAAAAGTAAATGACAAGGTTGAAAGCTAAACACCACATACTTCCTCATGAGCTATGAAACATTAACACAAATTGAGAAGCATTTTGAAGGTTTTAAAGGTAGCGCATGAGAATTTACTTGGAATGGTTTGAAATGCCATGCATAGGTATTTATGGTGGACACTTTGGAACAACTTGGTTTCAGGTGTTTGGAAGCACGAGCGGCGTCCCGCTCAGTACAAGTGAAGGCTAGCAAAAGACTAGGGAGCGACAAATCAAGAGAGCAGTAACTGTCATAATCATGCTTGCGGCAAAATAAATTAACGGAGGCATAAAAGTGATACAAGAACTCTGAAGCAATATAAATCATCGAGGCTTAATTGACTTTTTGTTCAGTCATATGCATGCGTGAGCATGTGCCAAGTCGATATAAATGAATTATTCAGAGGAGGATACCACAATGCCATACTTACTTATGAATAAAACAATGCAAGCAAACATCCATGACATGCTACTCATATTAATAGATTGGAACTAAACATGAGAGATCATGAACTACTAGACTTTCTCAAATAACATATACCTCACATGAACCAACTAAGCATGATCATATGGATGAGTATATGTACAAAAATGAAAGCAAATAGAGTTCATACCAGCCTCTCACCACAATCAGATTGTCGTAGATCGTCATTATTGCCTTTTCACTTGTGTAGCTTGGATAATATGAAATGAAAACCACGCTCCAGCCACCGAAGACCATTGAACTCATGATGAACTTTACAAACCAAAGAAGAACAGCAAATATTTTTGGTGTTTTCGAATTAGAAACAAGAACGAAAGAAAACAAGCAAACAAAGCAAAATCTTTTTGGGTTTTCTTATAGCAAACTAACGATAGCAAATAAAGTAAACTAAGAGCAAGGAACCAAATAAACAAATGGTGAAGAGAAACAACAGAAATATTTTTGGTCTTTTTGTGTTTTAGGAAAGAAACAAAGCGAAAACAAAAGAATGCAAACTAACAGAAACACAGAAAAGCAGGATGACAGAAATCTGCCAAATCCTGACAGCAGTACAGAAATCGAAATTAACAAAAATCTTCCATTGCTCAGACCAAAAAGTGTTCAACTAATGAAAGTTAGATAACAACCTGGGGAACATGCTCAAAAATTGGCAACTCAAAATAACGTTCTGGCTGTGCGTACGAATTTTTTTGGTAACAGCACAGAATCTGTTTTTGGACAGCACTTCCCCAAATATCATCTCCCTCTCATTAGAAAACCACTCTAGAGACTAAACAAGTATGTACAAGTATCCAGCAACCATAATATGCAAAGAATGAGTGATGCCGGTATACCTCCCCCAAGCTTAGGCTTTTGGCCTAAGTGGAGTTCATTCCCACGGTCCCCATGAAGTGGTGTCTTCGTAATATGACGAAGAACGACCCGGTTCCATGTATGTGCTGGAGGAAACGTCGGGGTACGTGACGGTGTAGTCGTAGGAGGGCTCGGCGTTCTCGGAGTCATGTTGCTGGTGGAATTCCTGTATCTTCATATGTTCCTCCACCGCCTCCTTAGTGAGCGACCATGATTGCCTGTCAATATTGAACAAACCTGGCTGGGGAAGAGGGATTTCCTTCTCATTCCCATCAGCAAACAACATTCTATAGACCATATTATCTATAGTGGAGTCAGTAGTAACAAAACGATGGCTCTTCATAGCAGCAATATCTAGTTTCCTAGGGGTTAATGGTACATCATTAGAATCAAGAGGAATATCTAGATGTGTTAGAATGCGCAGTGCAATAGTTCCTCCAAAAATAGGCCCCCTGCTAGACAGGCGGCGAGCAATAAGAGAACCAAGATGATAAGGTGTCTCTCCAGTAAGTGCAACATTCAAGAAAGCAAGATGGTAGCTAGAGATGTTGCTAGTATTTTCTCTACCCAAAATGCTAGTACCAATGTAATATGCGAAATATTTAATAGCGGGGAGTTGAATGTTTCTTATCTTCCCTCGCTGGATGGTGCGGCAATCATCCCCGGTGATCCCTCGGTAGAGCTCCAACAAGTCCCGGGGGTTGTCATCAATCCTCCTTGCTGTACCTACAGGGGCAATACCCAATGCACAACAAAATTCTTCCAATTTCATGGTAACAGGAATATCATAAATCTTGAATGCGACTGTCGGCTCATATTCCGTGTTGTGGAACTTGAAGCTCTCAACGAAAACTTTGGTGAGCCTGTAATATTGTCCCCTCTCGTCTCCCACGTAGGTGGCTAGGCCTGCCCTGTTGACAAGGGTGAAGAAGTCATCCAATATCCCTGCATTGGTCAGAAACTCATAACAGGGGAAGGATGAAGCATTAGGAGCCCCATGGTCCTCCTCGGGCGCGAAGCTAGGCGCGATGACATCCTCATTGTAGGATCGCCTAATTTGAGTAGACGCCCTTGAGGGCCTACCGGTGCTGGTTGTTGCTTTCTTGAACAACTCTCCAAATTTGAATTTCTTCATCTTCCCCTTCTGAAATTTTCAACAATCATTATAAAATTTGATTTCAAGGTATGTAATTGAAGGGAACTACTATAGGAACTTGCTAGAGTACTAAACATGCATCAAAACTAGTTTCTTCCACTTAGAACAAGCATGCAAGCTCACTAAACATGTTATCTACAGCAGCAAAATATTCAAGATATACTCAACCAAATGAAATTCTAATTGGACAATCAAAGGAGTCACATACCAAGGAGTAAATGTGCCAAATTTCAAACAGAAATCTGGGCTGAGCAAGGAGATCGAAAAATCGCGAGTTCTTGAGCAGAAACACGAGTGAGAGAAACTTGGTACGAGTTTTTTCGGGAGAGAGAAGATGCTGGGAGGAAGAGATGATGAAGTGGGGCAAGGGGTGGCCCACACCACAAGGTGGCGCGGCCCCCTTGCTGGCCGCGCCGGCCTATGGTGTGGCACCCCCTGGTGCCCCACAGGTCATCCTCTGGTGCTCCCAGGTGCCTCGTCGAAAAATAGGACCAACGGTGTAATTTTTGTAATTTTTAGAGAACTTCGAAAAATGCACATTTCTGGGTATTAAATTAATGATTACTGCGCAGGAAAATGATTTCTAAAATCTTAAATGACTAAAGCATATTGCAAAACAAAAGTGCTACAGCAAGTAAAATAGGTGAAGGGAGAAAGAAAGAAAGAAGTGTTGTTTAGCTCTTTTATGCAATAAAATATACTTGTTAACAAGGTTGATCAAGTCTTGCTACCAAATAAATTTTATATGACATAAGAAGAAATAAACCCCAAATCAATCATGTTACCTTATATTGAATTGATATGGATCCAATCACAAGAGTTTGATATTCTTCTTTAGGCTCATATATAGGACAATCAATGGATCCCACTTTGATAGTTTTCACATTAAAAATTGTATTGACTCCACATACTTTATCAATCCTCTTGGGAAAATAGACAGTGTGTTCCTTATCATCAACATTGAAAGTAACCATGCCTTTATTGCAATCAATAACAGCCCCTGCAGTATTAAGAAAGGGTCTTCCAAGAATAATGGACATATTATCATCTTCAGGCATTTCCAACACAACAAAATCAGTTAATATCAAGCAATGTTGAGTAACTTGAACAGGAACATTTTCACATAAACCAACAGGAATAGCAGTAGATTTATCAGCCATTTGCAAAGATATATCAGTTGGTATCAATTTATCTAAATCAAGTCTCTTATAAAGAGAAAAAGGCATCACACTCACACCTGCTCCCAAATCACATAGAGCAGTTCTAACATAATTATTCTTGATGGAACAAGGAATAGTCGGTATACCTGGGTCGCCCAACTTCTTTGGAATCTTACCATTGAAGGAGTAATTAGCGAGCATAGTGGAAATTTCCTCATTGGGGATTTTCCTTTTGTTAGTAACAATATCTTTCATATACTTTGAATAAGGAGGCAATTTAATAGCATCAGTCAAAGGGATTTGCAAAAATAAAGGTTTCATCCAATCACAAAATTTATTATAATGTTCCTCTTCCTTTGATTTTAGTTTCTTAGCAGGAAAAGGCATTTGCTTTTGAACCCAAGGTTCTCTTTCATTACCATGTTTCTCAGCAATAAAATCTTCTTTAGTGTACTTTTTATTTTTAGCATGCTTTTCAGGTTCTTTTTCAATTTCTTCTTTATCAGGAGTATCATTCTTATCATTATCTTCCTCATGTTCATTACCACTTTCAGTTTCAGCATCAGAAATAGAAATACTATTAGGATCATTAACAGGTTCAGAGGATTCTACAACATTCTTATGTTTCTTTTTCTTTTTCTTAGATGGAGCACTAGTTTTAGTTAGTTGAGAATCTTGTTCAACTCTTTTGGGATGCCCTTCAGGATATAGAGGATCCTGGGTAGAAACACCACCTCTAGTTGTTACTTCACAAGCATGTTTTTCTTTAGAATTATTTCCCAACAAGTCATTTTGCACTTTAGTAAGTTGATCAATTTGAGTTTGAACCATTTGAAAATGTTTAACAAGTATCTTAACATCATTGGAGGTTCTCTCCACAATATCATGCAATTCACTAATAGCTCGGGAATTTTCCATTAAATGATTCTCTACTCTCATATTAAAGTTTTCTTGCTTAACAATATAATTATCAAATTCATCTAAGCATTGAGCAGGAGATTTTGAATACGGAATATCTTCCCTAGTAAAGTGTTGAAGCGAGTGTACCTCAATCATGGATGAAGGGGGAATTGTCTCACATATATCTTCTATAGGAGGTAAATTCTTCACATCTTCAGGTTTAATACCCTTCTCTTTAAGAGACTTCTTGGCTTCCCTCATATCTTCATCATTTAATTTAATCATACCCCTCTTCTTCACTATCGGTGTCGGGGTTGGTTCAGGTGTAGACCAATCATCATGATTCCGGCCTATTTTAGCCAATAATTCTTCAGCGTCGTCTGGAGTTCTTTTCCTGAAAACACAACCAGCACAACTATCCAGGTATGCCCTAGACTCAATAGTTAGTCCACTATAAAATATATCAAGTAAATCATGCTTTTCCAAATCATGGTCAGGCTGAGCTCTAATAAGAGAACAAAATCTAGCCCAAGCCTCAGGCAATTTCTCTCCATCTTCCTGGTCAAAATTATAAATTCTCTGCAAAGCAGCATGTTGAGCACTAGCAGGAAAGTATTTTCGAAAGAAAACATCACGCAAGTCAATTGGACTTTTAATAGAACCAGGAGGCAAATTATTATACCAAGTTTTAGCATCATCCTTTAATGAGAAAGGAAAAATTTTAGCGACAAAATAAGTACGCATCTTGACATCATCAGAAAACACGCCACTAAGAGTAGATAACTCAGTCAAGTGTTCAACAGCACTTTCTTTTTCAGTACCACAAAAGGGTGTTTTCTCAACAATAGCTATATGAGATAGATCAAGAGAAAAATCATAATCTTTATCCCTAATGTTTATAGGAGATGTGGCAAATTTAGGATCAGGAGATGGTTTATATCTAACAGCATGTTCTGCAAGCAACTTTTTAATTTTTCTTGCATCAGTAGTAGCATTGCATTTTTCAATAAAATCATCATCAAGCTCTACATAATCTTCATCAAGATCATCACTAGAATATTCAACAGACTCAGGTGAATTAACAGGTGTAGCAGCATTTTCATTAGGAGTTTCAGTATTTTCAATTTGTCTAGACTTAGCAATTGTAGCATCTAGAAAAGATCCCAATGAACCACTATCATCAAGCACAACAGAAACATTATCAATATTATGAGAATTTTCAGATTCAGCAGAAGTACCAGCACGTGAAGCATGTGGCGGTGAAACAAGTTTATCAATCACAGATGGTGAATCAAGAGCAGCAGAGGTACTCAGAGTTGTACCTTTTCTTGTAGTGGATGGTAATATGGCGATCTTAGTATCGCGAGGTTTACCCATAATGGAGAATTTGCAGCGAACAATATCAATCCAAGTGAACTTCCAAATAAAGCTATGCTCCCCGGCAACGGCGCCAGAAAATAGTCTTGATGACCCACAAGTATAGGGGATCGCAACAGTCTTCGAGGGAAGTATTACCCAATTTATTGATTCGACACAAGGGGAGACAAAGAATACTTATAAGCCTTAACAACGGAGTTGTCAATTCAGCTGCACCTGGAAACAAACTTGCCCGCAAGAGTTTATCAGTAGTAACAGTTTTATGGCAGTGGAAATAGTGAAATAACAGACGAGTGAAATAAAGACAGCAGTAGTGATTATAGTAAACAGCAGGATTAAAATACTGTAGGCACAGGGACGGATTTAACGGGCGTTGCATGGATGAGAGAAACTCATGTAACAATCAAAGCATGGGCATTTGCAGATAATAATAAAACGGTATCCAAGTACTAATCAATCAATAGGCATGTGTTCCATATTTAGTCGTACGTGCTCGCAATGAGAAACTTGCACAACATCTTCTGTCCTACCAGCCGGTGGCAGCCGGGCCTCTAGGGAAACTACTGGATATTAAGGTACTCCTTTTAATAGAGTACCGGAGCAAAGCATTAACACTCCGTGAACACATGTGATCCTCACATCACTACCATCCCCTCCGGTTGTCCCGATTTCTGTCACTTCGGGGCCATTGGTTCCGGACAGCGACATGTGTATACAACTTGCAGGTAAGATCATAAACAACGAATATCTTCATGAATCAATAACATGTTCAGATCTGAGATCATGGCACTCGGGCCCTAGTGACAAGCATTAAGCATAACAAGTTGCAACAATATCATAAAAGTGACATCTACGGATACTAGGCACTATGCCCTAACAATCTTATGACTATTACATGACCAATCTCATCCAATCCCTACCATCCCCTTCAGCCTACAGCGGGGGAATTACTCACACATGGATGGGGGAAACATTGCTGTTGATGGAGAGGCGTTGGCGGTGATGGCGGTGAAGATCTCCTCCAATTCCCCGTCCCGGCGGAGTGCCAGAACGGAGACTTCTGGCTCCCGAGACGGAGTTTCGCGATGTGGCGGCTCTCTGGAGGGTTTCTGGCGACTTCGACTTCTCTCCGTGCGTTTTCAGGTCGAAACCAATAAGTAGTCCGAAGGGGGGCGTCGGAGGCCGGCCGAGGGGGCCACACCACATGGCCGCGCGGGCCCCCCCTGGGCCGCCCGCCATGTGGTGTGGGGCCCTCGGGCCTCCACCTCCTTTGCCCTTCTGGCTCCGTCAATATTTTGGTAAAATAGGGCCTTCTGCAAGAATTCCGATTTTCCCGAAAGTTGGATTTCTGCACAAAAACGAGACACCAGAGCAGTTCTGCTGAAAACAGCGTTAGTCCGTGTTAGTTGTATCCAAAATACACAAATTAGAGGCAAAACAATAGCAAAAGTGTTCGGGAAAGTAGATACGTTTTGGACGTATCAAGCGCCGCCCCGAGCTTCTTCTCCGCCGTGCCGGAATCTCGCCGGAGTTTCGCCGGAGCTGCTTCACCGCCGCACGGAGTTCGTCCTGTTCTTAACTTCCGCGAGCCACCGCGCCGAAACCCCATCGCCGGCGACTCCGGCCATCGCGGACTCCATTACGGTAAGTTCTCGAGCTTCGCTTTCGAGCCGTAGTTGGTAGTGATGATCATTAGGTTGACGATGCTGGATCCGACTAAAGAATATTTCCGCCTATGTCTTTCTTCGGATGTCTTCTTCGACTCCGCCTCCAACCTCACGACCAATCTGGCCACTCAATCTCTTCCCCTCCACCCTTCGTCCGATCCTGGATCTTGAAGGACCGGCAAGAGCTGAAGGGACTTCCGCTAACCGGAAAAAGCCTCGGCGAAACTGAGAAAACTTCGGAGAACTCGGGGGCAACGGCACATCCACAACCTTAGAACCTATTGTCACGATCCCAGATTCAATGGAGGCATGAACCCACTATCGAGCATAATTACTCCCTCTTGGAGTTACAAGTATCAACTTGGCCAGAGCCTCTACTAGCAACGGAGAGCATGCAAGAACATAAACAACACATATATGATAGATTGATAATCAACTTAACATAATATTCTATATTCATCGGATCCCGCCAAACACAACATGTAGCATTACAAATAGATGATCTTGATCATGTTAGGCAGCTCACAAGATCTAAACAATGATAGCACAAGCGGAGAAGACAACCATCTAGCTACTGCTATGGACCCATAGTCCAGGGATGAACTACTCACGCATCAATCCGGAGGCGGGCATGATGATGTAGAACCCCTCCAGTGATGATTCCCCTCTCCGGCAGGGTGCCGGAGGTGATCTCCTGAATCCTCCGAGATGGGATTCGCGACGGCGGCGTCTCTGTAATGTTTTCCGTATCGTGGCTCTCGGTACAGGGGGTTTCGCGATGAAGGCTATTTGTAGGCGGAAGGGTAGGTCGGGGGCACGCGAGGGCCCACACACCGGGCGGCAGGGCCGTGCGCGCCGCCCTGCGTGGTGCCTCGTGGCCCCACTTCGTTTCCCTTCCGGTCTTGGAAGGTGTAAAAATAGGACCCGGGCGTTGATTTCGTCCAATTCCGGGAATATTTCCTTACTAGGATTTCTGAAACCAAAAACAGCAGAAAACACTGGCACTTCGGCATCTTGTTAATAGGTTAGTGCCGGAAAATGTATAATAATGCTGTAAAGTATGTATAAAACATTCAAGTATTGTCATAAAAGTAGCATGGAACATAAGAAATTATAGATACGTTTGAGACGTATCAAGCATCCCCAAGCTTAGTTCCTACTCGCCCTCGAGTAGGTAAACGATAACACAAATAATTTCTGAAGTGACATGCTACCAACATAATCTTGATCAACATTATTGTAAAGCATATGAGATGAATGGAGTGATCTGAACAAAAGATTGCTAACAAAGATAATGACTAAACAAATGAATCATATAGCAAAACTTTTCATGAATAATACTTTCAAACAAGTATCAATAAGACTTGCATAAGAGCTAACTCATAAGCAATAAATTCAAAGTAGAATGCATTGAAGCAACACAAAGGATGATTAAGTTTCAGCAATTGCTTTCAACTTGTAACATGTATATCTCATGGATATTTGTCAACATAGAGTAATATAACAGGTGCAATAAGTAAACATGTAAGAATCAATGCACACAGTTAACACAAGTGTTTGCTTCTAAGATAGAAAGAAGTGGGTAAACTGACTCAACATAAAGTAAAAGAATGGCCCTTCGCAGAGGGAAGCATGGATTACTATTTTTGTGCTAGAGCTTTTGTTTTGAAAACATAGAAACAATTTTGTCAACGGTAGTAATAATTCATATGTGCTATGCATAATACTTCCTACAAGTTGCAAGTCTCATGCATAGAGTACTAATAGTGCTCGCACCTTGTCCTACTTAGCTCGGAAAACACGGATTATCATCGCATAACATATGTTTCAACCAAGTGTCACAAAGGGGTACCTCTATGCCGCCTGTACAAGTGTCTAAGGAGAAAGCACGCATTGGATTTCTCGCTTTTGATTATTCTCAACTTAGACATCCATACCGGGACAACATAGACAACAGATAATGGACTCCTCTTTTAATGCTTAAGCATTCAACAATAGTTAATATTCTCATAAGAGATTGAGGTTGTATGTCCAAACTGAAACTTCCACCATGATACATGGCTTTAGTTAGCGGCCCAATGTTCTTCTCTAACATATGCATACTCAAACCATTTGATCATGAAATCGCACTTACTTCAGACAAGACGAACATGCATAGCATCTCACATGATATCCAACAAAGGTTACCGCTCAACAAGCTCAACAAGCAACTTAGAATTAAGACACATAACTACATATTCATCACCACAATAGTTTTTAAGCTATTTGTCCCATGAGCTATATATTGCAAAGATAAAGGAATGAAATTTTAAAGGTAGCACTCAAGTAATTTACTTTGGAATGGCAGAAAAATACCACATAGTAGGTAGATATGGTGGACACAAATGGCATGGGTTTTGGCTCAAGGTGTTTGGATGCACGAGAAGCATTTCCTCTCAGTACAAGGTTTGGGCTAGCAAGGTTGTTTGAAGCAAACACAAGTATGAACAGGTACCAAAACTTACACAAGAACATATTGCAAGCATTATAAGACTCTACACTGTCTTCCTTGTTGTTCAAACACTTTACCCGAAAATATCTAGACTTAGAGAGACCAATCATGCAAACCAAATTAAACAAGCTCTACGGTAGTTCTTCATTAATAGATTAAACTACATGATGCAAGAGCTTAAACATGATCTATGAGAGCTCAAACAATTGCCAAGTTGCCAAACCATATGCAGCATTTTCCGATTCCAACCAAATAGCAATTTAACGAAGCAATCAGCTTTCGCCATGAACATTAAAGCACAATTAAGAACACAAGTGTTCCATATGAAAAAGCGGAGCGTAATATCTCCAATATAAGAATGGTGGGATCCAACTTTATTCAAAACAAAACAAAAATAAAAGCAAACCGACGCTCCAAGTAAAGAACATAAGATGTGATGGAATAAAAATATAGTTTCACTAGAAGTGACCTGATAATGTTGTCGATGAAGAAGGGGATGCCTTGGGCATCCCCAAGCTTAGATGCTTGAGTCTTCTTAAAATATGCAGGGATGAACCACCGGGGCATCCCCAAGCTTAGACCTTTCACTCTTCTTGATCATAGTATATCATCCTCTTCTCTTGACCCTTGAAAACTTCCTCCACACAAACTTCAAGCAAACTCATTAGAGGGTTAGTGCATAACCAAAAATTCACATATTCAGAGGTGACACAATCATTCTTAACACTTCTGGACATTGCACAAAGCTTCTGAAAGTTAATGGAACAAAGAAACTCATTCAACATAGCAAAAGCGGCAATGCGAAATAAAAGGCAATCTGTCAAAAACAGAACAGTCCGTAAAGATGAATTTTACAAGGGCATAACTTGCTCAAATGGAAAACTCAAAACTAATGAAAGTTGCGTACATATCTGAGGATCACGCTCGTAAATTTGCAGATTTTTTCAAAAATTCTGAGGAGCTCTGCGAATTCGTGACAGACAGCAATGCTGTTTCTGTGCAATCCCAAATATAGCATCAACTTTAACATAGAAACTTTACTTGGCACAAAAACATGATAAGGAGAGGTTGCTATAGTAGTAAACAACTTCCAAGACTCAACAATACAGTAAATAAAATGAAACTTGGGTTATCTCCCAAGAAGTGCTTTTCTTTAACGCCTTTTAGCTAGGCACAGAAAGTGCAAATCAAGTAACATTAAGAGATGAAGCATCAACATCATAACTTGTTCTAATAATAGAATCAAAAGGCAACTTCATTCTCTTTCTAGGGAAGTGTTCCATACCTTTCTTGAGAGGAAATTGATATTTAATATTACCTTCCTTCATATCAATAACAGCACCAACGGTTCGAAGAAAAGGTCTTCCCAACACAATAGGACAAGATGCATTGCATTCGATATCCAAGACAACAAAATCAACGGGGACAAGGTTATTGTTAACCGTAATGCGCACATTATCAATCCTCCCCAAAGGTTTCTTTTTAACATTATCAGCAAGATTAACATCTAAATAACAATTCTTCAATGGTGGCAAGTCAAGCATATCATAAATTTTCTTAGGCATAACAGAAATACTTGCACCAAGATCACATAAAGCATTACATTCAAAATCATTGAATTTCATCTTAATGATGGGCTCCCAACCATCTTCTAACTTCCTAGGAATAGAAGCTTCAAGTTTTAATTTCTCTTCCCTAGATTTAATGAGAGCATTTGTAATATGTTTTGTAAAGGCTAAATTTATAGCACTAGCATTGGGACTTCTAGCAAGTTTTTGCAGAACTTTATAACTTCAGTATATGACAATCATCAAAATCTAAACCATTATGTTCTACAGCAATGGAATCATTGTCACCAATATTTTGAAAAATTTCAGCAGTTTTATCACAAGCAGTTTCAGCAGTTTCAGGCAATTTTGCGCGCTTTGTACTAGGAGTAGAAACATTGCCAACACCAATTATTTTACCATTGATAGTAGGAGGTGCAGCAACATGTGAAGAATCAACATTACTAGTGGTGGTAATAGTCCATACTTTAGCTACATTATTTTCTTTAGCAAGTTTTCTTTTTCTTCTCTATCCCACCTAGCATGCAATTCAGCCAACATTCTAATATTATCATTAATTCGAACTTGGATGGCATTTATTTTAGCAAACCTAGCATCTTTAACTTCCTCAGGCATAACTTTCAATTTTAAAAGATCAACATCAAGAGCAAGACTATCAACCTTAGAAGCAAGAACATCAATTTTACCAAGCTTTTCTTCAACAGTTTTATTGAAAGCAGTTTGTGTACTAATAAATTCTTTAAGCATCACTTCAAGACCAGAGGGTACACTCTTATTATTGTTGTAAGAATTACCATAAGAATTACCATAACCATTACCATTATTAGAAGGATATGGCATATAGTTGTTGTTACCATAATTATTCCTATAAGCATTGTTGTTGAAATTATTGTTCTTAATGAAATTCACATCAACATTTTCTTCTTGAGCAACCAATGAAGCTAAAGGAACATTATTAGGATCAATATGAGATCTACCATTTGCAAGCATAGACATAATAGCATCAATCTTATCACCCAAAGAAGAGGTTTCTTCAACAGAATTTACCTTCTTACCTTGAGGAGTTCTTTCAGTGTGCCATTCAGAGTAATTGATCATCATATCATCAAGTAATTTAGTCGCGGCGCCCAGGGTGATGGACATAAAAGTACCTCCAGCAGCTGAATCCAATATGTTCCTTGAGGAAAAATTCAATCCTGCATAAAAGGTTTGGATGATCATCCAAGTAGTCGGTCCATGGGTTGGGCAATTCTTTACCAAAGATTTCATTCTCTCCCATGCTTGAGCAACATGTTCATTATCAAATTGTTTAAAGTTCATAATGCTACTTCTCAAAGATATAATCTTAGCAGGAGGATAATATTTACTAATAAAAGCATCTTTACACTTAGTCCATGAATCAATACTATTCTTAGGTAAAGATAGCAACCAATCTTTAGCTCTTCCTCTTAATGAGAAAGGAACAATTTCAGTTTTATAATATCACCATCTATATCCTTATACTTTTGCATTTCACAAAGTTCAACAAAATTATTAAGATGGGCAGCAGCAGCATCAGTACTAACACCAGAAAATTGCTCTCTCATAACAAGATTCAGTAAAGCAGGTTTAATTTCATAAAATTCTGCTGTAGTAGCAGGTGGAGCAATAGGAGTACATATAAAATCATTATTATTTGTGCTAGTGAAATCACACAACTTAGTATTTTCAGGAGTACCCATTATAACAGTTGATAAAGTAAACTAAGAAAATAAAGTAAAGACAAGTAACTAATTTTTTTTTGTGTTTTTTATATAGAGCTAGTAAATAAGACAGTAAATAAAGTAACTAATTTTTTTGTGTTTTTAATATGAAGCAAACAAGACAATAAATAAAAATAAAGTAAAGCAAGACAAAAACAAAGTAAAGAGATTGGAAGTGGAGACTCCCCTTGCAGCGTGTCTTGATCTCCCCGGCAACGGCGCCAGAAAAAGAGCTTGATGCGCGTAGATGTACACGTCCGTTGGGAACCCCAAGAGGAAGGTATGATGCGCACAGCAGCAAGTTTCCCTCAGTATGAAACCAAGGTTATCGAACCAGTAGGAGCCAGAAGCACGTGAAGGTTGTTGGTGGAGGAATGTAGTGCGGCGCAACACCAGCGCCAACGTGGAACCTGCACAACACAATCAAAGTACTTTGCCCCAACGTAACAGTGAGGTTGTCAATCTCACCAGCTTGCTGAAAACAAAGGGTTAAGCGTATTGAGTGGAAGATGGTGTTTGTTTGCAAAGAGCAACAAAAACAGTAGAATGTATTCAGATGTAAAAAGAATGGACCGGGGTCCACAGTTCACTAGAGTGTCTCTCCAATAAGATAACTAACATCCTGGGTGAACAAATTACAGGCGGGCAATTGACAAATAAAGATTCAATACATATCAACGATGATTACTATGTGATTTAATCGGGGCATTACGACAAAGTACATAGACCGCTATCCAGCATGCATCTATGCCTAAATAATCCACCTTCAGGTTATCATCCGAACCCCTTCCAGTATTAAGTTGTAAACAACAGATAATTGCATTAAGTATGGCGCGTAATTTAATCAACACAAATATCCTTAGACAAAGCATCGATGTTTATCCCTAGTAGCAACAACACATCCACAACCTTAGAACCTATTGTCACGATCCCAGATTCAATGGAGGCATGAACCCACTATCGAGCATAATTACTCCCTCTTGGAGTTACAAGTATCAACTTGGCCAGAGCCTCTACTAGCAACAGAGCAGCAACATAAACAACACATATATGATAGATTGATAATCAACTTAACATAATATTCTATATTCATCGGATCCCGCCAAACACAACATGTAGCATTACAAATAGATGATCTTGATCATGTTAGGCAGCTCACAAGATCTAAACAATGATAGCACAAGCGGAGAAGACAACCATCTAGCTACTGCTATGGACCCATAGTCCAAGGATGAATACGCATCAATCCGGAGGCGGGCATGATGATGTAGTGTAACATCCCAAAAATTTAAAACAAAGAGAAAAGGAATTTCCTTTTTCCAAAAATGAGAACCAACAAAAACTTTTATTAAATTAAGTTTGGTACCTAGTGAGCATGCTTATATATTGTGATATTGCCATGATTTTATTTATTGCATTGAACCTAATTCCAAAACCCTAAACCCTAATCTTGTCAAAACAAAATAGTATCAAATAAGAAGGAACTAAAATAAAATAAAATATGTGGGCATATAGCCCTAGTATGCAAACCTTGACTAATACCCTTCTTACTTTTCTAAATAGTGGTGAACCTTTGAGATACCCCACAAAACCCTAGACCTCACCCCTCTTCTCACTCCATTTAAAAGAATAAAATAAAAAGGAAAAATCTTATATGTGCCTATGACTATTTTTGTGAAACTTCTACCTAGACCCTTCTACCTTGATTAGATGCTTTGAAAACATCCACAAACCTAATCAAGTACTTACCCAAGCAAAACCAAGGTGAAACCCAAAAGAAATAAAAAGAAATTCAACATATGCATAGGAGCATATGTGGCACATAGCCATTTTACCAAAACTTGACCTAAGCACCTCTACCTTGCCCAAATGGTTTGAAAACTTTACCAAACCCAATCTAACATTAAATAAACCCTGAACCATGACCTTTGATCATAGATAAAGAAAAGGAAATAAAAATATGAAATGCACATATGTGCATATGGCCAAAAATACAAATTTGAGCAAAAGACCACCAAACTTGTTTCCATTACTTGGATTGCTTTCTTATATCCTTTTAAATCTCAACCACATCAATGGGATCAAGAAAAACCAAATCAAATTGAAAATAAGAGGATTTTCCAATACACATATGTGGATAGGGCCATTTTTACAAATCTTGAACCTAGACCCTTTTGGCTTGCACCATTAGTTGGAGATGGTTACTAAACACTTATAAACACTCTTGGAATCAAAGAAACTCAAATCAAATCAAATTTGAATTAAAATTGTGCTCACATAAGACAATGGTCAAATGTGCCAATTTTAACATGACACCCACTTTGAGCCCCTTTTGGAAGATTTCTAAACTAAACATTGCCAAGTCTTTGCACCTCATCCAAGACAACATCAAGGTGAACAACTTTGCCCAAAAACACTCCTCCAAACTCCTCTTGGATTCAAAGATATGATCAAGCAAAGTGGAGACATTGAAGCAGATGGAAGATCATGCCATTTTGTGATTTTGCAAACCACTTCAAATTTGACCCCCACCACCACCACTCTACTCCAAATCTTATGCAATTCAAACCCACCAAATTTGACTCAAAATTTCAAAGTGGAGTTCATGCGGCCATTTGTCGAGCACCTTTGGTGCACAAACCTGCCAACTCTATACATTACTTTGTCCAACAGTTTTTGACCTAAACTCTCAACCTTGTCATGTTGAGTACTTCTCCATCCCCTACATCTGCTAAGCACCAAAGACAAGGAATGTTACAAGCCATCGTCACCATTTGATCAAAATAGTCCATGCCGTGGCATGCATGACACACACCCATGCCACCCCGTCCTCTCCTCTCTCCAGCCCCCTCACCGTCATTGGGACTCCCCTTTCACTGCTGATCACGATGGACAAGGTCCCGAGCCAGGAGGAAGCGACAACGCGAGAACGCAACGTGTCACGCGCCCAGGCCTGCGCCAGCGCGCACGAGCTTGGCCACGGCACGCACAGGCACCGCCGCCCGTCATCTCACACCACCCCACGCTCCCTCCTCGCACCACGACCTCCTCGACGTCGCAACCACATGGACACGCCCATGGCTCGCGCTTTCCGTCACCGTCGCCATGGCCGACCCATCCGCCACGGCACGAGGTACATGGTGATGACGAGCGCCCGTGCTCCAATTTCAACGCCTGGACGCCCGTCGTGTCCGCGGGACGTCGCCACCCGCCGCGCCCTCGCCGTTGACGCTAGCCCACCGTGCCTGAAGACGTCGACGACCTGCCCCGCCCGCCGGCCACTCCCAACTCTATAAAAGGCATCCCCTGGACGATCCCTTCACACCAAACTCCCCTCTCTGAACCTCTCGATCCTGCCCCTCCACATTGCCGCCCCAGCCGTCGAATTTCTGCCAGTCCGCCGCGGCCTGAGAAGGAAGCGACGAATCCGACCCCTCGAGCCGCTCCACCCTCGCTTCCCTCGCCGCAAATCACCCGCCCGCCGACCAGCCTCGCCGGAGCCCAGGTGACCCCCGACCCCCCCTGTCGCCGGTAGGGTTTGGACTCGCCGGCGACGAGGACGAACCACACGCTCGATCTTCCTTTCATCCAACGGCCACGCTTCGCACCGTTTCAGCGTTTTAAGTGAGCGACAGGTGGGGTAACCCCTGTCAGGCGGCCCGCGAGCATCGCGCGTAGCTGGGCCGCCCACCTCTTCTCTTTCCCCCGTTTCCTTTCCCGCCAAGCCCAATAGTTTGAATTCGTAATAATTCTTTTATTTGAAATTTTCTTGCAGATGCCATATTCAAAATTAAATAGAATCAAATATACTGAACCAAATTTGATGAATTTTATATATTTGGAAAGCTTATGAAATTCTCTAAACAACTACACTGGTCTCAACCCTAGATTCATTGTACAATTTATGTGGTAAAAATAACAAGGCAGGGCCTTTTCAAACTTCAAACATTTATTAAAAATCAACCATAAATGATTTTGAGGTGATTCAAATTCTCATAATTCACATTTCAAATACTCAAATTGTTTATGTAAAAATATGATATGGGTACTGTATATGATCATGGGCTAGATTCAAATAGTGGCTATATGGCCATTTCTAGCTCATTTAAACTATTTCAAAAATAGTATTTAAATTATATGAGGTGTAGCATCTCATTTAAATCATTACTCCAAGTGATTCAATGTGAGTTGATGACACATGTATTCATGACCCATATGTTCTTGAAAATATTAAATCATTCTCATAGTAGTATTTAAATTGTTCAAAACCACTTATTAAATCATATGAGATGTTTTGGTCTCATTTAAATCTTGTCTCAACTAAGTTAATATGAGGTAGAGACCATGGTCAATTAAAACTCATATTAAATTAGTTGATGATATTAAACCATTGCAATGTGTTATTAAAATGGTATGAGGTGCTCACCTCATTTAAATCATTTTCTTAAATGATAAGTGTGAAGAGGTTGACCTTGGTCAACCTAGGTCACATATTATTCATGAGAGAAAGTAACTCTTAATAAGATAATGAGAGGAAATTATTTTCTCAAATAAATAAATAGAATCACTAATAAATATTACAATAAGAGGAAATTATTTCTCAAAGAATTAAATAGAAACCCTAAATTAATATTTGTAATGAGAGGAAATTATTTTTCTTTAAAAGAAAACAAAGTCAACCAACATGTTAAGAATGTGGTGATGCTAGAATAGCTTGTGTGAGCCATTTGTGTGATTAGTCTAGCACTTAAGTATTGTTTGGTGATTGTATACCTCGTATCCGTTTATAGACGCTAGTACCGAGGAGTACCAGGAGGAGGAGGTCTACTTTGAAGAAGAAGAGAACTTTGACCACTATACCACTCAAGGCAAGCTAATATTCTTGCAAGCTAGTGCAAAGCTCTACAAGAGCAAGACACCACCACTTTTTACTTTATGCTTAATGATCCCATCCCAAGTTTTACTTTACAAGCTTTATTTCTTTTGGTTTATCAAAGTTTACTTTTTGATTCATGATTCACTTGGTCTAGAGTAGAACAAGATCATCAAATTTAGCCTAGAGCAATGAAAGCTAGATAGCACCCCTCATGATTAGTTGCTAGTGCTAACAAATAAAATTGACTACTCTAGATGGGAACAGGTGAAATGAAATGACTTTGAAAACCTTGGAATGATGAGTCATTCTATTGAAAGAGTTTGAAGGTGAATATGACTTGTGAATGGCATGGTGAATTTACAAAAACTGATGGTTGGGTTCGGATGCGATACCATTCCAATTTTGCAAGTACCCCCACAATACCTGATTATGGGTAAGGGCTTAACTGGAAGTTTATGTATCTTAGTATGGGTTCCCTCTAAACAAGCGTCATAGGGGTTATGCTGAGGCTGCCTCCGTTAAAAGTGAATTGATGTGAAATGACGTGAATGAGGTGAATTGTCCGGCCCAAGCCCTGTGCAGTTCCCAGGCTGACGGTTTGTCTTCACTGGGAGGCCAAGCTCATGGGGAGAGGTGCCTATACTAGGGTATGTAAGTGAAAGGTTATGGTCCGCACACGGAGTGTGATAAATCAGGGCCAGTTAACCCTGACGGATTATTGCAAATGTTGTGGCACAAGTGTACGACCTCTACAGAGTGTAGAACTATTCGAATAGCCGTGTCCGCGGTTATGATTGGAAAGGCCATACTGTTCAGTCATCAGAACTTTTCAAAAATGTGACATGTGAAGGTGACTTGTGACTCGAAAGGTGAATGGTGAATTTGACTTGAATCACAACAGAGTTGTGGGAATGACACTAATGTTTCCCACTTGAGCTAGTTAGCAAATGAAGAGTCTTTTACTAAATGCTTATGAAATAAAATTAGCTTTATGCAAATAAACTTAGAGCTTAGCACCCCCTTACCATAGTTGATAGTGCTTACATTAGTATTAGTGTGCGAGTACTTTAAAGTACTCATGGCTTTGTCACTGGCTATTCAAATGGCAGACTATGAAGGAGAACAGCAGTCCAGGAAGATGGACAACAAGACGTCTCGACAACTAGGACTACTCACGTCCACGTTACAGTGGAACAAATGGACCATGACTGCCACTTCGCTATGTATTGTTTGTTGATCAATAGATCAACTATTTGTGTAATTGGATCTCTAGATCCACTATGTTGTAAGACTGGATCATGTGATCCCTTGTTGTAAGACGATTATGGGTTGTAATGAATGATGTGTTGTGATATCAATCTATTATGTCTCGCAAAAACAATATTCTGGGATTGCGATGTATGGAATAATAGGCATCGGGACTTAAAAATCCGGGTGTTGACAAGTTGGTATCAGAGCCATTGTTGACCTTAGGAGACCCTAGTTAGAATGGACGTCTGAAAAACTTAGTTTCAAAACCAATGAAGTGAATATTTATGAAAACTTATTCTCACTCTTATCCTTGAGATCTTTTCCAAAATAAGAGATACATACTCTACTTTTCTTTGTAATCCTACATAAATTTTTTGCACACTTGGTCACTTCACTAACTTACTTATCCTAATTGCTCACAGATGGAATACCAATGGGAGTGCTATCAGCTTGGTCACGGAGGAGAACTGAGGTTCGAAAAGGATTTGAAGCAACTAGTAGAATATCTAGGACACCCATATCCCGAGTTCTTCGGAACACCCCGCAATAATCAGTTGGGAGGACCACCTCGGTGGGAAGTTTCTGCTGATCTAGGAAGAAAGCTTGGAGCCCCGGTATGGGAAACCATATGGTTTTCGTAACGGGAAACACCTGGAAGGAAGGACTAGTCGAGCTATGCAGAAGCAATCGCCCGTCTTGTGGACAAAATGAGAACAAGATCCGGAACACTCGTTTCATCTACTACCCAAGACATGACTCCATGGGAAGATCGATGACCATGCCACCACACACGGAGATGAACCACTATGTAGCACACCGGGACTTCAGGCTTACAAAACCCGCAGGGATTTGGACAACGCCCTCGCCCTTCGCCAAGCACCATAACCGTGAAGACGAAGAATTCCCCCCTGAAGAGTAGTATCATTAAAGCACTATCGTAGGTGTGAGTTGTATCTGTCCCTTTGTATCGTAGAGCGATGAATGGTTCTTAAAACCAACGGTGTGTTAGCTTTGTAATGTGTGATGATTGGTATGAATGAAAAAGTGTTGTTGGTTTCTACCCCCTCAACACTACTCAAGTTTTGAACTTTTTGAATTTAACTCAAACAAACCATAAAAATTTCCCTCTTATCTTATCATTTACTCCAATAATCAGATGGCCCCACCAAACCAATGCCAACCAAGACGCAATGATGCGGATGATCCAGGATGATGATGGAAGATGCGGCTGTGAGGAAATGAGACAAGCCAACATTGCTGCACTGCAACAGATAGCTCAGAACAATCAAGGCCACGGAAACCATGATCACCCAGGATCAAGGCAGAACTTTGAACACCAACCCTCCCATGTTCAGCAAGGCCGAAGAGCCCCTAGATGCTGATGATGGCTCGGACAATGGAACAACCAGGAAGTTGCGGGAGTAAGCCGTCGAGAAAGTACTATTCGCCACCCACTACCTATCAGGACCTGCCAGAGCCTGGTGGACAAGTGCCCGTGCAATGAATGCGGGGCAAATGATGACTTGGGAAGACTTCAAACTCAAGTTCAGCAAATATCATGTGCCCCAAGGACTGATCAAAAGATGAGAGACGAGTTCCGCGAACTCAAGCAAGGAAGGATGTCAAGTGGTGGAATACCGCGACAGTTTCTCACTCGTCAAGTGCGCCGGATGAAAGACACCAATGAGAAGAGAAAGGAAAGATTTCTGAACGGACTGCATGACGAGATGCAAACGGTGTTAGTGAACATTCCGTTTGCTGACTTGGAAGCCCTCGTGGACTCAACCATCTGAGATGGAAGAAAGCTGCATCAGGCCAACGAGCAAGCGCGGGATGATGAACCAGAATGGACCCCACCATACCCAGAGTGCAACAACTCCTCGGAGGATTCACCCCAAGACACAACAAGCCCCCTGCTCAGAACTATCGCCCCAGCTACACCAACAACAACGGAGGACCTCCGAAGCCCGGAGGCAACCACAACAACAACAACAGCCACAACAACCACAGAAACCCCAACAACAACAACAACAACCCCAATGGTAACAACAACCCCCATCGCACAGAAGATGACAACACTTTTCCGTCACCCCAAAGACAAGTCAACAATGAACTGCTATGAATGTGGAGTTGTGGGTCACTACTCCAATGAGTGCCCCAAGAAGCTTGCCATTCTTGCCAACACATTGCACACGCTCACAACAGTGCCGCTTTGATTAAAAGAACAGAACAACGCAACGGCCGTCTCTACCACATGAATGCAGCCGAAGCACAGGAAGCACCTCAGGCCATGCCAAGTATGTTTTTCTGTTAATCCAATTGCTCAATCTCTCTTAGGAACCCAACTTTTCTTAAAATCTCGGGACGAGATTTGTTTAAGGGGAAAGGGTTTGTAACATCCCAAAAATTTAAAACAAAGATGAATTTCCTTTTTTCCAAAAATGAGAACCAACAAAAACTTTTATTAAATTAAGTTTGGTACCTAGTGAGCATGCTTATATATTGTGATATTGCCATGATTGTTTATTTATTGCATTGAACCTAATTCCAAAACCCTAAACCCTAATCTTCTCAAAACAAAATAGTATCAAATAAGAAGGAACTAAAATAAAATAAAATATGTGGGCATATAGCCCTAGTATGCAAACCTTGACTAATACCCTTCTTACTTTTCTAAATAGTGGTGAACCTTTGAGATACCCCACAAAACCCTAGACCTCACCCCTCTTCTCACTATCCATTATAAACAAAATAAAAAGAAATGAAATTAAATAAGAAAAGGGCCTATGTGCCTATGACTATTTTTGTGAAACTTCTACCTAGACCCTTCTACCTTGATTAGATGCTTTGAAAACATCCACAAACCTAATCAAGTACTTACCCAAGCAAAACCAAGGTGAAACCCAAAAGAAATAAAAAGAAATTCAACATATGCATAGGAGCATATGTGGCACATAGCCATTTTACCAAAACTTGACCTAAGCACCTCTACCTTGCCCAAATGGTTTGAAAACTTTACCAAACCCAATCTAACATTAAATAAACCCTGAACCATGACCTTTGATCATAGATAAAGAAAAGGAAATAAAAATATGAAATGCACATATGTGCATATGGCCAAAAATACAAATTTGAGCCAAAGACCACCAAACTTGTTTCCATTGCTTGGATTGCTTTCTTATATCCTTTTAAACCTCAACCACATCAATGGGATCAAGAAAAACCAAATCAAATTGAAAATAAGAGGATTTTCCAATACACATATGTGGATAGGGCCATTTTTACAAATCTTGAACTTAGACCCTTTTGGCTTGCACCATTAGTTGGAGATGGTTACTAAACACTTATAAACACTCTTGGAATCAAAGAAACTCAAATCAAATCAAATTTGAATTCAAATTGTGCTCACATAAGATAATGGTCAAATCTGCCAATTTTAACATGACACCAACTTTGAGCCCCTGTTTTGGAAGATTTCTAAACTAAACATTGCCAAGTCTTTGCACCTCATCCAAGACAACATCATGGTGAACAACTTTGCCCAAACACACTCCTCCAAACTCCTCTTGGATTCAAAGATATGATCAAGCAAAGTAGAGACATTGAAGCATATGGAAGATCAAGTGCCTTTTTGAATTTTTGCAAACCACTTCAAATTTGACCCCCACCACCACCACTCTACTCCAAATCTTATGCAATTCAAACCCACCAAATTTGACTCAAAAATTTCAAAGTGGAGTTCATGCGGTAATTTGGTTGAGCACCTTGGTGCACAACACGCCAACCCTATACATTACTTTGTCCAGCGATTTTGACCTAAACTCTCGACCCTTGGTCATCAAATGTACCTCGATCCTCTACACTCTGCCAAGCACCAAAGACAAGGAATGTTACAAGCCATCGTCACCATTTGATCAAAATAGTCCATGCCGTGGCATGCATGACCCCATGCCACCCTGTCACACAGTACTCTACTACCTCACCCACAGCCATTGGGACTCCCCATTCACGGCTGATCCACGATGGACAAGGTCAGAGCAGAGGCGATAACGCTCGAACGCAATGTGGTCACCGTCCTCGGTCTCGCCGGCGCGCGCATGAGCTTGGCCTGTGGCACGCAGTGCACCTGCCCGCCTCGTCATCTCACACCATCCACGACCTCTCCTTGCACACGACCTCTCGACGCGAACACGGTGGACATGCTCACTGCCCTCGCATGCTCCGTCACCGTCGCCATCGTCGCCGACCATCCGCCCACGGTACACGGTACATGGTGATGACGTCGCGCTCCCGTGCTCCAATTTCAACGCCAGGACGCCCGTCGTGTCCGCTGACGTCGCCAACCCTGCCGCACGCCGCCGTTGACGCCAGCCCACCGTGACCTTGAGACGTCGACGACCTGCCCGCTCGCCGGCCACCACCAATCTATAAAAGGAGGCATCCCCAGGATGATCCCAACACACCTCTCCTCCTCTCTCCTCTCCTGAACCTCTCGACTCCTTCCCCTCTCCATTAAGCTCGCACCGTAATTTCCACCGGAGCCCGCGACAACAACCAAGACGGAGCCACAAATCCGACCACCCGAGCCTCGGTACCTCGCTTCGCTCTCGTCCGCCTTCCACCCTGCACCGACGTCCAGCCTGCCGGAGCCCAGGTGACCCCTAGCAACCCCTCTGCCGCCGCCGGTTTGGACCTCTGGAGCTCGTCGCAGACGAGACCCACCACGGCCGTCGATCTTCCTTTCATCCAACGGCCCCGCTTCGCGTACCGCTTCGCGGCGTTTAAGTGAGCGACAGGTGGGGTAACCCCTGCCAGGCGACCCGCGAGCATCGCCAGCGTAGCTGGGCCGGCCCACCTCTCTCATTCTCCCCCTGGCCCGTTTCCTTTCCCGCCAAGCCCAATAGTTTGAATTCGGAATAATTCTTTTATTTGAAATTTTCTTGCAGATGCCATATTCAAAATTAAATATAATCAAATATACTGAACCAAATTTGATGAATTTTATATATTTGGAAAGCTTATGAAATTCTCTAAACAACTACACTGGTCTCGACCCTAGATTCATTGTAGAATTTATGTAGTAAAAATAACAAGGCAGGGCCTTTTCAAACTTCAAACATTTATTAAAAATCAACCATGCATGATTTTGAGGTGATTCAAATTCTCATAATTCACATTTCAAATACTCAAATTGTTTATGTAAAAATAGGATATGGGTACTGTATATGATCATGGGCTAGATTCAAATAGTGGCTATATGGCCATTTCTAGCTCATTTAAACTATTTCAAAAATAGTATTTAAATTATATGAGGTGTAGCATCTCATTTAAATCATTACTCCAAGTGATTCAATGTGAGTTGATGACACATGTATTCATGACCCATATGTTCTTACTTGAAAATATTAAATCATTCTCATAGTAGTATTTAAATTGTTCAAAACCACTTATTAAATCATATGAGATGTTTTGGTCTCATTTAAATCTTGTCTCAACTAAGTTAATATGAGGTAGAGACCATGGTCAATTAAAACTCATATTAAATTAGTTGATGATATTAAACCATTGCAATGTGTTATTAAAATGGTATGAGGTGCTCACCTCATTTAAATCATTTTCTTAAATGATAAGTGTGAAGAGGTTGACTTGGTCAACCTAGGTCACATATTATTCATGAGAGAAATTAACTCTTAATAAGATAATGAGAGGAAATTATTTTCTCAAAATAAATAAATAGAATCACTAATAAATATTACAATAAGAGGAAATTATTTCTCAAAGAATTAAATAGAAACCCTAAATTAATATTTGTAATGAGAGGAAATTATTTTTCTTTAAAAGAAAACAAAGTCAACCAACATGTTAAGAATGTGGTGATGCTAGAATAGCTTGTGTGAGCCATTTGTGTGATTAGTCTAGCACTTAAGTATTGTTTGGTGATTGTATACCTCGTATTCGTTTATAGACGCTAGTACCAAGGAGTACCAGGAGGAGGAGGTCTACTTTGAAGAAGAAGAGAACTTTGACCACTATACCACTCAAGGCAAGCTAATATTCTTGCAAGCTAATACTCTTGTTAAGTGCAAAGCTCTACAAGAGCAAGACACCACCACTTTTTACTTTATGCTTAATGATCCCATCCCAAGTTTTACTTTACAAGCTTTATTGCTTTTGGTTTATCAAAGTTTACTTTTTGATTCATGATTCACTTGGTCTAGAGTAGAACAAGATCATCAAATTTAGCCTAGAGCAATGAAAGCTAGATAGCACCCCTCATGATTAGATGCTAGTGCTAACAAATAAAATTGACTACTCTAGATGGGAACAGAAATGAAATGACTTTGAAAACCTTGGAATGATGAGTCATTCTATTGAAAGATTTTGAAGGTGAATATGACTTGTGAATGACGTGGTGAATTTTACAAAAACTGATGGTTGGGTTCGGATGCGATACCATTCCAATTTTGCAAGTACCCCCACAATACCTGATTATGGGTAAGGGCTTAACTGGAAGTTTATGTATCTTAGTATGGGTTCCCTCTAAACAAGCGTCATAGGGGTTATGCTAAGGCTGCCTCCGTTAAAAGTGAATTGATGTGAAATGACGTGAATGAGGTGAACCGTCCGGCCCAAGCTCAGGTGCGGTTCCCAGTGGTCCCTTGCACTTCAGGCCAAGCTCATGGGGAGAGGTGCCTATACTAGGGTATCTAAGTGAAAGGTTATGGTTGGTAGTCCGCACACGGAGTGTGATAAATCAGGGCCAGTTAACCTGACGGATTATTGCAAATGTTGTGGCACAAGTGTACGACCTCTGCAGAGTGTAGAACTATTCGAATAGCCGTGTCCACGGTTATGGACGGTTGGAAAGGCCATACTGTTCCGTCATCAGAACTTTTCAAAAATGTGACATGTGAAGGGTGACTTGTGACTCGAAAGGTGAATGGTGAATTTGACTTGAATCACAACAGAGTTGTGGGAATGACACTAATGTTCCCACTTGAGTTAGTTAGCAAATGAAGAGTCTTTTACTAAATGCTTATGAAATAAAATTGGCTTTATGCAAATAAACTTAGAGCTTAGCACCCCCTTACCATAGTTGATAGTGCTTACATTAGTATTAGTGTGCGAGAGTACTTTAAAGTACTCATGGCTTTGTCCTGGCTATTCAAATGGCCGGACTATGAAGGAGAACAGCAGTACAAGGAAGATGGACAGCAGGACGTCTACGACAACTAGGACTACTCCTGACGTCAACAGTTGCCTGTGGAACAAATGGACCATGACCGCTACTTCGCTTCCGCTATGTGTTCTGTTTGTTGATCAATAGATCAACTATTTGTGTAATTGGATCTCTAGATCCACTATGTTGTAAAGACTGGATCATGTGATCCCTTGTTGTAAGACGATTATGGGTTGTAATGAATGATGTGTTGTGATATCAATCTATTATGTCTCGCAAAAACAATATTCCTGGGATTGCGATGTATGGCATAATAGGCATCTGGACTTAAAAATCCGGGTGTTGACAAGTAGAGCCCCTCCGGTGATGATTCCCCTCTTCGGCAGGGTGCCGGAGATGATCTCCTGAATCCCCCGAGATGGGATTCGCGACGGCGGCGTCTCTGTAATGTTTTCCGTATCGTGGCTCTCGGTAGGGGGTTTCGCGACGAGAGGGCTATTTGTAGCGGAAGGGTAGGTCGGGGCGACGAGGGGCCCACACGGGGGCGGCCGGGCCCCCGCGCCGCCCTGTGTCGGCGCCTCGTGGCCCCGTTTCCTTCGGTCTTCGGAAGCTTCGTGTAAAAATAGGACCACTGGCGTTGATTTCGTCAATTAGAATATTTCCTTACTAGGATTTCTGAAACCAAAAACAGGAAGCAATCGCACTTCATCTTGTTAATAGGTTAGTGCCGGAAAATGTATAATAATGCTGTAAAGTATGTATAAAACATTCAAATATTGTCATAAAAGTAGCATGGAACATAAGAAATTATAGATACGTTTGAGACGTATCAATAGCATACTATAGTCTTGATAAATAAATTGATGGATTCTCCGCTACATGTGGGGTGGTACAATTACTGTAGATCCTTCTCTGCTAATTGTGTTTGGGGTCATTTCAGCTTGAGTTTCCTGATTGTTTTGAACTGTATCCCTCGTTTTTTCCCTTCTTTGTTAATTTGTACTTGAAATTAAACATAGTTTTTATTATTTAAAGTAGTTTGATAATTTGTTTTTTTATAATTATGATATTGTAGCAGTATATATTACCTGAACCTATAGATTTTGATTTTTGGTTCTTTTTTGGTTTAGGAAAATAGAATACAAGATGCTTGTTTGTACAGTTTTTCAAAGTGTGTTCACCACTGCCACAGTGTGAGCATTTGTAGAACTTGTTTTTCTTTATTTTCCCCTTTATTGTCTTCATCCTTGGGCGTCCTCTTGTGTGAGCATGATCAGGGTTAAGTATATCAATTGTTGCACTTGAACCATCATGCAGTAATGTGTTGAACAAGTTTGAAACTGTCCTTGTTGATGTGGGCTGATATGTTGGTTGTGTTGAGACCGAGAGTTTTGGGTGAGGAAAAAGTTGAGATTAAGTAGGGGATCGAGCTAGAGAGCTTCACCTTACTTACCTATCAAGAAAATTAGGTTTAGGTGAATGAAGGGGTGGAAATGAGGTGGGAAGGAGGAGCAACACGACCAGATTCAGATTTAGTGGGAGGTGGTGGTGGAAGAATGTTGGGGAAAGTGAGTGTCACATGTGGGGCTGGGGGAAAAGGCAGAAAATGGTCCTAGGTTAGCAGTGGCACACCACTTAGTAGTGCGCCATTGCTAGGTGGGATAGCAATGGCGCACCATTAGGTGGCGCGCCACTGCGAACCTGGCACCAGCAACCTCCCTGGTCCCACCACGTGTGCATAACCTACCAGTGGCGCACCTCTGAGTGGTGCGCCATAGCTAGTAGTGGCGCACCCCTACCAGTGCGCCATTGATAAGATGCTTACCTGTAAACCACCCCTCCCCCAAACTTAGCAGTGGCGCACCCTATAGTGGTGCGCCATAGCTAGGTGAGATAGCAATGGCGCACCACTATGGGGTGCGCCACTACTAAGTTGGGGGAGGGGGTGGGATCTGGTCGCACTTTAGGGATGATGCACCCCATAAGCAGTGCGCCACTGCTATATTGGTACCAGTGGAGCACCATTTTTTGGTGCGCCACTGCTAACTAGTAGTGGCACACTACTTTTATGGTGCGTCACTGACACCCTTCTTACGGCTAGGCCTTTTCCTAGTAACGAGACGATAATGAGTGAAGCATACATGCATCTGTAACTTCAGAAAACAAAAGAAACACGAAAAACCAAATTGAAAATATAAGATTATACAGGGAAAAAACCATGTAAAATCATACTTTATCACTAGATGATAAGCTATTCCCAAAGCTATCCACATTTGACAAACCAAAATCAGCATCATAATCTGATGAACCAACACATTTCGAATTCCAATTGGATAAGTCGTTACCAAATCTTCTTCCAGTATGACCACTACACAGGAAGAAAATAGAAAAAGTCAATGGACAAAACATATTAGACACACCTAAAAAAGTGAAATGATATCAGGCTAGCGTATGAAATATGAAGTGGAGTACTAGCAAATAGAAACAGTGGAGAACATCATATGAACTAGACGAGAAAGTCTATTTACACATTTATCGTTGAAAACACAGAGAATTAGCCTCTTATAAAAAAAGAGGAATAGCAGATAATTTGTACAAATGCTGAAGCAATATCCGAAACAAGAAACATAGGAGCAAACATTTCTAGACTACTGCTCAACTTGCCGACAATTACGTATATTACAACCACATAGGAGCAGAACCAGATAGTAAAAAACATTGGAAAATATAGTTCAAAAGCTTATGGTAAAACATTAGAAACATATGGTTAAATGGATAGCGGTGACATGATCCTAGGTGAGATGGCTTGTTCTTAAGAAAGCGTATAAAAAATAGCTAGGGCCCCTTACTTACAATATAGCATGCTGAGCGCCTCACTTATTCATACAAAAAAAAGTCGATATACTCAAATGGTTCATGATTAGTTGCTCAACCTCTCAACTAGTTGAGTTGAACAAATCTAGTCATCAGCCAAATTAAAACTCATATACTAGTCGAGCTACTACTCTATGGACTAATAATCCACGAATGAAGGAATACCAACTGCTTGAAAAAACCTGGATATAGCAACTATCTGACAAATCATGGATACTGAAAAGAGATCATCTACAAACCACCAAAAATGAACACAAAAACATTACAGATCAAACTTCAGACCACTAACATAACTACATACAACCTTCCAACACACAAATAAATCCTGTAAACTAAAACAGAGCACTTCAAACTTTATGATGATAACCTACAAGCCTAGATAAAAATATAGAACTGAGAAAAGATACATACAACCTATTCTTCAAAATCATGCTGCAAAATAAGCATAGAAGAAGGTGATCTATCTACCTGGACCTGACAATGCCCATATGGCCATTGACAGCCTAAGGAAAGCATTTGTCGAAAAGGAGAAAAAAGAGAGAATGGATGACACAAAGGTAAAATGCAATCGGTGTCCTTCCAAACTATTTTTTTTACCTAATCCAGCACTCCCCAATACCCACTCACTCACCGAAGACCACGATCAGCTAACATCATAACAGGGAATACTAGCTAGCTCTTGCGAGAGACACAACTAAAAATTTGACGTGTATGCGAGAGTGGCATCAAATAGAAACATTCTTAATTGTCCAGGTTATACTTAGTATGCAAACTAACATAGCCGAGATAGACACAGGTGAAGTGATACTGATGATTGGTGGGAATATAAAATGAAGTAGGTAAATAAGATACTAGGAAAACATATAACGCAGAACGAAATCAACATTACCATCTGAGCAAGCTTCAAGACACCGACCCTTAACACTACATCTATCTCGCTACCTCCAACTACAAAATCAGCATCACCATCTGAGCAAACTTCAAGACACCGACCAGATGCAGAATGAAACCACACACCTAAAACCGAGCGCCCAAACTACAAATTAACATCACCCATCAAAGCAAGCTTCAAGATATCGCTCAGATAGAACGAAACTACACAGCTAAAATCGAGCAGCCAAAAACAAAACAACATCACTATCTGAGCAAGCTTTACGACACCGACCAGATGCAGAGCGGAACTACACAAAAATAATGCTAGAAAAATAACGACTCATCAAATAATCTCCGATGCAGCTCCTAAACAACGTACAAACTACCACACGTACTTGTTCAATCGGATGATAAGAACCTGCATGAACAAATTAGCAAAACAAAAACACAAAAACGTGTTGCCGTGTTTAACTAGATGGTGCTTGAGATGTAGATCGAGCCATGATTCCGTGAATCCACTATATTTCAAGTGAAATCCCGCCACCAACATCAAACAATAGATGCATGACAAAAAGGGTAGGACAGAGAAAGGGAAAAGGGACAGAAATTACCCATCTCGCATCCCGCAAGCTTTCCTTGCGTGCTCGAGATCCCCTAGCCTCGACTAAGAGGACGGCCATCACCCTTCCGAATCTTCATTAGCGGCGACCGCGGCATCAACCCACCACCAGACGATGACAGAGCGTGTCGACGCTTCCCGGCATGACGTGCCCCAACCTCCGTCGGGCTAAGAGGACACGCCGTCTGCGCATGGCCTGCCCCATCAGCCAGCGGAGCAGAAGGATGCAGCACAACAATGCCTCGGCGACGCCGGTGAGAGCAGAGAGAAAGCAAGGTGCATGGGAGAATGAGAGGACGACGAAATTCGGGCAGGATAAATGAGGGAAAAAAACAAATGAAATGGAGACTAAACCTACGCCAAGATCCGTGTAAACAATCGGACGATCCAAAAAGTAGTTGTTTGCAAATTGAAAAACAACTAGCTATTTGAAACTTGCTAGCTGTCGTCATTTGATTAGTCCAGGAAATCTGTCTGTTTCCCAATTGAACTCCTATGTTTTTAATTGACGCGTCGCTAATTTTGCGACAAAAGCTTCATACGCATTACACAACCCGCAGTCCATGTCTTGGTCTACCACTCGCTCCCCCTCTCGCTCTCGTTTGGCTCGCCACCGCTGCAGTCCACTCTTCTCCCTCCCTTCGCATCGCCGCGCTCCTCTCCACCTTCCCGCTGCACTCCCCTCCTATGAAAAGGCTGGACTTTCGATCCAATCCCACGTCGGCGAGGCCAGATCCAATGACTGCTATCGTCCATCGTGACGTGACGGCAAGGGAGCAGCACTCCCCTTGCAAGAGGGGATAACCAGAGGCAGTCTCCGAGCCGTCGTCTGGAAATGGCGGCCTCTAGACCGGCAATGGCAAAAGGTCTTGCAGTGGATAAATCTCGAGGAAACAAGGAACTCCATTATAAACCTTATATCCGTGGCTGAAGTCACACCATGCCCAACTTTGAATCGGAATAAATTGCCTCTTTTTAGTACTTCAAATATACTTGCATGTGTGTCATTAATCTTATTGGCCCAAGACAAATTAGCTCAAATATTTTGTGTGAAAAACTAGAAAAATACTTCATTGTTAAGGCATTGTAAAGTTAATAGAAGTAGCATTTTTTGAAGTAGTGTTTGTTTTTTATGGTTGTTACAGAAATAGGAGTAGCTCAACATTGATAATGACAGCTACATTATGTCCTGACACAAATATACATCTCCATTATTGTCATCATTGTGACCAGCAACTGTATATGCTGTGGGTGTTGATAATTAATTTGCTGGCACTAGCTAACTGAAACTTTGTGACTAGTGAAAGCTATATTTTACATGCTCCCTATTTTACCCCTGGTCATTGTACTGCTATCTATTTTTTCTAATATTATGTTCACGTTTAAAATATTTATATCTGAAGGTGGTCGAAACAATCATGCTCCAGCAGTACCAGTTGTTGCTCTAGGAACTCAGAGTGGGACTAATGCAGTAGACAAATGAGCTCAAAGAGGTTGACATGGAAGATAGGAACAAATAAGCTTTGATTTCATTGCTGCTGCAGGAAACATTGGTGATGAAGGAAAATAACATTTTTTCCCCAAGAATACGCAAAAAAGCCTCTGGGTTCCATTTCATTGCAGGGGTGGACCTAGGGAAAAGCAGAGTGTTCGGTTCACATGGACTAGGTGCACGCAGCATGCATGCCAGGGTTGGCAGGACGGAAAGCAACTGTGTGGTTGTTTGTCAGTATCGTGATACAGATACTAATATCTTACGATACTAAGATTTCACCGGGTTGAAACAATGCATTGTGTATCCCAATCCGGTGGTATCGTTGTCAAAGTGCGATACCATGCTTAAATCGGTAGT
Source organism: Lolium multiflorum (assembly GCA_030979885.1). NCBI lineage: Eukaryota > Viridiplantae > Streptophyta > Magnoliopsida > Poales > Poaceae > Lolium > Lolium multiflorum. The sequence continues at coordinate 197,000,765 of CM061747.1, forward strand.
ATCCCGATACTTCCACGACAAGCGATACCATGCATCATGTAAAACTAGCAAAAAAAATTAGTTAACATGTTGACATCAGTAAACCCTATAAGCGTGTAACCGTTTCACTGGTTTCTTGTTTTGAACTAAACTTATTGTTTGCCACCTCTACATCCCTTTTGTGATGTTGGGCTGTGATATATCACTCCCTTACGATAAAAATATGACATGCCAATATGTTTTCTAGAAAAATGTGCTAGGTAACTATTGTATTTAATATATAGATTTAATATATTTTTAGAAAAATATAAATCTCATAGTACCATGATACTACGATACGATACTGTCGACGGAAAAACGATACTACCTAGTATCCAGAACTGGGTACCAAGAGAGTTTTCTAGGGCCACACGTCAGTGAACACCGCCTGTAGCCTGGTGCAGGGACCGAGTTCCGTATTCTGAGTGGAAGGATTAGATGCAAAAGCTTCCCATTGGTTGTCTTCCGAAATCACCGTTTTCCCGCCAAAATGCTAATGGGCGGCCAGGCCTCTGAGAGAGGCAGGGCGCTCAATAACTTAACGTCTCAGAGCAGAACGCGCCTTTGTTCAAACAAACTCAACAGGCTTTTTTCTTCTAAAAAGAAGTATTCCTAAAACAAAGGAGCCTATTGACAAAACATCTTGGGAGTCATTTTCTTGAGATATTTAGGTATGCAATAAGTATAAGTAAGCGCATACATAGCTAAGCTTGCTATCACATCTCCTCTGTTATCATCAGATATTGAACTTATATAGTGAAGCAATAATCAATTTGTCACAGTCGTCTCACACAGTAGTGGATGGCAGGATGGGTAAGCAGAGAGATCAAAGATAATATTTATCATAAGAGAATCAAACAGAGATCCCTAAATAGGACTTCTCATGAGAGAATTAAGCCGTGCGAATGTATCGGCCTTTTTCCCATGAAAGGATGATGAACAATTGTCTTCCAAGTAAAACACATAGCGTACGGTGTTCTCTGAACATGCTGATTGAATAGACTGATTCTAATTGAACATTCTAGCGTGGACTGAAAGTCAGGCAGAAATTCCCACAGATTCGCCAAAAACTTACATGATAAGTTCATCAGCTAACTCCAGCAAACATAAACTTCTCCAAACATTCTCCAAAATGACAGTACGCTAAACTAGCACAGTCAGCTTCCTACCTGATCAGAAGATTTGAATCTGTGAGTTTTAAGAGAGAAAGGAAACATTAGGGGCTGCTGAAAGAAACATACGAACAGAGTGAACAACATGAAAAATAATCAGAAGTATCTGACTAAACAGGAAGGCTACTTGAGTCCATCTATGTCTGTATCATTATTGCTGCAGAATATTGTACCATTAGCACTTGTTAATCTATGTCAGTAGTTGATGATATTTCAGGAAAGGAAACATGATCTACATGCAGACAAAAATGCCCATAGGCCCCCTTCAGGCTCTTATACAGTATTCAGTAGCACGATGGTCAGAATAATGAACACAGGTAGGCATCAGCCCCAAAAGAATAGGTACAAGTCATCCTTCACACTACTGTACTTCTATATGCGATGGTTTGAACAATCCATAGTGCCGCACTTAATCGGGCCTGCTAGTTCAGCAAGTACTGATAAGTGATACACTGGATTGGAAGATTCATGCTAAAATACCTTTCAGCAGTATGGCAAGTTGCTTGCAAGACAATTTCTCATCAGTATCAAAACTGTGGAATATGACTGGTTTTATGTCTGAACAAATGTCTAGTTCAAGAAAACACTGACTAGAACTCAACCGGAGACGATCAAGTATTGACTATTAAGAAGGTTAATATATTGGACTACAGAGAGAAGCAGTTGAAAATAGTGATAACTGGCTAGATATGCACAACATTGTTCTTCTAGGTTATAAAATGCATTGGCTGAGTAACAGATGTAGGCAACAAGAATGCATCACTGTAGATATGTGAATGGATGATGTTCAGCCAAAAATGCATTAACAAAGAAGAATTAGCGAAGAGAAAGTACCCAGAGATTCATTAGCTGGTAAACAGGTACCCTTCAGGTCTTTGGGTGTCTGTCTGAACGAACCAGAACATCTGCCAGAGTCTTGTTTTTTCGGACGTCATTCTTGCCTAAAAAAGATTCATTTGATCAGCGTACAATATTTCAAATAACAGTCACAACACTAGCAAAAATAATTATAACAGTATAGATTTCTCTTAGTTGCAAAAAGCAAGGTTATCAAGAATTCAGCAAATGGTACACATAAGCCATAACAAAACGATAATCAGAGGAATACATTATTTTGAAGAAAAAACTTGACAAGTCAGTCAAATAAAGTAGTGTATAAGAGTGATTAAAATGGATAAAAAAAATACTCAAATCCTTAAGGAGCCTGTGCTGTAAATTAGAAATTCATAAACAGCAGATAACTCTAAATCATGCTTTATACTGGAAATTCGAGCTTGCAACAAATCACCAAATGGGGCTGCCGGTATTAGCTGCTTTAGCAGTCAATTACTGATAAGGGGCAGAAGATAGCCACTGGTTCAATTGTTCAGATTAAAATTATTGCCGCCAAGATATATCAGATACATCCCATGAAAATCCCAACAGTAATGAACTCATTTCAGAAATAGTGTCAGGGAAAAGATGTAAAACATCATAACTGAGAATATGTATGACCATTTATAAGAGTAAACTAAGCTACAGTGTACTATGAAGGCAAACACAGCTTACAATATTGCAGTTCTAAAGCTAAATCACACATACTAACACATAATTGTTTCAAGATAATTTATTATGACCAAGGAGGCAACAGCAAACATGATTAGAAAACCAGTGGGTTGAAATGCCTGAAGAAACATATGGAGAAACTGCAGACATGCTCAAGAGCACAACCAATGTGGCACACAAGGGGCCAAACACACATGAATTGAACTTAACACATATGGGAGGCCTCATCAATGTAAAACTCATGCCTTAAGAAATGGTTTGCATCTAAAGAGAAATGTGTCACCTGGAATCGGGGTTGATCCGAGAAATGAGGGGAGCACACATGGCAGAACGAAGCTTGACTCGCACTTGCTTGGATGAATGCCACTACCTAGCGCCATAGACTCAACCGGCCTCTTCCAGCGAATGTCTGCGCTAACACAGAATCCTTTGCCCACGGGCACATTGAGATACAGCAAGTCGGCACTGAGTGGATCAATAGCAGCAAGCAAAGGCATCGCCCTGGATTCGGAACAGAGAGTTCTCCACGAAACCTGATGCTCCAGCATCCAGCGGCCACTCTCTTCGTCGTCCAGGGTGAAGGATTTGATGCGGAACGGCTCCTCCTGAGAAACCTCCACAAACCGCAGCGCCCCGTCGCTTACCCCCACGCGCCGGTGCTTCACAAGCTGCCTCATTTCTTCCTCGCCCTGCTGGTCGGGAATCATGATGTCTGCTGGCAGCTCGAAGGGGCAGAGCTCAGGCCGGTCGCTGAACGGGTCGACGCAGACGGCGCCCCAGCTCACGTCCACCCACCAGAGGCGGCCTCTGAAGTCCAGCACCTCTTGATTCATGTGCATCCGGCGCCCAGGCGGCAGAGGGGACGGCAGCACCAGCTCGTCCCACTCCCCTGTCTCCGAGGAGAGCCGGCGCAGCAGGAATTGCCGCCCGCCGTCGAGCAGGCTGAGCTGCGCGGCGGCGTACCTCTTGGGCGGCCCGCGCCCCCCGCCGTCGGCCTGGGTGAGGAGGCCCGTGGCGGCGGAGAAGGCGTTCTCCGTGCCGTCGAAGTCCGGGAGGCGGACCATCTCGCCGGTGACGGGGTTGCAGACGAAGCGCGCGACCCGCACCGGGTCGTAGAAGGAGCGCGCGTACACCTGGTCGAACACCTCGAAAGGGACGGGGGACGGGACCTGGTGCTTGAATAGGGCGAAAGCGCTTGCGCGGTTCTTGTAGGTGCCGACCAGGAGGAGGCCGTCGCCGCTCGCGGCGAGGACGTTGCTGCCGAAGACGTTGATGAAGTTGGCGTCGGCGCTGGGCGGACGGGGGGCGTCCAGGCCTGAGCCCTGCTTGGAAGGCGGGGGCGCGTCGCCGAAGAAGTTGACGGGGACGCCGTCGGTGCTTGCCGGGAGGGGTTCGAGACCGAAGGCCTGCCTGGGGATGGAGACGCGGGAGGCGAGCGGGGGCGGGGCGAGCGAAAGGGACGCGCTTTGCGCGGACTCCTCCGCCGAGGAGATGCGGTAGATCATCGCCCACGAGGGGCGCGAGGCGGCGGTGGAGAGGGAGCGGCGGAGGAGGCGGGGGAGGCGACGGAGCGGGAGCAACATCTCGGCGGAGGAGACGGTGGATTTGGTGAGGCAGCAAGGCGAGCGGAGAGAGGGTTTTGGTGGAAACTGGAGAAGCCGAGCAGAGGAGGAGTGGGCTGGTTCACATGGACTTGGTTCGTGCGGGGACTTGGTGTATCCGAACGTTTCTGGTCTGGTATTCTAGCAAGGACACTGGACACCAATCATCAACCACAATTGTTTCTCAAAAGTGGAAGATCAAACACATCCTTTTTTTCTCCAAAAATAATCGAACATATCTATGGTTATCATGGTAGCTCGGTATTTTTAGGTATAGAAGCAACTCATAACTTACATGCTCGGTCTCGTCCTCCGCTTAATGGCTATTCTCCTACTCGCTATGATTTTTCTGCCGTCCTTGAGCCAACTCTTATCGGCGCCGGATTCCACGAACAATCGTGCTAGATTATTTCGTCGTTCCGCATGAAGTTTTCACCCGCGGCACCGATCTTCATGGCTGGCCCAACGTTTTTGGCATGCTTATTTGAAAATGAACCTAGACGGCTTGTTGTTAATTGGACTCCGTTGGGTCGAGTAACTATGTACCGAGGGACTATTTATGTGTAACCTTTCTATTCTCCTACTCTTTCTCCAAAGAACGCCGAGAAAACTGAGGGTAGAGATGCCGCCCATCCCTCCATGAAAGATTGCTGCACTAGCCAATTAATCCAAAAGTCCGAACTGATGGAAAGAGACTAGGCACTGTATTTATATTCAACACTCCCCCTCACGTCTAGGCTATTTTAGTCCTTAGCGTGGGTTCGGTGCGGTTCACAGAATCTTTTTTTCTTTTGTTTTTAAAACTGCGTGAGCAAGGTCTTGAACTTGAGACCTCTTGGCTCTAATACCATGAAAGATTGCTGCACTAGCCAATTAATCCAAAAGTCCGAACTGATGGAAAGAGACTAGGCAGTGTATTTATATTCAACACTCCATCATCTCCACGCCCCCAAAAGCAACAATGCCTGCAAGCATGTCCATTGCCGCAAACTCTCTGGGCGTAATTGGTTGCTCGCAAGGCCGTTTATTGCTTTCACTAGGCCGAAAATCGGACGATTGGTTGGCAAGGTCAAATGGAAAAACTGTAGAGCACGATGTTAAAGCGACCCAAAGGTTAGCCCACAAGGAACGCTCGATTCAGCCGTTTTTTTTTTGGACATGTGTTGGCGAGCGCAAATCGGCCAAACTCCTGCGCGGGGAAAACGCGGTGGAAATGGCGAGGGATGCAAAATTGTTCCGCGTTTAGGCGTGCAAAGTAGCCACACCGCCTGCCATAGTAGGTCACCATCTAACGAAAATGAAATCCCCTAAGACAAGAAGGCGACGGGGACCGTCTCCGTCCCGTTGTCCTGCTGGTGTTAGAGTGCCCAATATACTGGAGTGGCGGCCCATCCTGGCCTCCATAAACCTATGATCCCCTTCGTCTTCGGCTCCGGCAGAATAAAGACGCCTTCAAAGAAGACTGTAAGCTCGAGCAACCCACTCCCTCCCTACTGTTACTGCTTTAGCCTAGATTCATGCCAATTTGGGTTATGATTTGGTTGCCTTGCTTTATGAATCACCGACAATTTAAGTGTATTATAAATTATATTTATATCTTTCTCTGCAGGCTAGCGTTGTGTCCTTGAAGGAGAAAATCAGATTTTATGATTTTCCGCACACTTCATGGACGACGTCCATGCATGGTTAATCTGCTGTCCCATTTCCAGCTAAAATTTTCCAGCAAGTTATGTCAAAAAAATTGTGGGCGTTGTAACTAATAAATGCTTTTCACGGTTCTTTTCTTTTTTATCAGGTAGAACCGCAAGATGGTACCTTTCATGCAATGAGCACAAGTTCATGAAAATTAACAAAGAATTCTCCAGAATTGATAGTTTTGGTCTATCCAGTTCACACATTTTAATTCGCTAACCAAAATAAATCCTGATATGCATTGGCAATATCAACACCCCTTCTGTCTAGGCAGCATTGTAATCATGGATTCATGGTCTGAAAACTGAAATGATCGATGGCGTCCTAATCAAGGCACTAAAAATTCGACCCTCTTCCTCCTATAATTATGATTATTAGTCTTTGCGTCATTTTGAATTCTCCTATGTCCTTGATATATACGTGCAGCTATCAATCACATTTCTTTGTCCCTTCCGTCTCACCTTCGGCATCCCATTGTTCATCAAGGATGTTCCTTTTCTGTTTTCCCATTTTCTTTCTTCTCTTTAATCTCATTGATGCCAATATTAGGTAGCCAACTGACTTACTTTTGTTTGTTTCAGAGATTACTGTGCTCATTCCAGCAACACATAGATACAAACAGAGTACTCAGTGGTACGTCCAAATAATCATTACTTCGTCACATCTCTCACTCATACCTTAGGGATGGGTAAGCAGGTGAGGTCCCTAATCAAAATTACTCAAGAGGGGGTATAAAAACATTAACGTATTTCCTTGCAACCAAAAAGCATATTGATTCAGTTGAGTGGTTCTACTAGAATGTCTAGTGTGAACTTAAAGTCCAAACCAACTTCCAGATTCCGAAAAACACTAGTTCATGAGCAAACTCCCAGAACTCTGAACTTCTCTAGCTTTCCGGCTAAATGGGTGTCTGCAAAACTGCCACCATCAGCTACTACTTGATTGTTAGATTTAAGGAACCTGAAAACAAAAACATTGGAGACGTTTGAATATATACATAGAAGTGGAATGAGGGGCAGAGTAAAAGGAGAAAGGGAAAATTAATCAAAGTAAACAGAAGTCCGTCTACATGTGTCCATTTTAAATAGAATCAAATAGTGAGTTGTCATTTTGATAATAACCATTTCTTGTTTGCAGCAGAAATACCCAATGGATTATTCCGAAAAGGGATTCAAATTGTCAATCGATGCACACAGCAGAAATACCCAATGTATGATCACTTGTTATGAAATAGCAAGCTTCAGCTTTAAGCTTGATCAGTTGGTGATAATATTTCAGGAAAAGGAAAAGACAATGCTGAATTGGACATTATGGTGGCAAGACTAGGCATCCTTCAGGTTCTTATCAATGATTTATTGACCAGTTTGTAGTCCTGCACTTAATATGTTGATCATGCCTGCTAGTTCAGGAACACTTTTAGGTGAAGGAATCCAGTTCAGCAAACACTAATGCTCCTGGATAAAAGGCCCATGCTAAAAGACATATCGATAGTTTTCAGCAGCCCTGCATGCTTCTGCCACAAGACTCTACAGTCGGAATAACAAGTTCAATTTGCACGCTTAGCATTGTACAGAACAATCTGTGAAGATTAAAGATTTGAGCATGTGTACAACAACGCTTGGCATAGACACACTGAATGACTGGAATGTAATAATATGTACTAGACTACTAGCATTGGTGCCAAACATATTACTAGTTCCAATAAAACACAAACAAGAACTTGAGCAGTGGCAGGCCGGTATTAATGATAACACCAGATTAGGGACTCACCTATATTAGTAGTAATTGGCAAAAAGTTCACAACATTGCTCTTTGAAATCATAAACTGAATGGGTGACATACAGGTAATGATGGATCGATAAAGAAGCATGAGCTGAGAGATATAAAGAATATAGTACCCGGAGATACATCAACTGGTAACTTGGTACGCTTCATTTCACGTGGTTTCCGCCCGAGCGAACCAGGACATCTGCCAACGTCTTGTTTTCCTCGGTAGCCTTCTTACCTGAAAAGGAAAATCCATCTGATCAAGGCACACATACTTGAACAAATTATGATCTTTGATGACCGGCAAAAATTTAGTACAGGCGCACGAGACCTCTAGGCACATGTAAATGTAGAATTTTCCAGTGTAACCATTTCAGCTACATGGCACTTTGGAATTGAGAACTCGAGTTCCAAGTGCCATCACCATTTCAAACCCAAGTGTTAGAGGTGTATCTTACTCCTAGACTTTAACTTATATGTTAGTAGGGTATCTTGGAGGCAAAGATGTTAACAGTCACACAGCTGCTATTATGAACCTCCAAAGAAACCTACGCCATTTAATTGCTACAAGATATGGATAGAAATAATTCTGAGCCATTGCTATTGTCTAGTTATGTAGAGAGAAACATTACACATTGCTATTGTCTGGTTATGTAGAGAGGATGTGCATCATATTCCTTGACTGGAACTTCTAGCATGATATTTTAGTGTATTAATAAGTCAGATGTGTCACATTTTCCCCTACACCATACTGATTAACAATCACAACATATTTGGAAGCTCTGCAGAACTTTTGTTCCCCATCCAAATCGTTGGCAAATATACTGCAGTTATTATATAGAAACAATTCTGATCGTCTAATCGTTTGATCAACATAAATAGAGCGGCTTTACTCGACAACTCCCTCATTATGATCTGAAGAAAATACTGCTCTAGGGATACTTGTAAACAAATTAACCCTTTGAAATACGGTCACGCTGGAAACAACTGATGCCCAATGCACCTCAAGCAGAAGAGATTCAGAGTTTATATATGTAAAAACTAAGATGTTATGTGAACATTCAGAAAACTAGCAATTGGTTCGATCTATCGATTACCTGCAGCATCAGGGATCCGGGTCGATTCAAGCCACGGCGGAAGCACGCATGGAACACAGCACCCAGTGCCTCTGTGCAGAGCACTCCCAATCACCTCCTCCCGGCCCATGTCCACGGCAACGCTGTGCCTGCCGACCATCAGGTAGATGACACTGCCGTTGAGCGGGTCGAGAGCGCCGATTTGCGGCGTGATCTTCTCCAGCAAGGGAAGCCAGGGGTGATCACCGTCAGCCCAGAGGCGGCTGAGCGCCACGCGGTGCTCCAGCGTCCAGCCGTCGTCGCCGAGAGCGAAGTAGCTGAGCACGAACGGCTCCCGATCCGACACCTGCAAAAGGTGGGATGGGAACGGCGTCGCCCCATTGGCTGCGCGAGCTGCAGGTCCTGTAGGATCTTTCGCAATAATGCTACACATACGGAGAGCTACGGACGATTTACGCGATGACAAGGATGAAATCCGACGTGGGCGTGGATGCTGAACGAGAGAAGAAAAAAAACAGAGCGCCCCGCTAACTGCCGCTAAAAATCCCGCTAATTATGCACCAAAACCTGCAACTTCACCGCTGCATGTAGATTTTCCTTTCGTTCAGATTTTTCGTTCAGATCGACCAGGCACCAGGCCGAGCTGCCTCCATCGCGCCGTCATGAACGTCCAGGCCGCGCGTCCATAGCTCGCCATCTTCCTAAACCTGCAGATAGACCTCGTCGTCGTGCAGCCGGCCGACCGGCGCGTGGTCGACGGACCAGCCCGCAAGTACCTGGACACACGGAAGGCGAGCATCTCACACAGGTTTGCCCTCGTTCAGATCAATCCAATTAACCCTTCTTGACTTTTGCTACAGCCTAAGATTAATTACATCAGCGATCCTAACCGAGGGTGCAGAAAAGTTGCAGCAAACGAAAATAAGAAAATGTCAAATCAATGTAACATGGTTGCATGCTTAATGCTTATTCCTATGTAGCATATGGTGGCCAAGAGATCGGATCATGTAGACTGTTTATGGGGAGAGAGGGATATTGCAGTGCTATAGGCGTATACATCAGTCATATGGTTCAGATCTTGTATGCAGATTAACAAGAGTACATCATGTGTAATACTTTTTATTATCATTCTTTTTTGTATCTCATTACATACTGATAGAGAAGAAACCTGATAATTAAATACTTTGTGATTCGTAGGTATGGATGATCGAACTGCTAGTGTTCAAGAATCAACTGACATGTCTATTTCAAACGATGATGATTGCATCGAGCAACAAAAGAAAAGCAATGTGGAACATGAACAGAACCATGGTGAAGCTCAAGGAGATGTGTTACTTGAAGATCCTGAAGTGGGGATGACCTTTGATACTGAGAACGATGTGCGAGAGTACTACAAGAATTATGGTAAAGCAAAAGGGTTTGGTGTGACGAAAAGAAGCTCAAACAAAGACGATAATGGAGAACTAAGGTACCTTACACTTAGTTGCTCTCATCATGGTAAGACCGAGTCCAACTCAAAAAATATGTTGAAGCCAAATCCAACAGCTGGGTTAGGATGTAAAGCTAAAGTTAATATTGTTCGTGGCACGGATGGAAAGTTGCATATTTCGACGGTCATTTTGGATCATAATCATACATTAAGTCCACATAAATCTCGGTTATTCAGATGCAACAAAATTTTGGACTACCATGTTAAGCGAAGGCTTGAGTTGAATGACCGGGCTGGAATACGAGTAAACAAGAATTTCAATTCTCTTGTTGTGGCAGCGGATGGTCATGATAAACTTACCTTCGGTGAGAAATAATGTCGCAATTATCTAGAGAAAACAAGAAGATTGAAACTAGGAAGTGGTGATGCAGAGGCTGTTCGTAACTATTTTACGAAAATGCAATCAGACAACCCGAACTTTTTTTGTGTCATGGATGTTGATGATGAATCAAGACTTAGGAACGTCTTTTGGGCTGATGCTAGAAGTAGAGCAGTGTATGACTCCTTTGATGACGTCATAACTTTTGACACCACTTACTTGGTTAACAAATACGATATGCCTTTTGCTTCTTTTGTTGGAGTGAATCATCATGGACAATCTGTGTTGCTAGGATGTGCTTTATTATCAAATGAAGACACTGAAACATTTGTTTGGTTATTTAAAGCATGGCTGGCATGTATGTCAAATCGTCAACCAAGAGCTATTGTGACCGATCAAGCAAAAGCAATTCAGAATGCCGTGGAAATAGTTTTTTCGGATGCTCGATATAGGTGGTGCTTGTGGCATATAATGAAGAAGCTACCTGAAAAGTTAGGTGGATACGAGGAATATGAGTACATCAAGACCGCAATTGGCAAATCAGTTTATGATTCGTTAACAATTACTGATTTTGAAAATTCTTGGATGTGTATGCTTGAGAAATATAATATTGCTGATAATGAATGGCTTAAAGGGCTCTATGACAATCGACACCGTTGGGTTCCAGCATTTGTGAAAGATGTTTTTTGGGCGGGCATGTCCACTACACAACGGAGTGAGAGTATGCATGCCTTCTTTGATGGTTATGTTAACGCTAAGACAACATTGAAGCATTTTTGTAGCCAATATGAGAATGCTCTTCGTGATAAAGTTGAAAAGGAGATACTTGCAGATTTTAATTCGTTCAATTCAACCATACCTTGTATCACACATTTTGACATCGAGAAACAGTTTCAATCAGTGTATACAAATTCAAAGTTCAAAGAGTTTCATGAGGAGTTAACTGATGTCTACGGGTGCTTCTATTCTTGTAGACAGTGTTGGGCCTCCAAGAGCAGAGGTTTGTAGGAAAACGTAGCATAGAAAACAAAAATTTTCCTACGGCGAACACGCAATCCAAGCCAAGATGCAATCTAGAAGACGGTAGCAACGAGGGGATTATCGAGACTCACCCTTGAAGAGATTCCAAAGCCTACAAGATGAGGCTCTTGTTGCTGCGGTAGACGATCACTTGCCGCTTGCAAAAGCGCATAGAAGATCTTGATCACGGCGCCACGAACGGGCAGCACCTCCGTACTCGGTCACACGTTCGGTTGTTGATGAAGACGACGTCCACCTCCCCGTTCCAGCGGGCAGCGGAAGTAGTAGCTCCTCTTGAATCCAACAGCACGACGGCGTGGTGTCGGTGGTGGTGGAGAAATCCGGCGGAGCTTCGCTTAAGCGTGCGGGATGTGGTGGAGGAGAGAGACCGCTAGGGTTTAGGGAGAGAGGGGGTTGGGCGCCGGCCCTCTAAGGGGTGCGGCCAAGGCTGAGGCTTGAAGTGGCCGGCCAGCCCCTCTCTCCCCTCTTTATATAGGTGGAAGCCCCAAGGCTTAGGTCAAAGAGTCCGAATAAGACCCCAACCAAAACCTTCCAAGTGTCCAAACCTAGGGGGAGTGGGACTCCCCCTTTCCTTGGTGGGGTGGCCGGCCACCATGGTGGGGAGTCCACTTGGGACTCCTCCTCCCTTAGGTTGGCCGGCCAAGGTGGGTGGAGTCCCTTTGGGACTCCACCTTCCATCCTTATTTCTTCCGGACTTTTCTAGAACCTTCTAGAACCTTCCGTAGAACCTTCCGGATCATTTTAATTCACATAAAATGACTTCCCATATATGAATCTTATTCTCCGGACCATTCCGGAACTCCTCGTGATGTCCGGGATCTCATCCGGGACTCGAACAAATATTCGAACTCCATTCCATATTCAAGTACTACCATTTCAACATCCAACTTTAAGTGTGTCACCTACGGTTCGTGAACTATGCGGACATGGTTGAGTACTCACTCCGACCAATAACCAATAGCGGGATCTGGAGATCCATAATGGCTCCCACATATTCAACGATGACTTTAGTGATCGAATGAACCATTCACATACAATACCAATTCCCTTTGTCTCGCGATATTTTACTTGTCCGAGGTTTGATCTTCGGTATCACTCTATACCTTGTTCAACCTCGTCTCTGACAAGTACTCTTTACTCGTACCGTGGTATGTGGTCTCTTATGAACTTATTCATATGCTTGCAAGACATTAGACGACATTCCACCGAGAGGGCCCAAAGTATATCTATCCGTCATCATGATGGACAAATCCCACTGATGATATGCCTCAACTCATACTTTCCGGATACTTAATCCCACCTTTATAGCCACCCATTTACGCGGTGGTGTTTGGTGTAATCAAAGTACCTTTCCGGTATAAGTGATTTACATGATCTCATGGTCATAAGGACTAGGTAACTATGTATCGAAAGCTTATAGCAAATAACTTAATGACGAGATCTTATGCTACGCTTAATTGGGTGTGTCCATTACATCATTCATACAATGACATAACCTTGTTATTAATAACATCCAATGTTCATGATTATGAAACTAATCATCCATTAATCAACAAGCTAGTTTAAGAGGCATACTAGGGACTTCTTGTTTGTCTACATATCACACATGTACCAATGTTTCGGTTAATACAATTATAGCATGGTATGTAAACATTATCATAAACACAAAGATATATAATAACCATTTATTATTGCCTCTTGGGCATATCTCCAACAGTCTCCCACTTGCACTAGAGTCAATAATCTAGTTTACATATGTAAAGATATAACACCTTGGCCTTCGGTGCTTTATCATGTTTTGCTCACGGGAGAGGTTTTAGTCAACGGTTCTGACATGCTTAGAAACGTATGTATTTTGCAATTCATATGCGTCTCAGCGCATCACTCATTTTCCAAATGAGTCGGCATATATGCTTAGTCCTCTGGTGGAACCTTAATTCCGCGGTCTGAAATATGTCACTAATATTGTCACACACAATATAGCTTCAAAGTTCTGACTTTGTCGGAACTACACCAAGTTCTCAAAGAACCTCCTGACTTAACATCCTTTGTCATTGTCAAAACAATGACATATTCTGCCTTCTTTTGTAGAATCCATCACAATATTTAGAACTCTTCTAAATCTAGCATAGACAACTTCTAGCTCATTGTGCTACCTTTTAAACAACACTTAGTCTAATTTGAGATTTGAAATTATATTTTATATGTGACAAAACCAATATCGGTGTAACACCTTACAGCGATTTGTTTGTCATTTCTTCATACAAAAATATATATATATATCCTTAGTTCTTCTAAAGTACTCAAGGATATTCTTACTGTCGTTCAATGATCATCATATGAATCATTCTGGTATATGCTCATAACACTTTATAGCACATGATATCTGATTGTGTACATGTTATTCGTGATCTATAATCACTCATGTGTTTTTACTCATTGAGTGTCAAATACACTCAAGTCTTGTTAAACCTTTGTATGCAAAGAACACCTTCTTAATATTTCTATATTGAACTACTTCAATATCCATTTTATGTACTTTGACTTAAACTTATTATGTGTTTTAATCTATCTTCATAGATCTTGACACTAAATATGTTTCAGTCCATATCCTTTCATTGAAGCTAATTCTCAATGAAACCTTTTAATCAATTATATAATTACAATATTTATAACCAACTATATGTCACCTACATAAAGTATTATAAATATGTCTCAAGCGCTCCCACTTAATTTCTTGCAAATACAAGCCTCTTCATCGTCTCTTGATGAAATCAAAAACTCTTTGACTATTTCATCCGGTGAAGATTCCAACTCCGCGATACTCACTTCATCCAATTGAAGTTTGTATACCTATCTAGTATTCTACGGACAGGCAAAACTCTTGGTTGTATCTTGTATACACTTTTAATACATACTTCTGTTAAGTAATGTATTTTGCCATCCTACTATCATATCTCATGAAAGAAATATGTAGCGATTACTAGAATAATCCATATAGACTATAAGCATTACTACGGAAGATCTAATCTTATCGTAGTCAACTCTTTGAACTTTGTCGTAAACAACTTTTCGACAAGTCGAGCTTATTCAAGGATATTCCATCCAAGTTCATCAATTTTATAGATCCATTTACTTTCAAAAGTATTCATCTATCTTGGATTTCATGGCGTATAGCCATTTTACGGAGTCAGGGCCCATCATAACTTCTTTGTTTGTAGTTGGTTTATCATTGTTCAAAAACAATCCTTTGTTCACAAATCATTTATTTGATCACAAAGTAAACCATACCTACAAGGTTCAATATGTACTTCGATCTCCATGGCTAAAACACTTTGTAGTCATGGGAGCCATGATCGTCGTGGCCGCTTCCGAAACAAATTCCAATGCTGCGCTACTCTGATCATTATGCTCAGGTTCATAAACCTTATCAAATTATATTGTCCTCCCACTCAAATACTTCACTAGAAACAATTTCTCGGAAATAAGAAACATTGACAAACACTTTTGTCTTTGTCTCGTGGGAAGAATTCCCAATTAAATCTCTGGGATAACCAACAAAGACATTCATCCGATTTTGGTTGTAAACTCTTAGACCAAAATTTAAAGAAAGACTATTAGGGTTTATACCCATACCATAACTCGTATGGTGTCATTTCAACGGATCATGATGATGCTCTATTCAGTGTAAAAGCGGTAGTCTCTAAAGCATAATCCACAAAAATATAATGGCATCAATATTTTATCTCATCATTGATCCAACAAGGTTTGGATACATCTCTCGGATACTCCATCATCACTATGATACTCCAAGAAACGTGAGTTGTAGAACAACTTCATAACTCTCTTAGATGTTCGCTAAAACTCGTAATTCAAATATTTCCACTATGATCCAATCATAGATATTTGACTTTTCTATTACGATGATTTCCACCTCATGCTGAAATTTATTTGAATCCATTCAAATGTTTCAAACTTCTTCCTTATCGAATATATACATATATACTCAATTCATTGTTGGAAGTTTTCATGAAGTAGAAGAATCTCCCGCACACAACTATGCCCAGTGAACCACATACATCATCATGTATTTTTCCACTAAGTTAGTTGCCCGTTCAACTCTTGGCCTATGAACGGTATTTTAGTCATTCTCTTTAGAAAAGATTTGCAAGCGCCAAATGATTCAAAAATCAAATGACTTCAAAAATCCATTTGCATGGAGTTCCTTCATGCATTCCTCTCTAACATGACCTAAATAGCGGTTCCACAAATAAGTGGAATTCAAATCATTTGCCTTATGGCATTTTAGCGTCAGTGTTTATGTATGTGTGTTTTCACCATTAAGATTTATAATAACTTATCCATCGTACATGGAGTAATGTCATAATTTGAACAACTCATTGTTTTCATTTGACCAGAGCAAAATAACAATTATTAAGTTCTTTATTATAAATTCTAAGGGCTAGATAGAATGCCAACGACGAACATAATAACACTTTATTTTTGTTCTTGACGTGCATTTTTATCATATTTCTTGTCAGTCACTTAGGCCATTGTATTCTTGTATTGTGTTGTTTTGTATGACACTTCATACCAACCAATATGGTACTAATACCCAAGAATTTCATTGTGTGATCAAACTAGAAATACAACCATAACATGTATATCATTTATATACACCTGAGCTAGACTTTCTAGTCTTTTCTTTTCTTTCTGCCAAAATATCCTTTGTAGTTTCTCTTTTAGCTTTCCTCATTATTCAGAAAAACACTTCAACATCAATAACTTCTAGGTTTGTTGGTCAAATACCAATAACCTTGAGGTTCTGAAGTTGATCATCATATGACAAGTGTTGCAGATTTCACTATTAGTAACTTTGTAATCTGATGAACAATTTCACTCATAATTTTATCCATCAATTCATGACGACTTTCCAAGACCATGTCTGTACATGCTAGGCTTGTAAAGTTTAACCTCGTATTCGCATGTGCAAATCGGCTTGCACCCGTTGTATGCACTCGTGGAATCTATGACACCCGATCATCACGAGATGCTTCGAAACGACGAGTCTTAGCAACGGTGCATACTAAGGATGATAACTTCATGGATACGCGAATATTAGTGCCCCAATAGTTGGAGGATTGTGACGCCTGGCGTCTTCAACCTTCATACATTCCCATAAAACTTATGAGTTTATGTAGTCTCACCAAATTATATTCTATCATCTTGCAATAAGGTCTTAGATATCACATATATCTCATACCTTGATTATTTCTGAAAACTAAATTTTCAGCTCCTTACTTTTCAAACAAATTTGAACTTCAAGTTTGACGGAGACAAGATAACTTTAGGTACTAATTGAAACCATAGTTCTTTGATTCAACAATGTGAGGTTTACTAAAAGTTTGCAATAGGACTTAATTATTTCTTGATTCTTTAACAATACGGTACCAGTCCGTGAAGTTTATTTTCAGATTTTAACAGTATTTCTATCTCAATAACAAGACTAGCGCTTGGTAGAAAAACGGATGCCAATACTACAAATTAATTCAAAATACTACTCAGACTATGTTTATGATAATTAGTTCATATTTTAATCTAATTACTAATGAACTCCCACTTAATACAACATCCCTCATAGTTGTTAAGTGGTACACGATCCAGATCCACTACACCAAAACCGATCATCACGTGAGATGATGTAGCTTCAATGGTGAACATCAACATGTTGATCATATCATCCATATGACTCGTGTTCAACCTTTCGGTTTCCGTTGTCCCGAGGCCATGTCTGTACATGCTAGGCTCGTCAAGCAAACCCAAGTATTCCGCGTGTGCAACATGGCTTACACCGTTGTATGTGAACGTTGAGTCTATCACATCCGATCATCACGAGATGCTTCGAAACGACGAACTATATCAACGGTGCATACGAGGGAGAACACTTTATTATCTTGATATTAATGTGAGGGATCATCTTATAATGCTACCGTCGCGATCTAAGCAAAATAAGATGCATAAAGGATTAACATCACATGCAATTCATATGTGATATGATATGGCCCTTTAGTCTTTGCGCCTTCGATCTTCATCTCCAAAGCACGGACATGATCTCCATCATCAACGGGCATGATCTCCATCATCGTAGGCGTAGCGTCAAGGTCCATGGCGCCGTCTTTATGGTTGTTCACCTCATGTAGCAACTATTACAACTACTTTGAAATACTACTCAACATGAAATTTAAAGACAACCATAAGGCTCCTGCCGGTTGCCATAATACAATAATGATCATCTCATACATAGTCATCATCACATTATGACCATATCACATCACCAAACCCTGCAAAAACAAGTTAGACGTTCTCTAATTTGGTTTGCATATTTTACGTGGTTTAGGGTTTGAGTGAGATCTAATCTACCTACGAACATGAACCACAACGGTGATACTAGTGTTGTCAATAGAAGAGTAAATTGAATCTTCACTATAGTAGGAGAGACAGACACCCGCAAAGCCACTTATGCAATACAAGTTGCATGTCGAGCGTGGAGCAAATCTCATGAACGCGGTCATGTAAAGTTAGCCCGAGCCGCTTCATCCCACTATGCCACAAAGATGCAAAGTACTCAAACTAAAGACAACATAAGCATCAACGCCCACAAAACCATTGTGTTCTACTCGTGCAACCATCTATGCATAGACACTCTGATACCACTGTAGGAAAACGTAGCATAGAAAACAAAAATTTCCTACGAACACGCAATCCAAGCCAAGATGCAATCTAGAAGACGGTAGCAACGAGGGGATTATCGAGACTCACCCTTGAAGAGATTCCAAAGCCTACAAGATGAGGCTCTTGTTGCTGCGGTAGACGATCACTTGCCGCTTGCAAAAGCGCGTAGAAGATCTTGATCACGGCGCCACGAACGGGCAGCACCTCCGTACTCGGTCACACGTTCGGTTGTTGATGAAGACGACGTCCACCTCCCCCAGCGGGCAGCGGAAGTAGTAGCTCCTCTTGAATCCGCACGACGGCGGGTGTCGGTGTGGTGGAGAAATCCGGCGGAGCTTCGCTAAGCGTGCGGGATGTGGTGGAGGAGAGAGACCGCTAGGGTTTGGGGAGAGAGGGGGTTGGGCGCCGGCCCTCTAAGGGGTGCGGCCAAGGCTGAGGCTTGAGTGGCCGGCCAGCCCCTCTCTCCCCTCTTTATATAGGTGGAAGCCCCAAGGCTTAGGTCAAAGAGTCCGAATAAGACCCCAACCAAAACCTTCCAAGTGTCCAAACCTAGGGGGAGTGGGACTCCCCCTTTCCTTGGTGGGGTGGCCGGCCACCATGGTGGGGAGTCCACTTGGGACTCCTCCTCCCTTAGGTTGGCCGGCCAAGGTGGGTGGAGTCCCTTTGGGACTCCACCTTCCATCCTTATTTCTTCCGGACTTTTCTAGAACCTTCTAGAACCTTCCGTAGAACCTTCCGGATCATTTTAATTCACATAAAATGACTTCCCATATATGAATCTTATTCTCCGGACCATTCCGGAACTCCTCGTGATGTCCGGGATCTCATCCGGGACTCCGAACAAATATTCGAACTCCATTCCATATTCAAGTACTACCATTTCAACATCCAACTTTAAGTGTGTCACCCTACGGTTCGTGAACTATGCGGACATGGTTGAGTACTCACTCCGACCAATAACCAATAGCGGGATCTGGAGATCCATAATGGCTCCCACATATTCAACGATGACTTTAGTGATCGAATGAACCATTCACATACAATACCAATTCCCTTTGTCTCGCGATATTTTACTTGTCCGAGGTTTGATCTTCGGTATCACTCTATACCTTGTTCAACCTCGTCTCCGACAAGTACTCTTTACTCGTACCGTGGTATGTGGTCTCTTATGAACTTATTCATATGCTTGCAAGACATTAGACGACATTCCACCGAGAGGGCCCAGAGTATATCTATCGTCATCGGGATGGACAAATCCCACTGTTGATCCATATGCCTCAACTCATACTTTCCGGATACTTAATCCCACCTTTATAGCCACCCATTTACGCAGTGGTGTTTGGTGTAATCAAAGTACCTTTCCGGTATAAGTGATTTACATGATCTCATGGTCATAAGGACTAGGTAACTATGTATCGAAAGCTTATAGCAAATAACTTAATGACGAGATCTTATGCTACGCTTAATTGGGTGTGTCCATTACATCATTCATACAATGACATAACCTTGTTATTAATAACATCCAATGTTCATGATTATGAAACTAATCATCCATTAATCAACAAGCTAGTTTAAGAGGCATACTAGGGACTTCTTGTTTGTCTACATATCACACATGTACCAATGTTTCGGTTAATACAATTATAGCATGGTATGTAAACATTATCATAAACACAAAGATATATAATAACCATTTATTATTTCCTCTTGGGCATATCTCCAACAAGGTTTGTAGAACAGCAGCAAGTTTTCCTTTAAGTGGATCACCCAAGGTTTATCGAACTCAGGGAGGAAGAGGTCAAAGATATCCCTCTCAAGCAACCCTACAATCACGATACAAGAAGTCTCTTGTGTCCCCAACACACCTAATACACTTGTCGGATGTATAGGTGCACTAGTTCGAAGAGATAGTGAAATACAAGTAGTATGGATGTATATGAGTGGTAATAGTAATCTGAATAAAATATGGCAGCGAGTAAACATGCGGTAGAACAATAAATAAACGGTGTTTGCAGTATTGGAAACAAGGCCTAGGGATCATACTTTCACTAGTGGACACTCTCAATATTGATCGCATAATAAATAATAACTTCTCTTATTTGTGCTACATACACTCTTTGTTGGATGACAAACACCATTCATTGTGTAGGGCTACAAGAGCACCTCAATGCCGGAGTTAACAAGCTCCACAACATTCGATGTTCATATTTAAATAACCTTAGAGCATAATAGATCTTTGCAAAATAAACCGAGTACTAACATAGCATACACATTGTCACCATTACACTATGAAAGGGGGAATAGATCACATCAATACTATCATAGCGATAATCAACTCCATAACCTACAAGTGATTATGATCATAATCTACGACAAGAACCACACGATGTACACACTGTCACCATTACACCATGCAGGAGGAATAGACTACTTTAATAACATCACATGAGTAGCACATAGACTAGTAGCGATACAAAGCTCATATGAATCTCAATCATGTAAGGCATCTCATGAGATCATTGTACTGAAGTACATAGGAGAGATTAACCACATAGCTACCGGTACAACCCTTAGCCTCGATGGAGAACTACTCCCTCCTCATGGGAGACAGCAGCGGTGATGAAGATGGCGGTGGTGTCGATGGAGGAGCCTTCCGGGGCACTTCCCCGTCCCGGCGGCGTGCGAAACGAGAGACTCTGTCCCCAGATCTTGGCTTCGCGATGGCGGCGGCTCTGGAACTTTTCTCTTTCCGTGGCTTTTTTTATATCGTGTTTTAGGTCAGGGACCTTTATATAGGCGAAGAGGCGGCGTCAGAAGGTCAACGAGGCGACGACACAACAAGGGGGCGCGGCCCCCACCTTGGTGCCGGGTAGTGTCGTGGGCTGTGGCCCCCTGCGCCTCTCGGGTGTTGGAAGCTTAGGTGAAAATAGGGCGGGCGTTGATTTCGTCCGATTCGAATATTTCCTTACTAGGATTTCTGAAACCAAAAACAGCGAGAAAATAGGCACTTCGGCATCTCGTCAATAGGTTAGTTCCGGAAAACGCATCAAAACGATATAAAGTGTGAACAAAACATGTAGGTATTGTCATAAAACAAGCATTGAACATCAGAAATTATAGATACGTTGGAGACGTATCACTAACACACATGTTGTACTGTGATCGGAACTTCATACAGAAAGAAGGTGAAGTAGAAACATACAGATTAATCGAGGATGTTTTAATTGATAAAGATGAAGGATGGAGAAAAGATTATGTGTACCATGTATATTTCAATGCGGAAGAGTTCGAAGTTAAGTGTACATGTCGCCATTTTGAGTTCAGGGGTATTATCTGTAGGCACATGTTATGTGTGTTGACACACAAGAAAATCAAACAGGTTCCCTCACAGTACATCCTTGATCGGTGGAGAAAAAATGTGAAAAGAAAACACAACTTTATCCGGTGCACATATGGTGGCATGGAAGACACTCCTGTTGCAAAACGTTTTGACAAGTTGTGCAATATTTTCTTCCCAGTTGCAGAGTTAGGTGCCATGTCAGAGGATTCATGCAATTCTTTGATTGAACAGATCCACGCTCTGAAAATTCAACCATCTGGTAACTCAAGTTCTGAAATTAATAATGAAGAACATGGCATACAGGAAGGTGCACCTTCTAATGGGGAGACAACAAATAAAATCATATTAAGTCCAATAGTTGTTAGATGTGCTGGACGTCCTCCTTCATTGAGAAAAGAATCTAAGGTTGATAAGCTTATTCGTGTTGCAAGAGAAAAGAAGAAAAAGGCCGAACAAAGGGAGAAGAAGAAAGCTGCACAAAAAGAGAAGAAGCAAGCTGAAAAGGAGGTATTTGTACAAATATTTTGTCTCGTTGAAAAGATCTAAAAATTTCAAGTTCACTAATTTAGTATTTATTTCAGGCTCACTCCATGAAATTGAAAAATAAGAGATTGTATGCAAAAAGGAATGCATCTGAGAATGGCATTCTACAACAAGAAATGGAACATGAGGTGGCTATTTTTTGTTTCCTAAATTTTCAACAGTCTTCTCTGTCTACCATCTATATTTTTAAAATAATGCTTATGTGCTCTGAAACAGATTCAAGAAAGTGCTTATTTGGATAGACGAGCTTGTAGTAGCACAATTCAAGTATATTTTTTTCTCATATCTTTCTTTTTAGTACATAGTTGAGCATTCCGTGTCATTTATGACTTCATTCGGAACAGGAATCTTTTGACCTGGGAATTAGTTCTAGCAGCATAAATCCAAGCATAACACATCCACTACCGTATGGATCATTTGAGGTAGTTTGTTTCTCACCTATGTATTTCTAAAAAATACTTCGACATCCAAATCATTTTATGATTTTTTTATTGCAGAGATCATTTAACTTGGGCACTAATACCAGCGACATGAATCCAACCATGATAGCTGCAGTACCATACGGAGCAATTCAGGTATCTTTGTTTTTTGTCTCTTATTTCTAATAAGTACTTCGACATCCAATTCACCTTCTGAATTTGTTTGATGCAGGAATCGTGTGACTTTGGCATTAGCAACATAAATCCAACCATGACAGCTACCTTATCATCTGGAGGCTCCTCGGCCCTTGTTATGCCTCCAATTGTAGGAAAACATACAAGCATGTTGTTTCAAGTTCAACAAAGTTCTGCTGCTCTATCTAAATCTCCGCAGTTACATTTTGATGGAACTGGAGGTCTCAATGATATGATGGATCATAGTGAGACATGAGTTGTGCAGTCCTTTTTGCACATGTCTACTGTAATTTAAGGAGTCCATCCATCTATCTGTTTTCATTTTTCTTTCTCCATATCTGGAGTTGCAACGTTTATGTAGTCCTTTTTTAAGCAGTTGACAGCTCAATGTAATATCTATGACTGTCCGAGACTTTGCTGTCCATTCGACATTACAAAGAAATGATAAATACCAGTTCAACCAACAAGAATTACTGCTGACATTTAAATATTCCTCTTTCTGCAAAATTGTGTGCTATCACCAGGGTTTTTTAATTGCCAAACATGGGCAGTACTGCCCAGTAGAGTTGATCTCCTTTTGCAATTTATTCGAATGGTTCTTGTGTAATATGGTTTAGATTAACAGTGGGGAATTTGGCTTTCAGCCATATTCGCTTGCACGTTCCAGCCTGGTGTACTATGCTTTTGGAATATCTGTGGGAAGCCAAATGCTACTTCAGAATAGGTGTACTGGCCTTAACATCTTAATTTTGATTTCTCTAGTTACAATCTTCTTAACTTGGTTGATCATTTTCTGTGATAGTACAATTCCCTTGTATTCTATCTGCTTCGATAACCAAGGAAACGCAAGAAGTAGACAGTTATAGTATCTGATTCCTCAACTATCACTAACAATAAAATGTGCTTCAGAATAGAAGACATCAAACAACGCTAGTGAGAAGAATTAGAGAAGTGTTCAGACTCCAACATATGAACAATGTCTCATATTTGCCAATCAGTATAACAGAATGCAAATTTTCCAATCAAACTTGTTTCTTATTCATGATCACAGCATACATCATCTCACTTTATTTTAGCAGAATAAAACTACCAACTACAGCATTTGCAATTTGTCATACATTTGTCAGTTCAACTTCACACAAATGAGACCAACAGCTGATGCTTCTGACAAGGGATCTCAAGAGATGCTACTTCTTGTACAAATGTATACAACGAGACCACCATTAGCCGGAGAGGAGGATGTCGCACTGCTGCTTCTGAATATAGCGAGCTTGGCTGTTCGCCACTGACGACCAATAGCGTTGAGCCGCTGATTACAACGAGATCGCCCCGCAGCTGCCGACGGGGGCGAGCTCGCCGCGCCGTTCCTCAAGATAGATGAGGTCATCGCCGCGCTGCTTGTGGATACGCGAGCTCGCCAGGCTGCCAATGACGATTGAGAGTTCGCCGATTCGCTTCCGATGAGGTGGAGGTCGATGCGGCGCCGCCAGATGAAGGAGAGGTCACCAGGGCCACTTCCTAAGAGGGGCAGCTCGCCGCTCTCCTTCCGCAGAGGTCGTGCAGCTGCCATCGCCAGTGTCACGGCGCCGCCACCGACGAGGTGGAGATGGGGATCGGGGTTCTGTCGACTGGGAGAGATCGATTTTTCCTCTTTCTATTTTTCCATTCATGGTTCTAATAATTTAGTACTCCACGCTGGCTCCACGTCCGCAGCTACGTCAGCGCGTAAGGAGTCCGTAGGTTGCTTAGTCCGTATGTGTAGCATTATTGGATCTTTCGTGTCACCGCCGAGAGCGAAGTTGCTGTTCTTCAAGTCTTGGCCCAATCGCTCAGGGTTTAAGGACCAGTCGCCTCGCCGACTGGACTCCTTTCTAGGCCTTCTCTCCTATGGAGAGTGAGACTAATAGTGGACCCCCTTAGGTGTATCCCCATCAATATGGTTCTCTTCTTTCATGCAAATGTGGGACCCAACAGCAGAATTGTGAGAGAGAAGAGGACGCATGCATGTAGGAATGTGAGCCAAGTAGCCAACAACCGATTCCATACATAGCAGCATATACATAGGAGTTCCAAGTTCTGACACAAAAAAAATTTAGAACCGGCGCTACATAGTACATAGTCTAAGTAAGATCAATGCCATACAATCTCTACATCTCAAACTCTAGTACGGAGTAGCTCAAATGAAGAGGGGGAACTTATCAATTGCAAAGTAAGATCAATGCCGTACAAGTCTCCAAGAGATCAACTTTTTTGTATGAAAACCGATATCAACATTTTTTGCATAAAAAATGAGATCGCTATGGTTCCTTAACTAAAACAAAGGCCTACGCAGCAAATCAGTAAAGTGGACTAATATTATTTTTGCGGACAGTAAAGTGGACTATTCTGGCATATGTAAGACGGTAAGAGCATCTCCACTCGTCCCCCCGACGAGGCCCCCGGCGAGCCCTTTTTCCATCCGGACGGCGTAATTCGGCCCAGTCGCGCCCCCGGTTCCTCGTTTCCGGGTGGGCCTGAATTCATCCGGCGATCCCACGCCATCCCGGCCCCCGGGGCGGACTCGGACGAAACAGCGCGGAAAATACCGAAAACTTCCGCGCGTCTGGTGGCCCCAACTTGTCGGCGAGAGCCCCCGATCGTCGTCCTCATCGCATCGTCTTCCGCGCGTTGTAAAAGCCTGCCGCCGGTCTGCATTCGCCGGCCACGCGGCGAGTTAATGTCGTCGTCTTCGGCCTCTATGTATGAACTCCGCCCGTTATGTAATAAATATTATTAAATTTAGTCTATATTCACCCGTTTTTAGCCGTATTTTGTCAAGTTTCCGTTTTTTAAATTCGCCTCGTCGACTTCGCCTGGGCACGCGGCTGGGAAACTACTACTCCCCACGCCAAATCTTCCTCCAATCCGGACGAAAATTTCGCCGGATTTGGGCGTGGGGAGCGCCAACGAGTGGGGATGCTCTAAGTAAGACCAATGCCATACAGTCTCTACATCTCAAACTCACAGTATCAGAGTAGCTCAAATGAAGTGGGGGAAAACTTATCAATTGCAGAGCACCCTAGGATCCAAGTCTCCAAGATCAACCACTCCAGAGCAGCTTAAACCTCTCCAAAATAAACATTCTTCTCAGTAGTAAGTACAAACAGAGTACTCACTTGTACGTCTAAACAGTCATTACTTCATCACATCTCTCACTCGTACCGTAGGGATGGGGGTAAGCAGGGAGATCTCTAATCAAAATGGAGTTAAACGTGTGTTGCATCCACCTTTTACTGCAAAACATGAGTGTTGTCTTGCAACCAAACATTGACTTAATTGGTTGGTTATACTAGAATGTTCCACTGTCAACTTAAATTCTGAACCAACTTCGAGATTTTCCCCATTACGACTAGTTCATGAGCAAACTCCAAAAAACCAAACTTCTCCAGCTTTTTCACAAAATGGGTGTCCTGGCAAACTGCCACCATCAGCTACTACTTGAATTTTTTTAGATTTAATACACCTGAAAACAAAACATCAGAGACACTTTATTATAAACATATAAGTGGAATGATTGGCAGAGGGAAAAAAAGAGCATAAAAGAATAAAGTAAACAGTGTCCATCTACATATGTCCCTTTTAATTTGAAATGAGGAGTGAGTTAGTATTCTGATAACAACTATTTCTTGGTTGCAGAAGAAACACACAATGTATAATCATTTATTATGAAATCGCGATTTCCAGTTTCAAGCTTTATCAGTTGGTGATAGTACTTGAGGAAAAAGAAAAGACAATGCTTAATTGGATATTATGGTGACAAAGCGAGGCGTCTTTCAGGTTCTTATCAATGATTTATTGCTCAGTTGGTAGTTCTGCACTTAATATGTTAACCACTTGTTATGAAATAGAAATTTCCCGTTTCAAGCATGCACAGTTGGTGATGGTATTTCAGAAAAAAAGAAAATAAAATGCTTAATAGGATATTATGGTGACAAGGCGAGACATTCTTCAGGCTCTTATCAATGATTTATTCCTCAGTCTGTAGTCCTGCATCTAATATGTTAATCATGCCTGCTAGTTCTGAAACACCCTTTTGGATGACGGAATCTAGTGCAGCAAACAGTAATACCCCTGGACAAAGGTTCCATGTTAAAAAGATATCTCAATAGTTTTTCAGCAGCATTACATGCTGGCTGCTGTTGCCACAAGACTGTACCACCTGGAAGAAATAGTTTAATTAGTAAACTTAAAATTATACTGAACTTGCTGACAGAGCCAGTCTAGGGCTTTTAGTTTGGGTTTATGTTTCCAGTGGTTTCGGCATGTTTCCACCATAAACTAAACATGCCAACTATGTACAATGTCCTGTTTTCCCTCTTCTATATGATAAGATGTGCTCCTGCTGGTTGCTCCAAAAAAAATTATACCAAACGATCTGCGAATATTAAATATTTGAGCACATGTATTAATTATAAAATCGCTTGGCATGACATAGACACGCTGACATACTGACTCACTGAAATGTAATTCTGAAACTATTAAAACATATACTATAGTTCCAATAAAACATGAACTAGAAGTTAACCAACAAGGCAGACTGATATTAATGATGACAACATAGGCAATATATAGTAGTAAGTAATTGACAAAAAGTGCACAGCATTGCCTTTTGAAATCATAAACTGAATGACTTGAGTAACATATATATGTAAGAAGAATACAACATCCTGAACATGTGAATGGGCGACATACAGCTAACAATATATGGATAATGGATCAATTTAGAAGCATGTACTGCGAGATATATAGAAAGTACCCAGATATACATCAATTTGTAACTTGGCGCGTTTCACTTCGTGTGACTTCCCTCAGAACGAACCAGAACATCTGCCAAAGTCTCGTTTTCCCTATCGTCCTTGCCTGAAAATGCAAATTCCTTTAATGAAAGGTACAAGTATTTGAACAAAATACTAACACGACACAATTTATACATACGTTATATCTATGTGCATTGTACTTTTTCAAAATATCCCAAGACATTACTGGCTTGGTTATAGAGAGAAACCATTCTATGCCTTTCCTAATAGCACTAATCATTTGAGAAATGTAAATAGGACGGCTTTATCCGACTGTGCCCAGTCCCCACCCAATGATAAACATATCCTACTCGGTACATTTCTGAACTGATTCTGTCGACTGTCTTAGATAGCCGGCAAAAAAACAAACACACACACACACACAAGAAACGCGCAAGCCCGCAGGACTGCATGAGCCTCTAGGAACATGTAAATGTAGAATTTTCCAACGTGACCATTTCATCTATATATCCGGGGAGGGGCTAGAAGTTTAAGGTAGGTGACATGGGACTTTGGAATTGAAAACTTGAGTTCCAAGTGCTATCGCCATTTTAAACCCAAGAAGTGAATGAGAATTAGTAGAATGGTTACAATTTAGACAAAATTGGTAGTGCATTTACTCCTAGACTGAATTATGGTAGTTGGGTATCTTGGAGGCAGAGATGTTAGCAGTCACACATCCCCTATTATAAACCAAAAAATCCCTACCCCAATTCTCATAAGACATGGATAGAAATAATTCTGAGCCATTGCTATGGTTATGTATAGAGAAAAACTATGCATTATCCAGCAGTACTGATAACTTTTGGCACTATTGGAATGGAGGAAGTACAACATATTCCTTGACCGGAAATTCTAGTAGGATGCTTTCATGTACAATTTTTTCCTACACCTAACTGGTTAACAATGACAGCATATTTCAAAGCTTTACAGAGCTTTTGTGCCTCGTCCAAATCTTTACCAAACTATAAATGCAGTTATATAGAAAGAATTATGCTCGTCTAATCTTTATAAAGAGAGACTCTCTACTCCATAACTCCCACATTATGATCAACAACTCCTACTATTGTCACACTTGTGAAAATATTCTTTGGAGATAAGCAAAATTGCAAAATTGCAACCCACGCACAGTATGTTCCAAGCTTATGTAAAACTAAGAAAGCATGTAAGCCTATAGCCTAGTAGTAAACTAGTAATTCAAACGACCTAGTGATTACCTGTAACTATACACTGCAGTTATATTGGGACACTTGTAAACAGATTCTTCGAAAATAAGACCACCCCAAAAAACCTCATGGACAACAAGCAATTGATAGTTACAACCTAGTGATTACCTGCAGCAGGGATCCGGCTGGATTCAAGCCACGGTGGAAGCACGCATGTGACACATGAACTGGAGCCGTTCCGCGGTGAACTCCCAATCACCTCCTCCTTGTTCATGTCCACGACGACGACGTGCCTGCCCACCATAAGGTAGATGAGATCGCCGTTCAGTGGGTCGAGTGCGACAATTTGTGGAGTCGTCTTCTCCGGCAAGGGCAGCCATGGGTGGTCTCCATCCACCCAGAGCCGGCTGAGCACCACGCGGTGCTCCAGCTTCCAGGCACTTCCCTCATCGTCGAGCGAGAAGAGGCTGAGCACGAACGGCTCCCGATCCCATACCTCGACTGTTAGGATTAAGCACGAGTTTGACGTACGCACGGCGTCGTGCACGTATACAAGTTGTATACGACCAGGATACGTCAAGTGTCTTAGTCTAGCTAGGTCCTTGAGTTCATGTGTATATTTAGCTAGGAGCTAGAAACCGAGTCGTACTAGTAGTAGTTCTAGTCGGTAAGGCTGCCTAGTATATATATCCATGTAACCTACCCTGTACCTTACCACATCGAGAATCAATACAAGAAAACAACAGGCTCGATATGGGCCTGTGGCGATACATTGTTTTTCCGTGTACGTGAGTTGTGCTAGCTCAAAGATCGATCAAGTCATCAAGGAGCTAGCTGGTTGAGTACGTGCGTGGATTGCTGCTGTTTGCATATAGCTTGGCTTGTTTGCTGTGCGTGTGCAGGTCACGTCTCGCCGGGAATCGCTTCGTCGTCTACGTCGGAAAGTACTCGACGTACAGGGCTGTGTTTGGTATCAGATCGGCGAGAGTACTGCCGGGTCTGGGCCAACAATTGGTATCAGAGCCTCGTGGAGGACCTCCTAGTAACGGGAGGTCATGACGAAGGAAGTGGGCGAGTATTCCGGCGTCGCGGCGCCGGTGTCGACGCAGTACCCGCAGTACATCCGCGACAACTACACGGTGTGGGCGACCACGATGATGTGGGCGCTCGAGTCCAACGAAGTCTGGGAGGCTGTTGATCCCGGCGGCGGCGAGTTCATGAAGGGCGCGCCGAAGTACCGCAAGGACCGACAGGCACTCACGGCCATCTGCTCGGTGATGCCGATGGACGTGAAGCAGCACCTGATCTCGAAGAAATCTGCAAAGGAGGCGTGGGAGACGATCAAGACGCTAAATCTTGGTCACGAGCGCGTCCGCGAGGCGGCCCTACAAACCTTGCAGAAGAAGTACGAGAATCTGGAGATGGGAGAAGATGAGACGCTGGACGCCTTCGCTTCGAGGGTCGCAACATTGGTCAATGGGATTCGCGCGCTCGACGAGAAGCTCGAGGAGATCTCGATCGTAAGGCGTTTCCTTCGCGCGGCGTCACCGCGCTACTTGTCCGTTGTTTCGGCGATCGAGCAGTGCGTTGATCTCAAGACTCTCACGATGGATGATCTAGTTGGACGGTTCAAGGCTCATGACGAGCGGATGAAGATCACCTATGGTGATGTGGTACCGGAAGAGCATGTTATGCTTACCCGTGCCCAGTGGCAGGCGGTGGTCGCCAAAGAGAAAGGCGATAAGGCATATGACAGAAGAAGTGATGAAGAAGTTTCTCGCCCAGCGAAAAAGTACATCGCAGGGGAGGACGAGGACGACGCTTCACCGAGGAGGAAGTTTGACATCAAGAAAATAAGATGTCATAACTGCGGCAAGCTCGGTCACTTCAAGGTTGATTGCCGGAAACCACCGAAGCCGAAGGAAAGGGCTCTCATCGCCCAGGAAGGAGATGATAGACCGATGATGCTGATGCTCGAAGTATGCGAGCAGAAGGACGAGGAGGAGCTACCTCCTCCATCACCGGCTACGGAGATTGTGATGGATCACGGTCTACCGTATGTGGATCACGTGGACAAGCTATGCGACGAAGGTGTCGTCGAGAAGCAACGGAGTGCGCCGTACCCACGTGAAACCATGGATCAGGCAAGTGAAGCTTTGGAGCTCGATCATGGCGATATATGCGGTCCAATTTCACCCGCAACCCCGTCCGGCAATGAGTACTTCATGCTTGTGGTGGATGATCTCAGCCAATACATGTGGATTGTGTTGCTGAAGAGTAAAGATCAAGGTCTACAAGCATTCGAGAAGATCAAGGAAGCTGGAGGAGTCAAAGCAAGGGCGAAAAAGTCCCTACGCATAGATCGGGGTGGTGAATTGAAGCATAAGGTGGTGGCCATGGCACGGAGCATGATGGAGAGCAAAGACTTGCCAGGAAAGTTCTGGGGTGAGGCAGTCAACACGGCTGTCTACTTGCTGAACAGGGCGCCAACTAGGAGTATGGTTGGTGGGACTCCGTACGAAGCATGGTATGGACGAAAGCCCTCGGTTGATCATCTTCGCACTTTCGGGTGCGTGGCGCATGTCAAGACGGTGTCCGGCCATAAAAGGAACTTGGTGAATAGGAGTACTCCAATGATCATGACTGGCTATGAAGAAGGCTCGAAGGCATACCGTTTGTGCAATCCCTCGACGAACAAGGTGATTGTCACGTGTGACGTAGTCTTTGAGGAAGACCTATCATGGATTTGGGACTCCACGGAAGCGGAAGAGATTTTCACTGTTGTATATAGTGATGGTGAACATGCAGATGATCAAAGAGCTGAAACTCACGGCGCTGCCAATACAGAAGGTGGAACATCGGGACATCGAGCTGCAGGTCCAAATGCTACGTTTGGAGGCGCTCGGCCAGGAGGGCCCGTCCAAGATCCACCAGGAGGTGGCTACACCAGCACGGCGGACAAAGTACCAGGAGGGGCGATCGGTGGTGCTCAAGCCCCGCTTGGAGGCCACGCTGGACCATCACCAGGACGTGGTAGTCCAGAAGCAGACGTGAGTGTTGATCTTGCGTTGCCAGCACGTGGTGCATCGCCAGCTCCGTGCAGCCTAGGGAGCGACCTGGCATCGATGCCACTGTCGCACACGCAGACAGGAGCTCCGCACGGGAGGGCACGCAACAGCTCAGGAGGTGCTCGATCGGGCAGCCCGAGTTGGCTAGGAGGGCCGAACGGGACGCCACCTAGCAGTTCAGCGAGAAGGCCAGAAAGCAGCGGAAGCAGCCCAGCTTGGGGAGATCGGTCCGAGGGACAAGATGAGGCCCAGACAGGTGGGCTTCGTGGCCAGCGGAGCAGGCCAGGTGGGTCGGATGTTGCTGTTGCAAGGAGCTCGAGTGGAGCTGCACCACCGCATGAAGCTGGACCGAGCAGAGGCAAGTCGCCAGGGTGTTGTACTGGTTCAGGAGGAACTAGCAGCAATCCCAA
Organism: Lolium multiflorum; assembly: GCA_030979885.1. NCBI lineage: Eukaryota > Viridiplantae > Streptophyta > Magnoliopsida > Poales > Poaceae > Lolium > Lolium multiflorum. The sequence continues at coordinate 197,033,193 of CM061747.1, forward strand.
ACCGGACGCGAGCTGTGCTCTCACGTTGCCAGCGGCTGGAAGTGAATCGCCAGCAAGCTACGACCTTGCAAGGTCAGAAAGTCAAGCACGTGAAGATTGGGCACAAGAGTTTGATCCATGGTCTTCACGTGAGTTGTGTGTTTCCAAGAATCCGTCCAGGTGCCTACGTGAGGCTAGCTTGTACGTCAGGCTAGCTAGCTTTGCATCGTTGCATACAAGTCCAATATGCAGCTTTGCATTATCTGAAGGTAAGGCACCAAGAAAAATGTTAGATTCAGATGGTGCGCCTACTTCGCCAAGACCTGGAGGTTCGGAAACTGAAGTGATAAGCGCGATGTCGGGCGCAGAAGAGTACGTCGTGCTATCTTCGACTGCACTGAAGATGAGACGACTACGACCGACACGAGCACGCATGCGACGCGTGTTGAACTACTATCCGGAGAAGGAATTTCGGATGGTGAATAATCTGGTGAAGATGAAACGCAAAAAGAAATGTTTGTTCATCAAGGAACCGGTGAAGACTGAAGACGCGGACAAGGAGGACGGTCGGCGTGAAGCCATGGAGAAGCCGGCGAAGGTAAAGTCGGTGGCATGGGTGCCACGAGGAGCGGCGAAAGCAATGCCGAGGAAGACGCCTGCGAGAAGCAGCTGGCGCATTTGGGACCCAGGTCGAAGTGAAGCACACGTCGTGCTTAGGGGGTGATTGTTAGGATTAAGCACGAGTTTGACGTACGCACGGCGTCGTGCACGTATACAAGTTGTATACGACCAGGATACGTCAAGTGTCTTAGTCTAGCTAGGTCCTTGAGTTCATGTGTATATTTAGCTAGGAGCTAGAAACCGAGTCGTACTAGTAGTAGTTCTAGTCGGTAAGGCTGCCTAGTATATATATCCATGTAACCTACCCCTGTACCTTACCACATCGAGAATCAATACAAGAAAACAACAGGCTCGATATGGGCCTGTGGCGATACATTGTTTTTCCGTGTACGTGAGTTGTGCTAGCTCAAAGATCGATCAAGTCATCAAGGAGCTAGCTGGTTGAGTACGTGCGTGGATTGCTGCTGTTTGCATATAGCTTGGCTTGTTTGCTGTGCGTGTGCAGGTCACGTCTCGCCGGGAATCGCTTCGTCGTCTACGTCGGAAAGTACTCGACGTACAGGGCTGTGTTTGGTATCAGATCGGCGAGAGTACTGCCGGGTCTGGGCCAACATCGACATACCGGAGACTTCCCTCGCTGACCCCCATGCGCCGGTACCTACCCAGCGCACATCTCCGCAAGGCGTCCCCCTCCTCAATGGTACGCAGCATCCTCCCGGTCGGCACTGTGCTGCGTGCAGGCAGCACGCTGCCCCTGGGTAGCTCGACAAACCGAGGCTCCGGCTGTTCGCTGAACGGGTCCGCCGAGATGGCACCCCAGGTCAGGTCCACCCACCACAGCCGACCGCCGAAGGCAAACGCCTCTTGGTCTTGCTTGCCCCTCTCGAAGAAAACCCGGCGCTCAAGCGGGAGCTTGCAGGGCGCGGTGACCGCGACCTCCCAGTCGCCCGACGTGTCCGAGAGAAACCGGAGCATGATGTTCCCCTGCAGCTCCGCAACGGCGAACCTATCCGGCGGCCCGTGCCCGCGGTCGGCTTGGGTGAGGACGCCCATGTGATGGCCGCCCTGCCTCGGTTGGCCGGTCACGATGTCAGGGAGGCGGGTGAGTTGGCCGGTGAGAGGGTTGCAGAGGAAGCGCGTGGTCTGTGGGGAGTGCTCGGGGTCGATGCCGGTGATCATCTGGCGCACACGATTGGCGCCCTGCTTTGCGAGGATGGGAGCCGTGGCGCGGACATCGAAGACGGTGATGAGGAGGAGGCCGTCGGCGCTCGCGGAGCATACTCTGCCGAGGAGCAGCTGCGTGAAGTCGCTGTCGGGGTCGGGGCCAGCGCTGGTGTTGACGTGGAGCGCCGGCACGTCGATGCTGGAGAAGCCCGGTGGCTCGACGATGCGCGCGGACGAGCGCAGTGCCGACCCGGCGGCCACTGACCCCGGCGCGACCAGGACCCAGGGAGGACGGGAGGAGACCCCCGTGGAGAGGGAGCGGCGTAGGCTTCCGGAGACGGCGGCGGAGAGAGCTAGTAGGCGGCGGAGCGACATCGCGGTGTCGTGACGAGACGTGGGCGGCGCACACTGTGGCCCTGGCGGTGATGTGAGCAGAGACCAGAAGGATTCCCGACGGTACAGAGGCCTCGGTTCACATGGACTGGGTGCACACCAGCTGAAATATCTGGTCGTGCGTCGTGCCAGCGCGTACGCAAACGTACAGCTCTTTCGGGCCCCACAAATCAGCGACTTTGGTCTACTGGGCTGGTCTATGCAGAGAATCCCCTGAATGCCGTGCAGCTGTATCCTATCAGGGCCTGCAAAAGGTGGGTTTGGATGGTTTTGAACGGCATCGCCACATTGGCTGTGCACACGTCATCATTTTCCCGCCAAAATTTCCCTAGGTAGGTATTCTACTTTGACTGCTAGGACCAGTAGTGTAGTTTTGTTGTCGATCCTCATTCGTCAGTCCTCCTCCTTTCCCCAGTTTCACTCGCTCGTAATAAGCATTAAAAAAATTTAACTTGGAATTTTACGGCCAAATAGTGGATTTTCAGAAATCTAATTGAGAATTTAAAATAATTGCACATAAAAATGGCAGATGAGATCACTTATTTAGATAAAAAATTATTTAATTTTTTTGGCTTACAAAATGATATCCTTAACTAAAATGATGACATGTGCAGCAAATCAGTAAATTGGCCAATTCTGACACATGGAAGACAGTACACGATCAGCAACAGCGTACCATCCTACAGTAGACTTGACACGTAGGTCCGAACCGTTAGAAAATAGGTTAAGCACGGGGTGACTCTAAGATCATCTCCACCGGCGCCCTCGATAGCGATTTGGGAGCCGGGGCAAAAATGTACTCGCACCGTCGCATCCCAAACGCCGCCAGCTAATTTTCGAGCCCAATAGAATCGTCGGCAACCCCGTGCCGGCCCCTTCGCCAAGGACGTAAATCGGGCGCGCCGGCGCCTTGCGAGGATGAAAAATTTGGGCGTGGGAGCCGCCTGTCAGTGACGCCAGGCGCCGCGCGGGATATTTTACCGTCCCGACGTCCGGCCGGAAGCTCTCCTGCCACGGTGCCACGCGGGAAAGTCTCCCGCCACGACATCGCGCGGGATGTTTCCCGCCTCGCCGGCGGTCTATATTATCCCTCCTCCCCCGTCATTGCTACAAAAACCCTAGAAAAAAGCACAATGTGGGATTTGTGGGACGAGGCGGCGCTAGAGGCGGCCGTAGAAGTGTTGGAGGCGGACCCGCAGCTCGTAGAGTACGAGGCGTGGGAGGAGGCGGCGCTAGCGGCGACCGTAGATGCCTACGACGCGGCGAGCGGCAGCGCCGGGAGCGGAGCGGCGGGAGCGGAGGGAGCGCGGGGAGGTGGAGCAGCATAAATATGTAGTTTGTGTAAAAAAATTCTATCGGGGCCGCCTGTTTGGGGGCGCCTGTGTGGGAACAGCTCCGAATAGAGGATGCAATGTCGTCCCCCAGGAGGTGCCGGCGCCCCTGCCGGCGCCTATTTAGGGCTCTAAGAGCATCTCCACCGGCCCGTCCCATATAGTCACCGGTAGGGGCGCCGGCATTGCTGTATGGGGGCGCCGGCAGTTCATCCTCTATTAGGGAACGATGTTCCCACACCAGCGCCTCCCAAACGGCGGCCCCCAAAACTTTTTTCTTTTCTTTTTACAATATTTTGAAACAACATATCAATCACATTTTATTCATATTATATTCAATAATTGTTTGTTCTTGCCACACATGCGTTTCATCACCTCCCACATACGAGACTCAGACCAAGTGAGAGCAGGGTACCTGACAATGGCGAAACGCTGCTGAAGCACCCCAAAAGCACGCTCAACATCCTTACGTGCTGCTTCCTGGCATGTTGCAAAATAAGCTTCCATCCCGTTTGATGCAGAGGAATTGTCTTCACAAATGTAGCATACGTCGGGTAGATACCATCAGCTAGATAGTACCCCTTGTTGTATGCGTGGCTGTTTACCTCAAAGTTCACGGCAGGAGCTTGTCCCTCAGCTAGCCTGGCAAACACCGGAGAGCGCTGCAACACGTTGATATCATTGTTTGTTTCTGCCATGCCAAAAAGTGCATGCCAAATCCAAAGGTCATGGTCCACCACCACCTCAAGAATGACACTGCACTCACCAGTATGCCCCTTATAGATCACATGCCAAGCAAAAGGGCAATTCTTCTAGCTCTAATGCATACAGTCAATGCTTCCGAGTATCCTAGGAAACCCTCTATTGCAAGCAGGGGGCGCGGCGACGACGGTGACGGTGGCGATCTAGAGGGGTGGTAGTTGGCTCGGGCGTGGGTAGAAGGTGGGAAATCGGTGTGTCTGGCTGCCAGGCGGAACCCACGCTCGTTTTCTGACGTGCCGCAATGCACCGGCGCGCCCGATTCACGCTCTTCGCCAAGGAGCCGGCACGGAGATGCCGGCGATTCTATTGGGCTCGAAAACTAGCCGATGCTGTTTGGGGGAAACCGGTGCGAGCTCAAAAACCACGCCGGCCCTTAAAACGCTATCGGGGCCGCTATGGGACGCCCCGGTGGATATGCTCTAATGCTCGGTGCACTGACAATTAACCGCACGCATGCCCCAAAAGTGATGTTTACCGTCTCAACAAAGCAAAAGTGGTAGCCATCTGACCAGACTGCCTTCAATGTGGTTGTTTATTTGTCTTTTATTCTACTACATAGTAGCTTTGTTTAGAGCATCTCCACAGGCGGCCTTGATAGCGGCCCCGTAGCATTTTGCGGGCCAGCACCGAAAAATGGGCTCGCACCGGCGCGCCCCAAATAGCGTTGGCGCTTTTTCAAGCCCAATAGAAATGTCGGCCACCTCGTGCCGGCCCTCTCGCGAAGGGGGCGAATCGGGCGCGCCGGCGCCTCGCGAGACGACGGTTTTCGCGAATGGGGGCGCCTTGTCACCGAGAGGTCGCGACGGTTCGCATCAGAAACGACGCGGGAAGGTTCGTCGTCGGCGTAAACGGCCTCCCGCGCAGAAACCCAAGCGGCGACGAGGGCGGCGACTGGCCACGCGGCGTCCACCTAGCTTTCCCACGCGCCTTCAATGCGCGTCCACCGCCTCACTTAAAACCCCACCGACGCGCACTTCTCGTCTTCCCCGTCTTCCAACCCTAGTCATCACCGTCGCAACCGCCGCGTAAACAAACCACCTCTCCCACGCACCCACCGACGATGGCGCAGAATGACGAGGCCAGCGGCAGCGGCGGCGGCTTGCTCCGCTCGTTGCACCTTAGCAACGATGAGGCGGATGTACTGTACTGGCAGCATATCCCCGTGCTAGTATAGTACTATCGCACAGCTGGCACGTCTCCAACGCCGGCTTCGCCGTGCCACCATCGCCACCGACATGACCACAGACGCGAGCCCTCGCCAGGGAACGACGGAACCTCCTGACGCTGGCGGAGAGGAACCTGCCGGCCAACGCGTTCGATAGCCCGGCGTGGCCGCGGAGTGCGCCATCGAGCTCGCGCGGGCGGCCGTCCGCTCGAGCGGTCGCTTCAACAACATCAGCCGTCGTGCCAGGTGGCACAACCACGACGTCGACGACACGTTGCAGCAGATTCCGCCAACTGTCGTTGCCTATTCGGCGGTACTCCACAGGAGGGATCCTCATGGAGGGAAGAAGAAGTAGGGGCCATTGGGCGGAGAGTCCTCGGGACGATGGTACGCGATTTACCCAGCTTCGGAACACCTACTCGAGGACAGGGCCTACTGCTGCTTGTCTGGAATTATCTGGGCGCTTTCGCGTTGTTACAATGAGTTGTGGTTGTGCCTCTAGGGCACCCGGGATTCGGCTTATAAAAGCGCCAGGATCTAGGGTTTACAAGGAGAGTTCTAGCCGGAATACAAGTCGGCACCATCACCGTCTGTGGGCCACCCGGGCTTGCCGGATCTAGGCACTGTCGATGGTACACCCATGAAGTATACCCACAATAGTAGCCCCCAGAGTTCTCCGAGATTCACCTCTTTGTTTCCGCCTTGCTCGAATCATCTTTGCTTCCGACAATCCTCTCGGTAACATGGGAAACTTGAAGAACTCCAACTTCATGATTTTTTTCCTTTCCAGCTTGCTTGCCGGAAAAATCCTTCATCACGCGGGACTTCATACATCGACATCATTTTTACAACGTGTCTCTGTGTTACTCCCCAGCAAAGATAACGGCTTGTCTTCTTTAAACTCTTACCCGGAACCTTAAGAGGTTCAAACGGTTCCGCCAATATTGGCGGCATTTCCGGGTGATTTGAGCGGTAACTTAACCTTAGCCATTTTTACTGCTAGGGTTTTCGACACGTGGCAACCATCCGACGGCGCGACGCTTGCGTTCCTACCATATGATGCGGAGAACGAATCTCATCCCGCGCCTATAAATATCTCACCGCTCACCCCTAATTAGCCATTCCCCCCGTTTCACCTCTCTGCCCAGCGCCGCCTCCGAGCTCCCGTCTTCCGCCATGCCGGAGTCTACCGAAAGTTCGCCAGATTTAGCGCCGCCGTACTGAGTTCATCGTGTTCTTAAGTCCGACGAGCCACTGCAGCAATCACATCACCGCCGGCGTCTCCGACCACCGTGGAATCCATTCCGGTAAGTCCTCATCTTCGAGCTTCTTTTACCGGTGTTGGTAGGGATGACTAGGGTGTAGTAATAATTCCCACAAAGTCTAGTGTACTTGCTACTTGTAGATGTCTTCATCGACTCCGCCTCCATCGCAGTCGGAACCAATCTCAGCAACGCCCATCTCCTCCGCCCCTCCACCGTTCCAACCTGTTCAGCTGGATCCTTCTAAGGGTTCCGGCAAAAACATTGAAGGGACATCGGCCAACCCGGAGGACCTGGTCGGGTCCAAGGAGATGGAGAAGAAGGTGGACGAGTTCAACACCAAAAAATAAAAGGCCCGATCTCGCGAAGGCGAGGCCAATGGGAAGTGGTGGCCCTGCACCACTACAGACAACGAGCTTCGCGAACTCGAGGCGGAAGGTTTCTTGCAACCGGGATCCTGGAGGACGGTTCCGGCTTCCTAAGGAGTCTGCTGGGAGGCAGTGAGTTGCTGCGCGGTTATTATTGCGCCCTCCGGAGGAGTCTACTGGGGGCATGAGCTAGTTTGGTAGCAGGCGGCAGTGCCGGTGCATCCTTTGCCGACGAGGAAGTTGCCAGTGTGGTCTTGGAGGGGGAGGTGGTAGTTGTCTTCTTCTTCTTTTTCTTCTCGAGGACGGGCGGAACCAGAGGTTCCGACCGCCCGGCGTCTTTGGAGCCGGCGCCCATGTTGCTGGCACCGGTATCTTCAAAATCAGGAGGGGAGATGAAGTCCTCCTCCGCGCGGGAATTTGGCGGTTTAGGGGCCGCGCACCCCGAATTTGTTTTCCCCCCACGAGGGGAGGATGGAGCTTTGCCGGCACCAGAACGTGTCGGGCTTGGTTGAGGAGGAGGAGAGGTTCTAGCAGCTTCTTCGGAAGTTTCCGGCCTCATACCAGGAGCACTCCTGGTAAGTACCAGGGGAGTCCTGAAAAAAGAAAGGAGTGTAAAGTTTAATCATGAGACAACAAGTATGAAAATTTAAACCGGAAAGATGTGACACTAGTGCCCTACCTAGAAGCGACCGGCATGTCATGCCTGCGCTTCCTTCCGGGAGGCCCAGAGCTTCCCTTTTTCTTCTGGCGTTTGGCGGGGGGAGCTTCGCCGGTGCCCGTATCCGGAGCCGGAGCTTTGTTCTTCCGGGCCCTGGGAGATTGAGCTAGAGCTCTTTCGAACTCAGGGCCCACCTCCGCGGCGAGGGGAGTCACATGCTCCAACACCTGGGGGTTCTCATCAGCTGAGTGGGATGCTACAAAGGAAATAAGACAGAGGAGATGTACAATGTACCTCAAGAACAATGACCTCATCATCAGCATCGGAATCATTTGCCGGATGTTGAGTTGAAAAGTTACCGGGGCGCCGGGAGTGTGTTGGGCCCATCTTGTGTTTTCCCTTTACATAGGGATCCGCGTCCACGTCGTCGTGAAACTTGCGCTTGGGGTGAAAGAGGGCGGCTCCTCGGAGCGGATCCGGGCAAAGTTCTGCAACATAACAAAAAACCAAGTCAGTATTACGGTTTACAAACATACCGGAAGCAGTTTTCCGGCGATCCCAAGATCTTACTCGGGGCGGAGGAGGATCGGAGCGACTGTAAGGCTTCAGGCCAAACTTCCCATTAGCCCGCATCTCGGTCCGGCAAATCTGCTTGGCCTTGAGGACCAAGTCAGTTTGTCTCAGCGTGTGAGTGGTGATCCTTGTCGGATCCCTTAAACCCGACATTATCTTGTGAGAGCGACGCTGGAGGGGCAGGACCCGGCGCGAGAGGAACAACCAGACTATATCATCAGAGCAGAGGTTGGTCTCCTCCTTGAGCTTCTCGACGAACAGGGTGACCCGCTTGGATTCTTTATCATCCTTGGGGTGGTGCAGCCAGTTGGTCATGGCGGGAGGCCCAGGAACACACGCCGGTAGGTTGATAAAATCTACCGGGCCTCCGTTCTGGACATAGAAAAAAGATTTTTGCCAGATCCGGACTGATTCCAGACCGGCAAACTTATAGAAGATGCTCCCTTGGCGGGGCGCAAGGATGCACCCCCACACCGGACAAAAGGTTTGGGGTGCGGAAGCTTCCGATCTTGGATCGAGTTCTTCCGCATATTGTAGAAGTAAGAGAAGTTGTCAACAGTAGGAGTGATACCGGCGTATCCCTCCAAGAAAGCGGTAAAAGAAGAGAGATAGAAGATAGAGTTGCCCGGAAGGTGGTGGGGCTGAAGCTCATAGAAATTTAGAAAGTGTCGGAAGAAATCCGACACTAGAAGGCCTAAGCCGTGCTCAAAATGGGCGGCAAAGACAACGTATTCGCTTGGCTCGGGCGCAGGCTGCAGCTCCTTGCCGGGAATCCGGCAGAACACCTCCTCCTGTATCCTTCTGGACCGGTAGAGCCAATCTATTTTAGCTTGTGACACGTCGGAATCTATCCAGGCTCCGCGCGTATAGGATTCAAGATCTATGCCGCCCTAGATGGCGTCGGCGCCCTGGCTCGAGCTGCCGGCGTGTTCTCTATGGTCGCCGGTAGCTTGATCAGAGCCACCAGCCTCTTCCTCGGACTGGGCGAGGTCCTCCTCGAGCCCATCATCAGGCTGATCTACCGAGAGTTCTTCTCCCGAAGAGATTTCCGGGCTCTCGCTGTGCCGGGTGCTGGCGGAGAGTTCCGGTAAAGAGTCTTCGGACGAAATTTTCGGCTAAGTACGGAAGCTAACTAAAAACAAGTTTCCTCAACGCTATCTCTTCGCGAAGATCTACGCAAGAGAGAAAAACGAGAAAAAAGAAGGGATAAATACACTACCGCACCCAAGAACAACGGTAAAAAGAGGGAAGGTGAACCAGATCAAGGAGGCTAACCAGAGAACGACGGAGGGCCTGAGGGTTGAAAGGCCCGAGGGTACGCCGGAGTTCGTCGAGGAGAACGTCGGTGGCGGCGAACAGAGAAGCGGAACCGGGCGCCGTGCCGTGTCTCTGGACAGATCAAGAACGACGCCGTGAGATCTTGGCGGAGGAGGAGAAGTGCGGTCGAAAGTGCGCTCGTGCGAAGCTTCGTCGAAGAACGTGAGCTCGGCGGCGAACGGCGGCGCAGAGAGCCCGAGCGGCGGAGAGCGCAGGGAGTTGGAAAATGCGGGAGACAAAGTGAAAGTGTGGGGGACGGTGAGGAACCGTCGTGCCCTTTATAACGAAGATGATCTTGGGCCGAAAACAGCCAGGCCTGCTCCGCTTCGTCTTGTGGGCCGCCACGTGGCGCAGAGGTACATGCGCGGTGGGAAGGTGCCACACAGAGGACCTCAAGGATCCGGTGCGGCACGTTAACTGCGCGCGCGGGAGTCAAAGGACTTGACGCCTGACACTGGCGCGTCAGGTACAGTGTGCATGTCACTGGAAGGCTCGGTTTCCAACATATTCTCGACTTCGCCGAGGAAGATTTGATGGCAAAGCAACCGGAAAATGATACCGAAAGGTTTGGTTGGAAGCGGTATGTTGAGGTAAATCCGGCTAAGATGCCGGGAAAGTTTAACCTCAAACCGGAAGGATTAATCCGGTACGAGTGGAGTGGGAACCTGGCATGGCCCGTCGGATAGAATCCGCCGGATTATACCAACTTCGGGGACTAATGTCGGGGGGATGGCCCCCGGTAGGCCAAAGGCCTGGCAAACTTGCCCTGTTTAGTTATCAAGATACCGGATTAAAGCTTAATCCAGGTGACCAAGTTAAAGTGGCTAGTTGTAAGGGTATTTTACCCTTATCCATTATTTTGGTAACAATGACACCGTGCTAGTGTATTTGGACTAATACATGTCTGCAAGATTATTCCCAGGTATTAGCCAAAGAGGTATAAAGGTGTATCAATGGAAGAAGAAGGCAATGGAGACCCCCCAATTCGACGAAAGAATCAACAGGATTTTCCTGTGTCTGGCCGGTCACTGGCCCGGTCGGACCGGCCCTGGCACCGGCCAGCCCGGTCAGAACCGGCTCCGGCGCTTGTGCCATCCGGGCAGGATCCAGTAAAGGAGGGAAGCCCTCCAGTCGTCGCCGGTCTCCAGCCCGGTTTGGACCGGCGTATCCGGTCAAGGGCCCGGTCGGACCGGGCTACCGACCGGCTTCCCCGGCACCAACCGGATTCCGCGCTTGTGCCATCCGGGCGCATTCCAGTAAGCCAAGAAGCTCCTCCGGTCAAGCTCCGGTCCTGCTCCGGTTGAAACCGGCCGGCCCGTCGTGAGCCCGGTCTGACCGGACTGTGCACCGGACGGCCCGCGCCAAACCCGGTCAACCGGCTTCCTCGAAGAAAATCTGATGTGGCAAGTTGTCCAACGGCCAGATTTTGAAGACCACTATAAATACCCCTTCTTCTACCTTGGAAGGGTTAGGCACTACACTACAAGCTGTTCTTGAGCTCCTTCTTCCATGCTCCATTGTTAGAAACACCAAAAGCCTCAGATCTCCCTCCTCCTCCACCCAAACTCAAATCCCTCCGGGGAAACGATAGAGGAGGACCCGATCTACCGTTCTACCAAGCCAAATCTTATTCACCCTTGTATTCATCAAGAAGCTTGCTTCCTAGGGTTCCTTGGAAACCCTAGGTGGGCAAGAGGAGTCCGGAAGCATCCGGGCTGTGGATCTGCTCCGGGCAAGATTGTGAAGGTTTGGAGGCTACCTCAAAGTCTACCACAAGTGAGAGAGCTATTCCTTCGTGGGATAGGCTCCGGAGAATAGGGTGAGCCTTCGTGGCGAATCCTTCGTGGGACCTCCACTCCTCCAAACGTGACGTACCTTGTTGCAAAGCAAGGGAACACGGGAATACATCCTCGTCTCCGCGTGCTATCGGTTATCTCTAACCGAACTCCTTACTTGTGATTTAACTGCCTGTGAGAGCCTTCGTGCTCGAGTTAGTTGTATCCTCATATAGGTTGCTTCACCTAGTTTGCATTAGGCTCACCTTTATATTCCGCAAAGCCTAATATTGCAAAGAAAGAATTAAAATCTGTAGAAACCTATTCACCCCCCTCTAGGTTTACCATCTCTATACTTTCAATTGGTATCAGAGCCTGGACTCTTTTTAAGGGCTTCACCGCCTTAAGAGTGAGATGGAAAAACTATTCGAGGGTCTAGATGATGACTCTAACCTTTCGGTTAAAGAAATGAAATCTAGACTCTTGGCATATGATGTCGAGAAGAAGAAAAAGGAGGATGAACTACAAAGCCAAATGGCAGAAATGTCTGTCATGCTTAAGAACCTAACTACTGGAGGAACTCCTAGTGGGGCTTCGGGTTCTAAGGAATCCTACCGTGAAGTTAACCATGACTATCCTAGAAACACTTCACCCATGCCTCATATAAACCATAGTGGGACCGTTCCCCATTTTGATGGAACTCACTTTCCACATTGGAAATCTTCTATGGAATCTCATATTCGCAGCTGCAGTGTGGAGCTATGGGAGATCATTCTTCATGGATACCGGGAGCCACAAGATCCCGATCGGTTGACCTCCACCGAGTTCTACAACCGTCAACTCAATGCATCCGCACGTGACAAGATTAGAAGTGGCATCAACCGCAAGCTTCTAGATCAAGTTGATGACATTGTCTCCGCTAAAGAGTTGTGGGATCGAATCGTAGTACTCCAAGAGGGAACCGATTTGATCCAATCATCTCTCTATGAGACCGCAAAGCAAGAGGCCTACCAGTTCATGATTCGAGATGGAGAATCCGTATTCGATGCCTATGCTAGGCTTGGTGCTCTGAAAGTAAGGATCAAGGGACTTGGTGGTGAGAAGTACAATGACGGATTCGAGATGAACGAAGCCTTCATAAAATCCAAGGTCATTGCTATGATTGCCGTCAAACAAGAAGACACCAACATTGGACTCCACTTGCAAATCATGACCAAGAGTGCCGATCTCAACTCCGATGATCTTGTCTCCTATGTGGCTGCCAATGAAAACATGGCCAAAGCCGGAAAGAGGCTCAAGGCAATGAACCGTGTTGATGAAGCCTCACACAACCATGAAGCGTCACACAACCTTGCTCTCAAGGCTAGAGCTGACCATGGAGGAGAAGAAGCATATGATATTGAGGAAGATGAGGAGATGACCTCAACTAGTGACATCGCTACCGACTTTGCCTTCTTTGCTAAGAAGTACAAGGGAAAGTTGCCAATGCTCCTCAATGACAAGAAGAAGAAGAGAACTTGCTACAATTGTGATGAAGAGAGCCACTTTGCAAATGAGTGCCCTTATGAGAAAAGGGTAGACAAGCCAAAGTTCATCAAAGGGGTCAAGCCAAGATTGAAGCCAAACCCAATCAATGACCGATACAAGAGGAACAAGGGAAGAGCATTTGTTGGGGCCGAGTACTTGTCCGATGAAGAAGAGGAAGATGAGGAGAAGGAGGCCGGAGTGGCCGGCTTGGCTTTCTCTAAGCCCGGGTCACTCTTCACATATGACTACTCCAAGGATTACTCCACGGAGAATGATGTTGGCTCTTCCTTTATGGCAAGAATAACTCAAGATGATGACTCCGACGACTCTTCCTCATCTACAACCATTGGCTCTTGTCTTATGGCAAGAGAAACCAAGGTAATGGAACCCCCACCTTCTTTGTCTAGTGTCCTTGACAATGAAGCTGAAAATCAAGATGAATTAACTGTGCTTAAGGAACTTTACAATGTTAGATGCACCCTTCGTGGTGAAGCTCTTGTCAAATTTGATTTCTTGATGGACTCTCTCAAAGAAAAGGATGAGTCCATTGAGGAATTAGAATATCATTTGAATGATAAGGAAAGAAGATTCAATCTCCTAAGACAAGAGCTAAAAACCGAAAGGTGCATATCCCAAGGTCTTAAGCAACAAATTGAAACTTATGAACTAGATAAAGTTAAGGACCTTGAAACTATTGAAAGGGCTCAATTATTGACCCAAGAGCTTAATGCATCAAAGGAGGAACTTGAAGTTGCTCATGCTTCTCTCACTAGGGATCTTGACCACCTTGAAAGAGCTAACAAGCTTGTCAAGGATGAGCTCAAGAAACTTGGAAAGAACCATGACCTACTCCAAGAATCCTACTCTAAAGCTCTTGAATCAATGAATGATTCTATTGTTGATAAAAATGTTGCTAGTTCCTCCACCACCTTTACTAGTGAGCATGCTAAGCTTGTTGCGGAACATGTTCGTTTACAAGAGGAACTATCTTTGCATGTTGAGACCAATACATATCTTGAATCTTTGGTAACCAAATATGGTCTCAACTATTATCCTAATGAATCGGCTTGTGAGCAAGCAACTACTCTTGAGGAGAATGTTAGGTTGAAGAAAGAACTTGCCAAGTTCACCACAACCAAGAGTAAGATGGGATTGGATGACCTTTTGAGTAAGCAAAGGTCAAACAATCAAAAGTATGGTCTTGGGTATACTCCCAAGCCTTACAAGAAGAACAACTACAAGAAAGAGAAGCCCGCTCAAGAAAAGAACAAGAAGGTCACTAATGTTGGCAAAGCCCCAAAGGGCAAAGCCACTAGTGGTGACCGCACGGGGCCAAACAATCACTATGCTTTATTTGTTGATTATTATGGTGATGTTTATGCTAACTATGTTGGTCCTCGTAATGGCTATGCTTATAGAGGGTACTCGATTTGGGTACCAAAAGATCTTGTTGCCATGACTAGGGAACCCATTAATCAATGGGTTCCTAAATCCTCTACTTGATTTTGTAGGGGTATTCCTCCGGTGGTCCAAAATGGGTGTTTGATAGTGGATGCACCAATCATATGACCGGAGGAAGAGGTGTGCTTGACCAATTCATTGAAGATATTAACAAGAAGTCAAGCATTACCTTTGGTGACAACTCAAAGGGAAAGGTACTTGGGTATGGCAAGGTGGCAATCTCTAAGGACTTGTGCCTTGAGACGGTCATGCTTGTTGAACACCTTGGTTATAACTTGCTTTCTATATATCATCTTGCCGATGCCGGTTACAATTCATATTTTACTAAGTATTATGTGCAAGTCTTTAGGAGTGACAATCTCAAATTGGTCCTTGTTGGATATGTGGAGAACAACCTTTACGTGGTTGACCTCTCGAAAGAGAGCCCATCTCCCTCCACATGTCTAATGGCGGCCAAGCATGACGAAGGTTGGTTGTGGCATCGCCGCCTTGGTCATGTTAACATGAGGAATCTTAAACAACTCCTAAAGGGTGAGCACATTGTTGGACTAACCGGCATTTCTTTTGAGAAAGATCGTGTATGCAGTGCATGTGTAGCCGGAAAACAACTCAAGAAGAAACATCCTATCAAGAGTATCGTCACCACATCTAGGCCTTTGGAGCTCCTTCATTTGGATCTCTTTGGGCCATCACATTATGATACTCTTGGTGGGAGCAAGTATGGACTTGTCATTGTTGATGATTACTCAAGATACTCTTGGGTCTTTCTCCTTAAGTCTAAGGATGAGACCCATAGGGAGTTCATCACCTTCGCCAAGAAAGCCCAACGTACATATGAATCCGAGATCAAGGCGATTAGGACCGACAATGGCACCGAGTTCAAGAACTACACTATGCAAGAGTTTGTTGATGATGAGGGCATCAAGCATGAGTTTTCAGCTCCATATACCCCTCAACAAAATGGTGTTGTTGAAAGGAAGAACCGGACTATCATTGAGATGGCAAGAACCATGTTGAGTGAATTCAACTCACCCCACAACTTTTGGGGAGAAGCCATCTCTACAGCTGTCCACTACTCCAACCGGCTCTTCCTCCGCCCCCTCCACAACAAAACTCCATATGAGCTTCTCACAGGTAACAAGCCTAATGTCACGTACATTCGTGTCTTTGGATGCAAATGTCTTGTTAAGAACAATAAAGGGAAGCTTGGTAAATTTGAAACTAGAACTATAGAGGGCATTTTTGTTGGATATGCGGAGAACTCTCACGCCTATAGATACTACAACCGGTCCACTGGGACTATTGAAGTATCTTGTGACGTGGTGTTCTTGGAGGATAATGGCTCCCAAGTGGAGCAAGTTGTTCCATGTGTTGCAGGTAATGATGATGATCCATCTAGTGCCATCAAGCATATGGGCATTGGACACATCCGGCCCATGGAGGTTCATAATGATGATCAAGATGATGGAGTAGAAGTATCAAGCTCACCTCAAGTTGAGCCTAGCTCAACTCAAGTTGAACCATCAAGTGCAACCCAAGATGTATCCTCCACTCAAGATGAGCCACATCCCGAAGAACAAGAAGAAAGTCCTCAACCCACTGAGCAAGATCATGATGATGATCAAGAAACATCTTCAACTCATGTTCAAGCTCAAGTTGTACCTCATGATCAAGTATTAGCAAGAGATGAATTCATTGATCATGAAGGAACCATTCGGAAGATCAAGGCGGCTACAAGGGCAAGTGACATGAAAGTGGATCTTGTCCTTGGTAGCATCTCCAAAGGAGTGGTAACTCGTAGACACCATGCACTACTTATGACTTATTGTCAACACCATGCTTTTGTGTCTAGTTTTGAGCCACTTAAGGTACATGAAGCCTTGGTTGATCCGGATTGGGTCATTGCCATGCAAGAAGAATTGGAGTGTTTCAATGAAGTATGGTCTCTAGTTGAGAGACCCAAGGATCATCGCATCAATGTCATTGGGACCAAATGGGTGTTCAAGAACAAGCAAGATGAGGATGGCATTGTCATTAGAAATAAAGCAAGGTTAGTGGCGCAAGGGTTTGCCCAAATAGAAGGTATGGACTTTGAGGATACCTTTGCGCCGGTAGCCCGTCTTGAAGCTATTCGTCTTTTGCTTGCATTTGCATCTTTCCACAATTTTAAACTATATCAAATGGATGTGAAAAGTGCATTTTTGAATGGTCCTCTAAAAGAAACCGCATATGTAGCTCAACCCCCGGGTTTCGAAGATCCATGCCGACCCAACCATGTGTATTTACTCCATAAGGCACTCTACGGTCTCAAGCAAGCTCCACGTGCTTGGTATGAGTTCCTTAGGGATTTTCTACTACAAGATGGGTTTTGCATGGGTACGGTCGATTCCACCCTTTTCACCAAGCGGGTTAAAGGGGGTGGCTTGTTTATATGTCAAATTTATGTTGATGATATTATATTTGGTGGAACTAACCCCAATCATAACAAAGCTTTTGAGCAATTGATGACTAGGAAATTTGAGATGTCCATGATGGGGGAGTTGAAGTTCTTCCTAGGCTTCCAAGTGAGGCAACTTGCAAAAGGCACCTTCATCTCTCAAGAAAAGTATGTGAAGGACATGCTCAAGAAGTTCAACATGACCAATGCAAGCCCAATGAAGACACCCATGCCCGTAAAGGGGCAACTTGGCTCATGTGACGGTGAGAAGGATGTGGACATAAAGGTATACCGTTCCATGATAGGATCCTTGCTCTACCTTTGTGCCTCTAGGCCGGATATCATGCTAAGTGTAGGGATGTGTGCTCGTTTTCAATCCGCTCCTAAGGAGAGCCATTTGATGGCGGTCAAACGGATTCTTAGATACCTTGTTCTCACTCCTACTCTCGGGCTATGGTATCCAAAGGGGTCAACCTTTGAACTCATTGGCTACTCGGACTCCGATTGGGCCGGTGATAAGGTTGACCGGAAGTCTACCTCCGGGGCTTGCCAATTTATTGGCCGGTCATTGGTGAGTTGGTCATCCAAGAAACAAAACTCCACCGCTTTATCCACCGCCGAAGCGAATATATATCCGCGGCATCTTGTTGCACTCAATTGTTATGGATGAAGCAAACCTTGAAAGACTATGGTGTGTCTCTTGGTACGGTGCCTCTTCTATGTGACAATGAAAGTGCAATAAAGATCGCCAATAACCCGGTTCAACATTGTCGCACCAAACATATTGACATTCGCCATCACTTCCTACGTGACCATGTTGCCAATAAGGATATTGATCTCACTCATGTGGGAACAACCTACCAATTGGCGGATATTTTCACTAAGCCTTTGGATGAAGCCCGGTTTGTGAACTTGAGAGGAGAACTTGGTATTCTTGATCCTAAAAACTTGGATTGAATCAACTTCTTGCACTATATTCTTGCATTTATCTAACTATCTAGCTTAGAGGCACGCACATATGGGGATAGTCATCTTACCATGTCTTGGTATGATGCATACCCATGTGTGCAACATAAATAGACCCAATGTCATTATATGGACCCAAGCACGTCTCTTCGAGGTCACATGACATTTGCGCTTTCACATAGGGGGAGTAATCCCCCGCCCCTCATTTAGTCTAAATTGCAACTTGATTTGGATATACAAGGCTAAATGATTTTATTGCAAAAACCACTCCAAAATGACTTATGATTCTTGATATACACTTCGAATCATGCCCATTGTTGCTATTCACATCTTATTTGGATTTTCTCTCCAATGGGTATGCCTAGAGAACTTTGTGTTTCCTACCCCATGTCTATGCTCATCTCATCATCATCTATCTATCTATATGTACATGTCATCATTTGAGCACTCACACACATTTACACAAAGAATAGGGGCAAAAACGAGGCAAAATTAGAAAATTCTGGGCTGGGCCGGTCCCTGGCCCGGTTGGACCGGGTCCCTGACCGGATGGTCCGGTTGACCGGTCTGAAACCGGGTCTGGGCCGGGTCAGCCGGTCACCAGTCCGGTCTGACCGGATTTCCGACCGGCCGCGCGGCTGATATGTGTTTGAGGGGGTTACCCCTTGGGGTCATCTTCCTCATTCTTCCCCAACTCCCACACCACCATGGCCGGCGCCCTCAGCACCCCCACCAAGATCTAGGCACTTTCCACCACAAGAACTTCCCCAAACTCCACCACACCATAGATCGGGGCCCTTGGAACATCTCCACCGAAGGATTTGGTCCCTCTCCACCTAGTTTGGGAATTTTTGGAGTTCTTGGTTCTCAAGCCCTACCTTGTGTTCTTCTTGCTTCCTTGATCAAGGAGAACCATGTCTTCGGATGATGAATGGACTGCTGAGGACCGTGGCACTGTTGCCAAGCGAGGGAGGCACTCAGACGTTCCACCACGGCGCTCTACTAGTCGTGCTCCTCAGACTACTGGTGGCAGCTCAGCTGGAGGCCACACCAAGAAGCCTGCCCAGAAAAGGAAAGATAAGCACGCTGCACAGGAAGATGATGAGGAATTGCCTGAGTACAATATTGGCGATGTCCATATTGGTGCATGGAAAAGGCTTCGAGAAACCAATCATTATCGCTTTGAGGCTCCCACTTACACCGGGGGCGACAAGTTCTTCTGGACCCAGAGTCAGCAGAGGATGTGGCTTGAGTACTATGACTCCCGTGAGCACATGAAGAATGGCACCATTGTTATGCCCAAGGCTGTCAAGGATGTTATTGAGATGCATGCAGCCACCACATATCGGTTTGTGGTTGAGACTTTGAAGAACATGGGGCTGTATGAGCTTGTATGTCTGACGCCTTCTGATGGATGCTATTGCCCACTCTTGGTAAGGCAATTCCACTGCACTGTGTACTTCCATGATGATCCAGCCCGTACCATGACATGGATGACAGGCAAAGAGAAGTACTCCTGCAACTATCTTGACTTCTGTGATGCCCTTGGTTTTGGTGGAGGTCGTGCCCACGGTTTCAAGCTTTACTCTCAGCAGAGGTTCAACAGAGGAGACATTGCTTTCTGCTATCCTCGGGAGCCCACCGCTCGTCCTCCCACCATATCTGGCATGTTCTACTCCTATCTCCTGCTTGCCAAGTTATTCAGAGAGTCTCTCATTAGCAAGTCAGGCGACACAAGTGAATGCCGAGGATATCACTTGAACTTGATGTACTACTGCAACCCTGAGCACCGGCGACGCATTGATGGATGTGATCTCATCTACTCTGAGCTGAGGAGATGTGTTCGCGACAGGATGACCCCGAACTATGCTCAATACATCCAGCTCCTCATCAACAAGGTTGTGCCTGCTCCTCTCAATACCCATGGTCAACGGGTCAAGATGGAAGCATTCAAGGTTCCTGTCCAAGGTGATAGACCGGATGTCCCCGACATGACACCTCCTGAGCGCCGGTCCAAGGAAAGCCATGACCCTACTAGCTCCCGCTTCACTCGGCGCCCGCAGCATGGTATCTCTAGGTTCTTCTCCTCCATGTGGCAGATGTGCAAGAATTCTAATGATGTTGCACATCAAAGCCTTGCTATGACCCAAGAGACGAGAAGGCGCCAGAATGAGTACATGGCCACTCGGAATATCACTTTTCCTCCTCCTGGCCCTGAGTTAGAGCCTGTCCATGCACCTAACTGGGAGATGCCTCCTCTCACTGATCAGATGTTCCAGAACTTTGATCCTACATGGTACGGCTTTGGCGGTCCTCCTCCTCAGCCTGCTCGTGTTCCTACTGATGATGAGGATGAAGAAGATGAAGATGCTCCTGCTTCGCGTGATGATGGCGAGAGCTCATACTCCGCTGGACATGAGATCTTTTGATGGGTGCGCTACCATCTCTCCTCTTTTTCTTCGCCTTTTTGGTGTTCCGATGCCAAAGGGGGAGAAGAGAGTCTAGGATTCACGGGTTGTTGCCACAAGCCATGGGAGTTGCTTTATTTGGATTTTATATGGCTTGTGCTTGTTTACTTTGAGTTTTTCAAGAACCATTTGCTATTTCCAATAATTCGTGTATGGATGTGTATGGACGACTATTATGTGTGCTACTCTATGTTAGGATGATTATGTGTGCTATGCTTATATATATCTTGATATGCACATCTCCATACCATGCTTGTTTCCTAAAGATATTGGGGGAGCTTCTCATATTTCACAAATGGTGCACTTTGCATTCAAACGCAAATTCTCCAAGTGCACACATTATGGGGGAGCTTTCGTAATATCTTATATGGAATCAAGGTTTAGAGCTTATCATAATATCTATTTGTGACTCTAGCTCGGTTTGTCATCGTATACCAAAAAGGGGGAGATTGTAAGGGTATTTTACCCTTATCCATTATTTTGGTAACAATGACACCGTGCTAGTGTATTTGGACTAATACATGTCTGCAAGATTATTCCCAGGTATTAGCCAAAGAGGTATAAAGGTGTATCAATGGAAGAAGAAGGCAATGGAGACCCCCCAATTCGACGAAAGAATCAACAGGATTTTCCTGTGTCGGCCGGTCTCTGCCCGGTCGGACCGGCCTGCACCGGCCAGCCCGGTCGAGAACCGGCACGGCGCTTGTGCCATCCGGGCAGGATCCGATAAGGAGGAAGCCCTCCGGTCGTCGCCGGTCTCCAGCCGGTTTGGACCGGCGTATCCGGTCAAGGGCCCGGTCGGACCGGGCTACCGACCGGCTTCCGGCACCAACCGGATTCCGCGCTTGTGCCATCCGGCGCATTCATAAGCCAAGAAGCTCCTCCGGTCAAGCTCGGTCCACCTCGGTTGAAACCGGCCGGCCAGTCGTGAGCCCGGTCGGTGTGCACTGACCGGCGCCAAACCGGTCAGCAGGCTTCCTCGAAGAAAATCTGATGTGGCAAGTTGTCCAACGGCCAGATTTTGAAGACCACTATAAATACCCCTTCTTCTACCTTGGAAGGGTTAGGCACTACACTACAAGCTGTTCTTGAGCTCCTTCTTCCATGCTCCATTGTTAGAAACACCAAAAGCCTCAGATCTCCCTCCTCCTCCACCCAAACTCAAATCCCTCCGGGGAAACGATAGGGAGGACCCGATCTACCGTTCTACCAAGCCAAATCTTATTCCCCTTGTATTCATCAAGAAGCTTGCTTCCTAGGGTTCCTTGGAAACCCTAGGTGGGCAAGAGGAGTCCGGAAGCATCCGGGCTGTGGATCTGCTCCGGCAAGATTGTGAAGGTTTGGAGGCTACCTCAAAGTCTACCACAAGTGAGAGAGCTATTCCTTCGTGGGATAGGCTCAGGAGAATAGGGTGAGCCTTCGTGGCGCGGGGAATCCTTCGTGGGACCTCCACTCCTCCAAACGTGACGTACCTTGTTGCAAAGCAAGGGAACACGGGAATACATCCTCGTCTCCGCGTGCTATCGGTTATCTCTAACCGAACTCCTTACTTGTGATTTAACTGCCTGTGAGAGCCTTCGTGCTCGAGTTAGTTGTATCCTCATATAGGTTGCTTCACCTAGTTTGCATTAGGCTCACCTTTATATTCCGCAAAGCCTAATATTGCAAAGAAAGAATTAAAATCTGTAGAAACCTATTCACCCCCCCCCCTCTAGGTTTACCATCTCTATACTTTCACTAGTGCTAAGTAAAAGTATACTGGTATCCTAGGAGGGGTATACTGGAATGCAGTAAACATGAGAGAGGCCGGAGTACCGTCATTAACTCAACTGTAGCATGTCGGCATTCTGGTCAAAGATTCCACCAAGGACCAGAGGACAAGGATGAGCGAAGCACATCAGCTTTAATCGAAGCCCTGAAGCCAAAGCAGAAGGTGACGTAAAAGTTACCGGACGAGGTCATCGCCCCCTCATTAAAGACAGGACCGGTGTCATCAAGGCCAAAGAAGCTTTAAAAAGTAGCTTAGCTCATCCTAGATTCCATTAGGGTTCCTTCCCTTGTAAGCCACCATCTCCCCTATATAAGGAGAGGAGGGGCACCCCTGCGCGGGGACACACACGACAGACGGACGAGAGATCAGTTGGTAGCGAGTAGACCAATCTTTGTACCGTACATTCTTCAACCTTTGGCCAAGGCCAAGTTCATCAATCTATATTGGAATTTCTTCCTAGTTCTTCCCCTTGTTACCAAAACCCTCCCCCGAATCCTCTAGCGCACATTCGGCCCCAACTTAGCCATCCCATGGCATCTGCCGTTCCACCACGACGACACATATTGTTGAGGTTGGTCTGTCTCTTCTTGCTTATGCCTCTATGCATGGCATTGAAATTTTGGGATGAAGCTTTTCTCACTGCTGTTTATCTTATTAATCGCCTCCGTAGTAAAGTTATCCACTCTCAAACTCCCATGGAGCGTTTGTTTGGTAGTCCAGGTGATTACTCGTTTCTTCGTATTTTTGGGTGTGCCTGTTGGCCCAATCTTCGTCCCTACAATCAACACAAGCTCCAATTCCGTTTTAAACAGTGTGCCTTTTTAGGGTACAACAATCTTCACAAAGGCTACAAGTGCCTTGATATTTCCACTGGGCGAGTGTAAATCTCTCGTGATGTTGTTTTTGATGAACAAGTTTTCCTTTTCAGCCCTACATTCGAATGTTGGTGCTCCTTTGCGAGTTGAAACCAATCTACTCCCATCCACCCTACAACCACTTCATTTGCATGTGCATGAGGGGCATGATTTACAGGAACCATCTGGTGCTAATCCTACTAATGATGATGTTGTTGAGTCGTTTATACATGATTCAGGTGACAATGCAGGTTCTGGTGATGATTCTGCATATTTTTCTGGCTTCGAC
This sequence comes from Lolium multiflorum, assembly GCA_030979885.1. NCBI lineage: Eukaryota > Viridiplantae > Streptophyta > Magnoliopsida > Poales > Poaceae > Lolium > Lolium multiflorum. Next base: position 197,056,334 of record CM061747.1, read on the forward strand.
ACGTCTTCCAATGAAGATTTGGACGTCAGTCCTGGTGGCCAATCATGGGCGCTTGATCCTGTCGGGAGATCTGCCTCGGGATCGCCTTCGTCTGCTCCCTCTGTGGCCGTGCCAGGGACGCAGTTCTTGCTCTCTTTGCAGAGGCGTTCGGGGGCTGGGCACAAGAGTTGATGCTTCCATGTTTTGCTGTGGGGGAGGCGAAGTTTCCGCAGCTGTGCGGTGTTCTTCAGAAAGAACCACGGTATTAGACGTGCTTGTAGGAGCCGTGCCATGAGCTGTGGGTTCCTCTTCTTCTGCTCCTTCCTCAGACATGTCAATATAGCAATAAGGCAAAAATATGAGAATACCGAAGAAAAAAGAGATAGGAAAAGACACAAATAAATAAACTCACGAGCTAACAGCGCTAGCATCATCGAAGGGTCTTCCTCCGGAGAAGATTCTTCGGCAGTTGGTTCAGCAGGCTTGGAGGCGTTGGAATCTTCGACTTTGTTTCTCTTCCTCTTGCGGCCAGGAGAAGTGGCAAGAGGAGCAGAGACAGAATGGCTGGACTCAGATTGTCGCTATGACCCAGTTTCTTTTTCGGAGGAACCCGCGGATTTCTGAAATTCCGCGGCTGCACTCTCAGGAAGAGAGGATTCTTGCGAATCGTCGGTAACAACGACTCGCCCATCCACCTCTCCACCTTCAGGGAGTGGGGGAAGAGAAGAAAGAATTTGGTGGTCCTGCAAAGCACAAAGCAAAGAAGACAAGAAAATGAGCACACGAGAAAAAATCAATAGCAGTCGACAAAAAAAAAGAGAATTCAACCCGAAAGAAACACTTACTTCGGGAAGAGTGCGAGAAGCACTGTATGGTTCCACGCGACAGGATGAAGCAACGGGATAGTTTTACTTCAAAGAGGTAAAACGTTGGACGAGTCTCTCCAAGTCCTTCACACAGAGGTCCTTGGAAAGACGGTCGACATCCTTAGCCCCTGAGTACATCCATAGAGAGTTTTTGCGAGCCTGCAGTGGCTGGACCCGAATTCTAATGAAGTAGGCGATTATCTGCACACCCGAGAGTTCTTCTCCGTCGGTGTTTTGGAGTTGATGGATGCGGGTCATCAGGGCTTCAATGGCCTCCTTTTCTTCGGAAGTGGCTTCTGTGTCCCAGGATCTGCGCCTCTAAATTTTCTCGGTAGCTTCAAATGACGCGATACCTTACTCTTGGGGAGGGCAAATTCGTCCTGGGTGTATAGCCATTTCTTGCGCCACCCTTGGACAGAGTTAGGGTATTTCACGTCGAAGTAACCAACGTCGGGACGGACGCAGATACAAACGCTACCTACATTATAGATGACGTTCCTAGAGTTGTTGCGCCGGAAATAGAAAATACGTTTCCACATGCCCCAATGAGGATGGATGCCGAGGAAACACTCGCAGAGAGTGATGAAAATAGAAATATGTAGAGAGAATTCGGGGTCAGCTAATGCAGCTGGATCCCATAGATGAAAAGAAGTCCACGAAGAAATTCATGGATATGAGTGGAAAGGTCGCGAATAAGGAAGTCGATGGATGTTACCCGGAATCCGATAGGACGATGGGGGACACTTTCATCTACGGGGAACTTCAAGGACTCCTGCTTCTTCAGCAGGCCCAACTTCTTCAGTGTCTTCTGGTCCTGGGCGGAGATTTTCGACCGCTCCCAGCCAGAGATCCGCGCTTTCTCCACTGGCGCATCAGTGCCCGGAGCCTTGTGCATCAGCAGCTTCGTGCATGGAGCCATGGGGAGCGGTTTGGTGGAAGAGTAGGATGAAAGGAAGCAAGAGCGCAAGGAGCTTGAGGAATGGCAATGGCGGAGAGAGAGAGAGAGAGAGAGAGCAGATGTGCGGTGCGGCGAAGGGGATGAATGAGGACTACACGGTGAATTTATAGCGAGAAGTTGATCCGCCAAGCCGTTGGATGAAAAGGGGAAGTGTTTCCAGCCTTACGCGTGTCCAAAAGGGTAAAATGGTCTTATCGGTCTGAAATTACTGGACGGAAGTTACTGCGCGCGTGCCGGAAATTACGGAGGACGTGTGTCCCCCACTTGCACGACGTGCCGATGGCGTAGAACTTTGGACCCACAACCCAGTGAGGTGACAGAAGTCGTGGTTTTCCATGGTGGGTATCGTGGCCAGCGTCAGCAGCGACGTCACTCAAGAAAGCTTTGACTGCTTTAACAAAATATAGGGGCAATGAAAATATCGGGTACTCAAAGAGAGAAGTTTCGGGAGCCTATGATCAAATGCAAGCATTTGTTCATATGCTCGGGAGCTACTCTTATCAGAAGAATCGTCTATACTTCTGATAAGAGGATGATGCGGAAGACAAAAATACAGAGTTGGTTTAAAATAGCAAAAGTTAAGCCTACAACCAAGTGCAAACACTCGACTGTAGCCTCGGGGGCTACTCCCATCGGGAGCGCTGGTCGCGCACCCGATGAAATATGAAAAAGAAAAAACAAGATAATATAGAAGAACAAATGAGAAGTTTTCATCGTACATCTTAGAGTTACACATAACTCGTCATGTACTCCCATCGGGAGATCAAGATATTGTCATTTAATGACTCGAAGAAATTGGCAACTTCAGCAGCCGATAAAGGCACTCGACAATATATTCTCAAAGCGCGTCCGCCGCGGTAAAAACTCTGGATGCCGTAATACTTTACGAAGGTAAGTCCCTAGGATCCGCCCTGTGTGGCGTGGTATCGCACCCGAATGCGCTCTACTACTTTATATGTATCAACAGATACGAAGAAAAATCCTAGGGACGCGTTAGGTACTCGATAAAACATATCTGGATTCGATTTGCGGCAAGTCCTTAAGCGGCACGTGTCGAATTACACCAGTATCCCGAGTTCAAGTCCAGGGACTTGAGCTTGAAATAGGTTTATGCGGGTTTGCCACAAGAGCAGTTAACTGGTACCTGGTTCGTCAGATGAACCAGCCTCATTTACCATCCCTGTACAAAATAGACGTTAAAACAGAAATATCCGACTCATTGGTATAGAAAGATATGGTTTGATTCTAAGTTGGAGATTTTGCTCGATTCTACGATTCAAACAAAATCTCGGGGGCTACTGACATAGGCATCCCAGATGGGCCTGCTGAATAAGGTACCCGGTGTTATTTGGAGGGCCACGACCCGAAGCTTTCAAGGCACAGGAGCCCAGTAAACGTCGATATAGAAGATAGAGTCATATTAGGAATCGAGAGTCATGTAATTATACGGGAAGGACTCAGAGAGTCTCCCGAAGTTTGTAACTTGTACAACAAGAATATCCCTCGGTTCTCTCTCCTATATAAAGGGAAGCTGAGGGGTGAAGAAACATCGAATCTATTGTCCACAAACCCTAGTTTTTACTTTGTCGAGCACCTTTTCGGCTGAACCTTCGAGATCTACTTGCCCTCTACTTTGTACGAAACACAAGTCTACAATCTGTAGGCATTGGCAAGTTAATCGCTTGTCACTGAGGTAGAGCATGTACCCCAATAATTTGTCGTTTTTCTTCCTATGCACAATAAAATTCGAGATGCAGGTGTCCATGCACAACTTCAGGCGGGTCTAGCTGCGCATTTGTGGTCGAGAAGAGGAGCCGCCAACAATGCATAATTTTATTTCTATTTGTTTAAATGTATGAATAATTTAATTTCCATTTATTTTATTATATGAATAATTTAAATACTATTTGTTTGATTGTATAAATAATTTAAGTACTATTTATGTGATTGTATGAATTATTGAATATAGTATGAATAAAATGCGATTGATATGTAGTTTCAAAATATTATAAAAAAAGTTTTAGAGGCCGTCGTATGGGAGCGTCAGTGTCGGAACAGCGTTCCCAAACAAATTTAGACCTTTGCTCTCGTCCTGCCACTGTCGCTGCGTGCACCTAGTCCATCGGAATCGGCTCTGCTTTGTGCTTTCCCCACCACCAGTCCACCAGACCACGAAATCCCCCACCACGGCGTACACGCGCAGCGTCACGACAAGGCGATGCTCCTCCGCCGCCGTTTCCTCGGCCTCCCCGCCGCCGTCTCCGGCAGCCTCCGCCAATCCCACACCACGGCGGGCGTGCGGATTCCGTGGGCCATGATGCGCCACAACGCGTGTCCCGTCGAGGCGCCGAGCCCGCAGGTCCGGCTCGTCGAGCCACCGCGCATCTCCGAAGTGTACGTCCCGGACCACCTCGTCAAGACCGCGCCCCTCCCCGACCCCAACAGCGACGTCGTCGAAGCGCGCGGCGGCGTCGTCTGCGCCGCGAGCGGCGACGGCCTCCTCCTCCTCGTCTTCGCGCAGATGCGCCTCACGGCTCCCATCGTCGCCAGGCAGGGCGACCTTCCGCTGCGGCTGCCGCCCGACGGCTTCGACCCCGACCACGTCCCCAACGTCACGCGCTTCGTCTTCAACCCCGTCACCAACCAGATATCACGCCTCCCGCCCCGTGTGGCCAAGCTCGACCGCAACGCGGGACCGCTCTTCGACGTCCACATGGGCCTCGTCACCCAGGCCGACCGCGGGCACGGGCCGCCTGACAGGTTCGCCGTCGCCGAGCTGCCGGAGGGGAACCTGATGCTCCGGTTCCTCTCGGAGACGGGCAAGTGGGAGACCGTCACGGTCTCGCCGTGCCAACTCCCGTCTGCGCGGCGAATGGAGATACACCACGAGGTGCTTGCGTTCCGCGGTCGCCTCTGGTGGATCGACCAGACCTGGGGAGCCATCTCCGTCGACCCTTTCAGCGACCGGCCGGAGCTCTCCTTCGTCGAGCTGCCGAGGGGAAGCGTGCTGCCTCCAGGCACGCCGACCCGTGAGCGTGTCAGCATGCATTTCCTGGGCTATGCGCCGTCTGACGACGATGAGGACGGTGGCAAGGTTTTCTGGGGTAGGTACCGGCGCGTGGGTGTCAGCGAAGGGCGGCTGAGGTACGTCGAGGTCTCTACGAAGGAACCATATCTTCTCAGTTCATTTGCGCTCGACGACGATGGCAGCGGCTGGACGCTGGAGCACCGGGTGGCGCTCAGCAAACTGTGGGCGGATGGAGGCTACTCGTGGCTACCCTTGAAGGAGGGGATGACGCCACGAATTGCACTTCTTGATCCACTTAACGCCAGTGTCGTGTACCTCAAGGTTGACAAGCACATTGTCGTCGTGGACATGAACATCAAGGAGGTGACCGGGAGTTACCTGTACAAAACAAACTTCGACTGCATACCCTGTGTTCTTCCACCGTGGCTTGGATCCAGCCGGATCCCTTCTGCAGGTATGACATACTTCAACTGCTGGATTACATAATTTTCAGATTTTGTTTCAGCTTTTGATGCATAAATGCATGATCTGATTTGCTTTGTGGATCAACTTCGACATAATTTGTTATGTGTATCTTAGGGGTTGGATTTGTTGATCATAATGTGGGAATAGTCGAGTATGCTCGTCTCTACAAAATAGTAGTAGTAATATCCTGTGTTTGGTACCAATTGGGGATGCATTGATCTTGTCCACTAGTATATCATTCCATAAGTTGTAAACTTGGAATCAAGGAATAAAATGTATCAGTTCTATCCAAAACATATAAATGATCCTATTTACATCTCTCTGTAGCACAACATGTTTACACTGTATGTTCTACATTTTATTTCCATTTTCATATCTCTATAGTCTGGTTTTAGAAGTTAATTTAAGAATGTTGTACCCTTTGAGTAATTCATCTACACTGGTCAAGTGTTATCTTTCTCTAATTACTGTTGTTGACATATGGGTACACTGTGCTGAATTCTTCAGAACCTGCTACGTGCTCTAACTATAATTTTCTTTGCCGCCTTAATTTTTTTATGTGATGCACACAAACCTATAGTGATATAAATTCTGGTGTGTTAATCTTGTTATTGCTGCTATTTATATGCTTATGCATTGATCAAATTAACCTTGTCTAGGTAAGAAGGATGCCGAGAAAAACAAGACTTTGGCTAATGTTCTGGTTCGCTCAGACACCCCGTAGAAGAGACGAAGGTTCTAATTTACCAGCTACTGAATCTCTCGTCATTTTTTTCCAGATGATGCTTCTTTATTGATCCATTGTTCATTATATATCGTCCATTAACATTTTTAGGATGCTCATGCATTCTTGTTACAAGTATCTCTTACAGTCTTAGTGCATATTTTTGCCTTTTACTACAACTATTTTCAACTTGTTTTGTGTGTATTGTCAATCAAATTGCTATCCTTAAACAATGTTTTTGGTTGTGTTCTAGTTGGTGTTTCAATGCAACTAGTAATATTCGCTGGAACTCAAGAATTCTAATAGTTAATCCATAGTATGGTTATGATTGTTAAGATGTGATATCTGAACTTGTTCTTCTATTCATATTCTTGTGGCACTGGCATCAACTTGTTAGGATGCCAAAAAATTATCGGTTGGTGCATGAACTCCCATGCACGTGCATTAGGAGTTTCTGAACTAGCAGGCTCAAAGAATGACTAGCCTGGTTCATCTGGTGACCACTGTATTAGAACTGAAGGATATCTAGTCCTTTCATCATGATGGCCATTGTCAGATTGTCTTCCCTTTTCCTGAAATGTTATGACCCACTGATTAAAGCCTGAAACAGTGTTAGACCAACTGGTTAAAGCTTGAAACTGAACAATTGTCATGATGCAATATTTGTTGTTGCAGTCAAGTCTTGGGTAAAAAATAAACGTGTTATCCAGATACTCAGTATATGAGCGTTTCCGTTCACTGAATTTTGTTTTGCTGTATTTGCATATCACTCATTCTCTTGGCTGTTTATTGAAATATCCCTAATGTTTATACTTTTGTTTTCAGGTTCCTTAAAATTAACAGATGCTGATGTCTAATTAATTACGAAGCTGATGGTGGTAGCTTACTGAACTCTCATTTTAGGAAAAATCTGGAGAAGTCATGGTTTGGGGGAGCTTTGCAGTCATCTTACTGTATCTTATTTTTAGGGGAAATCTGGGAGATCTTTTAGACTGTCGGTTCGCAGCAGAACATTCCGATAGAATTGCTAAATTAAATCAGCATGCGACTACCATCACAGAACATCCTAGATGTTGTTCTTACTAGCTACACATGTATTATTAAGGAAAGGTTGATGCTTGAACGTGTTTACTCTTGTGAGAAATCTTATTTTAGGGTTCTGTGCGTATCACATCCATGCTTAAGTGATGATCTGTTCTGATGCAGTGTTAGTATTTGCTGCCCTGAATAATGTATGTTTTCGTGCCAATTGATGGTATATTGTTCATGTAACTTAGTTAAATTAAGAACGATTAGAACTCAATTTTACTACCATGTGTGATGATAGATGCATGCTGCTCATCTGTTGCTCACCATTTTCCTGGGAAGCAACCTTCCCAGCTGCCTGATCGAACTTGTTGCAAATTAGACAGTACATGTGAATCCTGATGACTGCGTAAAACCAGAGGTTGGTGATGCTACTGGTAATACCTTATCAAGGGAAACTATAATTTATAACGTCAAGATTGTATGCTAATTTATCGTCACTATAAAGATTGGAACAATCCGCAATTACCGTAAAAGAAATCACAACATAATATATGCTCGGGCAGTTTTTTTTTCGAAATGGGGGTATACCCCGGCTTCTGCATCATGACGATGCACACGGCCATTTATTAAGCAAAGGTTCTAAAAAGTATTGTTTACAACTCACGCATGACCGACAATTGATACAAGAATCAACCATCGAAAAAAGGACATACTACGACTACGACTCAACATAGTCTTCTAGTATGCCGCCAACCAGCCTGGCACAAGATATCCTGAGCGACCATCAGGAGCCGTGTGCATCCAGTAGCCATGGTATCCTGCAATCCTTCCGGGGACAGTAGAGCCCAAAGCTGGACCCAATGAGAGACCATGTGAATAACCTGCAAAAAGTGAAAAGAGGTTTTTTGTTAAAAATTATATCATTTCTAACCCTCCAAATAGACCAACATAAAGCAGAAACCCCAATCCGGATAAAAGCCTTAGATTGTCTATCTACTCCATTTAACCAATTACTAAACATATTGGTAATATTGGTGGGAGGTGGAAGATCATAAGTGAAATTAACTGTGCGCCATAAGAGTTTAGCCAAAGGACATTCAATAAAAAGATGTTGAATGGTCTCCTGTTCCCCACAGAAAACACATTTTGTACACCCACCAATGACGTTTAGCTAAATTATCTTTAGTTAACAGAACTTTATTACTCATGAACCACATGAAAATCTTAATCTTAAGTGGTATTTTAACTTTCCATAAATATTTTCTCAGAAAAGGTGTATGGTCACACATGAGATCCTCGTACATGGACTTGACAGAAAACACTTTGTTAGAAGTCAAAGTCCAAGTAAAACGATCATCCTCGTCATTCAAAGTAACCATCATGAGTTTCCGACATAATTGTAACCATGAATTCCATTTACTACCATTCAATACTCTTCGAAACGTAATATTCAAAGGTGATTGAGGAAGCACTTGTGCAACAGTAACATTTTTATGATGAACAATGTTGTATAATGTAGGATATTGTTGAGCCAAAGGAGTAGTTCCCAACCAAGTATCTTCCCAAAAGCGGATGGCCAAACCATTACCCACTTTGAAAGAACCCCTTGAAAAAAACTCATGTTTTACCTCCATCAATCCTTTCCAAAAAGGAGAATCAGTAGGCTTGGCTTCTACCTGAGATAACGTCTTATGTGCTAGGTATTTATTATGAAGCAATTCTTGCCACACTCCATCTTCGTTAAGAAGTTTAAAGAGCCATTTGCTCAATAAGCATCCGTTCTTGATTTCGAGTACCTCAATACCTAAACCCCCCTGGTCTTTTGGTCGGCACACAATATTCCATTTTGTAAGGCGGTACTTTTTTTTTGTTTTCGTCGGACTGCCAAAAGAATCTGGATCTATAGAAGTCCAAACGTTTCCTCACCCCAACAGGTATTCGTAGGAAAGACAACATAAACATCGGTAAGCTAGTTAATACTGAATTAATAAGAACTAACCTATCACCATAGGATAGTAACTTCCCTTTCCAGCATCCTAATTTACTCTCAAACCGTGTTTCAACCGGATACCAATCCGAGTTCTTGAGTTTTTTGTAATGGATTGGAATACCTAAGTATCTAAAGGGGAGCTGTCCAGCATCACATCCAAAGATATGCCTATACTGAGCCTCTTCCTCCTTTGCCTTTCCAAAACAAAAAATCTCACTCTTGTGAAAATTAATCTTAAGTCCCGATAACTCTTCGAAAATACATAAAATTAATTTCATATTAACCGCTTTATCAAGATCATGTTCCAGGAAGAGGATAGTGTCATCAGCATATTGTAATATAGAGAGTCCTCCCTCAACTAAATGTGGAATTAACCCCCCAACTTGACCATCTCCTTTTGCTCTTTCAATTAGGATGGCAAGCATATCCACTACAATATTAAAAAGCATTGGGGATAAAGGGTCCCCTTGCCTTAGACCTTTCTTTGTCTGAAAATAATGACCAATATCATCATTTACCTTGACACCAACACTACCCCCTGGACAAACTGTTGCACTGCTCTTCCCCATTCTGGATCAAAACCCTTCATCCTCAGAGTTTGTTGCAAAAAAGGCCATTTAACCTTATCATAGGCCTTTTCAAAATCAATTTTAAATAATACTCCATCCAGTTTTTTAGTATGTAACTCATGAATCGTTTCATGGAGTATCACTACCTCTTCCAAAATGTTTCTACCAGGCATAAAAGCCGATTGGGTTGGTTTAATGACTCTTGGGGCAATCCCCGAGATACGATTGGTGCCAACTTTAGTAAAAAATTTGAAACAAACATTGAGTAAATATATAGGTCTGTATTGTTGAATTTGGACAGCATTCTTCTTTTTTGGTAATAAAGTAATAACACCAAAATTCAGTTTGTATAGGGGCAAATCCCCATTACTAAACTGGGAAAACAAAGCCATCAAATCCTTTTTAATTACATCCCAAAATCTTTGGTAAAACTCAGCTGGAAAACCATCTGGTCCATCTGCTCGGGCAGTGAATGATTTAACACCTGGCTATTGCCCAGTTCAAATGGGAGTGGTTCCGTCTCCCAATTTACACAAGGACAAATTCAGTAGAAGCACTCAGGTAAAACATCACGTAGTGATGTAGTGATCTTTACCACTCACTCTCTGTTTACTTGCAAGAATTGCTCACCTTCATGGAGGAAAAAAAGGTCGATACATCCACATGTTTAATTCTCTTGTGGGAAGCCATATTTCGTGATCTTTGTGTAATGATACTGAATGTGGATTGTTAGACTGGGTATATACGGTAGCCTCTGTATTTGTACATGTATGATTGTAACTCTGTACACTATATATAATACCAAAGCCAACCCTAAGGGTGTTGAGCGTTTCCACAATTCATTGTTTTACATGGTATCAGCCTAGGCCGATCTAGGTCATGTCTTCCGCTGCAAATTCGGCCGCCGCCGCGCACTCTTCCGCCGCCGGCGCGTCGATCTCCCTCTCCTCGACCACCTCTGCAACACCAGCGCTGTCCTCTGCCATGGACCGGCCGCTGGTCTCGCCGTTCCTTGCGGCGCTTCTCGCCGGGCAGCCGCCGCCGCCACTCGTGCCCTCGCCGACCGTCACGGTTGCGGCGGGCTCCTCTGTCTCGGGCGCCAGCCCGATCTCCATGGCTCTGCCCTGGCTCTCCGCCGCGGCGTCGTACCCCGCTCCCGTCTTCCCGCATCAACACAGGGGCTCCGCTCCCAGGTCACGGTGAGCTCGTGCCCCACCCCGCGCCGACGTCGTACTACGGTGCTGGTCCCCATGGCCATCACTTGTTCTATGGTGCGCCCGCCATGGCGTACGGGCAGCCCACCTTGCCGCCCTCTGCCTCGGTAGCGCCCCCACCTGCGGCGCCCTCTGCTCCTTTGCCGGTTGCTCCCGAGGCTCGTGATGCTCTTGTTGCCCGTGATCCTCCGCCAATTCATCTTGCGCATCTACTCATGGTGAAACTGAACCCTGACAACTACCTCCTTTGGCGTGCTCAAGTTCTACCGCTCCTCCGCAGATACTACCTCGATGGGTATGTGGACGGATCGCTTCTGTGCCCCTCTGCCGTGGTTCACCTGACCACCGCCGACGACGCGCCGCTGCCGGTCGCCCACCCGACCTATCGCCAATGGATGGCCCAAGATCAGGCGATATTCAGCGCCATCCAGTCCTCGTTGACGCCCTCTGTAGCGGGTATGGTGCTCTTTGCCGCCACGTCGCGTGACGCCTAGAGCACACTTGAATCCAGTTTCTCCTCGCAAACCATGGCGCGCTCCCATGCTATCCGCAACAAACTTGCGGACCTTCGGACAAAACTGTGACTGTGTACTACAATCAGGCTAAGGAACTGGTGGATACACTTTCCTCCATTGGGCAGCCTCTCAGTGATTCTGAATTCATCGCCTACCACCTCAAGGGTCTCGGTGAAGAGTTCGACTCCCTCGTTGAAAACGTTGAAGGGCGCGATCATGACAAACCAATCAAGCCTCATGATCTGTATACTAGGCTCCTCAACACGGAGCAAAGACTTGGTGCTCGTCGTCCCGATGGCCCTGATCTCACGGCCAACGCTGCTTACCGTGGTGGCGGGGGTGGTGGTGGCGGACGTGGTCCTCCCCCCGCGCCTCGTCCCCCTGGCGGCGCTCCTCCTCCACAGCCCTCGCAGACACCCCGTACCACCTCGGGCGGTCGCGGCCGCGCGTGGGTGTGCACAGTCTGCGGTGCCAAGGCTCCTTGCCAGCTGTGCGGTATTGAAGGGCACCTTGCTGCCCGCTGTCACCGTCGTTTCAAAACGGACTTCCTCGGCATTGGTAATGATGGCCGGGGCAATGAGAAGCAAGCTGCACTTGCGACATATGGGGCGACACACGGGTCTACCTCGACATACCCTGTTGATCCTACCTGGTACATGGACACCGGGGCGACGGACCATCTGACTCATGAGCTCTCCAAGCTCAACCGGCGGGAGTTCTACACCGGCCCTGACTAGGTTCGCACTGCTGACGGATCAGGTATGCGCATCTCCCATGTTGGCCAGGCATCTCTTCTTTCTCTCACCTCTAAACACATTCATCTGCTTAATGTTCTACGTGTCCCGTCTGTCACTCGTAACCTGTTGTCTGTTAAGAAACTTACACTTGATAATGATGTCTTCGTTGAGTTTCACCCGTTTCATTTTTTTGTTAAGGACCGCGTCACAAGGGACGTTCTTCTTAGAGGTCGGAGTCGCCATGGTCTTTATGTTCTTGATGCACCTGCCACACCCACTGTCGCCCAAGTCTCCCAGGTGTTCACTGGCGTTCGTGTTGCTCCCTCTCAGTGGCACACTCGTCTTGGTCACCCAACCACCCCAGTTGTTCGTCATGTTCTTCGTCGCCATGAGTTACCGTCTGCGTCTAGTAATAAAGATTTAGCAGTTTGTGATGCCTGTCAACAAGGCAAAAGTCATCAGTTACCGTTTTCTGAGTCTACTCATATTGTTAAGGCTCCTCTTGAACTTGTGTATTCAGATGTGTGGGATCACACCCAAACTTCCGTCAGTGGCCATAATTATTATGTCAGTTTCATTGATGCCTATAGTCGTTTTACATGGCTGTATCTACTTAAACGCAAGTATGATGTGTTTGATGTTTTTATTCAGTTCCAAGCACACGTTGAGCGCATTCTACATCACAAAATTATTCACCTTCAGTCTGATTGGGGAGGTGAATACCGTAATCTGAACACCTTCTTTCAGAAACAAGGGATTGTGCATCGTGTTGCTTGTCCACATACACATCAACAAAACGGTGCTGCTGAACGCAAACACCGTCATATAGTTGAAACTGGCCTTACCTTACTTGCGCATGCTTCGGTTCCTTTTAGGTTCTGGAGTGATGCGTTTACCACTGCCTTCTTCTTGATCAATCGCCTACCCACACGTCTCCTTCATATGAAAACTCCTGTTGAGATTCTATTCCATGAGCCACCTGATTATACATTCCTCAAAGTATTTGGGTGCGCGTGTGTCAACACCCGGATTTTTAAGTCCGGATGCCTATTATGTCATACATCGCAATCCCAGGAATATTGTTGTTGCGAGGCATAATAGTTAAGTATCACAGTCATCATTCATTACAACTCATAAGGTCTTACAAATTGGAATCACATGATCCATATTACACAAATAGTTGATCTAACGATCAACGAACTGATCAACGAACAAACATAAGTTCATAGCGGAAGCGTAAGATACAAGGACTCTATAGTCCACAGGCCAACGCTTGACGTTAGCAGACTCCTAGTTGTGGTAGACTTCCTGGCCGTCGTCCTCCTCATGCTGCTCCTCTTCATAGTCGGCCATTTGAATAGCCGGGACACAGCCGTGAGTACTTTATGTACTCGCAAACTAATACTAGTGTAGGTGCTAACCTTTTTAGTAAGGGGTGCTAAGCTCTAGTTTCTTTGCATAACGCGAGTTTTAGTTCACAAGTATTTACTAAAGACTTATTCATGTGCTAACTAACTCAAGTGGGAACATTAGTGTCATTCCCACAACTCGTTGTGTTTTCAATATAATCAAGTCACCATTCACCATTCATTTCAACAATATGATCAAAGTCTAATACTGAAAGTATGGCCCTTCCAACCGTCCGTAGTGGACACGGCTATTCGAATAGATTTACACTCTGAGAGGTTGCACACTTGTGCCACAACATTTGATTTCATCCGTCGGGATTTCCCCGATCATCGTAACACAGTACGCGGATCATCAACCATAACCTTTCATTTACTAACCCTAGTATGAGCACCTCTCCCCATGAGCTTGGCCTCCCGGTGAAGACCAAGTCAACACAGGAACTGCACAGGCTTGGCCGTACAATTCACTTTGATTCACATCATTTCTCAGCAACGGCAGCCTCGGCATAACCCCTATGATGTGTGTTCAGAGGAAACTCATACTAAGATACATAAACTTCTAGTTAAGCCCTTACCCATAATCAGTTATTGTGGGGTACTCAATAATTGGAAAGGTATCGCATCCAAACCAATACTAGTTTTTAATCAAAAATCACCATCTTCTCTTGGTCATATTCACCTTCAAAAGTTATTTCATTATTTCACCACACATGTTCCCATCTAGAGTAGTCATGTTTTATTTAGCACTAGCATCTAGGGATGAAGGGTGCTAAGTACTTTGCTTTGCTCCTAGGCTAACTTTGATACTCTTGTACTAATCTAACATTAACCCTATTGAATTCTGAGACAATAGTACAAAATAACAGTAAGTAAAACTTAAGAATAAAACTGGGAACTAGGCTCATAATATAAAGTAAATGGGTGGGGCTTGGCTCAGGATGAGCTAGCACTTTGCAAGAGTATTATCTTGCCTTGGTTGGGAAACTGGTCAAAGTGGTCTTCTTCTCCTTGACAGTAGACCTCCTCCTCCTCCGGATACTCCTCGGTACTAGCGTCTAAAATACGAATACGGGGTACACAATCATCATACCAAACAATTTACTAAACTAGGCACACTCATGAGTTACACACTTTAAACTAGCATCACAATTTCTTATTTGGTTGGTGAAGGGGTTCTTTTTATTATTTAAGAACAATCATTTCCTCTCATATTACTTTTAATTATTCAGAGATATAACTTCCTCTCATTATCTTATTAAAACTTAATTTCTCTCATGCATAATATGTGACCTAGGTTGAACAAGGTCAACCTCTTCACACTTAGCATTTTAAGAAAATGATTTAAATGAGGTGAGTACCTCATACCATTTAATAATACTACACATGCTTTAAATCTCCAAGTAATTCATATAAGAGTGTTTGGTCCAGGGGTCCAAACATCACATGAACTCATTTGAGACAAGATTTAAATGAAGTATGACACCTCATATGATTTGCATAATATTTTAGGACAATATCACTTAGGGAAAATAGCCATATTGTCCACTACTTAAACTAGGGCATGATCATGCAAGGTGACCACACCATCTTATTGCATAATCAATTAGTGTAAGTAATATGTGAACTACCAGAGTTGGAACTAACTTAATATCTATTTTATTTGATTTTTAATAATTAATTGAGTAGGGAAAAGTCCCTGCCTTGTTATTTTTGTCGAATTAATTCTACAACGAATCTAGTCATGAGACCAGTGGCATATTGTAGATAATTTCAATAGCTTTCCATATATATAAAATTTGCTAAATTTGGCCAATCCAAACAATTTCTATGCAATTTCAAAGTTGGGTCCAGTGGGGTAGTTCAACAAATTTATTTAAATGAATTTTGAATAAAAGGGCCGGCGGGAAAATCTTAACGGGCCAAACCATTTAAACAGGCCCAAGCCAGCCCACCACGCGTCCACGCACGCGTGGGCTGCTGGCAGGTGGGCTCCACCCGTCAGTGGCCTTTAAACGGCGAAACGGTACGGGACGTGGCGCGTTGGATCGAACACGATCCAACGGCTCACGCTCGTCGTCGTCGACGAAGAGCGAGGCTCGCCGGCGGCTCAGGTAGGGGTCGGAGGGCTAACCAGGGCTCCCGCGGTGGCAGTGTGCTCGGGGAAGGTGTAGACGACGGCGAAGCTTGGCACCGGCGGCTCCAGGGCGGCTCCAATCGTCGGCGGCGAGGTGAGGTACGGCGGGCTCCGGCGGCTAAATTGGCGAGTTCCGGTGGTGAATCGAGAAGGGGAAGTGGTCGAGGAGGTCGAGGGAGAAGAGGGGATGGTGCTGGTGTGCTCAGAACGTTGAGGGGAGGTCTCTTTTATAGGCGCGGAAGGGTGCCGTGGGTGCTGCGGCAAGTCGACAAGCGCGCGTCTCCGGCGAGCTAGTGGGCTAGGCGGCGACGCGGCGCTGTTCAGCGTGTCCAGGCGAAGCTACTGGCGGTGACAGCGGGTCCAGGCGGTGCCTTGGTCGCCTTGCGTCCATGTCTGCCGCGGCAATGGCGGGATCACGTCGTCGTTCCCGGCGGCGGCGAGCACGGGGCGGTGCGCGTGTCTGGCGGCGTCCAGGTGGCGTTGCGACGCTCAACCCGTCGAGAGAGGGGCCAGGGCGCGTGTGAGACGGTGGCATTGCGCGTGTCCAGGGCTTGCCCGCGTGTGCACTCGTGCGACACGAGCGGCATGGGCGTGTCGATCTGGGCGCGTGTTGTGCGGCGGTTGTCGACGGCGTTCGTGGCCGTGGCGGTGCTAGGGCGTCGTAGGGGAGTGAGGTGGAGCTCGTGGACACTAGGGCCACGGCTGGGGACGAGGGGAGAGAGGGGGAGCACGGCATGGCCGGCATTGGCCGGCATGGCCATGTCCATGCATGCTAGCTTGCCCTCCTTAGGTTTGCTGTGGTGATGTGAGGCAGAGAGGGGGCAGGGGACATGTATGTTAGGTTTGGTGGATTAGGGGTAGTGTAGATCACTATTTACAATAGTTGCAAATAGTGCCCGAGTTTGAATAATTCAAAAATATCCAAATTTGGAATTATTCAACAGGTGAAAGTTTTTGAAATGTGATTGTAGATATATGTTGTAAATGACCAGAGAGGTTTTGAGGTGGTGGTGAAATTTTTGAATTCAAGAATTCTCAAGAATGCCAAGTGTGAGATTGTTCACATTAATAAAAAGTTCCAACTTTGCATGTGTGTAGATTTTGATCCAAAAAGAATTTGGCATATATTTCTTCACATAAAGTGTTCACCTTGATGTCCTCTTGGATGACATGCAAAGAGTGGTAAGAGTTTAGTTTGAAGATTTTGAAATATAGGGGCTCAAGGTGGTGACCAGATTATAATGGGCAGATTTGACCATTATTCTATGTGACCCCAATTTTTATTTGAATTCGATTTAATTGATGTTTCTATGATTCACAAAGTTGTAATATGAGTTTATTAATATATTCTAACTAATGGTGAAGATCAATTTGGTCTAGGGTCAAGATTTATGAAGATGGCATAGAGTCTATGTGAGGGTTTTAGGGTTTTAGCATTTGCCTTTATTTTATTTTATTTTATTTTCTTTGTGATCTTCACTTGACCACCTTAGGGTTTTTAGGGTTTAGCACACACACAAGGTACAAGCATCATGGCATATCACTCAAATGCACAAGCCCTAAGCATGATACTATATGTAAGAAAAAGTTTTTGTTGGTTTGAATTTTTGCTCTCTGGAATTCTTCTAATTTTCTTTTATGGAAATTTGGGATGTTACAAACCCTTCCCCCTTACAAAAGATCTCGTCCCGAGATCTAAAAGAAAATTAGGTACTAAAGAGATCTGGGTATTCTTTCTTCATGTCTTCCTCCCGCTCCCAAGTGGCTTCATCTTCGGTATGGTTGCTCCACTGTATCTTCAGAAACTTGATACTTCGGGTGCGGGTGGTTCTGTAGGCTTCCTCCAGGATGCGGATAGGCACTTCGCGGTATGTCAAGTCAGTGTTGATATCCACTGATCGATGATCGATGTTCTTGAATACTTCCGTCTTCTCGGGGACTTCAAGGCACTTCCGGAGGAGTGAGATGTGGAACACGTTGTGCACAGCTGCCATTTCTTCAGGGAGTTCCAGTTGATAAGACACTTCACCTCTGCGGCTGAGGACTTTGAAGGGTCCGACATATCGGGGTGCAAGCTTTCCTTTCAGCTGAAACCTCTGCATTCCCTTGAGGGGTGACACCTTGAGATAGACAAAGTCTCCGATCTCAAAGGTCATCTCTCGGCGTCTCTTGTCGGCGTAGCTCTTCTGTCTTGACTGCGCCTCTGAGGTACTCACGGATCTTGTGCACCTTCTCTTCCGCCTCTCGAAGAACATCTGGGCCGAAGACTTGGCTTTCTCCTACTTCCGACCAGTTCGAGTACGGCATTTCCTTCCGTACGGGGCTTCAAAGGGGCCATCAAGCTGGCTTGGCTGTTGTTGTAAGAGAATTCGGCATACGGCAGGCAATCTTCCCACTTGGATCCATACTCCAGTACACAAGCTCTCAACATATCTTCCAGTATCTGGTTGACTCTTTCCGTCTGTCCATCCGTCTGCGGGTGATAGGCGGTGCTGAGTTCCGGGTTCCGAGTCCTTCATGCACTTTCTGCCAGAATCTTGAGGTGAACTGTGATCCTCTATCGACACAATTGACTTTGGGGTTCCGTGCGGGGCTACTATCCTTGAGATGTATAACTCAGCTAACTTTGGGCCTTGGTATGTGGTCTTGACGGGGATGAAGTGTGCAACCTTGGTCAACCTATCAATGACAACCCAAATGGAGTCATTTCCTCTGCTAGATTTGGGCAGTCCTGTGATAAAGTCCATACCGACAGAATCCCATTTCCACTCAGGAATCTGTAAGGGTTGCAACAGTCCTGCGGGTCGTTGATGTTCTGCTTTGACTCGTTGACAGATATCGCACTTGGCGATATAACTTCCTATCTCTCGCTTCATTCCGTGCCACCAGAATTGTTCCTTCAGGTCTTGGTACATCTTGGTTCCTCCGGGATGAATAGAATACAGGGTGTCGTGAGCTTCCTTCAGTATGACTTGCTTCAATTCTGAATCTGACGGTACACACAGGCGACCGTTGTACCAAAGTACTCCTTCTTCATCGATGGTGAATCCTGGTGCCTTTCCTGCAGCTATCGACTCTTGATTCCGTCAATGCGGCATTTCCTTCGGGCTTCTTTGATCTGTCCAACCAAAGTAGGCTGCAGTTCTATGCTGGCTAGGTATCCTTCTTAACGAGCTCCATTCTGAAGTGCTCAAACTCTTGGTGTAGGCTAGGCTGTTCCGTTGCTATCATGGAGTTTAACTGACAAGGCAGTCTACTCAGGGCATCTGCTACTACATTGGCCTTGCCGGGGTGATAGTGGATTTCCATATCATAGTCCTTGATTAGCTCTAACCACCGTCGTTGCCTCATGTTCAGCTCCTTCTGGGTGAAGATATACTTCAGGCTCTTGTGATCCGAATAGATCTCGCATCGGTTACCCATGAGGTAATGACGCCAAACCTTCGGGCTAACACTACGGCTGCGAGTTCTAGGTCATGGGTTGGGTAGTTCTGCTCATGTGTTTCAGTTGCCGGGACAGGTATGATATCACTTTGCCTTCTTGCATCAACACACATCCAAGACCAATCTTGGACGCATCACAGTAGACATCAAATGGCTTGGTGATATCCGGCATGATCTATTGGGGCTGTGGTCAATCTGTTCTTGAGCTGTTGGAAACTTTCTTCACATTTGGCAGTCCATTCAAATTTCTTGTCCTTCTTCAGCAGTTGAGTCATGGGTCGGGCTATGCTGGAAAATCCTTCAACGAATCGGCGATAATATCCCGCTAATCCGAGAAATGCTCGGACCTCGGTCTGAGTGGTTGGGGCCTTCCATTCTGTGACAGTCTTGATCTTGGCGGGATCTACGGCAATTCCTCCTGCGGACAAGATATGTCCCAGGAATCCTACCTCCTTCAACCAAAACTCACACTTACTGAACTTGGCATATAACTTGTGCTGCCTCAGGGTTTCTAGGATTATTTCCAAGTGTTGTTCATGTTCCTCTTCGGTTTTGGAGTAGATAAGAATGTCATCGATAAAAACAACGACAAACTTATCCAAAAAGTTCATGAAGACCTTGTTCATGAGGTTCATGAAATAGGCAGGGGCATTGGTTAATCCAAATGACATGACATTGTACTCATACAGTCCATATCTGGTGGTGAAGGCAGTCTTTGGGATATCCGTTGCACGGATCTTCAGTTGATGGTAGCCAGTCCTAAGGTCAATCTTGGAGAATACTGTGGCACCGGCTAGCTGGTCAAACAGATCTTCTATCTTTGGCAAGGGGTATTTGTTTTTGATAGTGACATCGTTAAGTTTACGATAATCCGTACATAACCGATTGGCACCATCTTTCTTATCCACAAATAAAACTGGTGATCTCCAAGGTGACGAACTTGGTCGAATCAGACCTTTGTGGCATATCATCCAGTTGCTTCTTCAGCTCTCTCAGTTCTGCCGGGTTCATGCTATAGGCTCTCTGGGCTATAGGTCCTGTTCCAGGAATTAACTCGATGATAAACTCGATATCCCGATCCGGGGCATACAGGGTAGATCATACACATCAGCGTATCGACAAACGACCCTGATCTGATCCAGAGTGGGTTTGGCTACTCCTTGGTTGCAAGTGAAATTTCTGGGGAGTTTTTCAGACACATGTTCTATTGTTATTCCGGTGCTACTAGTCATGGTGATGGCCTTCCTGGCGCAGTCTATCAATCCATGATGTTTCGCCATCCAATCCATTCCTAGGACTACTTCCAATCCTTTTGTTCCCAGAACAATTAAGTTTGCAAAAAACATTATTTCCTGAATTCTGATGGGTACTTCTTTGCAAAATTTTCTAGCTTTAGTTGTTGATCCAGGTATTTGAACTATCATGACATGTTTCAAGCTGATTGGTTGAATCTTACTAGTGCTCACAAAATCTTCGGTAACAAAAGAATGTGATGCTCCGGAATCAAACAACACTCTTGCTGGTATTGAGTTAACAGAGAACATACCCAGCACCACATCTGGGGCTTCCTGGGCTTCCTCGGCGTTCATGTGGTAGAGGCGACCTCCGCGGTTGTGCGGGTTGTTGGGGGCGAACTTCTTGCCGGTGGAGACACGGCGTTGCTGCTGGCGAGTGCGGCGGTGTTGCGGCGAGCTTGGCCAGCCTTTGGGGCACTCATTGGAGAAGTGTCCCACCACTCCACATTCATAGCAGGTAATTGTGGACTTGTCCTTGGTTCCGACCGGAATAGCATTGCTCCCGGTCCTTGGTGCAGTGTTGGTGTTGTTGTTGGTGGTGTTGGGGGCTCGCGGCGGAGCGCGGTTGAAGTTGTTGTTGTGGTGCACATAGGAGTTGGGGTTGTTGCTGTTGTGGTGGGAGCCTCTGGCCTTGGGTTTCCTCCGCTCCGGTTCGAAATCCGGGCGCGACACTTGGTTCAGGGCTTGTTGTTTCGGGGCGAAACCACTGCTTGAGCTAGGGCGGTATCTCGGGGCATTGCTGGGCCCACTCTGATTCATCATGCGGCGCTTGCGGTTTTCATTGGCCTGGTGCAACTTGCCTTCCATTTGGATGGAAGAATCCACTAAGGCTTCAAGGTCAGCAAAGGGAATGTTGACCAGTCTGTCTGCATCTCGTCGTGCAGGCCGTTCAGGAATCTCTCCTTCCTTTTCTCATTGGTGTCGGTTTCATCGGGGCGTACCTTGACAGGGTGAGGAACCTGTCGCGGTACTCTACCACCGACATCCGGCCTTGCTTCAGTTCTCGGAATTCATCCCTCATCTTCTTGATCAAACCTGGTGGTACATGGTACTTGCTAAACTTGAGCTTAAAGTCAGCCCAAGTCATCATCTGTCCGGCATTTAATGCACGGGCGCTTGTCCACCAAGCTCTTGCTGGTCCTGCTAGGTAGTGCGTAGCAAACAGCACCTTCTCATTCTCATCCACTCCAGCTACTTCCAGGTTATTTTCCATTGTTTGCAGCCAATCATCTGCATCTAAGGGCTCTTCGGTCTTGCTGAAAACAGGTGGGTTGGTGTTTTGGAAATTCTTGAGTTTGGATCCTGGATGGTCATGGTGTCCATGGCCCTGCTGGTTGTTGGCCACTGCTGCAGTGCTGCGAGGCTGGCTTGACGTTCCGCTCGGTCTGTCTCCTGTCGCCATCGGGGTCTGCAGCAGTTGCATCATCGCATCTGAGTTCGCGTTGCGGTGAGCCATCGAACAGGTAGATAGATCATGAGATAAGAGGGAATTTTCTATGGCTTATTTTGGGTCAATTTTAAACTTTTAAAGACTTTTGACGATGCACATAACACACAAACATTCATTCATTCATAACAAGCGTCACAGATTACAGGCTAACACACTAAGGGTTTTGAGAACCCTTCTTCTTCCTTCTACGATACAAGGGACCGGATACATACTCATACCCAGGGTTTTAAGAACCCTTCATGCTACGATACAAATGACGGGGTACAAGCCATTCCTACACATGTGATCTAGTGCAACTATCCCTCAATATCAACGTCCACATCGATGGTGATGATCCCATCCTCCTCGGGCTCCAGAAACGCGTAGTCCTCCTCATCAGTGAACTCATCATCCTCAAAGTCGTTGTCGTCACTCAGGAAGTCATCGCCTCCCTGAATGTCGTCTCCATCCTCCTCCATCTCCTGGTCCTGCTGGGTACGGACAGTCACCTCCAAAGTGCGGATCTTCTCGCGAAGGCGGCGGATAGTGGCATCCTTCTTGGCGCGCTGCAGGCGGAGTAACTTGCGGTCCTTGGCGAGCATCCGGATAGCTTCGGCATGGTGAGCCACAGTCATCTGGGCATGTTGGTTGTGAACCCGCGTCCGCTCCAGGTCCTTCCGGGTCTCATGAAGCATCAAGTCCAAATGCTCCACATGAATCATGAGCACCGGGTGCGAAGAAGGTGCCATGGGTTCTCCCATGGTGTCGTGCCTGGCGAAGTAGGCGAAGCGGCTTCCCCGGAGTGCGGCGATGTGCTGTCCGCACACCCGAGCAAGTCCCTCCTGAAGAGCGTGAGCAAGCCCGTCCGGCCAGTTGCATGCCTTGAAGGAGAAAAGGATCCTCTCCGAGATGGGAGGCTCCGAACTTCCCTTCAAGTCAGCGGTGATCATCCACTGCTGTTCCCCGGTGGGGGTGTCGTGGATCCGGACTCCATGGAACTTGGGAGGTGGACGTTCGAGCCTCTCGGACACAAGGTACAAGTCGCGCTCGAACACCAGACTTCCTCCGTTCTCCAGATCGTAGGTCTCCGTCTGGACGTAGGGCTCCATCTGAAAGTGAAATGGATGAGTAAGTTAGAGATGTGACTAAGTGTGGCAAAATTTTAGGTATATTTCTTAAGGAGGAACATGACTTCTTATTTTTCAACGGACTTTAAGGAGAAGACAAAGACTTAGTTTTTCAGAAATACTTCATTCCCTTTTTGAAACTAAATTTTTCAGGACGTCCATTCTAAACTAGGGTCTCCTAAGGTCAAACAATGGCTCTGATACCAACTTGTCAACACCCGGATTTTTAAGTCCGGATGCCTATTATGTCATACATCGCAATCCCAGGAATATTGTTGTTGCGAGGCATAATAGTTAAGTATCACAGTCATCATTCATTACAACTCATAAGGTCTTACAAATTGGAATCACATGATCCATATTACACAAATAGTTGATCTAACGATCAACGAACTGATCAACGAACAAACATAAGTTCATAGCGGAAGCGTAAGATACAAGGACTCTATAGTCCACAGGCCAACGCTTGACGTTAGCAGACTCCTAGTTGTGGTAGACTTCCTGCTGACCGTCCTCCTCTCTGCTCCTCTTCATAGTCTGGCCATTTGAATAGCCAGGGACACAGCCGTGAGTACTTTATGTACTCGCAAACTAATACTAGTGTAGGTGCTAACCTTTTTAGTAAGGGGGTGCTAAGCTCTAGTTTCTTTGCATAACGCGAGTTTTAGTTCACAAGTATTTACTAAAGACTTATTCATGTGCTAACTAACTCAAGTGGGAACATTAGTGTCATTCCCACAACTCTGTTGTGTTTTCAATATAATCAAGTCACCATTCACCATTCATTTCAACAATATGATCAAAGTCTAATACTGGAAACTGTATGGCCCTTCCAACCGTCCGTAACCGTGGACACGGCTATTCGAATAGATTTACACTCTGCAGAGGTTGCACACTTGTGCCACAACATTTGATTTCATCCGTCGGGATTTCCCCGAATCATCGTCAGTACGCGGATCATCAACCATAACCTTTCATTTACTAACCCTAGTATGAGCACCTCTCCCCATGAGCTTGGCCTCCCAGTGAAGACCAACTGTCAACAACTGCACAGGCTTGGCCGTACAATTCACTTTGATTCACATCATTTCTCAGCAACGGAGGCAGCCTCGGCATAACCCCTATGATGTGTGTTCAGAGGGAAACTCATACTAAGATACATAAACTTCTAGTTAAGCCCTTACCCATAATCAGGTATTGTGGGGTACTCAATAATTGGAAAGGTATCGCATCCAAACCAATACTAGTTTTTAATCAAAAATCACCATCTTCTCTTGGTCATATTCACCTTCAAAAGTTATTTCATTATTTCACCACACATGTTCCCATCTAGAGTAGTCATGTTTTATTTAGCACTAGCATCTAGGGATGAAGGGTGCTAAGTACTTTGCTTTGCTCCTAGGCTAACTTTGATACTCTTGTACTAATCTAACATTAACCCTATTGAATTCTGAGACAATAGTACAAAATAACAGTAAGTAAAACTTAAGAATAAAACTGGGAACTAGGCTCATAATATAAAGTAAATGGGTGGGGCTTGACTCAGGATGAGCTAGCACTTTGCAAGAGTATTATCTTGCCTTGGTTGGGAAACTGGTCAAAGTGGTCTTCTTCTCCTTGACAGTAGACCTCCTCCTCCTCCGGATACTCCTCGGTACTAGCGTCTAAAATACGAATACGGGGTACACAATCATCATACCAAACAATTTACTAAACTAGGCACACTCATGAGTTACACACTTTAAACTAGCATCACAATTTCTTATTTGGTTGGTGAAGGGGTTCTTTTTATTATTTAAGAACAATCATTTCCTCTCATATTACTTTTAATTATTCAGAGATATAACTTCCTCTCATTATCTTATTAAAACTTAATTTCTCTCATGCATAATATGTGACCTAGGTTGAACAAGGTCAACCTCTTCACACTTAGCATTTTAAGAAAATGATTTAAATGAGGTGAGTACCTCATACCATTTAATAATACTACACATGCTTTAAATCTCCAAGTAATTCATATAAGAGTGTTTGGTCCAGGGGTCCAAACATCACATGAACTCATTTGAGACAAGATTTAAATGAAGTATGACACCTCATATGATTTGCATAATATTTTAGGACAATATCACTTAGGGAAAATAGCCATATTGTCCACTACTTAAACTAGGGCATGATCATGCAAGGTGACCACACCATCTTATTGCATAATCAATTAGTGTAAGTAATATGTGAACTACCAGAGTTGGAACTAACTTAATATCTATTTTATTTGATTTTTAATAATTAATTGAGTAGGGAAAAGTCCCTGCCTTGTTATTTTTGTCGAATTAATTCTACAACGAATCTAGTCATGAGACCAGTGGCATATTGTAGATAATTTCAATAGCTTTCCCTATATATAAAATTTGCTAAATTTGGCCAAGCCAAACAATTTCTATGCAATTTCAAAGTTGGGTCCAGTGGGGTAGTTCAACAAATTTATTTAAATGAATTTTGAATAAAAGGGCCGGCGGGAAAATCTTAACGGGCCAAACCATTTAAACAGGCCCAAGCCAGCCCACCACGCGTCCACGCACGCGTGGGCTGCCTGGTAGGTGGGCTCCACCCGTCAGTGGCCTTTAAACGGCGAAAGCGGGGACGTGGCGCGTTGGATCGAACACGATCCAACGGCTCACGCTCGTCGTCGTCGACGACGAGAGCGAGGCTCGCCGGCGGCTCGGGTAGGGGGTCGGAGGGCTAACCAGGGCTCCCGCGGTGGCTGGCAGTGTGCTCGGGGAAGGTGTAGACGACGAAGCTTCGGCACCGGCGGCAGCTCCAGGGCGGCTCCAATCGTCGGCGGCGAGGTGAGGTACGGCGGGCTCCGGCGGCTAAATTGGCGAGTTCCGGTGGTGAATCGAGAAGGGGAAGTGGTCGAGGAGGTCGAGGGAGAAGAGGGGATGGTGCTGGTGTGCTCAGAACGTTGAGGGAGGTCTCTTTTTAGGCGCGGAAGGGTGCCGTGGGTGCTGCGGCAAGTCGACAAGCGCGCGGCGTCTCCGGCGAGCTAGTGGGCTAGGCGGCGACGCGGCGCTGTTCAGCGTGTCCAGCGAAGCTACGGCGGTGACAGGGTCCAGGCGGTGCCTAACTTGGTCGCCTTGCGTCCATGTCTGCCGCGGCAATGGCGGGATCACGTCGTCGTTCCCGGCGGCGGCGGTTCTGGGCGGTGCGCGTGTCGGCGGCGTCCAGTGGCGTTGCGACGCTCAACCCGTCGAGAGAGGGGCCAGGCGCGTGTGAGACGGTGGCATTGCGCGTGTCCAGGGCTTGCCCGCGTGTGCACTCGTGCGACACGAGCGGCATGGGCGTGTCGATCTGGGCGCGTGTTGTGCGGCGGTTGTCGACGGCGTTCGTGGCCGTGGCGGTGCTAGGGCGTCGTAGGGGAGTGAGGTGGAGCTCGTGGACACTAGGGCCACGGCTGGGGACGAGGGGAGAGAGGGGGAGCACGGCATGGCCGGCATTGGCCGGCATGGCCATGTCCATGCATGCTAGCTTGCCCTCCTTAGGTTTGCTGTGGTGATGTGAGGCAGAGAGGGGGCAGGGGACATGTATGTTAGGTTTGGTGGATTAGGGGTAGTGTAGATCACTATTTACAATAGTTGCAAATAGTGCCCGAGTTTGAATAATTCAAAAATATCCAAATTTGGAATTATTCAACAGGTGAAAGTTTTTGAAATGTGATTGTAGATATATGTTGTAAATGACCAGAGAGGTTTTGAGGTGGTGGTGAAATTTTTGAATTCAAGAATTCTCAAGAATGCCAAGTGTGAGATTGTTCACATTAATAAAAAGTTCCAACTTTGCATGTGTGTAGATTTTGATCCAAAAAGAATTTGGCATATATTTCTTCACATAAAGTGTTCACCTTGATGTCCTCTTGGATGACATGCAAAGAGTGGTAAGAGTTTAGTTTGAAGATTTTGAAATATAGGGGCTCAAGGTGGTGACCAGATTATAATGGGCAGATTTGACCATTATTCTATGTGACCCCAATTTTTATTTGAATTCGATTTAATTGATGTTTCTATGATTCACAAAGTTGTAATATGAGTTTATTAATATATTCTAACTAATGGTGAAGATCAATTTGGTCTAGGGTCAAGATTTATGAAGATGGCATAGAGTCTATGTGAGGGTTTTAGGGTTTTAGCATTTGCCTTTATTTTATTTTATTTTATTTTCTTTGTGATCTTCACTTGACCACCTTAGGGTTTTTAGGGTTTAGCACACACACAAGGTACAAGCATCATGGCATATCACTCAAATGCACAAGCCCTAAGCATGATACTATATGTAAGAAAAAGTTTTTGTTGGTTTGAATTTTTGCTCTCTGGAATTCTTCTAATTTTCTTTTATGGAAATTTGGGATGTTACAGCGTGCTGGCCACACCTATGTTCTTATAACAATCGCAAACTAGAGTTTATGTCTAAAAAGTGTGTGTTTCTTGGCTACAGTTCTCTACATAAAGGTTACAAGTGTCTCCATGTTCCTTCTAACTGTGTGTATATTTCCCGTGATGTTGTCTTTGATGAACACTTGTTTCCCTTTGCATCGCTTCCCATAGCCGAACCACATACACCGTCTCCAGTTTCATCTACTGTTTTGCCTGGTCAATTTGAGGATGTTGCATATTCGCCCGTTTTGTTGCCTAACCATGGTGCAGGTGTCGGACGAGGTGCTCGCCTTGAGTTGCTGGATAGCCCAGATGCTCATGTCTGCGCCGCTGATGGAGATGGCGTCGATCACGCCGACCCCTGCATGTCCCATGCAGGGCCGCCCACCATTCCCGCGCCGGCGCCTCCTGGGCCGTTTCCCTGCGCCCCGCTGTCGCCTACAGCTGGCCGTCGCCTCCGGCCTCTCCCCCGCCTGGTGCTGGGCCGTCTCCACCGGGCTCTCCGGCGCCCGCTGCTGGGTTGACGCCCCCGGCGTCCCCACCTTCTTCACCGCCCACCTCGCCGCGTGGGCCGTCCGCCTCTGCGACACCGGTTGTGCAGTCTCCTGCCGCCTCATCGGCCTCGACACCACCTGTGCCGCCGGTAGACAGCTCGTCTGCACCGGCCTCGACGACCCCTCCGTCATCGACTGTGACTGCCCCTGTGGTCTCTCGCCCTCACACGCGCAGCAAGAGTGGCATTGCTCGCCCTCGTCAGCGCACTGATGGCACGGTTGCCTGGCTTGCTGCGTGCTTGTCTCAGGCTATTGCTGATCCTTTTGCTGAACCCCGTCACTATACAGCTGCCATGGAGATTTCACATTGGCGCAGTGCTATGGAGCTTGAGTATCAGGCTCTTATGAAGAATGGTACGTGGACTCTCGTACCTCCCCGGTCCGACATTAATATCATTGACTGCAAATGGGTTTTCAAGGTGAAGACACATGCTGATGGTTCTATTGAGCGGTACAAAGCACGCTTGGTTGCTAAGGGTTTCAAGCAACGCTATGGTCTTGACTACGAGGATACCTTCAGTCCTGTTGTCAAGCCCACGACTATCCGCATTTTGCTCTCCTTGGCTGTTACACGTGGTTGGTCTCTTCGTCAGCTGGATGTCCAGAATGCTTTCCTTCATGGTGTCCTTGAAGAGGAGGTATATATGCGCCAGCCTCCTGGGTTTTTGGATCCGGATCGTCCTGACCATCTGTGTCGCTTGGTGAAGGCATTGTATGGCCTCAAGCAGGCCCCTCGTGCATGGCACGCGCGTCTTGGGGCTGCTCTTCGTGCTCATGGTTTTCTTCCCTCTACAACGGATACTTCCTTGTTTCTGCTTCAGCGCCCAGACGTCACTATGTATGTTCAGGTCTATGTGGATGATATCATCCTGGTCAGCTCGTCTGTTGCTGCTGCTGATCGTCTGGTCTCCTCGCTCAGTGTGGCGTTTGCTGTGAAGGATCTTGGGAAGCTGCATTATTTCCTTGGCCTTGAGGTGACTCATGATGACACCGGTTTATCCCTCACTCAGAAGAAGTACTCTCATGATCTTCTGCGACGTGCTGGTATGCTTATGTGCAAGACTACCACTACTCCTATGTCTTCTTCTGAGCAGCTCAGTTCTGTTGATGGTACCCTCTTGTCTTCTGCGGATGCAATAGAGTATCGCAGCCTGGTTGGCGGACTGCAGTACCTCACCATTACTCGACCGGATGTATCCTATGCGGTCAACCGTGTCTGTCAGTATCTTCATTCTCCTCGTGATGCACAAATGACTGCTCTGACGCATTCTGCGGTATGTTCGCCATACAGTTTCCTATGGACTGCGACTGTGTGCCTCTTCCTCCAGCTTGCTGTCTGCCTTCTCGGATGCGGACTGGGCTGGGAATCCTGATGATCGGCGATCCACAGGGGGATATGCAGTGTTCTTTGGTCCTAATCTGATCGCCTGGAGTGCTCGAAAGCAGCCTACGGTGTCTCGGAGTAGTACTGAAGCTGAGTACAAAGCAGTGGGCAATGCCACTGCTGAGCTGATATGGGTACAGTCTCTGTTACGAGAGTTGCGGATTCCACAACCTCAGTCTCCTGTTCTTTGGTGTGACAACATCGGGGCTACATATCTGTCATCTAATCCAGTGTTTCATGCCCGGACCAAGCACATCGAAGTTGATTATCACTTTGTGAGGGAACGTGTAGCACAGATGCTACTTCGGATCAAGTTTATCTCTTCTAAAGATCAACTTGCAGACATCTTCACGAAGCCGCTGCCCTTGCCTTTGTTTCAAGGCTGTCGGCGCAATCTTAACTTGCTAGATGTTCGATGACACGGTTAAGATTGAGGGAGGGTGTTAGACTGTGTATATACGGTAGCCTCTGTATTTGTACATGTATGATTGTAACTCTGTACACTATATATATAATACCAAAGCCAACCCTAAGGGTGTTGAGCGTTCCCACAATTCATTGTTTTACATGGATGCTGCTTTCCATAGTGATGTTCAGGCAGGTGCAACTGCATCGGTCATAAGAGACAAATAGGGCAGATTCCTGGCTGGATGTTGTTCTTATTTACCCCATGTCGAATTGGCCTTGATGGCAGAAGCGATGGCCATGAGGGATGGCCTAAACCTGGTAAACCACTTGAGTTTTAATGCAGTTTAGGTGGAGTCCGATGCTTTGGAGGTGACCAGGGAATATAATGGTGATGGTTTTTTTTTTCTTTCAAGAATACGTCCTGGAAGACGTATCAATCACATAGAAAAAGAGGCCGATGGACGATACATAGCCAAGCGGCTTACAACACCCCATCTACAAACAACCCGATGAGAACGACTCGCCTCCAACATCCTACCAAAAGAGGTGAGGAGATGGAGCACGGAGCCACCGAACCGCGTCACGAACCAAGCGAGACACCACCGTAGCACGATCGCGACTCCAAGACAGTCCGAACCAACATACCTCCTCTCATGAGCCTAGAAGAGTCAGCGAGGAGAAGGCAGGATCCTTCGGACTTGGAGAAGCATGTGACTAGGTTGTATCCACCGCGTCGTACATAGCGCCTCGGAGCCCCATGCCCTGGCCAGCAGCCAACACCGGCAGCGCATCACATTGCCCAGCCTCCAATTACCACATCGGCCTCTCCCCAAGTAGCCTCGACAACGTCTTCAAGAAGAGAACGACGTCGTGGTGCCGCCGCCTTGCCCAATGGACTGGACATAGGGTTTTCCCTGGCACTAGCGGAGAGGAAAGGCACGATTGGGACCAAAGACCACGCCTTCAAGAAGGAAGCGGCGCCTCCGTGGTCCGCACCGGAAGACATCGGGCAGGGCTTTCACCCTGGTCCTTCACCGTCCCCCCGATGCCGCCAGATTAGCGAACTGGAGACGATGGACGAGGATGCAAACGCCGGCTTGGACCGCCACCAGAAAGGCAAGAAGCCACACCAGCCTCACTGTCGCAGAAGAGGAGTGCCGCCCACCACCGGCCTCACCGGCGGCCAGCAAGAGCTCGGGAGAGAAGACACCCTTGCAGGCCAACCACCACAGCAGCCGCGCCCACGCAACACGCCAGAGACAGGGCTCCTCGTGCCGCCACCACGACCCGAAGCCACGGCCCGCCCAGGCCCAGATCGAGCCCGTCCGCCATGCACAACCACGTGCAGCCGCCTCGACCACTGCCGCATCCATGTGCGAGAGGATGCCCCTGACGCAGCTCGCGGCCGCCGCCGCGCCAGGCCCCGCCAACCTCCGCCGAGATGCACCGCCGCCATGGAGAAGCGCCGCCCCGCAGGACCCACCACGCGCCGGGTAAGGGAAGGCCTGCCGACGGTGCATGCTGGCGGCGGCAGGGGAGGGAGGGGAGAAGGGGAGCGGGAGGTTGAGGGCTAGGGTTTTCTCCCCTTAGGCCGCCGAGGGGGACGACGAGGGGAGGGAGCAGGTTGTGCGAGATATCTTCCATGGTGATGGATTTTGGTGGAGTTAGGCGGCGGTTGTATATGCAGACTATGTGACATTTATTGCAGGTATTGGGAAGGTCGAGTTTAGGCATTGCCCAAGCAAAGCTAATAGTGTTGTTCATATATTTCTTGTTTTTGTTTTGATTCAAAAAAGAGTGTCAATGAGACCCCTAGGTTTACTTTGAGAAAATGTGTGCACAATGTAAAAAAAAAGTTCTATCAAAGGTCTAGCTACATGCATCATTCGTGCCGCCAGTACACCTTTTCACATTACAAGTTCTACATCTACAACCGTATTTGTACTTCCTACGTCCTCAAATGAATGCACTTCTAAATTTTATTCTTAGTTAAACCTTTTCAAATTTAACTAACGTTATAGAGAATAGTAACATATATAACATAAAATCAATATATTCCAAACTACATTTCGAAACAGATTTAATGATATTAATTTAGTATCATAAATGTTGCAAGTTTTTCTATAAAATTGGTTAAAACTTAAAAGGTTTGACTAAGAACAAGAACTAGAAGTACACTTATTTAAAGATGGAAGGAGTAATATTTAGATCAGCAAACCAAAAACAGGAAATTGCAACATAAATTAAACATTATCAAACGTCCAAAACACTGCCCTCCCTTAAGCAGGGCCCAAACGCGATCGTTGCTTATGAAGTAGATCCACTGGGTAGTCTTCGACATAGCAGCGCCCAACCTGTTGATCTGCTAAAGGAAACTCCCGGGTCATCTTCTTCACAAGCTCAGTTCCTTGTTGCTACACTCCGCTGACCTTTGGTTTATGTAAATCACACCAATACGTTATCAGGTGACAAATCATGAAGTAGTATCACGTGGATCTTGAGGTAAAACATTGTCAAAGCAGGCTTTGTTTCTGGATTTCCGAACAGCCCCAAAATGGCAAAAATGCAGATTTTCACTGCAATCCTATTTTGACCTGAATACTTGTCTACCCAACCACCCAGCTCAGCCATTTTAGTAGGTTGAACACTTGAATATGCATATTGAAAGGACACCGAAAACTACTCCAAATAAATCTAGTGGAAGGACAAGAAAATAACAAACGGTCTAGGCTCTCATCAGAAGCACCGAACATTATGTGTCCAACTCTCGTAGCAAACGCTCAGAAAAATCTTGCAACATCTTGCGTGTGTTTTTCGCAAACAAAATCATACGCGTTTGTAAATAAAATAACTAACATTTGTAACATTGAAAAAAATAAAGAAACACTTAATTGAACTATCATCAATGGCGTCCCTACACTCGCGAATTCAGCACCCTCGGCCATGGTCCTGACTTGACAAAGGCAAGTCGGTGCTTGATCTGGCAATCTTGGGCCCGTTCCCACTGCTCCATCGTCTTCCTGGTAGTCGCCGTAGTCGGTCAGAGGAATTGAATGACGTGGCAGGCATAGGCTCGGAGAGGTCCGCCTTTGAGTAGGATAAGTGTCAAACGACGACGTGGGGCGAAAAACCATAAGCATAGGGAAGCTAGCGATCAAATCAAAGGAAAGACCAGTTAAAAAAATTAAAAGCAAATGTCACTGTATTGGCTTTGGGGTACCACGGCCCACCTGCTCCTGGGCCCTAGCGATGGCCCATGTACAACGACAAGGGGAAGTTCCCTCACGAGGCCCTTACGCCTCACGAGGAGAAGACCATCACGAGGAGATCAACACTTAGCAGTTTCTACGAAAAAGGAAATCCTTCGCGAGGAGCTGGCGAGGAGCGCTCCCAATGGTCGTTGTCGTGCCAGGAGATAAGACACACAAAGGGGTGAGCATGCTATGCTAACAAAAGCAGTGACAAGCGCGACAACTAGCGCAACGACGACACCAATGTCCTTGAAGATAAGAAGGCGTCTGACCCCCCCCCCCCCACATAAAGTGATCCATTGTTACTTTATGCAAAGGGCACCATGGACGGTTTAAGTGCAGCAGAGAAGGACGCCAACGGAAGCCAAGCCCACCCCCATGGCCTGGCTGGACAACTATCCCTCCCCTTCGGCGTGGTTGTGGCAACCCCTCTCCCACGTTTTCTTGGGGAGGAGGACCAACGCCTCTATAAAAGGGAGGGCAGCTGCTCCGTAGAGGAAACCTTTTCCGATCGTTTTGGCCATTCAAGATATGGGCCATAGCTTCTTCAAGCTAACGCCTTGTAAAACCCGCTTGTTCCTCGCGAGCCTTCACGATGCTATCTAGAGAAGGCATGAGTAGGGGTGTTACCTCCTCATGAGGGCCTCAAACCTGGGTAAGATCGTTGTGTCCCTTTTTGTCGTGATCGCTCACTCGTTCATTGTGGCGGCGTCATTGCCAAGGTCTCCGTGAGCTTGGAAGCCATGTTCGGCCCCCAGAGTTCGACACCTCTTTGGATTTCTCGCGAGTACCAGTTTTCCTTGGGACACTAACCTCCGACAGCAGAGCATATCTAACTAGTACTAGTAGCAATAGTAAGTGACAAAAGACCACCACAACTGAAGCAGTCGGTTAGATAACTATCAATTTTGCTCTAGTAGACATATAAATATCACTTTTGGGGCATGTGTGTGACATATAACACTGATTTGACGCATAACCTACTTTCTGGCAGTTCGGGCCCACCTATCAGGTCTATGTGCCAATGGTAAATAGAGGAGAGGCTGGAAATGTTACAAAAATACCTTTATAACTTATATCCTCTAATTTTACCCTAACCAATCCCCACCACCACTCCCTCTTCCTCCCCATCCACTGCAACCGCCCGTGGGACCACCACTGGATCCTCTCTCCATACCTCTCACCACTGAAAAAGGTTGCTTATTTATCTTTTATTCTACTACCTTTGTTTATAAAAAAAATGTCACAAATTTGTCTAAATTTAGATGTATCTAGACACTTTTTAGCATATAGAGACAAATCTTGGATGTTCATTGTATGGAGGGAGGGAGTAGTAGCAAACTAGGCCATGCAATCGGTTTCATGACTCTAATCATTTTCCTTGTATTAGAGCATCTCCACCGGGGAGCTCCAAATCATCGCCGATAGCAGTTTGGGGAGTCCAGAGAGAGAAACTGCTCACACAGACGGTCCCAATAAAAATCCACGTCATGAGCGTAATAGAATAGCCGGCAAGCCCCAACTGATTCCTATGCGAAGGGAAGCTATCGAGGGCACTGGCAACACAAGCAGCAAAACTCCACCTAGGAAGATTCCCGCCGACCCAGGCGTCAGCCTCTCTCTGTCCCCCACCTACCACTCTCTCTCTTCTTTTTAATTCCCCACCTACACCCTCTCTCCTCTGCCATGCTATTGGGATGATTGGTGTGGAAAGTCTAAACTTTTTAGCGGGTATTTGCTGCTGACGGTCCCAATACGTAGCCGGCATATGTGTTGTCGGCTAGTATTTGGGGGTCACCGCTGGAGATGCTATTAGTGGTGAGAGTAAAAAAAATGTTGTGTAAGCTGTATAGACACGGAAAAAAGTTAGAAGCCCAACCCCAAACGTTGCGAATTTGGACAGACCCTGACCGCACCTGGGCTGGCTCAAAGCTTCCGTGTGACGAGAAGGACATGGCCCTGTTCAGGACCTCTACAAAGATTACCATCGGGGATGGGGAAACCGCCTGTTTCTGGCACGATAACTGGTGCGACCGTGGTCCTTTGGCCACATGGGCTCCCGACCTTTACTCCATTGCCTCAAGGAAAAACCGTACAGTCGCAAAAGAGATGCGAGACAACAACTGGATTCGATCGGTTGCCAGGATCAGCTCCCCCATCCAGCTGACGCAGTATCTGGAGATCTGGGACATTGTGCTTGCAACCACCCTCG
Organism: Lolium multiflorum; assembly: GCA_030979885.1. Lineage (NCBI taxonomy): Eukaryota > Viridiplantae > Streptophyta > Magnoliopsida > Poales > Poaceae > Lolium > Lolium multiflorum. The sequence goes on from CM061747.1 coordinate 197,091,479, forward strand.
ACCCGCTGCGTCCGGATTCCATCTCCTGGCTTCTCTCCCCCAGTGGGACCTATAGCGCCGGATCGGCCTACAAGGCCCAATTCCTAGGTAGCCATCCCAGCTTCGTTGCCAAAAAGATTTGGGAGGCTCATGCGGAGCCTAAGTGCAAATTGTTCGCCTGGCTTGGCCTCCATGGGAAGCTTCTCACTGCGGACATGCTCGCTATTCGGGGTTGGACCCATAACCCGATTTGCACGCTCTGCCAGCGCGCCCCTGAGACGGCTGTGCACCTCTGCAAAGATTGTCCTTTCACCACGGCCATTTGGAGCATGGTCAAAGGATGGGACAACGACGACTCCCCGGACTCCAGAACCTCCTTCACCTCCATTTCAGAATGGTGGGACGATATGATTGCGGGCAAACCTAGAGACGAGAAAAGGCGTATCAGCGGGCGCTTCCTCTACGTTCTCTGGAATGCGTGGAAGGAAAGGAACCGCCGCATTTTCACAGGCCACCGGCTGACATACCCCGAGGTGGCGGATATCACCAGAGAAGACATTTCCCAGCGTCAGCGCGCCTTTGCTAGTTTCGGGCCGGCCATCCCGGCCGAGCCAGATTAGTTTCCTTTTGTTTTTTCGTTTGGTGGGTTTTGCCATGTTACCACCTTAATCTAAACATGCACCTCTCTGTACAGTTTGGTCCTGTTTTCCCCCTTGCTTAATGAAGAGGCAGTGCTCCTGCCGGTTGCTCCAAAAAAAAACGTTGCGAATTTCTTTGGCGGGAAAATGATGACGTCACAGGCACAACCAATGGGAAACTTTGACCCACTCCTCGGGTTCTGCAGGAAATTGGTTCATTGACTATACGAACGATTGAGCACTATCACTGACGTGTGGGCCAGAGAGCTCTCACCCGGTGGAACAACCACACGCTGCTTTTCTTTCTCCTGCGACATCCTGCTATCTGTCCGCGTACACCGAGTCCACATGAACCGGGCACTAGAACCCTCTGCAGCTCTCCGGCTATGCGCCACCGAATGCCACTCCAAAGAAATTCCCCAATACAGTCTGCACTCTGCACACCCAGCGCCAGGAAAAGCAATGGCTTTCCGCCGCCGTCTCCTAGGTCTCTCCGCTACCGCCGCCGGCGGCCTCCGCCGGTCCCTCGCCACCGCCACCTCGCATCCCCCGTGGGCTATGATGAGCGTCGAGGTGGAGGCCGTCAGAGCGCCGCGCGTGGACGTGCGCCTCGCCGAGCCACCGCAGGTCTCCGAACTATGCTTCCCGCAGCACCTCGTCAAGACCAGAGGCAGCCCCGACCCCGCCAGCGGCGTCCTGCAAAAGCTCGCCGGCGTCGTCCGCGCCGTGAGCGGCGACGGCCTCCTCCTCCTCTCCTACGTGGACCTGCGCCTCACGGCTCCCAACGGCGCCGAGCAGGAACCCACCGGCATCGACCCCGCCCACGTCCCCATCGTCACGCGCTTCGTCTGCAACCCCGTCACCCGCGAGCTGTCCCGCCTCCCGGACTCCATCTGCAACCCTATGGGCGACCTCCGCTGCGACGGCTTCATGGGCCTCGTCACCGGAGCCGATCGCGGGCACGGGCAGGGGCCGCCTGACAGGTTCGCCCTCGCCGTGCTGCAGGGGAACATGATGATCCGGTTCCTCTCTGAAACAGGGGAGTGGGAAATCGTGGAGGTCTCGCCGTGCCGACTCCCACTTGCGCGGCGGATGGACCTGTGCCCGGAGGCGCACGCAGTCGGCGGCCGTCTGTGGTGGGTCGACTTGACTTGGGGCGCAATCTCCGCCGACCCGTTCAGCGACCGGCCGGAGCTCTCCTTCGTCCAGCTGCCGACGCGCAGCGTGCTGCCGGCAGGCGCGCAGGACGAAGATCTTGCCAGCTACCGGCGCGTGGGTGTCAGCGAAGGGCGGCTGCGGTACGTCGAGGTCTCTCAAGAAGAACCGTTTCTTATCAGCTCATTTGTTCTGGACGAGGAGGCCGGCGACTGGACGCTGGAGCACCGGGTGGTGCTCAACAAGATCTGGGGACCAAGCATGTGGATACCCTTGCAGATGAAGGGGACGACAAGCATTGTGCTTTTGGATCCTCTTAATGCCAATGTCGTCTATCTCATGCTAATGTCGCAAATTGTCATCGTGGACTTGGAGAGGGAGGAGGTAATTGAGAGTTGTGCATATAGCAGCGACTCCTACTGTATACCATGTGTTCTTCCACCGTGGCTTGGACAGAGCCGGATTCCTTCTGCAGGTACTGACTCGCTATGTCTAATTCTTAGGTTACATATTACTTCTCAGCTTTAGTTTCAATTTTAGATGTGCAATTCTGCCAATGCATGAGATACTGACTAATACTGACTAATGCATGTTATTGATAACTTTATTGATCTAAAAAAGACAACTTTTTTATACCATCTGTTTGGTAACAATTGCTAAGGACAGCAGAAGTTTATTGGACAAAAAGAGCTTTGGTCTGAAGATTGCCAAAAGAAATATAACTTCTTAGAAATTGCAATGCATTGATCTAATAGGTGAGGTGTATGAGAAATGGTGATGCATTGATCCAATTGCAGTTCTATTCTTATTCTCTTGGGTTTAAAATGGTGAGGTGTATGAGAAATGGTGATGCATTGATCCAATTGCAGTTCTATTCTTATTCTCTTGGGTTTAAAATGGTGCAAGTACTTTGGGGTTGGGACCTCAAAATTTCAATCCTAAACCTTTCTTTGATTAGAAACTTTCATCCTCTGGTCATTTCTACATGCTGTCTATGTTATCAAGAGTTCTTCATAAAACATATCACTGGTAGTGTTAGTGATTTAGCTTTTGAACATAATTGCTTTCATGGTAAATTTTAGCTTGAGTGCTTGAATAATCTTATCCTGGTCAGTGCTGGTGTGGATTCTCAGTTATGAAGTTGTACAAATTTTCTGCGAGCTGCTCTGTAAAATTGTTCTAGGACATTTAATCTCTCGTCTGATATGTGGGGATTTCATAAGGAGAAAGCTGATAGACCTTGGCCAACTGATTTGACAGTTTGACATAAACAACTTAATTAGTGACTATCTTCTGCGCCAAAGTAGCATCCTTCTCCTTCGGCCCCCTGTTGCAACACTAAGGCTACACCTTTCATCTAAGACCTGATTACAGTTATCTGCTGTTTGTGAGTTTGTAATTTACATGGCATGTTCTACTTTTTTTTCCAGTAATTTTGTCCATCTTTCTGGCTTGTGGGTACAGTCAGATCAATCATTGATAACCTGCTCTTAGTGTCAGCCTTTTTGTTAGCTCAATTTCTTGTCTGCGATGGATGTAAATGTATACTGTTATCAATTCTATTGGTTAGTGTTGTTGCTTCTGTTTTAATTCTTGTGTGTTGATTTTACCCTTTTAAGGCAAGAAGGACGTTGAGAAAAACAAGACTTTGGCAGACGTTCTGGTTCGTTCAGACGGTCACTACAAGAGATGAAGGTGCTGATTTACCTGTTAATGAATTTCTTGTTGCTTTCCTCCAACTGATGCTTCATTACTGATAGTTTCTTTTTTCGATAAAGGGAATATATTAATATCGGGAATATATTAACTATATTAATGATAGTTAGTTGTATCACATCCATTCACATGTTGATGCTGCGTTCTTCTTACTCAATTGATGCAGTTTTTGGATTGGAAAAACAATGAAAGATAATACTGCTATCCTTCATACCGGCTTGTCATTAGTTGAATTATATTTGGTGTTTTACTGAAACTAGTAGTATTTTCCGGAACTGGGATTAGTAACATATTCACTTCCTATAATGTTTAGGTGTGCTGCCTGAGCTTGTTATTCCCAGCTATATTCTTATGGAAGCAACTTGTCATGCTACCAAAAAATATCAATTCGTGTTTCAACATGGACATTTCATCCAGGTCTATCAGTGTTTCTGAAGTTAGCAGACATGATTGATGCAGTCATGTTCATCATGTATTCATGGTGACTACTGTATTAGAGCTTGAAGGATATGTCGCTTCTCCCCTTGTCATCAGGATGACAAGGATATGTCACTTCCCCCCTTGTCATCAGGATGACCATTGTCTTCCATTTCCCTGAAATAAGACTGAAATGGAAGCTTGGGAATTATTAACAACTGATCATTGTGTAATTTTCTGCTGCAACCAAGAGACGGTGTTTTTTCATCTTCTTTTTACCAAACTTGCATTTATATTTCAGTTTTGGAAATGCACATAGATGGACTATGTTAGCGCTTATTGCATAGTCAAGTTTTTCTTATGGGGAAGTAAAGCTGGGACATACTCCACATTCACGAAAGCAGAACCTCATTGGGCTCAGAAAACACAATATATCCAAAAGAAGTTACCTGAACATCAGTAACTTGCTTTTGCTATTTTTCTGTATCCTGCATTCTGTTCACATGTTTGTTCGAATCAAATAATCAATCACCATATTAATTAGAGTCTCCCTATAAATTCCACCTTAAGCGTATGTAAAGAAAAATATGTTGTGCCTATGTCTCTAATGTTCCTAACTTTTATTCTCAGGTTTTCTTGAAACTAACATATGTCAATTGGGAAGCTGATGGTGGCTGCTCATTGATGCTGGGAAAATCTGGAGAATCTCGATCACTGTATGTCTGTATCTCGTTTCAGGGGAATCTGGGAGTATTGTGAGACTTTTGGTTCACAGTACAATGTTCGAGTATCTCCTTCTGCATGTTCTCTAATGCGAAATATCATTTTGGGGCCTTGGCTTATGCCATAGGTGCTTAATTGACGATATGTTTCCAATGGAACCCTAAGCTATGTGTTGTTGCCATTTGTGCCTCGATGACTCTGAATTCCTGTATCAAAATGAGCATCTTTACCAGCATATGTTGTATTCAGTTCTTTTGTCATTATAACTACCTTGTGCTGTTATAATTGACATAGTGATAACTGGTGGAGTCTTTTTCTGAGGTTATGATAATACTGACGTTCTTCAGATGATGAGTTGGCGTTAAGCACGGGAGGATGACGAAATAAGCGATGCCATCTGCTTCTTATTTTTTTAACTGAAGCTTGAATGAGTCCACTTCACTACCAGCTTAGGGCATTGCCCTGTATCTCCGAAGTCTCCTAGGGTGCTGAGCTTTACATCCACATAGACATGTTTAGTTATCTTATGGGAGGTTTTATTTAGGCATATCTGCGTAATACTCTTACGGGCAATGTTGTTTAGGTGTCTAATTTCCTTACCATCCAGTTCGAACAAGATGAATAGATGATTGTTACATTGTATTCCCTCTGATCCATGATAAATTTGAAATAAAACCACGACACTTGTTATGGATTGGAGGGAGCAAATTGGATGTCTTGTGATAAAAGAAGAACTCTTTTATGTGCCTCAGATTTTCCTATGTCTAAATCAACGTCTTAAGCTGTCTAATGTGCGAGGAAATCAAATTAGTTCAGACAGCTAACCCCATCGACTTGGACATATTGAAAATATCGGCCGAAACCTAGGCAGCTACCTATAGCAAACACATCATCTTCTATATTGTTGCTTATTCTTCTACAATCACCATGCAACCTACTTGATTCGCTCCCACTTCCGTTAATGGCCGATTTTCTTGTCCATATCCATACCTGTTGGATATCAAGGTATCCACGGAGCTACTTTGAAAAACAACATTACAATAAGTAAGGTTTGGGGTTAACCGGTTAGTAAGGCCTTGAGCTCAGACTGTTTGACTGTAGATTCGTCTAGGGTAGATCTAAAGCCGGGTGCTCACTATCTCTGTAAAGAATGCACTGGTACTGTGGGTTTACCTTCTGACTTGGAGGAGAAAACCCGTCGAAGTCAACGTGGTGGCGATGGCGACGGCGACTGGCATGAGGTCGAGCGAGAGGGGTGGTGGCGGAGCTTCCCGTCGGCTCTGTGCCAAACCTAGATCGGTAGGTCTGTCGGTGGGGCGAGTGGCACTCCAGTCAACCTCGTGATCTGTGCCAGCGCCCCCACCACTCTATATATAGCACAGGCGACAGGGGTCCACCAACTAGAGATGCGGTTGGGCGCCCCCGATCAGGGCGCGGACGAGGTCAAAGGGTCGTGCTCGATCCGTTGGGTTCGACCACGTTGGAGATCATCCTAACATTCTCCCCCTTGATCTCAACTTTTCTTTTAACTTTATACTTTTACTTTATTCGTTTCATTTTGGATCAGTCCATAGGGCATGTTTCATCGTCACAGCTCTATTGCCGATGAAATCAGACAGCCACAATGTACTTCTCTGTTTTGAAACATTTTTTTTTACTTTTGGGCCTCTTATGATCCAGGATAGGTAAGACTTTCCCTTAAACCCATGCCGGCTACGTGCTCCTTGAACACGCTGGGTGGTAAGCCTTTCGTTAGCGGATCCGCAAGCATATCTTTTGTCCTTATATGCTCGAGACTTATAGTTTGATCCTGGACCTTGTGTTTCACAACATAATACTTAACCTCAATCGGTTTCGTAGATGTACTCGACTTGTTGTTGTGAGCATAAAATACTGCATGCTCATTGTCGCAGTACATCTTTAGTGGTTTGTCAATACAATCTACCACTTTCAAGTCGGGTATGAATTTATTTAACCATAATGCATGCCCCGTGGCTTCATAACATGCTATAAATTCTGCATACATCGTGGATGATGCAACTATTGTCTGTTTGGAGCTTCTCCACGAAATAGCTCCCCCTGCGAGGGTGAATACATATCCAGATGTGGATTTTCTATCATCTTTATCCCCCGCAAAATCTGCATCTGAATACCCTCTTATTTCTAGGGAATCAGATCTTCTGTATGTTAGCATGTAATTCTTTGTGCCTTTCACATAACGTAATGCCTTTTTTACCATTTTCCAGTGTTCAAAACCTGGATTTTCTTGATATCTACCGAGTACTCCGGTGATAAATGCTAAGTCAGGGCGAGTGCACACTTGTGCATACTGTAGGCTTCCAATAGCCAAAGCATATGGAACCGCTTTCATTTGATCGAGCTCGTATTGATTTTGGGGACTTTGATGTTTCCCAAAACTGTCGCCCTTCACTATAGGGGCAGGTGTGGCACTGCACTTATGCATATTATACTTACTTAGAATCTTTTCTAAATAAGCCTTTTGCGATAGTCCTAATACTCCATTATTCCTATCTCGGTGAATTTCTATGCCCAAAACATATGACGCTTCATGATACGTCTCAAACGTATCTATAATTTCTTATGTTCTATGCTACTTTTATGATGATACTCACATGTTTTATACACATTATATGTCATATTTATGCATTTTCCGGCACTAACCTATTGACGAGATGCCGAAGAGCCAGTTGATGTTTTCTGCTGTTTTTGGTTTCAGAAATCCTAGTAAGGAAATATTCTCGGAATTGGACGAAATCAACGCCCAGGGGCTTATTTTTCCACGAAGCTTCCAGAAGACCGAAGGGGAAACGTGGGCGACGGCGGCCACACAACAGGCGGCGCGGCCGGGGCTTGGGCCGCGCGGCCCTAGCGTGTGGGCCCTCGTGACGCCCGACCTACCTCTTCGCCTACTTAAAGTCTTCGTCGCGAACCCCACCGAGAGCCACGATACGGAAAACCTTCTAGAGACGCAGCCGCCGCCAATCCCATCTCGGGGGATTCAGAAGATCGCCTCCGGCACCCTACCGGAGAGGGGAATCATCTCCCGGAGGGCTCTTCATCGCCATGACCGCCTCCGGATCGATGTGTGAGTAGTTCACCCCTGGACTATGTGTCCATAGCAGTAGCTAGATGGTCGTCTTCTCCTCATTGTGCTATCATGTTAGATCTTGTGAGCTGCCTATCATGATCAAGATCATCTATTTGTAATGCTACATGTTGTGTTTGTTGGGATCCGATGAATATTGAATACTATGTCAAGTTGATTATCAATCTATCATATATGTTGTTTATGTTCTTGCATGCTCTCCGTTGCTAGTAGAGGCTCTGGCCAAGTTGATACTTGTAACTCCAAGAGGGAGTATTTATGCTCGATAGTGGGTTCATGCCTCCATTGAATCTGGGACAGTGAGAAAGTTCTAAGGTTGTGGATGTGCTGTTGCCACTAGGGATAAAACATCGATGCTTTGTCTAAGGATATTTGTGTTGATTACATTACGCACCATACTTAATGCAATTGTCTGTTGCTTGCAACTTAATACCGGAAGGGGTTTGGATGATAACCTGAAAGTGGACTTTTTAGGCATAGATGCATGCTGGATAGCGGTCTATGTACTTTGTCGTAATGCCCTGATTAAATCTCATAGTACTCATCGTGATATTTGTATGTGCATTGTTATGCCTTCTTTATTTGTCAATTGCCCAACTGTAATTTGTTCACCCAACATGCTATTTATCTTATGGGAGAGACACCACTAGTGAACTGTGGACCCCGGTCCATTCTTTACATCTGAAATACAATCTACTGCAATTGTTCTTTACTGTTCTTCGCAAACAAACATCATCTTCCACACTATACGGTTAATCCTTTGTTTACAGCAAGCCGGTGAGATCAAAACACGCTGCAAGGGGAGTCTCCACATCCAATCTCTTTACTTTGTTTTTGTCTTGCTTTACTTTATTTTAATTACTACTTTGGTTGCTGCACTTAAACAAAACACACACAAAATTAGTTGCTAGCTTTACTTTATTTACTATCTTATTTGCGTTCTCTATATCAAAAACACAAAAAAAAATTAGTTACACGCATTTACTTTATCTAGTTTGCTTTATTTACTACTGTTAAAATGAGTAATCCTGAAGTTGAAGTTCGTTCGTTTAAGCAACAAGGTGGAGAAAGCTTTAAAGATGCTTGGTATAGAATTAGTGATGCTCATCATAGGTGCACTAAGAAACACTCCACTATTATCCTACTTAGGAACTTTTATGTTGGTATATCTAGCTGGAATAGGTATGTTCTTGATACTCTTTCGGGAGGTAATTTCCTAGGTACTCCTGCTTTAGAAGCTAGTTGCATCATTGAGAGTCTAGTTAGAATACCACCTGTTAATGAAACTAAAATTGAAATCTCTCTTGAGGATGTCATGAAAAAGTTGGAAGCCATAGAGAAAAATCTTCCAAGTGTTGAGACTAAACTGGGGGTATTACTTTATAATATTAACCTAGGCGGAAACGATGACCCGTTGGGGTCTCGTGTTGCATGTTATATAGGTGGAAAAGCCCCACGATGGCGTGTACATGTAGGACACGTAGACGTGTTGGAGTACTACTCCATACAGTATACGTGTCAGGATCTTATTACATCTAACACCCCCCCCCCCCCCTTAATCTAAACTACGGAGGACGACGAAGGAGATTTGGATTACGACGAAACTCTTGTAGATTCTTGACTGGAAGCGCATTTGTGAAACCATCAGCAACTTGATCTTTGCTGGAGATAAACCGAATATCCAACTGTTTACGGGCAACTCTTTCACGTACAAAGTGAAAATCTATCTCAATGTGCTTTGTGCGGGCATGAAACACCGGATTTGCAGAAAGATATGTGGCTCCCAGATTATCACACCATAGACACGGTTTCTTCTTTAACTGAACTCCAAGTTCACGCAGAAGATCTTCAACCCATATTAATTCTGCTGTAGCATTAGCTAAAGCCTTGTATTCTGCTTCAGTACTAGACCTTGAGATAGTTTCCTGTTTTCGAGCACTCCAAGAAACAAGATTAGAACCAACAAAAATGGCAAACCCACCAGTGGAGCGTCTGTCTTCAAGAGAGCCAGCCCAATCAGCATCGGAGAAGGCACTCAGAAGAGTGGAGGATGACCGCTGAAACGTTATACCAATGTTGACTGTATCTTTAACATATCGCAGTATCCTTTTAACAGCCGACCAATGAGAGGCCGTAGGAGCATGAAGATACTGGCAGACTTTGTTAACTGCAAATGACAAATCTGGACGTGTCAATGTGAGATACTGAAGAGCACCAACAAGACTGCGATATCGTGTACTGTCTTCAGGACCAAGCGGTTCCCCCTCATGCTGGGACAGTGACTCGGTAGAAGACAAAGGAGTAGGTGCAGATTTACAATCGGTCATATTAGCTTTGGTCAGAATATCCGAGGCATATTTTTCTTGTGTGAGAACAATACCATTAGCTGTTTTCTGAACTTCCATACCCAAGAAGTAGTGCAAGTCTCCAAGATCTTTAATAGCAAAATCTGTACCCAAGTCTTTGAGAAGAGCCGAAATTGCAGCATCAGAGGAGCTTGTGACGATGATATCATCCACATATATAAGCACATAAATAGTGATCTGTGACCGTCGATAAAGAAAGAGAGACGTATCAGCTTTAGATGGAACAAACCCGAACTCATGAAGCTTAGAGCTCAAGCGAGAGAACCAGGCACGAGGAGCTTGTTTAAGACCATAGAGTGCTTTATCAAGCCTGCAAATGTGTTGTGGATAAGTAGAATCTTCAAAACCAGGTGGTTGTTTCATGTAGACATCCTCTTCCAGAACACCATGTAAAAACGCGTTCTTCACATCTAGCTGCCGCAGACTCCAACCTCGAGAGACAGAGATAGCTAGGACAACTCGTATGGTGGCAGCTTTGACAACTGGACTGAATGTCTCTTCATAATCAAGGCCATAGCGTTGCCGAAATCCCTTGGCAACAAGGCGAGCTTTATATCGATCAATAGTACCATCAGCACGACGCTTGATACGATGGACCCATTTGCAATCAATCAAATTTTTGCTAGAACTGGGTGGCACAAGATGCCACATCTGATTTTGCATAAGAGCACGATATTCTTCTTCCATAGCAGATCGCCAATGATCATCATGAAGAGCTTCAGACAACGTCCGAGGTTCGCCTGAAGCAGTAAGCAAAACATAGCGGACAGTGCCGTCAGTATATTTTTTTGGGTTTCGAATACCTTTCTGTAAGCGTGTTTGCACACCAGGAGCAGCAGCAGTCGGCAGCACAGAGGATCCTGGACCTGGCGCTGACGGCGACAGGGGAGCAGCCGACCCGGCTGTCGGGCGTGGAGCCGCACGCACAGACGCGGTCTGCGAGGAGGAAGGCGGGTCCGGGCGCGGTTCAGGCGGGAAGCCAGTCTGGGGCGGCGACGTGTCGTGGCGCGGTTGGGGCGGATTCGGTCCGGCCGACGGACCAGCAGGAGGCGGCGACATGACGGGCGGACGCGCGGCAGGGCGCGACAGCAGATCTTCCTCGGGATCCGTGCGCGCAGGGGAGACTGCTCTAGAATCAGCATCGTGTTCAGTGCTGGTGTCGTTTTCTAGCATCGGTATTTCATGCTGTAAAAATTCCGTATCTGCGCCGTTTTCACTCAGATTTGTTGTAGTGTGCTCCGAATCTGATGTAGAATTATCTGTAACATCAAGCTCAACAATATTCTGAGTATTGTTAGTAACAACAGGTATGTAATGCATAGTCATATGTTCATCAACTGGTGCATCCCCAATATTCAATGATGTGGAAGGAGGATCATGAGGAAACAAAAGAAGCTCTTGACGGAGACGTTGACCAGCATTGGGATGAAGAGAGGCAAAGGGGAAGACATTCTCATCGAAAACAACGTCACGAGAGACATAAACCCTGCCTGTTTTGACATCAAGACATTTAACTCCCTTGTGTAAAGGACTATATCCAAGAAAGACACACTGGGTAGACCGATATGCAAGCTTACGAGTGTTATATGGACGAAGATTAGGCCAGCAAGCACAGCCAAAAATTCTAAGAGACTCATAGTTGGGCTTAATACCAAGGAGACGTTCGACCGGTGTGTCAAAATTGAGAATTTTGGTAGGAAGCAAGTTTATTAAAAACGTTGCTGTAAGAAAAGCATCATCCCAAAATTTGAGAGGCATAGAGGCATTAGCAAGGAGAGAAAGACCAACTTCAACTATATGTCTATGCTTACGCTCAGCCGAGCCGTTTTGCTGGTGAGCATGTGGACAACAGACATGATGAACAATGCCTGTTTTCTGAAATAGACTGTTGAGTTTTTCATATTCACCTCCCCAATCAGTTTGCATGGTTTTAATTTTAGTGCCAAATTGCCTTTCAACGTATTGCTGAAAGTTAAGAAATACTTGATAGACATCAGAACGTTTCTTAAGAAGAAAGATCCAAGAGAATTTACTATAATCATCGATGAAGCTTACATAGTATGAATTCTTGCCAACAGACAAAGGTGCTGGACCCCAGACATCAGACAACACTTGTTCCAAAGGAACAGTAGAAACACTGGTAGACACAGGATATGGCAACTGATGACTCTTAGCTAATTGACATGAATCACACACGTAAGGTGTTATTTCTGGAGTATACGAAATTTTATTTTTCCTAAGAATCTGCTGAACTATAAAGGAAGAAGGATGTCCTAAGCGACGATGCCACGTGGAGGATGAAGGCTTGATGGTGATGAAGGCTTGCTTGGAGGCGTTGGTCATGTAGGGGATGAGGGGGTAAAGGCCGCCATAGCACGGACCTTTAAACAGTATTCTCCGCGTGGCCTGATCCTTAATCAAAAAAAAGGGGTGAAATTCAATGAAGACATGGTTATCAAGAGTAAATCGATGAACAGAAAGCAGATTCTTAGAGGCACTAGGAATATGAAGGATGTCATTAATATGCATGCGACGATATGGGGTGCGAAAAGTTGAATGACCAATACGAGCAATTTGCATACCGTTACCATTGGCTGTTTGGACGCGATCCCGTCCAGTGTATTTCTCCTGAGTAGACAGCTTGCTCAACTCGCCAGTGATATGGTCTGTAGCGCCGGTATCAGTGTACCAATTTGTATCAACACCATAGGACGCTATATGAGCAGCTTTGGTGTCACGATCATCATCATCAGAATCATCACGATCACCATCATAGCGCCACCAGCAATCAGAAGCAGGGTGGCCATATATCTTGCATATTTGGCACGTGGTATCCACAAAGGGAGTGGGCGCACGTCCACGACGGCGATGGTCAGGGCGGTCACCATCATCACGGCGACGAGAAGGAGCACCACCATCCCGCTTGTCATCACGGCGGCGAGGAGGATCATCATCGCGACGGCGTGGAGCGTCATCACGGTGACGAGGGGGGTCATCACGGCGACGGTTATCATCACGGCGCCGGTCGTCACGACGCCAATCATCACGACGCCGATCATCGCGGCGTCCAGTATCATCACGGCGACCACCAACATCACGACGGCGGCCACGATCATCATCAGCACGATCACGGTCACGGTCGGGACCCCCACGAGGATCACGGCCACGACGAGCAAGGTTGGCTTGAAGGGTGTAATAATCACCCGAGGCTTGAAGATGTGCTTGGCGGATGTCATGAGCGTTGATTTGATCAAAGAGATCATCCAAGGTGGCACTAGGATTGCCGTTGATTGCAGAAACAACATCATTATAAGAGCCATCAAGGCCACGGCAGATTTAGCCAACAAGTTCATCATCATCAACAGGTTTGCCCATTGCAGTAAGCTCAGAACAGAAACCTTTCATCTTTGCAAAGTAGGTTGTAGCCGAGAGCTCAAGCTTTTTTGTGCTGTTGAGAGCATCACGGAGATGGTTGACCTTGGAACGAGAGGCAGTAGAGAACATGGTGTTGATCTTAAGCCAGACATGCGCCGAGGATTCGAGGCCAACAGTGTGTGCAAGGATATCAGGGGATAGCGAGTTCAGGAGATAGCTCATGACCGCCTGATCGCGGGCGATCCAGGCAGCATATGCCGGGCTGGCAGTCGTGATCTTCTTTTTGTCAGCATCTTCAACTTCAATGAACTCTGGCGGGGCGACGTCAGTACCCTCAAGGAGAGGCAGAACTTGGGCGCCACGCAACGTCGGAGTGACAAGTGTTTTCCAGAACAAAAAATTGCCCCGTGTCAGCTTCTGAGACGGAGGTGATCCGAGGGTCACACCGAGGACAGTCGGCGATGAGGAGGACGCCATTGGAACGACAAGGTGTGTAGCGGCGGCGGCGGATCAAAGATCGGCGGCGGCTAGGGTTGTGTTGTGTGTAGCGGCGGCGACGGATCAAGGATCGGCGACGGCGGCTAGGGTTGTATGTTGGCGGCGGCAGGGGCACTTGGCTAGCTGCGGCGGCGGTGTTTTGTAGGTTGGAGGTTTTGGCTATTGTATGTAAGGCGGTGGCAGCGGGTCAGAAGGACCGGCGGCGACGGCAGATGTGTAGGCGGCGGCGGCGGACGTGTAGTCGGCGGCGGCGGCGAAAAATTTTGTGTGTCGGCGGCTAGGAGGTGGAAGAGGCAGGCTCTGATACCATATTAACCTAGGCGGAAACGATGACCCGTTGGGGTCTCGTGTTGCATGTTATATAGGTGGAAAAGCCCCACGATGGCGTGTACATGTAGGACACGTAGACGTGTTGGAGTACTACTCCATACAGTATACGTGTCAGGATCTTATTACATCTAACAGATAATACTGATAAACTTGATAAATCCCTAGGAGGAATTAATGAAAGAATTGCTACTTTAGAAACTTGTGCTATCCATGATAATCAAACCCATAGAATTGGTAAACTTGAAGAAGCTATGGGAACATTGGGTTCAAGTTTTTCTTCTCTTAAATTTAAGGAGGAAGCTTATGTGGGAAAGGAGCAAAAATTCATGTATGTCTCTAAGGTGCCTAAGCCAAAGAATTATTATAAGCCTAAAATTGATAAAACCCTTAGTACCACTATGGGAAATTTAGACAATGGAGCATCTAAGGTACCCTCTGCAACAAGTTTTGTTTGTGAGAAATTTTTTGATGTCAATGCTTCTTCTCTTGATAACACTTGATTCATACTTTCTACGCCTAGCTGAAAGGCGTTAAAGAAAAAGCGCTTATGGGAGACAACCCATCATTGTACTACAGCACTTTTGTTTTATATTTGAGTCTTGGAAGTTGTTACTACTGTAGCAACCTCTCCTTATCTTTATTTTATTGCATTGTTGTGCCAAGTAAAGTCTTTGATAGTAAAGTCAATACTAGATTTGGATTACTGCGCAGAAACAGATTTCTTGCTGTCACGAATTTGGGCATGGTTCTCTGTAGGTAACTCAGAAAAATCTGCCAATTTACGTGCGTGATCCACAGATATGTACGCAACTTTCATTCAATTTGAGCATTTTCATCTGAGCAAGTTAAGTGCCCCTGAAAAATTCGTCTTTACGGACTGTTCTGTTTTGACAGATTCTGCCTTTTATTTCGCATTGCCTGTTTTGCTATGTTTGATGGATTTCTTTGTTCCATTAACTTTCAGTAGCTTGCTGCAATGTCCAGAAGTGTTAAGAATGATTATGTCACCTCTGAATATGTGAATTTTTAATTATGCACTAACCCTCTAACGAGTTTGTTTTGAGTTTGGTGTGGAGGAAGTTTTCAAGGGTCAAGAGAGGAGGATGATACAATATGATCAAGAAGAGTGAAAAGTCTAAGCTTGGGGATGCCCGGTGGTTCATCCCTGCATATTTTAAGAAGACTCAAGCATGTAAGCTTGGGGATGCCCAAGGCATCCTGATGCGGGGTGGCCTTCGGACACCTCCACACCAAGACCAACAAGTCCCCCAAGTGGACCGATGACTCGGGCTCGAGTCAAAGCGCTACATGATAAGGTGAACTCGCTCCTCACCACCCTTGACCTCGGTACTCCTTTGGATGGAATGCTACCTCATGCCGATGTGCTATTTATCATTAGGTACAAGGCACATCAAGACACCGGAGAAGAGGACAAGCCATGGTCAAGGGAAGGAGAGGAGCAGCGGGACATGAAGATGGACACAAAGCTGGACCCGACGTCACTCGAAGGAAAAGAAGACGCCGGCCGGTCCAGAACCCGGTCAGACCGGACCCCAGACCGGACGACCCGGTTCCAGGCCCGGCCAACCGGTCGCCAACCGGGTTTCCCACGAGCTCGTACCGGAAACCAACCGGACGGAAATCTGCGAGGTTTCCGGTTGGCGACCGGTCGACCGGACACACGACCGGACCCCCCGGCGCCAGGCCCGGTCTGACCGGCCCCAGGACCGGATTCGTCGAGAAGGCCCCACCAAACTGCCTAAGTTATGTACCTTTTCGCCTTGCTGGCCATGTATGCCTATATAAGGACCCAGGACCCCTTCCTTATTCCTTAGACATAATTTTGAGCTTAAACCAACTTTGAGCTTAGTCTCCCTAGGGTTAGCATCCATCTTGGACAAGCATCCCTCTGTAATCAAGGCCATCCTTGTTGTTGATTTGGATATTGTTGAGTGAGATTCTAGTACAAGCTACTCTCTCTCCCTCACCAATCTCTACTTCTCCAACACCAATATCTCACCGGGAATTCTGCCGCGTGCCTCTTCCGGGTGATTCTATTGGCGTGGTCCATCGAGCCACGGGGGTAAGTATCGGGTGTATCGGGTCGGTGTGCGTGTGTGAGTACCGGTGTTCTTCGTGTTCCTCGCGCTCTCCCACCTCTTCCCCTTGGATCTTGGGTCAAATCGCGAGATCGGGCCAATCCCTAGATCTCAGATCTCATCATATGGTATCAGCAGCTCTTGGTTACCGCGATTTTGACCCTCCACCCACCCGATTTCGTTTCTAGAAAATTTTCCAAAAAATCCCCAAAAATAGCCCCAAATTGCCTTTGGACGGATCTGTGATTTGGTTGCGTTTTGAGTGGTTTTGGTCCGTGGATTCGGTGTTGCTGTGCTTGATCTACTATTTCCCCAACTTTTAGCCTCCAATTCCATCGTTTCCCGTCGATTTCCTCTTTTGGTTTTGGTTTGGGGAAGAACAGGAGAGAGAAACGCAAAACCCGGTTGAGAACCCGGTCAACCGGCCCCCAGACCGGACAATCCGGCGCAGAACCCGGCCGACCGGTCGCCAACCGGACAACCCGGTCCAGAGCCCGGTCCAACCGGATCCCCGACCGGGCGACGATCCGCCCCTCCTCCGAGCTCGTTTTCGACTACCACCACCACCACCACCACCATCATCGCAGGTATAACTTGCAGCTTTCCCTTGTAACCCTCTTCCTTTTGCGATCTATCCTATCGAGCATTGCTTGTTTAGTGTTGCGAGACATTGCACGTGGCCCCGATTGTGAGGTGTGTGTGTAGTGTGGAGTAAAGCATCCAAGCAAACACTCGTGTGGCAAGATAGCAAAAGCGAGCTAACACTAACATAGTGTGAGAAAAAGCCGCAAAAACACAAAAAGAGTGCAAGTAGCACCATACATACAAAAGAGTACAAGTGCCACCATAGATACAAAAGAGTGCAAGTGCCACCGTATACAAAAGAGTCATAAGCTTTTAAGCAAAAGAGAGAGGAGAAGAGAGGTCGCGTGCGAATCTAGTTGTCTCTCCATTTGCAACCAAAGCTTTGGCTCTCCTTGTGTTAGTGTGACATCGAGCACCCTTACATACACTTTTCCGCTCACTTTTGGTTGCACTAACCCCGCTTATCTCGTGTGTGTGTTCCACATTTTTCCGTGTTTATAGTGATCGCCACTTTGACATTTGGATTTTGGACCTCACCCACTTTTAACAACATACTTGATCTCGGATTTTGTCTTTTGGTTTTCCACCACACCCTCCTAACACCATATTTGCTAGCTTTTGCGTGTGGTTTTGCGTGTGTCCCCGATACACTTGATCTTGCTTTTGGCTTGGTTGATTGCCTCAATACTATCTTACTTTGGTAAGAGTGCGAGGTAGTCTCCTTCCACTAACATACACAACATAGTTCTTGTCTTGCTATCATGGATAGGCACGGAGATGAAGCTCGGGACGATGAAGTCTTACGCAACACCGAGAGGTTGGCGACACACCACAATCTTTGGACTCAACGCCAAGAGTTCAAGGAGCAACTCACCTTGTTCGAGACACGCATCGACGAGCAATATGAAGAAGTGGCCCACAACTTCTCCCAAGTGAACCAAGATATTTCTCTTCTCCGAGAAGCCACGGACAACTTGCATGGCCAAATGGCGGCCAATGATGCGAACATGGAGCGGCGCATGGATAGCCTCGAGCGCGCCATCACCAACTTGGGTCGTCATCACCGACACCGCTCTACTTCATCATCATCAAGCTCGTCACAAGATTACTACTCTCATGGTCGCCGTTCGTCCTCAAGCTCCTCCTCAAGGCATGAAGACCATCATCGACCTCATCGCCCACATGCTCGTCATGAAGACTCTCGCTCCAACTCTAGGCGAGGAGAAATCCATCGCCATGCTCGTCCACATGAACGTCCTCCACAAGATCGTCCTCAACCGGATCGCCATGCCCACCATGGGCGTGACGACCATCCCCACGACAATGTCTTCCACAACATGGAGCCACATGGTGATGCTCCTCGAAATAGGCTTGCGCCCCGCTATATTAATATAGCAAACGACCCGATACAACGAACGCGCTGGGGCCGCAGCACAACCAAGCCCAAAAGAAAAGAAAAAGAAAGGAAAGAAGAAAAAATGCCGACACCGGCAGATCGACGAAAACGAAGATGACCCGCAACCGCTGCGCCCTCCGGAGAAGTACCACCACGCTCCTAGCACGCCGAGGCACCGCATACCAAGCAACACCTTCACCAAGGAGACGACGATGACGCCGTTGCCCGGACTAGTCCTAGGGTTTCCCCGGTATGCGGAGGGGATTGGGGAGGAGGTACACCCGACGCCCTTCAGGAAGGAAAGGTGACACCCGTAGGCGTCACCGCGTCGGTGTCGAGCATGCCGACAGGGATTTCTCCCGACCACCAAACCGACCACCCCAGACGCTCCGACGTGCTCCACCTAACCTGCCGCCCACCCGCACACGCCACCACGGTCTTGTAGCCATCCTCGCCGCCTAACTGTGGTCACCGGAGCAAGGCCTAGACGAAGAAAAGGGATGCAGCGGGGACGGGGTAGCAGCACCGCAGCCAAGCGGGAGGGAACTGCCTCCACCGCTTTCGCGGTAGCCGACCGGACGAGGCTACGAGGCAGACCAGGCCCGAACTGGCCCGGCCGGACCCAAAAGGGCCCGTAAAGCCCCGCTGCTACGCGCAGCTGGCCGGCCGAAGTGCCGCCGCCGCCCACCCACCGCCGCTGTCTTCTCTTCCTCCAGGGAGCGCCGCCGGCGTGCCAAGAGCAGAGCCACCGCCGTGCCCCTCCGGGCCCGCCTGGGCCCAGATCTGGCCGAGCGGCCATGGCGCGCGCCTGGCAGCTCCGCCGCCAACGGCCGCGCCGCCACCCCTCCTCCCACCCGACGTGGGGATCTCACCCCGCCACGCCGGACCGCCGCCGGCCGAGGAGCACCTCCCGGCCGCACCTACCCCGCGCAGGCGCCGCGCCGAGAGGGGAAAGTCGAGGGCCGCCGCCGGCGCCGCCCGGGCCTTGCCCGGCGACGCACGCCGACGACGGCGGAGGAGAAGGGGAGGAGGGGGGGAGCTGGTCGAAGGGGAGTGGCGGCGCGGCCCCGTCGCCCGCGGGGGACGACGCGGTCGCGAGAGCGTTTTTTTCTCCACATGGTGATGCTCAAGACCAAGGACGTCAAGACCAACCGAGGCGTGATCTCCGGAATCATCCTCGCCATGACCAACGTGGAAGAGGGGAACCGCAACATGATCAAGATGAGAGGGCCATCCTTGGACGTCGTCAACCACCTCAACAACTTCGTCAAGATCTTCAACAACATCATCATCGTGAACCAAGTGAGGCTAGTGTTCAACTTCAACGCCAACCCAATGCTATGGTTGGCCGCGGAAGACCTCCTATACCACCTCAAGCCGCAAGAGACGAAGGCATTCGTCCTGGCCGTAGGAATTTGGAAGATGAAGAGAACATGTACGGCAAACTCAAGTTCAACATGCCCAAGTTCAAAGGTGAAGACGATGCCGAGGCCTACCTATCATGGGCACTCAAGGTTGACAAGATATTCCGCATCCACAACTACTCCGGTGCCAAGAAAGTGGCCATGGCGTCCCTTGAGTTCGAGGATTATGCAAACACTTGGTGGGAGCAAGTCCTAACTCTAAGAGAAGAAAAGGGTGAACCTCCGATTGACACTTGGGAAGAGATGAAAGAAGAGATGCAAGCTCGCTTTGTACCAACCCACTATGAGACCGACCTCTTCAACAAACTCCAAAAGTTGAAGCAAGGCACCAAGACCGTTGAGGAGTTCTTCAAGGAGATGGAGTTGACTATGATGCGAGCTAACATACAAGAATCCGAGCAACAAACCATCGCCCGTTTCTTCAATGGCCTCAACTATCCCATCAAGCGAATTGTGGAGTTCCAACCTTATTCCAACATGGTTGAGTTGGTTCACCAAGCCTCCAAGGCCGAGCGCCAAGTGAGTGAGGACATCAAGTACTCCAAGTCCAAGTCATACTTCGCCTCCAAGTTCACGACAACACCACCTACAACAAGTGTCAAGCCTACCGCATCTTCTACACCATCCAAGCAACCGACCATCCAAAGTCGCATGAAGCAAACGGTTTCCTCTACCGCCTCCTCTAAGGCCTCTACCGGACCCTCTAATGTCACTTGCTTCAAGTGTGGCACCCAAGGCCACAAATCCTTTGAGTGCAAGAATACCAAGGTCATGATCACCATGGAGAATGGTGACATAGCGACTCTCGATGAAGATGAATATGAAGCCATGGTACAAGCCGCCGTCGCAAGTGAAGAAGCTTATGATGAAGATAGTGGAGAAGACCCTCTCTTATGCGTGCATGACCCTAACCCTTCACTTGTGGTCACAAGGGTGCTCACAACTCAACCTCAAGCTATGGAAGACCAACGGTGTAACATCTTCCAAACCCGTGCCGGTATTGGTGGCAAATCTATCAAGGTCATCATCGACGGGGGAAGTTGCCACAACCTCGCAAGCACCGAATTGTGTGAGAAGCTCAACCTTACACTTCGCAAGCACCCTCATCCTTACCATATCCAATGGTTGAGTGACAAGGGCAATGTCAAGATACAACATACCGTCACCGTCAACTTCAAGATCGGCCCCTATGAAGACACCATTGAGTGTGACGTGGTGCCCATGACGGTGTGCCACATGTTGCTTGGCCGCCCATGGCAATTTGACAAGAAGGCTATACATGATGGACATACCAATGCATACACCTTCAAGGTCAAGGATAAGAAGTTCGAGCTTCGCCCAATGACTCCTAGCCAAATCATCGCCGACAATGCGAAGGCTTTAGCGAGGGCACAACATCACACCCACCATGGTGAGTTGAGAGGAGAGGGAGTGACCCACCAAAAGGAAAGTGAGCGCCACAAGCCCTATATGAGTGAGAGAAAGAGCGTCCTCCTAGCCACCAAAAGCGAGTGGAGAGAAGTGCAAGAAAACCCATCCACCACATTGCACTTTGTGCTAATTTGCAAGGGCCCGTCATCGGAGACTAACGACTTAACCAACATTCCTTCGTCTTTGTTGTCTCTTTTGAAGGAATTCCAAGACGTCTTCCCCGACGAGCTACCTCATGGACTTCCACCGCTTCGGGCATCGAGCACCGCATCGACCTCATACCGGCGCTCCCCTTCCAAACCGGGCCGCCTACCGCACCAACGAAGAAACAAAGGAGATTCAACGCCAAATACAAGATCTCCTCGCTAAAGGGTACGTGCGAAAGCCTTAGCCCTTGTGCCGTTCCCGTGATTCTTGTGCCTAAACCGGATGAGACGCAACGAATGTGTATGGATTGCCGCCCCATCAATGCCATTACCGTTCGTTACCGCCATCCCATCCCGCGTTTAGATGACATGCTTGATGAATTGAGCGGTGCCACTATTTTCTCTAAAGTCGATTTGCGTAGTGGTTACCATCAAATCCGCATGGCAATTGGTGATGAATGGAAGACGGCATTCAAGACCAAACTTGGTCTCTATGAATGGCTTGTCATGCCATTTGGTCTTTCAAATGCTCCGTCAACTTTCATGCACCTCATGAATCACATCTTGCGTCCTCTCATTGGCAAGAGTGTGGTTGTCTATTTCGATGATATTCTCATTTATAGCCAAAATCTCGAGGACCATGTGCAACATGTGAGAGAAGTCTTATGCATCTTGCGTCATGAGAAGCTTTATGCAAATCTTCCCAAATGCACTTTTGCCCAAAACAAATTGGTTTTCCTTGGTTTCGTGGTTTCCGCTAATGGGATTGAAGTTGATTCTTCCAAGGTGGAGGCCATCCACAATTGGCCTACCCCTACAAATGTTGGTCAAGTCCGAAGTTTTCATGGACTTGCCGGTTTCTACCGCTTTGTGAAAGATTTTAGCACCATTGCTTGCCCTTTGAACGAGCTTACCAAAAAGAATGTTCCGTTTGTGTGGGGCAAGGCCCAACAAGATGCTTTTGATGAGTTGAAGAAACGCCTTACCGAAGCCCCTCTTCTCGTCCTTCCAAACTTTGCAAAAACTTTTGAGATTGAGTGTGATGCGAGTGGACTTGGTATTGGTGGCGTTCTTATGCAAGATGGAAAACCCGTGGCATATTATAATGAGAAGTTGGATGGCGCACGCCTCAACTATCCTATATATGACAAGGAGCTCTATGCTTTGGTTCGTGTTCTTGAAGTGTGGCAACACTATCTTTGGCCAAAAGAGTTTATCATTCATTCCGACCATGAGTCTTTGAAGTACTTGAAAAGCCAACACAATTTAAACAAACGTCATGCAAAATGGGTTGAGTTCATTGAGTCCTTCCCGTATGTAATCAAATACAAGAAGGGCAAGGACAATGTAGTGGCGGATGCTCTTTCCCGCAAAAACACCCTTTTGCTTACTCGCTTGGATTTTCATGTCTTGGGACTTGAAGAGATCAAAGAACTCTATTCTTCCGATTCTTTCTTTGCACCAATATTTGAGAAGTGCTCCGTTGAAAGAGGAGTTGATGATTTCTATTTGCACCAAGGATTCTTGTTCAAAGGGAACAAACTTTGTATCCCTATGTCCTCGCTTCGCCTTTTGCTCTTACAAGAATCACACGGAGGTGGTCTCATGGGTCACTTCGGAAGAGAGAAGACATACGCCATGCTCTCGACCCACTACTATTGGCCAAGAATGTACCGCGACGTGGAACGCCTTTGCCGCCGGTGCACCACTTGCTTACAAGCTAAGTCTACCTCCAATCCTTATGGCCTTTATACGCCTTTGCCTATACCTTATGCACCATGGACCGATATTAGCATGGATTTTGTACTAGGGTTGCCTCGCACCAAACATGGTCATGATTCAATCTTTGTGGTAGTGGATAGGTTCTCTAAGATGGCACATTTCATACCTTGCCATAAGAGCGATGATGCTTCACACATTGCTTCATTGTTTTTCAGGGAAATTGTCCGCCTACACGGAGTACCGGCAAGCATTGTGTCGGACCGAGACGTCAAATTCATGAGCTATCTATGGAAGTCGCTCATGGCAAAGTTTGGAGTGAAGCTCTTATTCTCATCATCCTCGCACCCTCAAACCGACGGCCAAACGGAGGTGGTCAATAGAAGCCTCTCTACTCTCCTACGCATCCTCGTGAAGAAAAACTTGAAGTCATGGGAAGAGTGCCTCCCACACGCGGAATTCGCCTACAACCGCGCCAAACACTCTACAACATTAAAGAGTCCCTTCATGGTCGTCTACGGCTTCGACCCTCCCACGGCACTCGACATACTACCACTCCCCCTTCATGAGAGAACGAACATGGACTTCGACAAGCGCACCACCGCCATGAAGAAACTACATGAAGAAACAAGAGCAACTATTCAAGAACATGTGCTTCGTCAAGCTACACGCCTCAACGCCAAGAAGAAGGAACGCATCTTTGAGGAAGGCGACCTCGTTTGGATCCACCTCCGGAAGGAAAGATTCCCTCATGAACGCAACTCCAAGCTCAAGCCAAGGGGCGATGGCCCATTCAAGGTCCTCAAGCGCATCAACAACAATGCATACGTCATCGACATCCCGACCCCCAAGTACTTGGTGAGCAACACGTTCAACGTGTCGGACTTATCGCCATATCTTGAAGATGGAGAAGAACAAGAGTCGAGGACGACTCTTTCCCAAGGGGGGGAGATGATGCGGGGTGGCCTTCGGACACCTCCACACCAAGACCAACAAGTCCCCCAAGTGGACCGATGACTCGGGCTCGAGTCAAAGCGCTACATGATAAGGTGAACTCGCTCCTCACCACCCTTGACCTCGGTACTCCTTTGGATGGAATGCTACCTCATGCCGATGTGCTATGTGTCATTAGGTACAAGGCACATCAAGACACCGGAGAAGAGGACAAGCCATGGTCAAGGGAAGGAGAGGAGCAGCGGGACATGAAGATGGACACAAAGCTGGACCCGACGTCACTCGAAGGAAAAGAAGACGCCGGCCGGTCCAGAACCCGGTCAGACCGGACCCCAGACCGGACGACCCGGTTCCAGGCCCGGCCAACCGGTCGCCAACCGGGTTTCCCACGAGCTCGTACCGGAAACCAACCGGACGGAAATCTGCGAGGTTTCCGGTTGGCGACCGGTCGACCGGACACACGACCGGACCCCCGGCGCCAGGCCCGGTCTGACCGGCCCAGGACCGGATTCGTCGAGAAGGCCCCACCAAACTGCCTAAGTTATGTACCTTTTCGCCTTGCTGGCCATGTATGCCTATATAAGGACCCAGGACCCCTTCCTTATTCCTTAGACATAATTTTGAGCTTAAACCAACTTTGAGCTTAGTCTCCCTAGGGTTAGCATCCATCTTGGACAAGCATCCCTCTGTAATCAAGGCCATCCTTGTTGTTGATTTGGATATTGTTGAGTGAGATTCTAGTACAAGCTACTCTCTCTCCCTCACCAATCTCTACTTCTCCAACACCAATCTCTCACCGGGAATTCTGCCGCGTGCCTCTTCCGGGTGATTCTATTGGCGTGGTCCATCGAGCCACGGGGGTAAGTATCGGGTGTATCGGGTCGGTGTGCATGCATGAGTACCGGTGTTCTTCGTGTTCCTCGTGTTCCTCGCGCTCTCCCACCTCTTCCCCTTGGATCTTGGGTCAAATCGCGAGATCGGGCCAATCCCTAGATCTCAGATCTCATCACATCCCCTTCTTCATCGACAACTTATCAGGTCACATCTAGTGAAACTATATTTTTATTCAGTCACATCTTATGTGCTTTGCTTGGAGCCTCTGTTTGTTTATTTTTGTTTTTGTTTGAATAAAGTCGGATCCTAGCATTCTTTATGTGGGAGAGAGACACGCTCCGCTGTTGCATATGAACACATGTGTTCTTAGCTTTATTCTTAATGTTCATTGCGAAGATTGAACTACTTCGTTCATTGATATATGGTTGGAAACGGAAAATGCCGCATGTGGTAAATGGTATAATGTCTTGAATAATTTGATACTTGGCAATTGTTATGCTCATATAGATCATGTTTAAGCTCTTGCATCATGTACTTTGCACCTATTAATGAAGAACTATATAGAGCTTGTTAAAATTTGGTTTGCATGATTGGTCTCTCTAAGTCTAGATATTTTCTGGTTGAGGTGTTTGAACAACAAGGAGACGATGTAAATTCTTATAATGCTTACAATATGTTCATATGTGAGTCTTGCTGTACCATTTTATACTTGAGTTTGCTTCAAACAACCTTGCTAGCATAGCCTTGTATTGAGAGGATTCTTCTCGTGCATCCAAATCCTTGAGCCAAAAACTATGCCATTTGTGTCCACCATACCTACCTACCACATGGTATTTCTCTGCCATTCCAAAGTACATTACTTGAGTGCTACCTTTAAACTTCTATTCCTTGCCTTTACAATACATAGCTCATGGGAAAATAGCCTTAAAAACTATTGTGGTGAAGAATATGTACTTATGTATTTTATTTCTTAATAAGTTGCTTGTTGAGCGGTAACCATGTTTCTGGGGACGCCATCAACTTTTACCTTTGTTGAATATCATGTGAGTTGCTATGCATGTTTGTCTTGTCTGAAGTAAGGGCGATTTTCATGATCAAATGGTTTGAGTATGCATATTGTTAGAGAAGAACATTGGGCCGCTAACTAAAGCCATGAATCATGGTGAAAGTTTCAGTTTGGACACAAAACCTCAATATCTTATGAGAATATTATCTGTTGTTGAATGCTTAAGTATTAAAAGAGGAGTCCATTATCTGTTGTCTATGTTGTCCCGGTATGGGTGTCTAAGTTGAGAATGATCAAAAGCGAACCTTCTCCTTAGACCCTTGTACAGGCGGCATAGAGGTACCCCTTTGTGACACTTGGTTGAAACATATGTTATGCAATGATAATCCGTGTTAATCCAAGCTAATTAGGACAAGGTGCGAGCACTATTAGTATACTATGCATGAGGCTTGCAACTTATAGGATATCTTATACATAACACATATGATTTATTACTACCGTTGACAAAATTGTTTCTATGTTTTCAAAATGAAAAGCTCTAGCACAAAAATAGTAATCCATGCTTCCCTCTGCGAAGGGCCATTCTTTTACTTTATTGTTGAGTCAGTTTACCTATTCTTTCTATCTTAGAAGCAAACACTTGTGTAAACTGTGTGCATTGATTCTTACATGTTTACCTATTGCACTTGTTATATCACTTTGTGTTGACTGTTGACAATTATCCATGAGATATACATGTTGAAGTTGAAAGCAACCGCTGAAACTTATATCTTCCTTTGTGTTGTTTCAAAGCTTTCTACTACGAATTTATTGCTTATGAGTTAACTCTTATGCAAGTCTTATTGATGCTTGTCTTGAAAGTATTATTCATGAAAAGTCTTTGCTATATGATTCAGTTGTTTACTCATTGTCTTCATCATTGCTTCGAATCACTGCATTCATCTCATGTGCTTTACAATAGTATTGATCAAAATTATGATAGCATGTCACTTCAGAAATTATCTTTGTTATCGTTTACCTACTCGAGGGCGAGTAGGAAAAGCTGGGGATGCTTGATACGTCCCAAACGTATCTATAATTTCTTATGTTCCATGCTACTTTTATGATGATACTCACATGTTTTATACACATTATATGTCATATTTATGCATTTTCCGGCACTAACCTATTGACGAGATGGCGAAGAGCCATTTTTTTGCTGTTTTTGGTTTCAGAAATCCTAGTAAGGAAATATTCTCGGAATTGGACGAAATCAACGCCCAGGGGCTTATTTTTCCACGAAGCTTCCAGAAGTCCGAAAGGGAAACGAAGTGGGGTCACGAGGCGACGCCACACTAGGGCGGCGCGGCCCAGGCCCTGGCCGCGCGGCCCTGTTGTGTGGGTCCCTCGTGACGCCCCTGACCTGCCCTTCCGCCTACTTAAAGTCTTCGTCGCGAAACCCTCTCTACGAGAGCCACGATACGGAAAAACTTCCAGAGACGCCGCCGCCAATCCCATCTCGGGGGATTCAGGAGATCGCCTCCGTTACCCTGCCGGAGAGGGGAATCATCTCCCGGAGGGCTCTTCATCGTCATGATCGCCTCCGGATCGATGTGTGAGTAGTTCACCCCTGGACTATGGGTCCATAGCAGTAGCTAGATGGTCGTCTTCTCCTTATTGTGCTATCATGTTAGATCTTGTGAGTTGCCTATCATGATCAAGATCATCTATTTGTAATGCTACATGTTGTGTTTGTTGGGATCCGATGAATATTGAATACTATGTCAAGTTGATTATCAATCTATCATATATGTTGTTTATGTTCTTGCATGCTCTCCGTTGCTAGTAGAGGCTCGGCCAAGTTGATACTTGTAACTCCAGAGGGAGTATTTATGCTCGATAGTGGGTTCATGCCTCCATTGAATCTGGACAGTGACAGAAAGTTCTAAGGTTGTGGATGTCTGTTGCCACTAGGGATAAAACATCGATGCTTTGTCTAAGGATATTTGTGTTGATTACATTACGCACCATACTTAATGCAATTGTCTGTTGCTTGCAACTTAATACCGGAAGGGGTTCGGATGATAACCTGAAAGTGGACTTTTTAGGCATAGATGCATGCTGGATAGCGGTCTATGTACTTTGTCGTAATGCCTGATTAAATCTCATAGTACTCATCATGATATATGTATGTGCATTGTTATGCCTTCTTTATTTGTCAATTGCCCAACTGTAATTTGTTCACCCAACATGTTATTTATCTTATGGGAGAGACACCGCTAGTGAACTGTGGACCCCGGTCCATTCTTTACATCTGAAATACAATCTACTGCAATTGTTCTTTACTGTTCTTCGCAAACATCATCTTCCACACTATACATCTAATCCTTTATTACACCAAGCCGGTGAGATTGACAACCTCACTGTTACGTTGGGGCAAAGTACTTTGATTGTGTTGTGCAGGTTCCACGTTGGCGCCGGAATCCCTGGTGTTGCGCCGCACTACACTTCGCCGCCATCAACCTTCAACGTGCTTCTTGGCTCCTACTGGTTCGATAAACCTTGGTTTCTTACTGAGGGAAACTTGCTTCTATACGCATCATACCTTCCACTTGGGGTTCCCAACGGACGTGTGCTTTACGCGTATCACTCTTCATCGTCCTCCTCGCCCTCACTCCCGCCCTCTTCCTTAGCACCCTCCGCACCGGCGCCCTCGAATTCGAGCGGCCCCCTGCGGCCACTGAAAGGGTCGCCGTCCGCACCGGGTCCTGGCTCGCGCTGAGTAGAGGTTGTTGGGGTTGAAGCCACCATGCGGCAGCGCATCCTGGTAGTGGGGCGACAAGTTTGGCGTCAATCACCCGGGAGTGCCGGAGGGGCCGTCGTTGTAGAAGGCGGAAGACGACGGAGAGATCACTCCCGGAACGTACACCGGCAAGGACGTACTCCATGGGCTCGCGTTGGTGGCGGCGATACACCCGGCCATTATGTGCTGGTGTTGGCGCGCCGCCAGAGCCTTCTTCTCCTGCTCCGCCGCCCTTCGTCCTTTCCGCTTCGCCGTCGATAGCTTCCGGCGCAGACAGTCTTGCTGCCATTGATCGTCGGTCCATCCTTCCGGCTTCATCTTCGGAGCCGGCGCTTTCCGCGGCTTCGCGAACGGCGCTTTCGCCCCTTCGTCGCATTGCCCGGCGGCTTCTTGGCCGCTTTCTTGGCCATCTTTTGGGGGCTGTCGGCGGCGCCATGGAATGGGAGAGGGTAGCGGCGGCGGGTGGACGGCGGGAGGGAGAAACAAATCGGCGGGATAGGAGAAATGAATCGGCGGCGGGATATGTGTTGGGAGGCCAGAAATGCGCGGCGGGATAGGCGCGATATGGCGGGAGGGGCGGGATTTGGCGGGAATGGGAGACGATTTTTCACTGAGCCGCTGACTAGTCGGGCCCGCGTCGGTTCGCCTCGCTTTCGTTGTGTCCGGCGTCGGAGCGTCCCCTATGGGACGGGGACGGGCTCGGGGCACCGGACACCATATCGGGCCGCGCCGGACAAAAATGGGCTTTGGGGACGCGGCTGGAACGCATTTTTGTCCGGCGCGCCCCAAATCCCTTTGGGGGACGCTTTGGGGGACGCGACTGGAGATGCTCTTAGGAGCAACTCTAGCGGAGAGGTTGCCCTAGTTGAACCCGTGAAACTCATCGCGGGGGAAGGTTGTGTGGGTGTCACGGTGATCGCGGAAGACATTGCAGAAGGAGCTCTAGAGGAAGAGAGCAGTGGCGTGTCAGACGTCCACGATCGCCAAGGTGGCAGGGGTGACCGTGGCGTCGTACTAGAAGACAATGGCGAAGTCGTTGAGCACCCAATCGGAGGTGCCCTGGGCAAGGGATCCATCGACGTGATCAAGGAGCACTACTAGGAAAAGGCTTATTGCCGGCGCACCAAAAAAGACTATTGTCGGCGCACTAGAGCCCGCCGGTGGGAACAGGTCGGTGGTAATAGCTTATCGCCGGCGCACCAGTTGGTGCGCCGGCGGTAACTCGCGTTATCCCCGGCGCACCTATCTAGTGCGCCGGAGGTAAGTTATACAAGAAAACAAAAAGGAAATCAAATCTAGATCTAGATCTAGCTCGTCAACCGTGGTTGTCGTCTCTGCGCCGGTGTAGGAGGTGCAGGAGGATGCCGGAAGATCCCGAGGTTGCCGCACCGGTGTAGGAGGAGGAGTAGGCTGGAGGTGGTGGAGGAGGACAGAGGTGGTGGAGGAGGTCGGAGGATGTCGAGGAGGCTGGAGGTGGTGGAGGATGCCGGAGGACATCGTGGTCGTTGGTGCAGGAGGAGGCCATGTGGATGAGTAGGTCGCCGGAGTAGCTCGCCGCAGCAGCCGGAGAAGGCTATCGGTGTTGAGGAGGAGGAGGAGGAGGAGGAAAAGAGAAGGAAAAGGGGAAAGTGAGGACCACAGGCTGGTTTGGAGTATATATAGCATGGGTTACCGCCGGCGCACCAAATATGGTGGTGCGTCGGCAATAAATTTCCCTATTTTTTCATCCAAATCTAAATCCTGAAAAAAGTCTTATTCTTGTTTTGAATTTGCTGAATCCGTTTTTTTCCAAACGACCGTAGGTGGTTGAATTTGGATAGAAAATTTCGCGTAGATTGATCTAAAAAAGTTTTTCATCCGAGGAAGGTCGTATGCAACCAGAAATTCCGTTTTACCGAAAGATGATGCCATTTTGCATAATATATCGAAATTCATTTTTTTAAAATTTTCATTAAAACTAGATTACATAATACATGGGCAGTTCAGAGAATTTTATTTTTTGAATCTTCTATCATTTTCTTTTATTTTTTTGAAAACTGAAAAGGCGATCCACGGGAGGAGGGTGTGGGGAGGGAAAATTGCATCTCCCCTTACAGTCGGCGCACCACCATGTAGGTGCGCCAGTGGTAAGGCTCCGATTTTCAACTTGGCCTAGAACCTGGTTCACCCTTATCCCGATGCACTAAAAAAATTCTGTGCCGGCGTTATTGGGTCATCACGGTGCGGCGGAAAACATGGTGCGCATGTACTATTTAGCACCGACGGGCACAATTTTTGGTGCGCCAGCAATAAGTGCTCGCCG
Organism: Lolium multiflorum; assembly: GCA_030979885.1. Taxonomy (NCBI): domain Eukaryota; kingdom Viridiplantae; phylum Streptophyta; class Magnoliopsida; order Poales; family Poaceae; genus Lolium; species Lolium multiflorum. Next base: position 197,122,481 of record CM061747.1, read on the forward strand.
GAGCCGGAGTCCGAGGAGGAAGAGGCATAGGAGCTCATGGCGTTGAGGTAAGAGATGGGGCCGCGGAAGCTACCAATTGGATCTAGAAAGCTGATACCATGATAGAACCTGAGCTAACTACGTAAGGAGAAGATAGGCAATGTCACAACTGATTTCATTTATTGTAATCGGGTGCTATATGTAGCATACAAGCAGCTCTCTATCTTGCGGTAAACAAACTAGAGGAACATTAGGCTGAATAGTTATCTACAGCTAGAGATATTAACAAAAACTGCTGCTAACTAACTGAATATCTGATTCAGTTAACAGAGAGTGATGAGAGCCAGCCTTGGCAACTCCAGTAGTTATCATCTAAGAATGTTCCAGTAGTTGTCATAATATAAAAAAATAGAAGTGCAATAGCAAGTTTTTTTTAAGAACTGAATACAGCTAAACTGCAGTATGGCACAGACACCACATATTCTAGCAAGGATGCTTATAGTCAGTGATATATATCCTGCGGAGTTCACAGTCCTTGTGTCACAGATAGCAACCTGATTTTGTCCTTCTCATCTCATTTAACAAGAGCAATGTGCCATCAACTAGCATGACGTCATACTTAGCTTAGGGCAGTGAATACTGATCAGTTGGAGTAAATCATCAATTCACTAACTACATAAGCAGAGGTTCCTAAATAAGATTCCTCGTCAGAATAGTCATGTGGAAGCGTCAACTTTGCTAGGAAGGAATTATCATGCTAGTGTTTACAACATATGCTGGAGTGTTCTGCTGCGAACCAAAAGTCTGACAAAATTACTAGACTTCTGCTGAATCGACAATCCCAAAAAAGAAACAAGCTTCTCAAGTTACCACCATCAGCTTCCTAGTTGATTAGAGCACCAGCATCTGTCAGTTTTAAGAAACCTGAAAAGAAATACAAGGAACATTAGAGGCACAAACATCACATGTTCTTCTTGTTTTACAAAGTGTGAATTTAAAGGGAGACCTTAATTAGGACGGTGATTGATTAAATGAATATGCGAAGAGAATGGTTGATATAAAATATTGAGTGAACTAATGTTCGGATAACATCTTTCAGATATCCTTTTGTTGACTGCGCGCTGCGCTCAATGTGGTTTGGCTTTCGTGAATGGGGTATGTGTATCCCGTATGAAAGCTTTACTGTCCCTATAGATTAAACAAAAAATGCTACTATAGCTCATATATGTGCATTTCCAAAACTGAAATGAAATAGTATGTCTGTCAACATGTTTATTTTCTATCCGAGTCTTGGTTGCAGAAGAAAACTACACAAGTGCCAATTGGTAATAATTACCAAGCTTCAGTTTGAAGATTTAATCGGAAGATTTAATCAGTTCGTTATTATATTTTCAGGGAAACGAAAGACAACAGACAACCTCATGACAACGTGAAATAGATGCTTCAGGATCTTATGCAGTAATCATGATGAACAAGACTACATCTTTCATGCCTGCTAGTTCAGTAACACAAATACTCATGGATGAAAGGTCCAAGAGCTGACATACCAACTGATAATTTCTGGCAGCATGGCAAGTTGCTTCCACAATAACATGAATGGAAGAACAAGTTCAGGTAGCACACTTCAAGAGAATGACCATTCTACGGACTAAAAAATGTTACTAGTCTAGGTTCCAGCAAATATTACTAGTTTGACGAAACACCAACTATAACTCAACCAACGACAAACTAGTAGTATTAAGGCCAACACTATTTTTTACGGTCAAAGAAAATCGGTTCAAAGCAGTAGTAGTCATCAGCAACATATGCACATACAGTACATGAACTGGATGAACTGAGTAAGAGATACTCTTAACAAAAAATGCAGCATCCTGAACATGTGAATGGATCAGATACGACTAACAACAATAATGAATCATGACCTGAAGGAAAGCAATGATAGATTGATTAGCTGGTTACCTTCATCTCTAATAGTGGTTGTCTGAACGAACCAGAACGCCTGCCAGGGTCTTGTTTTTGTCAACCCCCTTCCTGTCTGAAAAACGTAATATCGACGCACAAGAATTTCAACAGCTGCCACAACACTAGCCAGCAGAATTTATAACTGTATATATTTAAGTGCGTTCATAGAAGAAATTGAGCTAGCAAAAAGATACCACTTATAGCAGGTTATCAAATTGAATTTAAAAGATGCGGTGCAAATAAAAAAAATTAACAGCAGATGACTCTAAGAAGGTTTTAGACCGGACAGTTGTAGCTTCAACAAGGCACCAAAGGAAGATGATGCTAATTTGGGGCAGAAGATGGTCATTTATTCAGTTGTTCAGGCCCAACCATCAAATCCATTGGCCAAGGTCTATCAGGCATAAGCTTTGTCCTTTGAAAATCCCCACATATTTAAGAGAAGAGAGATTGAAGTGATGGCACCGTTTTACAGAACAGTTCTTAGAAAATGCCCAACTTCATAACTGAGAATCCATACCAGCACTGAGCAGGACAAGATCATTCGAACACTTAAGCTATTGTGCACTTGGACGTACTCGACCAAGAAAGCAACAACATGTAGATGACCAGAGTTTGGAACTTCCGGATCAAGAAAAGGTTTTGCTTTTGGCTTTCTATGAACTGCGGGATCCAAAGGTCTTTTGTTCAAAAACCTTCTATTTGCCATGCCAATTGTTACGGCACACGGCATAAAAAAACAGTGTTACTAATTACACGATTAGTCATTTTGAGTGATTTGGTTGTGTTTGTGTACATAGAAAATATTATGGGTATTGGACAATTGTGTCATGCACTGGCAGCATTGCAGATCTAAAACTAAAACCAAAAGTAAGCATTGTGTAATCTACTAGTGCTGTATATAGCAATTAAAACGTACGTACCTGATGCAGAAGGGATCCTGGTGGATCCGAGCCACGGTGGAAGAAGGCATGGTGTAGAGAAGGGGTTGCTGCTACACAGGCAGGTCTCGATCACCTCTTCCCTGTCCATGTCCACGGCGACAGTTTGCGACGTGGCCACGAGCCTGAGGTACACGACATTGGAATGGAGTGGATGAATGAGGACGATTTCTGTGTCGCCGGCGGTCGTCTGTAAGGGCATCGACATGCTGCGGCCCCAGATCTTGTTGAGCAGCACCCGGTGCTCCAGCGTCCAGCTGCTGGCCTCGTCGTCGAGCACGAAAGAGCTGAGAAGGAACGGTTGCTCTTGAGAGAGCTCGACGTACCGCAGCCGCCCGTCGCTGACGCCCACTCGCCGGTAGCCGATGGGCGATTGGGCTGCCGGCAGCACGCTGCGCCTGGGCAGCTGGACGTAGGTGACCTCCGGGCGGTGGCTGAACGGGTCGGCGGTGACTGCGCCCCAGGACAGGTCGACCCACCACATGCGGCCGCGGAATGCCAGTGGCTCCTGGTCTATCCGCATTGACCGCGCAGGCAGGAGCTGGGACGGCGAGAGCGAGACCTCCACCAGTTCCCATTCCCCTGTTTCCGAGAGGAAACGGATCATCAGGTTGTGCTTGTGCCCCACCCCTACCTTGGCGGCGGCGAACCTGTCAGGCGGCCCGTGCCCGCGGTCGGCCTGAGTGATGAAGCCCATGCGGGCGCCGTGCAGAGCGTCCTGCACAGGGTTGAAGATGGAGGCCGGGAGGCGGGATAGCTCCCGGGTGACAGGGTTGCAGACGAAGTGTGTGACGCCGGAGTCGTGGGAGGGGTGGATGGCGTGGGTTCCATACTTGTCAACCATTGGAGCCGGGGAGCCTAGGTCTAGGTAGGTGAGGAAGAGGAGGCCACCGCTGGAGGTGCCGCAGAGCCATTTCACAGCTTTGCTGGCGGGGTCGGGGCAGCCGCCGCTGGTCTTGATGAGGTGCCCCGGGACGCGTATTTGGGAGATGTGCGGTGGCTCGGCGAGGCGCACGTCCACGGTCGGCGCTCCGACGACCTCCGAGGAGAAGGACATCATAGCCCACGGGGGATGGGAGGCGGCGGTGGTGAGGGAGCGGCGGACGCCGGCGGCGGCGGCGGCGGAGAGACGGAGGAGACGGCTGCCGAGAAGCATCTCGTGGGGACTGGGGGATTTCTGTGTAGTGGAGTGGGGACTGGTGGTGGGGAAAGAAGAGATGTCTTGTAAGTACCAGGTTCTCGTGGACTAGGTGCAGGCAGCACAGATATCAGGGGTTGGAAGGACAAAAAGCAAGGTCTGTTCCTCAGGCGGCTCTACCGAGATACAGCAGCATGCGCTCGTTCCACAGAAAGATAGCTACCGAGGACCCACACGTCAGTCAAGTTAGTCCACTGCAGTCGAGTAGTTCAGGAACGCACCAGGAAGTTTCCCTATTAGGAATGGTTGTACACTGCACGATTTTTCGTGCAAGCCGAGGAGCCCGCTTTGGGTGTTTGAATTTTGAACAGCTGTTGCCCATTGTCAACTGCACCATTTTCCCGCCGAAATACGTGGGGCCTGGGCCTCAATAAAAGCATCTCTAGCACCCCAAATACCAGTAGCACCAGAAGCTGCAAATCGAACTGCATAATTTGAAATAAATATTCGCGCCAGATTATTTTGCTACATTTCGACAGAGAAGGAGACGAAACAGCGGAGCCTAGTGCTCCGCTTTCTACGTTAATGGTGCCACCTCGGCCGCTGACTACCAAAATACAGCTCACCGGTGTCAGAGAGCTTTGTGCCGCGGCAGCGGAGCAGGCTAGAGCTCACTCGCTGTCGGAGAGATCGATGTAGCAGAGCCATTCCACCTTCTTGTCGGCGTCGCGGTGGCTCTGCTCCTCCACCAGCTTCGTGACGGTGCCCAAGACGGAATCGGGGACGAAGTCACCTGCCATCAGCGTGGGAGCGGCGAGTGTCGGAATGTCGTTGTCCTACGCGTAGTCGCCCGGGCCGAACCGCGGCACCGGAGCCGAGGCACTCGAGCTTGACGAATTGTTGTAGGTGAGGCGGCGCAGCGGCGGACCGCTGGAGCTCGATGCCTCGCTGTAGGTGGAGCGGCGCGGCGGCGGATCGCGGGAGCTCGACGCCTGCATATCGAGGCAAAAACGTGATTCGCGCCGCTCGAATGCGCACGGCGGCTTGAGGCCATGGTGGAGGTAGCGGTAGGAGCCACGGATGCGGGCGGCGTCGGAGGCCCGACGGTCCCGCTCGAGCTCCTCGGCGGCGGACAGCTTGCGGGCGCCGGAGGAAGGGGATCCGGCGCCTTCGACCCTCCCTCCGTCGCGGCCTCGTCGACCTCCGCCGGACACCATGGCTCAAACGTGCGCGGGAGGAAGGGGGAGCTCGCCGGAGAGTGGCGGATTTCTCGTCGGCGGGAGTGGAAGCGGCGGCGAGGCAGATGGGATTGACCTGCATAGGCCCAGGCCCACAGGAGTGCGGCCTGTGCGGCCGCACAGGGCCCATAATTTTGAGGGGCCCCATATTTTGGTATAGGCCTATATGTGTATACAGGAGAAAAAAAAACTAGCCTTGCTCTTGGCCTGGAAGCCAGCCCATGCACGCTCGGAAATGGAAAAAGGCTGGCCTCGGTTGGGCCTTCCACGTTCCACGCGACCGAAGCAAACAGCAACAACACGCCAGCCTCGTTCGGTAATCCACACAGGCGATCGATCAGAAGTCCAGCAGACGAGAGGGCGACGAGAGGGCGAGGCGTCAGTTCATATTCTGGGAAGACGCCGACGCGCCGAGTCCGCCCAGTTCTCGTTCAATCGCGATTTTGCTTCAGATCTTCAATCCTGCAAAGTGTTGCTAGGTGCGTGGATTCTCCCATCCCTGAATCCCTGATTATCTTCCGTCTCCATACTGCTGGCTGCTGCGATGCTACCCTAGCCCCATCTCATCTAATTAATTGAATTGTACTGTTTATCTTTTTTTTTTGTAAATACTCAGGCCCTATGGGGAAGCATCAATTCGGTCATAAAAAACGCCAAGAAAAAGAAAAGGAAGAAGAGTTAATTCAATCTCAAAGAGAGGCCATGGACAGATTTGTTAAAAGAAAGTCATTGAAGATTTCTTATTAGGATATCATTGAAGATTTCATTTCGAAGAATCCCAAAAGAATGATGTTATTCAAATAAATATTATGCAACCAGGAGTTGACTAGGTATGGTTCTAAATATATCTAATTTTTATGTAAAATATTATTACATACGTATTATATTTGTTGAATATTTTAAATTTACTAGTAGATAGGGCCCCGATTTAGAATTTCGCACAGGTGAGTAGAATTGACAAAAAGGACCACCTCCTGTGTGGCGGCAGAGCCCCCAGGCGACACGTGGAGGATGCCGCCACACCGACTGGCGGCAGGAGCCTGCCGCCACAGCCAACAGCGGCATGTCCACATTGTCCTGATCCGTGAATAGTAGCCCGTTTTGAATTTTTTTTAAACATCTCAAAAAATTTGAAAAAAATACCTACATGTAGCTAACTCTATGCACTACAATCGTGCAAAAATTCACTGTAAAATACGTTGTATTTTGGGCTCAGCAAAAAAGACAAATTCAACAAATTTTGTAGCTAACGTGCACTGTTCATCGATCAGGACACTATTCATTGATCAGTGTGGACATGCCGCCACGGGCAACGGCGGCAGGCCCTGCCGCCTCCGGCTGTGGCGGCAGGCGACACGTGTCGCCTGGGGGCTCTGCCGCCACACAGGAGGTGGTCCTTTTTGTCAATTCTACTCACAGGTGGTCCTTTTTGTCAATGAATTGGGAGGGTGGTTTTTTGACAAAAATTCGTACGATAGCGGCGACGAGGCAGATGGGATTGACCTGCATCCGCGTTGCTGAACGGGATATATAGCGGCCGAGAGCGGTTTTGGGCTGCGGCCTGGAAAACATATCCGGGCCAGACCACCGATTACCGATGCGGTGTATGGCATGTCAAAGAAAAAAAGCAGCCTAAACCCACGTATCGACCCAAATTGCTGTACGGAGGCCATCTGCAATGCTATGCAGCCCAGTCTAGCAGACCCATTCAAGCTTCAAAAACACTTGTTTCTTCCTCCTCCCGTGCTTAAGGCTTTAACTCCAGCAGTTATCATCTATAAAAAGTTCCAGCGGTTATCGTTAAAAAGGAATTGAATTCGTCTAAACTGCAGCACAGCGCAGACAACAACAGCCAGAGTTGGTAAAGTTGCACATTTTGAAAATAGCCAGAGTACTGAATTCAGAGTCACGGGGTGACGCACTCTACCGCCTCGACCCTCCGGAGAGCCTGCGACGACTTATCTCTCTGGAGATGGAGGCTCCGCCCCGCTGACCGTGAGCCGCTTGACCAGCTCCGGTCCTACCTCCTTGTGAGAGCTGTCACGTAGAATAAAATCCCCCGTTCTCTCTCTTGTGTACATGGATTGGCCGCTTTCGAGAATGAATAACAACCGGTGGGGTTCCCCCCCCCCTCCCCCGTCCACCTCGGAAAAAAAACGAGTTACAAATAGCAACCTGACCTCTTCCTTCTCTTTTTTTTTCGAGAGTACGCCAAAGGCGTACCTTATCTTTATAGAAGGCAGAAGTTTGAGTACAAGAACGGCACCACTCGCTACAAGCAATGAGCGTAACCCCACACAACGCCGGCTACAGACCAAACAACCACAACACAAAGAACCTGTCCTAAGCAACAAACCAAGCCACGTCTCGACCGACGCGAAGCACCTCCGAAGAGGAACGGCTCCCAAAGGAGCTTCCTTGTCAACGCACCATCCGAAGGAGATCAATGGCGGGACTTGGACGGATCCCAGAAGCAGTCCTCCAGAACATGCCAGCAAAGACGTGCATAGTGCCTTGATGAACTGCCATGGACCGCTGCGACGCCGGATTGAAGCCGCCAAGGAACTGTGCACCGTGTCTTCATACCCGATGCTCCCAACAGAGTTACGACGTCGAAGACGCCGCCACCGAGCCGATCCACGGATCGAGGCTTTCACCCGAAGACAACATCCAGCTCCAAGCAGGTTAGGGGGACTCCGACGCTCCTCGGCGGCGCCTCCAAGGAGGGGAACGACACCCGCGGGCGCCGTCGCCACCGGCCCGACTGAGCCAAGCTAGACTTTCGTCCGAGTCATCGCAAGCCTCCCCAACCCCCGGCACTGGGGCATACCGTCCGTGAGGCCTCGCACCGCCGCCGTCGCAGCCCCTCGTCGAAGCAGTTGCAAAAACCGCAGAACTCCGAAACACCCACCGCATGGCAGAAGACTAGGCGAAGACTCCACTCCGGCGAGGCACCGCAGCCTTCACAGCCGCCGGCACGAAGCACTGCGGCCAACCCTCCCGCTCCTCCGGCTTGGGCTGGGGAAGCCCTCCACGAACGCTGCCCACTCCAGGGAGACGTCCCTCCCAGCCTCACCGCCCGCCCGACCCAGATCGGGCCCGCAAACCCAGATCGGGCCCGCAAACCCAGATCGGGCCCGGGCCGCCAGCAACCTCCGCCCGCGACGCCGACGAGGACCACCGCAGGAGCGCAGGCCATGGGGGCGGCGGTCCTCTGCTCGCCAGGGCGTTCCCTGGCCGAGGCCTCCGCGCCGCCGCCACCCATCTTGCCGCACCCGGACGCCCCTCACGACGCCGCCGCGACGACCACGCCGGGATCTCCTCTCCGCCCGACCTCGCCGGGATCTCCTCTCCGCCCGCCACCTCCGCCATGCGCCGCCGGGGACCACCGCACCCAGCGCCGCCGACCGCTCGCGCCGCCCTTCGACGTCCCGCCTCCGCACGGCAGGGGACCCGTCGGGCGCGCCCACCTTCACCCGCCGGCTTGCCCCCCGCCACCGCCTGCGGCGGCCGGCGGCCGAGGAAGGTGGCGGCGGCCCTAGGGTTAGGGCCGGAGCCGCCCGTGCGTGGCGACCCGGGGGGGAGTTTCTCCACGACCTCTTCCTTCTCACTTAACAAGAGCAATGTGTAGCTTAAAGCAATTAATACCGATCAGTTGGAATAGTCAATTCACCACCTGTGACAAAAGCAGAGATCCCTACATACGATATCTAATCAGAGTAATCATGGTGGAAGCGTCGATTTTGCTAAGAACGAATTGTCTTACTAGTGTTTACAGCACATACTGCAGCATTCTACTGCTAACAGAAAGTCTGACAAAATTCACACGTTTCGTCCAAAATGTGATACACTGACTTGCTCGGCGCTCCAAAATCCCATGCTTCTACAGATTCCCCCCAGCATCAGTTAGGCAGTTAGCTACCACCATCACTTCCTAACATACTAGCCCAGTCAACATATGTCTATGTTTAAATGTTCATGATTTGGAAAGAGAATTCCTTTTCCAGGGCAATCCTTGAGATACGGTATAATTCTATTTACAACATCCATATGATTTGATCGAGACTAGGCTTACATCATATGCAATGTCAGGTCTATTGTGGGATAGATAGATTAAATGCCCCACAAGTCTTTGATATCTCCCCCTATCAACCGGTTCCCCGGAATTGGCTGTGATACCGATGCATGTAAAATTCATACACAAAATTTGTCCTTTATTCCTAGGTATTCACATAATTGCATCTTATATAATGTTATTTTCATGTTTTATGACGTGTCGTGCCGCGTTTGGGGACGTCGCTCCCCAGCCGCGTCCCCCAAACGCCGCCCCCAAACATTAAAAGTATTTTTTTGGCTAGAAAAAAACTATTTACTAATATTCAAATCGGTTGAACATAAACAAATTATATATAAAACTTCGAAAAAATATAATTAAATACATATAAACTATCTACTTCTTCTTCTTCGCTGATGGCCCCGCCTCGTCGTCGTCATCGCGGTGGCGCTTCCTGCTCGTCACCTCTTCCGAAGAGGCGGTGTCGGCGCCCGACGCGTCGGAGTCCTCGTCGTCGCCGGTGCTCGTCGGCTGCGCCTTTGCCTTGGCCTTGGCCTTGGCCTTGGCCTTGGCGGCCTTGGCCTTGGCCTTGGCCGCCTTCGCCTTCGCACGGGCCACCGCCGCCGTCGCGTCCTCGCTCTCTTCTTCCTCCGCGTCCTCCTCCCAGCCCAGCCATTCCTCCTCGCTGTCAACTGGCGGCGGGGAATCGTCGCCCTGCTCGGCGTCCGGCTCTGTCCACCAATGGTGCCGCCAGAGCTTTCCCTCCGGAGGTGTCGGACGGGAGCGGAGATGTAGCTCATCGTCGCTGGAGGTGTCGGATGGAGGCTTGGATGAATGGCGTACGTACGGGTCTTATTGAGCGCGGATGAACGGCGGCGCAGAAAGTCGAAGAGAGCAGCGGTTGCTCTTCCGAGGAGTCGGCGCTCCATTCCGGCTGGGTTGGCGCGTCGTCGACGCGGTTGCCAATGCGACGGTTCCGCTTCCTGCAAGCTGCACCGTCGCTACGTATGTGGCGGTTGAGCGTGGCCGCCGACGGGTCGGCCCCGCCACTCGCCGCCTCGCTTTCGTTGTGTCAGGCGTGCCGTGCGTCCCAATGGGACGGGACGGGCTCGGGACGCCGGACACCGTATCGGGCCGCGCGGACAAAAATGAGCTTTGGGGACGGCTGGAACGCTTTTTTTGTCCGGCGCGCCCCAAATCGCTTTGGGGGACGGTTTGGGGGACGCGACTGGAGATGCTCTTTGTCCTTTATTCCTAGGTATTCACATAATTGCATCTTATATAATGTTATTTTCATGTTTTATATTGTTTTCGGGGATTTACTAAACAATCCCCTCTCCTCTCTTGTTTTAATTCTGTCTGGCAAAAAACGTACGGGACTCGAAAAAGGGCAAAGTGAGGGGGGCACATTTCGAAAATTTCGAGACAAACAAAATAAGCTAAAGTGGGACACCAGTAGGTCAATGGGCCGGGAAAGAGGCCCTGTAGCGCGCCCACCCCCTAGGGCACGCCACCTGGGGCCTTTTCCCCTTCGACCGTCTGATCCGCCTCAATTTTTCGCACATTGACTTCGTTTGACCTTAAAAAAATCCTATATATATGACTTACCGAGGCTTCCTGGACAGAGACGGAGGCGGAGATCGAAAACACCAAAAGTGAGAGTCTGTTGGCCGCTGTCGGAGGAAGATTGTAGGGGGAACAGCTGCCAGAATCGCCTCCGGCTGCCTCTGCCCCTTCACCAACGCCTCCTCATGAATCTCCATGATGAGAGGGGACTAGTCCACCCATGGACAATGGGTTTGTGGTGGTAACTTGATCCAATCTCTCTATGTACGATCATGGTTGAATTACATGTGATATGCCTTGTATGTCTATGAATCTATCTTTGTAATTCATGTGGTTGATATTATGGTGTATGATGATACTTGTTATGCATATAACGTTGAGTTGGAATTCTTATGATTTGTCATACTTCGGAGATGCTTCTATGTTACATGTTTTGATTTCTTTTCTTAATGCCTTGTTTATCTTGTCATGAGGTGCTTGATGTAGGTAGATGAGAGAGATGTGATTTGTTTCACACAACACATAAATCATTGCATCCATGTCTAAAAGTGTTTACCATATAGTAGTATGATGTATGTAGTTACTGAATGGCCAAGTGACATATGTCATATGAATTGAGTGACATGTCAATGCAACACCACATCCTTTATCTGAAGGTAAAAAGGGAAAAGTATGATGTGTGGTGTGACAATAACCAATGTTGGGGTGACAACAACAACACAAAGGATTATTTCTTTCACCTATGTGTTCTTGGACATGTAGCCATCATAAGAAACATGACTATGTTGTATACTTTTATTATCTATAACATGATCACCATCATAGATTGAGAGGGAGGATTGAGTGAACCCGTGAACCCATGTCCATTGTTCCTATAAGATAAAACCTTTGTCTTGTCCTCTTGTGTTGAAGAGGATTGGGACAATTTACATTGTTATTTTCCTGCACTTTATTTTTTTGTATTAAATCAACTTCACCACTCAATTAAATTGTCTAGTGCATAATCAACTAAAACTGGGGACAATTTAGATGTAGGGAATATTAGCTTTTCCTTCTTGCTCCTACGGATCAATGCCCCACTTCCACATTGAGAGGTGCTACACTGATCTCCTGCTCTTGGGGGTCATCAATTACTTTTCTGACGTCATTGCCAGGGAGCGTAGCGCTAAAGTTTTTATTCTCGGGTGCACTAGACATTAGAATTATTTTCAGTTTTGCATTTAGTTTTATTTTCAGTTTGTTTTACATCTGGCAATCATCTAAGCTTGGGGAGGTTTACCTCTTCAACTTGTTTAGTTGAGAGTTTTTATTAGATTTTTGTTTAGTTTTGTTTTTTTTTACCATGAGACCGTAGGGAAAAACCCCTACGGTATTTTTGTTTACTTTTGTATCTAGTTTTATTTGCAACACATCTCCTTCAGCATGCCCCCACCTTCATCAACTTGGGAGCATCTCTTCTACGTCACGCCTCCATCATCATCAACAAGGTGCAAACACCTAAGTTAGGGGAAGCTGCAATCTAGTGAGTCTTTTCCTTTCCTTCTTATTTACTTTTCTGTCTTTTTTTTCTTTATTTGGATTTGCCTCTGGTCCCCCCCCCCTTTTTATTTTCAGTATTGCATTTCAATTTCCAACATTTTTTTCGTTTTTTCTTTATACAAATCCATTAAAATTAGGTTATTATTTAAATTATGTTTGTTCAAACTTTGAGAGCTTGTTATGAATATAGATCAACTAGAGAAGGAAATAGAGTATATGAATTGCTTGAGCACTCAACGAATTTGCTACTGATATTTGTGTGAACTACATAATATAACTTGCTGCACTAAAAAAGACTACAAACACTCTCACTACCAATGTAAGCATAATAGTGATCATATAATTGTCACTTATCAAGAGTGTAAATTTGCATGCCAAGATATAGAGCAAGTTAAGAAGTATGTTGCTTATGTTGCAGCCCATGAATTAGACTCCCTCATTAATGAAAAATTTGATACTAGTCATGAGACACTTGTGATGAAAGGACACATCTCTATTATCCTTCAAATTTGCAAAAAAGAATTTAGTGATAGTGCCTATGTTATCAACTATAATAAAAGAAACCTTGCTACCCTGGAAAATACTAAATGTTCGCATGAGGATTATGATCAAAACCTAAGATGGGGGATGCCCATGCATACCATTGAAGAATCGAACAATGCACCTCTAAATATGTCTTCTAGCTCTACTACTAAAATTATTAACGAGAAAGAGGAATATGATGATAACTTAGATGATGGTCCTATTTTGCCTAAAAATTCTCCATGTTTAGAATTTTCTACAAATTTATATGAGGATAAAAATGATGAACTTGCTGATTGTGATAATACTTTCACTAATAAGAGTCATACTTTGTTTTTTGAGTTCTCCTAATTACACCATAGAAGAAAATTTTGCTTATGTTGAGAATTACTTATGTGGTTTGCAATTGTCTTTAGTTTCAAATCTTTGTTGCAGCCATGATATTGAACTTAATAATGATCATAGTAATTATTTTGAAAGAGTAAAGCATGCTAATTAATTCCATAACTCATGTTGATCACACCGTATAAGATCGTGAAGCATATCTCACCTTGTCATGAGGTTGTTTGTTTTGTTTCCTTTCCCCTGAAAATATAATCACCAACCGATTAAATCTTCATACCGAAGCTTGGTAATTGTTACCTAAACAAACATGCTGGCGGACATACTATTTCATTTCAGTTTTGGAAATGCACATAGATGAGCTATAGTAGCATTTTTGTTTAATCTATAGGTAAAGCTGTCATACGGGATACCAGCAGAAGCTGGATACACATCCCCCATTCAAGAAATCCGAACCACATTGTGCGCAACACGCAGGCAGAAGATATCTAAAAGATGTTGTCGGGATATTAGTTCACTCAATGTTTTACATCAACCATTCTCTTCACATGTTTATTCAAATCAATCACCGTCCTAATCAAGGTCTCCCTTCAAGTCCCCACCTTGTAAAACAAGAAAAATATGTGATGTTTGTGCCTCTAATGTTCCTTGTTTTTCTTTTCAGGTTTCTTAAAACTGACAGATGCTGGTGCTCTAATCAACTTGAAAGCTGATGGTGGTAACTTGAGAAGCCCGGGTTTTCTTTTCAGCAGAAATTTAGTAGTTTTGTCAGACTTTCGGTTCTCAGCAGACAATTCGTTCATAGCCATAGTTGACACTTCCACATGACTTCTTATTTAGGGACCTCTGCTTGGTGAACTGATGATTTTTTCCAATTGATCAGTATTCACCGCCGTAAGCAAAGTATGACGGCCGTTTGGACGGCGCAGCGCGGCGCAGGAGGCGGTCTCGGCGGCTGGGCGCGGCGGGCAGCAACTGCGCGGTCGTGGCGCAACTGAAGGGGGCGGCGGGCGGAGCGGGCCATCTGGGCCCAATCTGGGCCGCGAGGGGCAACGTGGCGGGATGTGCAGCCGAGGGCGGGCGCGATGGCAGGGTGCCGTGTCCGGTGCGCGGTGGACGGCCTCACGATAGTGAGGTGTTGCGTATCGCGCCGGGTCGCTCTGGGCCTCTCCGGGCCGCGAGGGGCGCGGTGGTGCTCTGGCCGCGCGCGGAGGACTGATGGCGGTGCTGCCCAGCGCCGGGGTGGGTGTGGCGGCCGTGGTGGAGATGGGTGGTTAAGGGATGGACGTGGTCGGCAAGTTCTAGGCTAATGCCTTGTCCTCGGTGGCTGGCCGGCCGGCAGCTGGCCGAGGCCGGCGATGGCGACGGCTTCGGGCGCCGCTCCCTTCTTGAAGGTATCGCCGAGGTGATGTTTTGTCATCCTAGATCCGACGTGATCGGTCGATGGCGGCGCTCTTGCGTCGTCTTCCCTCTTGAAGGCATTGATTTGGAGCTGCTTAGGTCAGAGGGACTCGTGGAAAGATGGTTGGTGTTGGTGTCGTGGGCTGCGTGGCAACGATGACAATGGTGAGCAGATCGGTGTTGCGGTATGTCCGTCGTCACCCCTACCATGATGGTGAATTCGGAGCTGCGAGGCGACTTGTGGCAACGATGCCACTTGATTGGTGCTTGCGTCGGTGCAAGGCGTGCAACTTTCTCCTATGAAGGTCACGGTTGAAGTCGAAGCTGCCTCTTCCTCGACGTGCTGGGGGTTCGATTGTTTGGCATAGGCTCACTTGGGCTTTGATGTCTTTTGCGGCGAGGGTCTCGATGGCGGTCGTCTAAGGTGAAGTCGGAATCGCTGGCTCGTGGAGGAGTGACGACGATGACGCTCGATGATTTTCTCAACGATGGTCTTTCTTCTTAATGGCGTGTGTGCTTTGTGTGGGTAGCTAGATTGGCCGGGGTGCTCAGTGTGTTGTTGATTGTTGTCCGATTTTCTCCTAAAAATTAGACACTTTCTTCTTATTTAATGAATGAGACAAAGTTTTTGCCTCCGTTTCAAAAAAGATAGTTGACCGCACGTTGCTCTTGTTAAATGAGATAAGAACGACGGAATCAGGTTGCTATCCGTGACATGGTGACTCTGAACTCCGCAGGATATATATCACAGACTATTTTCTGTATGTGAAATAAGCATCCTTGCTAGAATATGTTGGTTTCTGTGCTTTATTGCCGTATTCAGTTGTTTTATATTGATAACTGCTGCACTTTTATTTTCAATATTACGACAACTACTGGAACTTTTTAGATGATAAGTACTAGACTTAAGCCTTAAGCAGGAGAGGAGAAATAATTTTAATTTTTTAGGCGAGAGACGAGGAAGAAATAGGTGACGCCATCTAGATGTTTCGAGTCTTGGTTGTACTAGACTGTGTTGTAGAGTGTCAGAGATGACCTCTAAGTTAGGGCATCTCCAACGGACGACCTAAAATAACGATTTAAATGGTTCTTTTTTTGTTCGTTTGGATCGTGCTGCGGATAGAATTTAGGCCGTTGTCCGACTAGCCAGGCTAGTGCGCCTAGCGGCTGATCCATTTGGTTCGGTGTTTGGCCAATTTCATAGAAAATTCTTAAGTTGCATACATATTTGGAGACAAGTTTGCTTGAAATAAATTGGTAAGAACTTGAGGAAAACATAGTAGAAGACTACATCGTCTTTATCTTGCTCTCTCCAAGTCATTCTCGTCGATGTGGTAGTGGTGGCGACGCATGGTCTCGTCGAAGACCTTGATGGTGAGCATGTTGTGGCCGTCGTACTTGAATGGCGTGCACGAGGGCGAAGCGCGTCCAGCCGTTATGGAGGAACATCTGCCCTTGGCCGTCGAACAACACCTCCACAGACCAGAGGCCGGTCGTGCCGCAGGCCACACGCATTACGACGTCGTGGGGCCCTTGCCCATCGACCGGGCTAGACGCAACCTGTCCCAGTCCATGCCCACGCGGATGGTGACGCCGAACTCAAAACCGGAGAGGTTAATGGCAATGGGCTCGGGCGACGATGGTGGCGATGGGGACGACGATGGTGGCGGCTAATCTGGCCTCTCGCACCACGCCTTTCTTGACGACCTTGGCCTTGGCCACGCCCAGGGCCCGGTTGCCGTCCTAGACACCCTCCCCTCGAGCGTGTGGTGGTGGTTGGGAATGGAAGAAGATAAGGTTGTGGAAGGAAATGGTCGTTGTTGGCCTGCTTAAAAAGGCCAGGGCATTGGATGCACGCGCGTAGGCCGAAACGCTCACATTGATGAATGCAAGCGACTATCGCAGTAGTTGGATGGCACGGCCAGAGCAGGTGCGCATGCGTCGGATGGCGCGGGTAGCTTTAGAACCAGCCTACTTTCATTGAAGGGTAGAGGAGGAAGGCCGTTGGGTTGCTGCCATGCTGGCCCTCGTTTCAGCAGGCGGACATGGGAGGACTTGCGCGCTGTCCGAGGACTTATCGGTTCCCCAAATTTAATGATCCGATGAATCGCGCTGAACGAGAGTGCTTATCAGTTTGGATCAATGAAAGGACCGTATGCCGCACCTAGAGGGGGGTGAATAGGTGCTAACCAATTTTTAGTTCTTTTTCAATTTAGGCTTGACACAAAGGTAAATTCTCTAGATATGCAACTATATGAATTTACCTATATGACAAGGTCAACGACTAAGCAAGATATGGCTACGCAATATATAGAGGAGATAAAGGATAGAGGTAACCGAGAGTGGAGCACACGGAGACACGGAGTTGATTCCCGTAGTTCCCTTCCTTTGCAAGAAGGTACGTCTACGTTCGGAGGAGTGTGGTCGCTACGAAGTCAGACCAACAGTCACGAAGACTTCACTCAGGTCTCCTGTGAGCAACGCCACGAAGGCCTAGCCCACTTCCACTAAGGGATTTCCTCGAGGCGGAAACCGGGCCTTTACAAAGTTCTTGGGGCACACATCCACAACCAAATTGGAGGCTCCCAAATCTGTAGCAACACAACAAATCAACAAGAATACATCAACAACAACTAGGGATCCAAAGAGGAACACTAGCAAGGGGGCCCTCAAGCATATGAGGGGGAAATGAAAATCGCTTCGGTGAAGATGTAGATCGGGGTCTTCTCCTTCGAATCTCCAAAGATCAAGAGCTTTGGTTGGGTGGAGGAGAAGATCTTGCAAATCTTGTGTTCTTGAGGTGGCTCTAATAGTGGTGAAGCTTGGCAGATTTTGTGCAATGATTGAGCAAGGAGGAAGGTAGAAGAAGGGGGGTATAAATACCCCCCTCAAAATCCAGCCGTTGGAGACTTTCGAGGCTGAATAATCCGGCCTAAGTTGGGGCCGGATAATCCGCCCCCACCAAAAAATCCGGCCCTGGGGAAATTCCGGGCAAATGTCCGGCCAAAAGTCCGGCCCATGTCCAGGGTAGTACTGAGCCACATCGGCCAAAGTCCTTAGGCGATTTTGGGGGGGGGGGGGGGCAGATATTTTGCAAATATCCGGCCCGGATTATCCGGCCAGGTGAAACTTTTTCTGCTTCCTTTTGTCTTGTTTTTCCACCCAAGACACCCACATATATGTATATATATAATCTCTGCAACACTTCATCAAACATTAGAGTATCACATGTATTGACATCAAACACTTCAAAACATAATGTAAGAGATGTTCTTTCAATCTCCCCCTTTTTGGTGTTTGATGGCAATATACGGATTTGCAAGAAAACCACTATAGAGAGCAAGCATGTTGGCAAAACATAGAGGCACTCCCCCTACATGTGTGCATACAAGTAATTTGCATTTGAATACAAATACACAACATATAGGTGTGAGGTGCCTCAACACAAGAGATATCCAACATGAGCTCAAACAAGAGACATAGACATATATGAAATTGAGACAAGGTGATAGAGATCATACCCATATGGAGATATATAATACCGGATATATAACATCACACACCATATAATAAACCTTGGTGTCAACATATAGAAATCCGAAATCCTTAACATAATGTCTCACATATACCACATTGTTTTGAACGAACAAACCAACAAGCCAAATAGTTCAAATAAACGACATAAAGGAGGACACAAGCAATAAAGGAATGATAAACGCATATGCTTGTGCCCTAACCACCATGCAAATCCCCGTAGAGAAGTCCTATTTGAACACTTCTCCCCCTTTGGCATCGAGACGCCAAAAAGGGAAAAAAGCGCGATGCTACGGCCCCATGGAGATCACTCGGAGCCATCTTCGTCTTCGGTGGCATACTCATCGTCACTGTCAGCAGCAGGAGGAGAGTCGCGAGCAATACTGGCCCTTTGAATGCACTGCTCAAGATCAGCCCACGGAACCTGGGAAGAGTGCCACGCACTGTAGGCGGGGTGAACTGGGGGCTGGGGTGGGGGTCCTTGCTCACCACTGAGCCTGTGAAGAATGACCGCCTGAGTATGCTGAATATCTGATCACTGACGGCTGGCCTCAAAGTTTTCCTTGTGGATCTCAATGTTCATGCACAGAATATTGCGCTGAAACCAACTAAGCTTCTTCACATGCTTCTGCATCACAGGAATATCAACATGGCGAGCGGGGGCAAAGCCACTAGAGCGGGCATCTCCCATAAAGGAGCCAGAAGCAGGTGCAGCAGAGGGAACTGGCTTCTTCTTGTAGGCCTTCTTGACAGTGTGACTCTCTGTAGGGAATCGACTCAAGTCTTCAGTAAGATTAGTAGTGTTGTTGATGAGGAGCTGAATATATGGAGCATAGGGCATAGTGGTCCGGGAGACCATGGTGTCATGAATCTCATTAAAGATATAGTCCATGATATCAAGAGTGAACTCATATTCCTCATTACCATCACAAGCACACTGAAAGGCGAGATGCAAAAGGTCCACAAGAGCTCCACGGATAGCATCATTATTTCCACCACTTGGAGCAATGGTGGCTCGAAAGAAGCGGAGCAGCTGACTATAGATAGGAAGAAGCCCCTTGGTAGAGCCAACAGCTCCAGATGAGTCATAGAGATCAAATAACACATTCTTATCCGTCTTCTGAGGGCCATGGCAGCGGTGACCACCTCCCTCGGGAACACCGAGAATTGAAGCAAACCGGCGCAAAGTTGCCTCACATTGGGTGGAGCCAGTCATCCACTGCATAGTATGCTCTTCATCCTTCTTGAAGGCAAGAGTAGCAAAGAATTGCTTGATCAAGTCTGAACTATAGTTACACTGTATCTTCATCAGATCCTGCAAACCCATCCTCTCGGTGACCCAGATGGCATCCTCAAAGTGATTGTTAACAGCCAGAAGATCCACATTGATTGCCTGCATAGGTCTCACTTTCTTCATAGGTTCATAAATATCCTTGAAGATGTACTCTTGCTCCAGGCACTAGAAGCGCTTGTCCTCAATCTCATCATCCCTCTAAACATCTTCATACCAGTTCTTCCGTCGGATAGCAGCATAAGAGATACTATCCATGGACTTGTAGTTCTCCCTAGTTGCCTTGCCTTTCCGCCTCAGAGTGGCGGACTTACGAGGAGCACTCTGTGCTAACTCATCACTTGACCTTGCATGACGAGAGCGCCTCCGAGAGGTATGACCTGTGACAGACAAAGAGGGATAGCGAGAGGAAAGGAATGCTCATAAGTTATGTATGATACAGTAATGTACTCTAGAAACATACTATGAGTCGGTAGAAGTCTAGACATGATAGATTGAATCAAAACTGCAGCAGCGATAAAGCTCCAGGCCGGATAATCCGGTGTCCCCGAGGGGCGGATAATCCGGCCGGCGCTAATCCGGCTAGGGGAGTGATACGTCTCCGACATCGATAATTTCTTATGTTCCATGCTACATTATTGATGATATCTACATGTTTTATACACATTATATGTCGTATTTACACATTTTCGGAACTAACCTATTAACAAGATGCCGAAGAGCCAGTTGCTGTTTCTGTTTTTGGTTTCAGAAATCCTAGTAAGGAAATATTCTCGGAATTGGACGAAATCAACGCCCAGTCCTATTTTTGCACGAAGCTTCCAAGACCGAAGAGGAGACGAAGTGGGGCCACGAGGTGGGGACACACCATGGCGGCGCGGCCCGCCCTGGCCGCGCCGCCTAGTGTGTGGGCCCCCGTGGCGCCCTTGACCTACCGCCTACTTAAAGCCTCCGTCGCGAAACCCCAGTACCGAGAGCCACGATACGGAAAACCTTCCCGAGACGCCGCCGCCGCGAATCCCATCTCGGGATTCAGGAGATCGCCTCCGGCACCCTGCCGGAGAGGGAATCATCTCCCCGGAGGACTCTTCATCGCCATGATCGCCTCGGAGTGATGAGTGAGTAGTTCACCCCTGGACTATGGGTCCATAGAAGTAGCTAGATGGTCGTCTTCTCCTTATGTGCTTCATTGTTGGATCTTGTGAGCTGCCTAACATGATCAAGATCATCTATTTGTAATGCTACATGTTGTGTTTGGTGAGATCCGATGAATAGAGAATACTATGTTAAGTTGATTATCAATCTATCATATATGTGTTGTTTATGTTCTTGCATGCTCTCCGTTGCTAGTAGAGGCTCTGGCCAAGTTGATACTTGTAACTCCAAGAGGGAGTATTTATGCTCGATAGTGGGTTCATGCCTCCATTAAATCTGGGACAGTGACAGAAAGTTCTAAGGTTATGGATGTGCTGTTGCTACTAGGGATAAAACA
Organism: Lolium multiflorum; assembly: GCA_030979885.1. NCBI lineage: Eukaryota > Viridiplantae > Streptophyta > Magnoliopsida > Poales > Poaceae > Lolium > Lolium multiflorum. The sequence goes on from CM061747.1 coordinate 197,143,480, forward strand.
TTGATGCTTTGTCTAAGGATATTTGTGTTGATTACATTACGCACCATACTTAATGCAATTATCTGTTGTTCGCAACTTAATACTGGAAGGGGTTCGGATGATAACCTGAAGGTGGATTATTTAGGCATAGATGCATGTTGGATAGCGGTCTATGTACTTTGTCGTAATGCCCTGATTAAATCACATAGTAATCATCGTTGATATGTATTGAATCTTTATTTGTCAATTGCTCACTTGTAATTTGTTCACCCAACATGTTAGTTATCTTATTGGAGAGACACTAGTGAACTGTGGACCCCGGTCCATTCTTTTACATCTGAATACACTTTTACTGTTCTTTGCAAACAAACACCATCTTCCACTCGATACGTTTAATCCTTTGTTTTCAGCAAGCCGGTGAGATTGACAACCTCACTGTTACGTTGGGGCAAAGTACTTTGATTGTGTTGTGCAGGTTCCACGTTGGCGCCGGTTTCACTGGTGTTGCGCCGCACTACACTCCTCCACCAACAACCTTCACGTGCTTCTTGGCTCCTACTGGTTCGATAACCTTGGTTTCATACTGAGGGAAACTTGCTTCTATACGCATCATACCTTCCACTTGGGGTTCCCAACGGACGTGTGCATCTACGCGTATCCGGCTAAATTTATGGCGCCGTTGCCGGGGATCAAGACACGCCAAGGGAGTCTCCACTTCACAATCTCTTTACTTTGTTTTTTGTCTTGCTTTATTCTATTTACTACTTTGTTTGCTGCACCTAAACAAAATACAAAAAAAATTAGTTGCTAGTTTTACTTTATTTATTGTCTTGCTCTCTATATCAAAAACACAAAAAAAATTAGTTACTTGCATTTACTTTATCTAGTTTGCTTTATTTACTGTTGCTAAAATGAATACCCCTGAAAATACTAAGTTGTGTGACTTCACAACTACAAATAATAATGATTTCCTATGCACACCTATTGCTCCACCTGCTACTACAGCAGAATTCTTTGAAATTAAACCGCTTTACTGAACCTTGTTATGAGAGATCAATTTTCTGGTGTTAGTTCTGATGATGCTGCTGCCCATCTTAATAATTTTGTTGAACTTTGTGAAATGCAAAAATATAAGGATGTAGATGGTGATATTATTAAATTGAAATTGTTTCCTTTCTCATTAAGAGGAAGAGCTAAAGATTGGTTGCTATCTTTGCCTAAGAATAGTATTGATTCATGGACTAAATGTAAGGATGCTTTTATTGGTAGATATTATCCTCCCGCTAAAATTATATCTTTGAGAAGTAGCATAATGAATTTTAAGCAATTAGATACTGAACATGTTGCTCAAGCATGGGAGAGAATGAAAACTTTGGTAAAGAATTGCCCAACCCATGGGTGACTACTTGGATGATCATCCAAACCTTCTATGCAGGACTAAATTTTTCTTCGCGAATTTATTGGATTCAGCTGCTGGAGGTACCTTTATGTCCATCACTTTGGGCGGCTACAAAGCTTCTTGATGATATGATGATAAATTACTCTGAATGGCACACGGAAAGAGCTCCACAAGGTAAGAAGGTAAATTCTGTTGAAGAAACCTCTTCCTTGAGTGATAAGATTGATGTGATTATGTCTATGCTTGTGAATGGTAGATCTAATGTTGATTCAAATAATGTTCCTTTAGCTTCATTGGTTGCTCAAGAAGAAAATGTTGATGTGAATTTCATTAAAAACAATAATTTCAACAACAATGCTTATAGGAACAACTCTGGTAATAACTATAGGCCATATCCTTCCGCTAATGGTAATGGTTATGGTAATTCTTATGGGAATTCTTACAATAATAATAGGAGTGTACCCCCTGGTCTTGAAGCCATGCTTAAAGAATTTATTAGTACACAAACTGCTTTTAACAAATCTGTTGAGGAAAAGCTTGATAAAATTGATATTATTGCTTCTAGAGTTGATAGACTTGCCTCCGATGTTGATCTATTAAAATTGAAAGTTATGCCTAATAATGATATTGATAATAAGATTACTACTACAGCAAATGTCATCCAAGTTAGAATTAATGAGAATATAAGATTAATGGCTGAATTGCGTGCTAGGTGGGATAGAGAAGAAAATGAAAAACTAGCTAAAGAGAATAATGTAGCTAAAGTTTGGACTATTACCACCATTAGTAATGATAATGATTCACATGTTGCTGCACCTCCTACTATCAATGGTAAAATAATTGGTGTTGGTAATGTTTCTACTCCTAGTGCAAAGCGTACAAAACTGCCTGAAATTGCTAAAACTGCTGAAACTGCTTGTGATAAAACTGCTGAAATTTTTTCCAACCTTGGGGACAATGATCCCATTGCTGTAGCTTATAATGATTTAGATTTTGATGATTGCCACATCTCTGAAGTTATAAAGTTCTTACAAAAACTTGCTAAAAGTCCTAATGCTAGTGCTATAAATTTGGCATTTACAAAACACATTACAAATGCTCTCATAAAAGCTAGAGAAGAGAAACTAAAACTTGAAACTTCTATTCCTAGAAAGTTAGAAGATGGTTGGGAGCCCATCATTAAAATGAAATTCAATGACTTTGAATGTAATGCTTTATGTGATCTTGGTGCAAGTATTTCTGTTATGCCTAAAAAGATTTATGATATGCTTGACTTGCCACCACTGAAGAATTGTTATTTGGATGTTAATCTTGCCGATAATGTTAAAAAGAAACCTTTGGGGAGGATTGATAATGTGCATTACGGTTAACAATAACCTTGTCCCCGTTGATTTTGTTGTCTTGGATATCGAATGCAATGCATCTTGTCCTATTGTGTTGGGAAGACCTTTTCTTCGAACCGTTGGTGCTGTTATTGATATGAGGAAGGTAATATTAAATATCAATTTCCTCTCAAGAAAGGTATGGAACACTTCCCTAGAAAGAGAATGAAGTTGCCTTTTGATTCTATTATTAGAACAAGTTATGATGTTGATGCTTCTCTCTTGATGTTACTTGATTTGCACACTTCCTAGCTGAAAGGCGTTAAAGAAAAGCGCTTATGGGAGACAACCCATGTTTTTACTACAGCAATTTTTGTTTTATTTGAGTCTTGGAAGTTGTTTACTACTGTAGCAACCTCTCCTTATCATGTTTTTGTGCCAAGTAAAGTTTCTATGTTAAAGTTAATGTTATATTTGGGATCGCGCAGAAACAGCATTGCTGTCTGTCACGAATTCTGGCATAAGTCTCTGTAGAAAATTCAAAAAATCTGCAAAATTACGAGCGTGATCCTCAGATATGTACGCAACTTTCATTAATTTTGAGTTTTTTCATTTGAGCAAGTCTAGTGCACCTTTAAGGTTCGTCTTTACGGACTGTTCTGTTTGACAGATTCTGCCTTTTATTTCGCATTGCCGTATTTGCTATGTTGGATGAATTTCTTTGATCCATTAATGTCCAGTAGCTTTGTGCAATGTCCAGAAGTGTTAAGAATGATTGTGTCACCTCTGAATATGTGAATTTTAATTGTGCACTAACCCTCTAATGAGTTTGCTTGAAGTTTGGTGTGAAGGAAGTTTTCAAGGGTCAAGAGAGGAGTATGATATACTATGATCAAGAGGAGTGAAAGCTCTAAGCTTGGGGATGCCCCGTGGTTCATCCCTGCATATTTTAAGAAGACTCAAGCGTCTAAGCTTGGGGATGCCCAAGGCATCCCCTTCTTCATCGACAACATCATCAGGTTCCTCCCCTGAAACTATATTTTTATTCGATCACATCTTTTGTTCTTTACTTGGAGCGTCGGTTTGTTTTTGTTTTTGTTTTTGTTTGAATAAAATGGATCCTAGCATTCACTTTGTGGAGAGAGACACGCTCCGCTGTTGCATATGGACAAATATGTCCTTAGGCTTTACTCATAATGTTCAAGGCGAAGGTTGAAACTTCTTCGTTAAATTGTTATATGGTTGGAATTGGGAAATGCTACATGTAGTAATTCTAAAATGTCTTGGATAATGTGATACTTTGCAATTGTTGTGCTCATGTTTAAGCTCTTGCATCATATACTTTGCACCCATTAATGAAGAAATACATAGAGCTTGCTAAAATTTGGTTTGCATATTTGGTCTCTCTAAGGTCTAGATAATTCTAGTATTGAGTTTTGAACAACAAGGAAGACGGTGTAGAGTCTTATAATGTTTACAATATGTCTTTTATGTGAGTTTTGCTGCACCGGTTCATCCTTGAGTTTGCTTCAAATAACCTTGCTAGCCTAAGCCTTGTATCGAGAGGAAATACTTCTCATGCATCCAAAATCCTTGAGCCAACCACTATGCCATTTGTGTCCACCATACCTACCTACTACATGGTATTTCTCCGCCATTCCAAAGTAAATTGCTTGAGTGCTACCTTTAAAATTCCATCATTCACCTTTGCAATATATAGCTCATGGGACAAAATAGCCTTAAAAACTATCGTAGTATTGAATATGTACTTATGCACTTTATCTCTTATTAAGTTGCATGTTGTGCGATAACCATGCTTCTGGGACGCATCAACTACTCTTTGTTGAATATCATGTGAGTTGCTATGCATGTCCGTCTTGTCGAAGTAAGAGATCTACCACCTTAATGGTTGGAGCATGCATATTGTTAGAGAAGAACATTGGGCCGCTAACTAAAGCCATGAATCATGGTGAAAGTATTAGTTTTGGACATATATCCTCAATCTCATATGAGAATAATAATTGTTGCTACATGCTTATGCATTAAATAGGAGTCCATTATCTGTTGTCCATGTTGTCCCGGTATGGATGTCTAAGTTGAGAATAATCAAAAGCGAGAAATCCAAAATGCGAGCTTTCTCCTTAGACCTTTGTACAGGCGGCATGGAGGTACCTTTGTGACACTTGGTTGAAACATGTGTATTGCGAAGATCCGGTAGTCCAAGCTAAGTAGGACAAGGTGCGGGCACTATTAGTATACTATGCATGAGGCTTGCAACTTGTAAGATATAATTTACATAACTCATATGCTTTATTACTACCGTTGACAAAATTGTTTCATGTTTTCAAAATAAAAGCTCTAGCACAAATATAGCAATCGATGCTTTCCTCTTTGAAGGACCTTTCTTTTACTTTTATTGTTGAGTCAGTTTACCTATCTCTCTCCTCAAAAGCAAACACTTGTGTGAACTATGCATTGATTCCTACATACTTGCATATTGCACTTGTTATACTACTTTACATTGACACTATCCATGAGATATACATGTTATAAGTTGAAAGCAACCGCTGAAACTTAATCTTCCTTTGTGTTGCTTCAATACCTTTACTTTGATTTATTGCTTTATGAGTTAACTCTTATGCAAGACTTATTGATGCTTGTCTTGAAGTACTATTCATGAAAAGTCTTTGCCTTATGATTCATTTGTTTTCTCATGTCATTACCATTGTTTTGATCGCTGCATTCATTACATATGTTTACAATAGTATGATCAAGATTATGATGGCATGTCACTCCAGAAATTATCCTTGTTATCGTTTGCCTGCTCGGGACGAGTGATACGTCTCCAACGTACCTATAATTTCTGACGTTCCATGCTACATTATTGATGATATCTACATGTTTTATACACATTATATGTCGTATTTACGCATTTTCGGAACTAACCTATTAACAAGATGCCGAAGAGCCAGTTGCTGTTTTCGCTGTTTTTGGTTTCAAATCCTAGTAAGGAAATATTCTCGGAATTGGACGAAATCAACGCCCAGGGTCCTATTTTTGCACGAAGCTTCCAGAAGACCGAAGGGAGACGAAGTGGGGCCACGAGGTGGGGACACACCATGGCGGCGCGGCCCAAGCCCTGGCCGCGCCGCCCTAGTGTGTGGGCCCCCCGTGGCCCTTTGACCTACCCTTCGCCTACTTCGCCTCAGTCGCGAAACCCCGATGCAAGAGGCCACGATACGGAAAACCTTCCCGAGACGCCGCCGCCGCGAATCCCATCTCGGGGGGATTCAGGAGATCGCCTCCGGCACCTGCCGGAGAGGGGAATCATCTCCCGGAGGACTCTTCATCGCCATGATCGCCTCCGGAGTGATGAGTGAGTAGTTCACCCTGGACTATGGGTCCATAGAAGTAGCTAGATGGTCGTCTTCTCCTTATGTGCTTCATTGTTGGATCTTGTGAGCTGCCTAACATGATCAAGATCATCTATTTGTAATGCTACATGTTGTGTTTGGTGAGATCCGATGAATAGAGAATACTATGTTAAGTTGATTATCAATCTATCATATATGTGTTGTTTATGTTCTTGCATGCTCTCCGTTGCTAGTAGAGGCTCTGCCAAGTTGATACTTGTAACTCCAAGAGGGAGTAATTATGCTCGATAGTGGGTTCATGCCTCCATTAAATCTGGGAGTGACAGAAAGTTCTAAGGTTATGGATGTCTGTTGCTACTAGGGATAAAACATTGATGCTTTGTCTAAGGATATTTGTGTTGATTACATTACGCACCATACTTAATGCAATTATCTGTTGTTCGCAACTTAATACTTGAAGGGGTTCGGATGATAACCTGAAGGTGGATTATTTAGGCATAGATGCATGCTGGATAGCGGTCTATGTACTTTGTCGTAATGCCCTGATTAAATCACATAGTAATCATCGTTGATATGTATTGAATCTTTATTTGTCAATTGCTCCCTGTAATTTGTTCACCCAACATGTTAGTTATCTTATTGGAGAGACACCACTAGTGAACTGTGGACCCCGGTCCATTCTTTTACATCTGAATACATTCTACTGCTTTTACTGTTCTTTGCAAACAAACACCATCTTCCACTCGATACGTTTAATCCTTTGTTTTCAGCAAGCCGGTGAGATTGACAACCTCAGTGTTACGTTGGGGCAAAGTACTTTGATTGTGTTGTGCAGTTCCACGTTGGCGCCGGTTTCACTGGTGTTGCGCACTACACTCCTCCACCAACAACCTTCACGTGCTTCTTGGCTCCTACTGGTTCGATAACCTTGGTTTCATACTGAGGGAAACTTGCTTCTATACGCATCATACCTTCCACTTGGGGTTCCCAACGGACGTGTGCATCTACGCGTATCAGAGCTAATCCGGCCCTGCGAATCTGCAGAAATCTCAAGCAAAAACTTGTCTAGGACCAGATCGGCCTCATAGCATGCAAATGGAGTATACTACACATGGTTTGGAACAACTAGGCAACATCTCCACCAAGAAAATAGCACATATAAATCACAACACCTAGGGTTAGGGATTGTGAGCCATACCCTCATCCATTGGAGGAGCCGCTTGGAGGAGATGAGAGCTAGGGAGGAGGGGCACCCGATCCACCCAAAAACTCCGAGAGGGAGCGGGCGGGCGGCTCCGGCGAGGAGGGGGAGCTCCGGCGGCCTTGAAGGAGAGAGAGGGCGCGTGGGGGATACTGGTTGCTATTGCAACCGTCCACCCCGCGGCCCCTCTCAAATCCCTTCGCAACCTACCCAGGCCGGATAATCCGGCCCTACGTAAGGGCGGATAATCCGGCCCGGCCGGATTTTCTGGGTCGCCAATAGGCCGGATTATCTGGTTTTCTGGATAATTCCAGAACACCGGAAATCCTGCCTATCTTTTGTTGGTTATTTGCATAATCCCATATGTGGTGCAATGACGTATCACGTCACATATAAGATGCATATTGACCAATAAGATGGGGCAACCTAGATCATCCGACCGAAATTCCTCAAACTCCAAGTTTTTACCAAAACATGACATAAGAGCAAGATGGAAATGGCTTATAGATGAGTGTAGGCTTGGGTTTGGAACGCTCAAACTGTTAATGGTACGTGATCACTCAAGTTTGCAAGATATGAGCAAATAAGGCCAAACTAGAGTGATTTCCCATAAGAACAAGGAGATGTCAAATAAAATCATTAAGATCCAAATAACTCCAACTCTTCACAAAGAAGAGTGTGGTGGCCTAGGCCACCATATATGAGTGTTATGGCATGGCACCGCGAAGATATATCTTGGGCCCAAAACCACTACTCATCATTGAAGCTCACATATCAACATATGATATAAAGAGAATGATTTCTTAATGTTGGCATTATGGGGGGAGGGATAGCTCAATAGTTTAAACCGCACTCCCCTATCTCCATGCCCACATCTAAACCAAATAAAGTTTTGAGACAAAGGTGTGTTTGCAAGATGGTCAAGCTATACTCCTTGAATCAATGATATTTAGCTCATTCCTCAAATAGCAAAATCTTGCTTCATCAAGAGGCTTCGTGAATATATCGGCAAGTTGATCTTTGGTAGGAACATAGATAAGCTCAATATCACCACGGGCAACATGATCCTAATAAAATGATTCCGGATCTCAATATGCTTCGTTCTTGAATGTTGCACCGGATTATAGGCAATCTTGATAGCACTTTCATTGTCACATAATAGAGGCAGTTTGTCACAAATGACACCGTATTCCTTTAAAGTTTGCCTCGTCCATAACAATTGAGTGCATCCACTTGTGGCGGCAACATATTCGGCTTCGGTGGTGGAGAGAGATATACAATTTTGCTTCTTAGAATACCAACACACCAAGGACCTACCAAGGAATTGGCAAGCCCCGGAGGTTGATTTCCTATCATCCTTGTCTCCCGCCCAATCCGCATCGGTGTATCCATTGAGAATAAAACTTGAGCCTTTAGGATACCAAATACCATATCTTGGGGTATCAACTAAATATCGAAAGATTCTTTTGAGAGCCATCATGTGACTCTCCTTAGGAGAAGCTTGATACCTTGCACACACACCAACACTCAACACTATGTCCGGTCTAGATGCACAAAGGTAAAGCAAGGATCCAATCATGGAGCGATATACCTTTTGATCCACCTCTTTACCATTGGGATCTAGTGCAAGATGACATTTAGTAACCATAGGAGTGGCTACACCCTTCATCTCGGTCATCTTGAACCTTTTGAGCATGTCTTGGAGATATTTTGCTTGATTGATGAAAGTCCCTTCACTTGATTGCTTGATCTCAAAACCAAGAAAGAACTTCATCTCTCCCATCATAGACATCTCAAACCTATCGGTCATAAGCTTTGAAAATTCATCATTGAAAGCTTTGTTACTAGAGCCAAAGATAATATCATCAACATATAATTGGCAAACGAAAAGCTCCCCATTAACCCTCTTAGTAAAAAGAGTGGGATTGATTAGCCCAACATCAAACACACGGTCTATCAACAATTCTTTAAGGTGCTCATACCAAGCTCTAGGAGCTTGTTTGAGACCATAAAGTGCTTTATCAAGTTTATAGACATGGTTAGGAAATTTGATATCCTCAAACCCCGGGGGTTGCTTAACATACACCTCTTCATGCAAAGGACCATTAAGAAATGCACTTTTCACATCCATTTGTTGTAGCTTAAAGTTATGATGCGATGCATACGCAAGAAGGATACGTATGCACTCAAGGCGAGCCACGGGAGCATAAGTTTCTCCAAAGTCAATTCCTTCAACTTGAGAGAAACCTTGAGCCACCAATCTTGCCTTGTTCCTCACAACATTTCCAAACTCATCTTGCTTGTTCTTGAATATCCATTTAGTGCCTATAACATTGCGGCACTCCTTTGGCTTCTCTACTAAGGTCCACACTTTGTTGCGCTTGAAGTTGTTGAGTTCCTCGTGCATAGCTTCCAACCAATCCGAATCTTCAAGGGCTTCAAACACTTTCTTGGGTTCCACTAAGGAGATATAAGCATGATGATTGCTAAAATTAGCCAATTGCCTTCTTGTGGAAACCTTTGCTCGTATATCACCAAGGACCTTGTCATGTGTGTGTTCACGAATTTCAAGGTTCCTTTCTCTTCTTGCTAGACGACGGGCCTCGATCTCCTCCTTGATTCTTCTAGGCCTTGGAGGTATCACTTGATCAACTTGATCATTTGGGTCCCCGTCTTGACCTTCAATTTGAGCTTCCTCAATTTCTTGAGATTGCTCAACTTCATGTGATTGATCTTGGACATTACTCGGTGAATGACAAGAATTGAATGGATCCTCATCGGAGCCATCATGAACCTTTGGTTGATCTTGTCCTTGATCTTGCACACAAGAGGGAGGGTTTTGTTCTTGTTCTTGGGTTGGTGCATCATTAGCTTCAAGAGATGGGGTTTGTTGATGTTGAGAAGATGAGGGCTCCACCGTGGTAGAGCATAGTCCTTCCCGAGACGCCACACCGTGTCCCTCAATGGGGCGGAAAAATCCCACACCCATTCTTACTATGGCATCTTGAGGTATTTCATCACCTGCTGACATAGGCATCCAATGGGCCTGCCGAAGATGGTACCCGGGGTTTACTAAAGGCCCAGGACTTGAAGAATAAGAAGACTCGGAAGCCTATTTAGTGTTAAGGAAAGATAGTTTGTATTAGGAAAGATAGAGATTTGTAATCTTACGGGTTGGGTTCGAAACCCTCCCGAACTCTGTAACTTGTGTATTACGAAACCCTCGGCTCCACCCTCTATATAAGGGGAGTCGAGGACGAAGAAAGGATCGAATCTACTGTCAACAGAACCCTAGTTTTCATAATCGTCGAGTACTTTTCGGCTGAAACCTTCGAGATCTACTTGCCCTCTACTTCTAGCAAAACCTAGTCTACAATCTGTAGGCATTGACAAGTTAATCCTTTGTCAATTGGCGCCGTCTGTGGGAATTAGAGGTTGCAAGGAGCTGATCTCGATGGCACGTCCAGAATCGTCGACTTCATCGGTGGCCAGCAACGCGATGGATCGAGGTAAACGAGAAAAAACTGATCTAGTCGACTTTATTCCTCACCCGCCCTCCCGTATGGATGCATGTGCCTATCTGGAGGAGCCCATCGTCATGACGTTCGGAGAATTCCGATTTGGCGTCAACAAGGAAGGATCCTACCGTCTCGAAGTTCCGATCTCGTCGGAATTTTCAACGGTCGATTCTAACTTTTCGTCGAGTGACGAGGAGTTTTCGTCGCCACGCTTCGTCGACACCAAGGCAAGCGGAAAGCTCGCCAAGATCTTCAACAACACATCCTTCGAGTCGTCTGCGGACTCCTTTATAAGCAGCGATTCCGACAGCGTCGACAGCTTCAACTTCATCGACAAATCTGCTGCCATCGGAAAGGTCTTCACCAATCTATATGATGGTGTCACCAATCCTGACAAAAATCAATACGCAAAATACCATCAAATCTGTGCAATTGAAGAGGCATGCCGATCAGAACCAGAGACGTCGGAGGCTTTCGACGATTTGGGAAATCCATACGTCGATCCCGCTGATCTTAGAAGAGGCTTAGGCACTAAATATCTGGGTCTTCATCTCGCGTAAGAGTTCAACTCCCATGAGGAAGCATGGGACAGGCCGCAAAAGCCATGGATGGTTCAGAACCAATGACCACCACTGCTACCGTACAAGAACTCCAAGCATATCAATATAGACTTTCTCGGGTAAGTAGAGAGCTGGAAAAACAGACAACATCCTTGAATAGAAGAAAAGAGGCAGCCTCGCGTCCAGCGACGTCGAGCGAGCTCGGTCGACAATCGAAACTTCGACGGATAGCCATAGAGACGCTCGAAGGTGAGCGAGATCTCGGCTGAAAAATATACCTGAAGAAGAGAGAGGAAACATAATTCAAAATCTCGACATGTCCTTCATGACGATTGATACAAGGGGAAATATCATCCCGAAAAGCAGGATACATGGCAACGCAAGCTTACATCCTCGCGTCCAGACCACCTCCTGGGGATCCGAGAGAACCATTGTTTAATATGGCAATGGCTGGAGTAGGAGTTATGGGAACACGTTCGCAGCCACGCCTCCCGAAGAAAATCCTAGGCAAAATAGTCCACGACCCACTGCAGCGGTTCAAGATCCACCAAGAACAAGTGGAGCAAGAGACACAACAGTTCAAGTTAGGGTGGATAGAGCGCGACAAGAAAGAACAGAACGTCAGCATTCACCAGAAGTTGCCAACGAAGATATGTGTGGACTCCCATGCTTTACGAGAAGAGTTCGAAAGACTCGAGTCCCAAAAGGGTTTAAGTTACCCGAGAATTTCAAGAAATTCGACGGCCTACAAGATCCAGAGGATTGGCTCGTTGATTATCTCGAGATGGTGAAGCTAGTAGGAGGAACCAGAGCAACAACCATGCAAAGTATCCAAGTTCACTTGAGTGGTGCCGCGAGATCTTGGATAAAGAAACTTCCCCCAGGATCCATCGACAGCTGGGATAATTTCGAGGATATCTTCGTGAGAAATTTCCGATCCACTGCAAGAAACCTCCATTGGAAGAGTTGAGGGCGTGTCGACGAAACACGACGAGTCGATGAGAAAATATATACGAGAGGTGGAACATCATTAAAAACTCGGCAGAGGATATCGACGAGAGAGCAATAGACGCGTTCGTGGCGGGAGTCGGCGAGGGAGATTTCGTCGAGGACTTAGGGAGAACTAATCCTAAGACAATATCAGCACTGATGGAGATAGCTAACAAATGGGCAGATGGAGAAGACGCAATATATAACAAGCGACATAGATCGCCAGAAGAGGATCGGTCGAAATTTTCAAAATAAAAGGCGATTTTCTCGCCATTCTACAACAACGACGCTCCTGGCCATATATCGGCTGGTTTCCGGAAATCTGGAGGGAATAGTCGAGATGACTACGAAAGAGTAATGAGCAACAAGGCGACAATAGAGGTGATTCTCGCGGCAACGAGGCAAAATAGTGGACCAAGGTTTCAAAGACCTTATGTGTCCCCCGAGGAGATGATGAACGGTCCGTGTCAGATGCACTTTTATCTCGACAACAACGGAAAGAGGCAGTCAGGCATCTCCAGAAAGACTGCCGCAATTTTCAAGCAATGTTGCGAGCCGCGGGAATTGCAAATGCCCAAGCAATGAACAGAAACCCGGGGGCCAAGGAGCGAAATTCACCTTCCACCTCCTCCCGCAATCACGGACGAAAATCGGCACCCAGCTCAGAATAGCGGCAGACACCACATCCACCACCATATGTTGATCCTAATTCCAATGGTGCGGTCTCGATGATTCAGAAAGCTAGGCCATCCAACAGGGCGCAGAAGGTAATCGCAAGTGTTCATGGCAGAGAAGATGCCCCCACCAACAGTTGAGTACCTAAATTGGTCAGGACAAGATATTGGCTTCACAATTGCGGATCATCCACAGCAAGTTCCTCGACCAGGACAATCGGCACTCATCCTACCCGCAGTAATTGTTGGTTTGACGTGTCGAGAGTTTTCATAGATGGCGGCAGCGGCTTAAACCTTATGTATGCAGATACATTGAGGAAGATGAACATATCCCTAGCAAACCTGAAACCAACCGATACACGTTTCCATGGGATCACACCAGAGAATCCAAGTTATCCGTTGGGCAAGATCAATCTAGACGTTCAGTTTGGAACCCGAGAAAACTACGGGATAGAGAATCTGGAGTTCGAAGTTGTAGATTTCCCGTCGCAATATCACGCTTTGTTGGGACGACCAGCATATGCCAGGTTTATGGCGGTACCACATTATACGTACCTATTGTGGAGGTTGCCTGGACCCAAGGGACCTATCACAATTAAGGAAGTTCGCTGTACGATAAGTGCGACAAGGATTTTCATCGACTATCGAAACTTTCGGGATGCAAGGAATATATGGCGCCAAGGCTCACTGATTATGATGTGCTGCCGGATGCAGGGAGGTCTCCCAGGGAGCCAACTTTCAACACATCCAAGGATTCAAAAGAGGTGCAGATCCACCCGACGGACCCAAAGAAAACGACATCCATTGCAACAAACATGGATATCGCATAGGAAAGCGCGCTCGTCGAGTTCCTCCGTGAGCACTGGAAAATCTTCGCATGGTGTCCAGCTGACATGCCAGGAGTACCCAGGGAACTTGCCGAGCACCACCTCAACTTGGATCCTCTCGCGAGACCAATCAAACAACCTTTGCGGCGTTTTTCGGAACCAAACCGCAAAGCTATGTTATCAGAAATAGATCGACTCAAAGATGCTGGTTTTATTAAAGAGATATCTACAGAAGCCACGTGGGTAGCTAACCCAGTGATGGTGCCGAAGAAACACACGAAAGTCCTTCGCATGTGTGTCGACTTTACGTGTCTCAACAAACACTGTCCGAAGGATCACTTTCCCCTCCCAAGGATCGATCAAATCATCGATTCCACGGCAGGATGTGAACGTCTTTCCTTCTTGGACGCATACTCTGGTTATAACCAGATCAGATTAAAAGAAGAAGATGAAGCCAAGACAGCGTTCATAACACCTTACGGCGTGTTTTGTTACAAAACAATGCCCTTTGGTTTGAAAAACGCGGGAGCAACATATCAGCGGATGATGCAGAAGTGCCTTGCAACACAGATTGGGAAAAATGTACAAGTCTATATTGACGATGTCGTGATAACATCAAAGAAGGGGTCAACACTAATCGAAGATTTGAAGGAAACCTTCGACAACCTCGACAAGTTCTGCCTTAAGTTGAACCCGACAAAGTGCTCCTTTGGCGTTCCTGAGAACTTCTCGGTTTTTAGTATTAGCAAAGGGATTGAAGCTAATCCCGAAAAATACAGGCCATCGTAACTATGAGGAAGCCAACCAAGTTGAAAGAAATACAACAGACTAACGGGCGAGTCGCAGCTTTAAGCAGATTCGTCGCCAGGCTAGGAGAAAAGGCGCTGCCGTTCTACGCATTGATCAAACAGGGGAGAAATTTCAATGGAACGAGGAAGCAGACAGGGCCTTCGAGAACCTCAAGCGCACAATTTCGACACCACCAATCTTGGTGGCGCCTAAAGAGAAAGAACCTCTCCTCCTATACATTGCAGCCACACCTCAAGTGGTCAGCACAGTTCTGGTAGTCGAGAGAGAGGAAGAAGGAAAGCTCCATGGAGTTCAGAGGCTAGTATATTTCATCAGCGAAGTACTGTCGCCTTCAAAACAGTACCCTCAATACCAGAAACTGGCGTATGGAGTATTTACGACAGCAAGAAAATTGCGACACTATTTTTCGGCGCACCCGATAATAGTGGTCAATGAAGCTCCTCTGTCAAATATATTGAACAACCCAGAAGCTACGGGTCGTGTCTCCCTTTGGGGAATAGAACTTTCCCCTTGGGACATCACGTATGAAAAAAGAAAGGCAATAAAATCGCAGGTTCTACCAGATTTCATTGCAGAGTGGATGGAGCTACAAAACACGGGGCCTCCAGATTTATCGAGAACCTGGACTATGAACTTTGACGGGTCCAAAAGGTTGGAAGGCGCTGGAGCAGGCGTGATATTGGTATCACCTGAAGGCGACAAGTTGAAGTATGTCTTACGGATGACGTTCCCAAACGCGTCTAACAATGAAGCGGAATATGAAGCTCTCATACACGGGATGAAGATGGCGAAGCTTGCGGTGCAACCCGACTGAAAATTTTCGGCGACTCACAGTTGGTGGCACAGCAAGTCATGAACCAATGCGATGCAGTCAACGAGAGCATGATAGCATACAAGGAGATGTATAATGAGCTGGAAAAACTGTTTGATGGATGCGAGGTAAACCACATCAGCAGATTGAGCAACGATGAAGCCGATGTCCTTGCAAACATCGGGTCACAATGTCTCGCGATCCCTCCAGGCGTGTTTTGGGAAGAAATAAGCGAGAGATCAACAAAGCCAATGAAAACAAAGAAAAAGGAGAAGGAAGAGAAATCTTCGGGTACCACCAAAGAATCATCGGAAGAAGAAGAAGAGGAACAGGAGCTAGTCATGACGGTACAAATTCCATGGATGCAGGCATACATATCATACATCCTAAGGAAAACAATACCCGACGATCCAGTTGAAGCAAGGCGAATAATTAGACGATCTAAAACTTTTACTGTGGTAAAAGGGGAGTTGTACAAGCGAAGTATCTCGGGTGTGCTACAGAGATGCGTCACACCCGAAGAAGGAAGGATAATCCTGAAAGATGTACACGAAGGAATATGCGGGCATCATGCAAGCAGTCGAGCTATTGCGGCCAAAGTTTTCAGAGCGGGATTTTATTGGTTAACAGCAATTGAGGACGCGAAGGAAATAGTGCGAACTTGCGACGCGTGTCAAAGATTCGCCGCCAAACCTCACTCTCCGGCAGCAGAATTGATGCCAATCCCGTTGTCATGGCCCTTTGCTCAATGGGGTCTCGACATGGTGGGAAAACTACACAAAGCTTCGCCAGGAGGATATGAGTATATGCTCGTTGCTGTCGACAAATTTACTAAGTGGATAGAAGCAAAGCCGATAAATTCACCGGACGGCGCGTCGGCAATCAAGTTCGTAAAAAGCATTGTCTTTCGATTTGGAGTCCCTCACAGCATCGTCACGGACAACGGCAGTAATTTCACGTCTAAGGAGTTCAAAGCATATTGTGCGAAGTGGGCATCAAATTGAGTTTTGCGTCTGTCGCACATCCACAAACCAACGGTCAAGTCGAGAAGGCCAACGGCACCATCTGCAATGGTATCAAGAAGCGCCTGTTAGGACCATTGAAAAAAGCTCGGCATACTTGGCCAGAGGAGCTGCCAAGCGTGTTGTGGAGTATTCGAACAACACCAAATACGGCGACGCAGGAGACGCCGTTCTTTCTGGTCCATGGAGCCGAGGCAGTCCTGCCGATAGAAATAGAGCATGATTCTCCAAGAGTTACAGAATATGATGAAGAAACTTCGAGAAAAGCCTTGGAGGATGATGTCGACGCACTTGATGAAGCTCGAGACGAAGTCCTGTCACGAGTCGCCAAATATCAACAGGACCTGAAAAACTACCACAGTCGACGATTGCGACCAAGATCCTTCCAAGTTGGTGACTTGGTTTTGCGACTTAATCAAAAAAGTCATGAAAAACTCGAGTCGCCATGGCTTGGACCTTACATCGTCACGAAGTAATCGAAGGAGGAGCATACAGAATCAAGGACAAGAAGACGGGAATTGCGAGCCAAATCCTTGGAACGTGGCGCAACTCAGGCGTTTTTACGCTTAGATGACGAAATATAGTCTCCTCTGTAAAACTACAATGTACTGAAACGCCCGCGAGTTTTCAGACGCACCCTTTTCCTTTTTCGGGGCACCGAGTGGTGTCGGGAAAGGTTTTTAATGAGGCGGGCTCGCGGTGCTGCAATATAATAAAGATAGTGGAACAATATATCTTTTCGACAGGCTCGGGGGCTTCCCCCTACAAGATACAATATATATATATATATACGGTGCCGACAAAATACAACTCGCAAAAATATCTCGCCTTGGTATAAAATACCTCGCCAAAATAAAAATATATCGACAAACAGCGGTCAACATAAAGCTCGGGGGCTCATACCCCCAAAAATAATACAATATTTATTTTGCCTTGGGATAACCTCGCATTATAAAACAAAAATACTGCCATCAAAACGCCCGGGGGCTTGGCGTTGAAAATAAAAACATAGTGACTTTACAGTACAAAAATATATACACAAGATACAATTCTTGGAACAGCTTATCTTCAGGGATTTCCCAGTATGTTGTCTATTGTCAAGCGCTCATTATTTATAGCACGAGTGCTATGCTCAGCGTAGCTGCCCTTCACGAAGAATTCGGCGTCCATCCGAAGAAGTTCATCCATCATATCTTCGGCAACAGGAGTAACAATATCATCATATTTGCCGAAGTTCTTCTTCCTCTTCGCCATCTTGGCCAAGCACTTTGGAACAATCTGCCCCACGTCTAACTTCGGGTAGCAGATTTTTATCATGATCATAGCAAATCTTGCGCCAGCAGCCAATTGGGCCCGCACAAAGCCGTGGATTCGAGGAGCATCCCGAAATTTGTCCATTAAAGCAGGAAGAGTCTCTGGCATCTTGTTGCGAGGAAACATGGTGCCATAGACCAGAGACAGAGTCCTTGTACAGAAGTCGAGATAATCGCGAACCTGGGTGCGCGATCCTGAAACCTGACAATCTGGCGAGTTCGTTCAGGCGTGCCCCAAAAACTTGAACCATGATCCTTGGCAAGCCGAAGAAGTACATTGGATCGAGCTTCGACACGCTCATCTTCAGTAGCAGCATCCAAAAAAGAACCTATTTTTAAAAAAGAATCAGTGAGCAACGAGGAGACAAGCAAAAAGGAAAAGAAAAGGCACGACAATGATAATGAAGCACACCTACCATATCCAAGCTAGCATCTGTCAGCAGTTGAAGCATAAAATTTTCGCGGGATGTAGCTGCAGCAGCTTCAGCAACGGCGGCATCCTTTTCAGTTATGGCATCTTGAGCTTGTTGGAGCGCAACTTTTTCCCTTTCAGAAGATTTTCGAGACTGTTCCATGAGCATAAGTGATTGCTTCTTCGTGGATTGGAGCTGTTGTCGAAGTTCTTCCAAATCTTCTGCCGAATTCTTACTCGCAGAATCTTCAACAAATTTAACAGCGACAGGGGTTTTCTTCGAAGGAGACGAAGGAAAAACCTCGGAAGGACCAGGAGTTGACGTATAGTTGTCAAAAATTAACTGAAAAAAGAAATTTCGACATCAATCATTGAGCAAAAGATAGATTTCCATTCATTCTCATAATATATACATGTCTATTACAAAAGAAGGATCTCTAGAGACCTACTGAAGCAGTCATCGCCAAGAACACTATGGCGACAGTGCCAAAAGAAGGAGGTAAACTAAGAAGAAAAAAGCAAAGGGGCATTCAACTAGACCTCCGGCTTTGATGAGCTAGGAGTTGAAGATGGCTTGATCCCGAGATAAGACAGGATTTTCTTCGTGTTGAGCTTTGCCGCCTTGATCAACCATCGCCATTTTGTCTGCTCTATCTGTTCCGTGTCGCCTACTTTTGCCCAGTCGATAGTCTGTTGGCTATCAGTGACCAAGGCA
Organism: Lolium multiflorum; assembly: GCA_030979885.1. Taxonomy (NCBI): domain Eukaryota; kingdom Viridiplantae; phylum Streptophyta; class Magnoliopsida; order Poales; family Poaceae; genus Lolium; species Lolium multiflorum. Next base: position 197,162,407 of record CM061747.1, read on the forward strand.
ACAGTGCTTTCAACAGCGACCTTCATATTTTCATGGCGCATCTTCAGCCCAAGATCTTCTGGGGGATTAAAGCACTTGGCAAGAGCAAGGAAAGTCGCGGGTTCCTCTTTCTTCGGGAAGAAGTAGGGGAAGAGTCGCGACAGCCCTGCTTTAGCTTGATCAATGCCTTCGCGTGCTTCTGTTCCATGAAACTCAAGGAACGAAATGGCGTCAAGAAGAGGATCATTGTCGGGATCTTCAAGCTCAAATTCTTGAGAGGTTTTACCTGTCAAGATAAAAACTTATTGATCAACAAACGAGTGCAGGAAAGAAAGTCCAAAGGATGAGAAGTGATTCAGATACTTACTGACAAAGCGACGATTTTGCGACCTTAGACGCTTAAGGATCGCCTCCTCACGAGCAGATTGTGCAGTTATATGCTCGCTTAGCGAAGTCTCGGCATCGTGAAGTCTCTTCCTAAGATCTTCGACACCAGCAGCATCGGTCTTGGCCTTGTCAGCCTCTCGTCTAGCTTGAACGACATCTGATTCGGCCTTCTTACGAGCCTCTTCACTTTGCTCTAATTTTTGAGCAAGTGTATTGGCACGCTCGTTGACTTCCGCCAGTTTTTCTGCCAAGAAAGTTGAAATTAGTTAAAAACATCGACAATAAAGGAGTAAGAAAGCAGGAGCAAAAAGAAGCAGCCAGGCATTACCTTCAGTCTTACTGGCATAATCACGGTACCCAATGAATTGGGCACCGATACGAAAAAGCTCTTTCATCATAGGCTGTTAAAGAAGGATAAATAAAGAAAATGTCGGTATGGTAAAAATATGATGGCACACAGAAGCAAACGGAGGAAATATAGACAGTGACAAGCAAATTAAGAACTTACATCATCCAAGAGAGGGTTAGAGGAGCTACTCAATTGGAGAGTAGGCTCCGATTGTTTCAATCCTTGCCCTTTTTGGTGAAGGGACAAGGGGGCTTGAAGGAGGAGGCGCGACGTTTTGTTGAGGAGGCGAGGATTCCTCTCCCTCAACTGGCGTCTCCGAGACGACTAGAGTTTGTGACGTACTCGCTCGAGCAGCCACATCAGAAGCTGGTACTTCCTCCTCATCATCACTGCGATTAAATGTTGGCAGCATAAAAAGCAAGATAGACAAAAATCTTCAAGTGCAATAAAAAAAAAGAGAAAGAGAGGGGACTTACGAACTGATGAGGGTCTCAAGGTATGGATCATAAGCTGCCTTCTGACGTGAAGGAACAGCTTCTTCGGGTTTGGAGGTGCCGGAATCTTCGACATCATTCCTTTTCCTTTTGTTCTTTGGAGAAACAGCAGGAGGAGGAGATTGTGCTGATGCAGTGGCTTCAGAGGCAGCCTCCTTTTCATAAGATCCCGCAGATTTTCGAGAATCTGCGGGTTCATTCACAAAAGAGGGGGCATCTTGGTTGTCGTCGGAGATAACGGCCCTTTCCTCGACATCCCCACCTTCAGGAAGGGGAGGAAGCGAGACAAGATTTGGATGGTTCTATATAAAAACAAGGGAAGATTTCAAAAAAGGAGTTACAAAAAGATAGCAAGGCAATAACAAATTAAGCGGCAAAGTTTACCTTGGGAAGCGCATTGGTGGCGCTGTATGGTTTTACACGACAAGAGGAAGGGACAGGATCTTTTTTGCTGAGAGAGGAGATTTTTCGGACAAGCTTTTCCAAGTCCTTGACCTCCAAATCCGTCGACAACCGATCTATGTCCTCGTCGCCAGCATAATTCCAGAGAGGGTATTTGCGAGCCTGAAGAGGCTGCACTGGCTCTAAGAAAATATGCTGTAATTTGGATACCTGACAACTCTTTGCCGCGAGTATTTTGCAATTCATGGATGCGAGTCATCAAGGCCTCTGTCGAAGTTTTTTCTTCTTCGGTAGCCTCTGCATCCCAAGAACGGCGGCGAAGGATTTTCTCGGCACCATCGAAAGGAGGGATGTTGTCTTCAGCACATCCATGGTTCTCCTGAATGTACAACCACTTCTTGCGCCACCCTTGAACTGAGTCAGGGAGTTTGACGTCGAAGTAATTGACTGTGGGGCGAACAGAAATAACAACGCCGCCTATATTATAGGCGACATTGGGAGAGCCATTACGGCGACAAAAGAAAATGCGCTTCCATAATGCCCAGTTAGGCTGGACGCCAAGGAAGGCCTCACAGAGGGTGATGAAAATGGAGATATGGAGGATTGAGTTGGGCGTAAGGTGGTGAAGTTGAAGACCGTAAACAAAAAGCAATCCACGGAGAAAAGGATGAATGGGGGCGGAAAGACCGCGGATGAGATGATCGATGAAACTTACCCGATACCCCATTGGAGGGGTTGGGTAGCTTTCTTCACTAGGGAAGCACACCGCCTTAGGTTTCTTGCTAATCCCCAGCTTCTTCAAGAGATTGATGTCCTGGTTGGTAATTTTGGACCTTTCCCATTCCGCGCTTCCCAGATCTACGGCAGCCATTGATGATTCAGGCGTGCTGTGTTGATCAACTGACGCGGTGGCATCAACAATGGTGCAGGAATACAGCTTGGAGAAAATAAGCTTAAGGAGTTGTGGGGCACAGGAGGAGATTTTGCAGAGGAGAGTAGGAGAACGGCGCGAGCGGAAGTGCTCGAGGAAGAAGAAGGAGATCTTATATAGAGGTGCGGCGAAGCGTTGGACCGTTGGATGGAAAAGAGGTGCGGCAGATGACAACCACGTAGACACAAGGGTAAAAAAGTATTTTAACACTGGAGAAGTTACGGAACGTGCGCCAGGAAAAGCGGAGAACGTGTGTCCCCCACTTGCACGACGTGTCAATCAGATAAAGAATTTGGACCCACAAGGCAGTGAAAGGAGCGGTTTTCGCATGTTTCCAATACAGAAATCGTGGCTATCATCAGCAATGACGTCATGGTGGTAAGAGAAAAATTCGACTAAGAAGCCGGGCGAGAATATCGACAACGTAAGATTATTTCGAGAGCCTTTGATCAAATACAAGTTTTTGCCCAAACGCTCGGGGGCTACTTTGGAAAAACAGAAAACTTCGAGTATGACAAGATAGAAATGGTGAGAGCCTATGACCAAATGCAAGCATTTGTTCATAGCCTCGGGGGCTACTCCCATCGGGAGCGCTGGTCGCGCACCCGATAGATATGAAAATATCGAGAAGGATTACAAATATAGCAGCAGAGGATATAAATCTGTGGAGCCTACACCCAAGCACAAGTTCTTGGCTGTAGCCTCGGGGGCTACTCCCATCGGGAACGTTGTTCGCGTGCCCGATGAATTTTGATCAAAATAAAGAAACAGAAGTGAGCATATTCCGAGTTACACAGATAACTCTACATATACTCCCATCGGGAAGACAAAATAAGTCATCAAATATGACTCGATAAAATGTGCTATTCCAACAGCCGAAAAGCACTCGACAATATATTCTCAGAGCGCTAGAAGTCGCGAATAAATCTCTGAATGCCGCAAAACTTTGCGAAGGTAAGACCCCAGATCCGTTCTGAGCGGCGTGGCACCGTCTCTGACGGCGGACTGCTACTTTTTTCCGTATCAACAGATACGAAGAAAATCCTAACGGACGCGTTAGGTACCCGATAAAATATGACTGGACTCGACGAATGGTAAGACCTTAAGCGGCACTGTCGGTTTACACCAGTATCCCGAGATCATGTCCAGGGACGTGATCTTGAAGTAGGTTTTTGCGGATTGCCACTAGAGCAGTTAACTAGTACCTGATCCGTCAGATGAACTAGCCCCAACTACCGTTATCCCTGTACAAAATAATATTGGGATTTCTATTTTCGTGCCCTCGGGTCGTTAGTTGTACTCAGTTTTCCCCAGCCCCTTAGTTTTTCCTCAGTTTTCCCCAAGCCTGTGAAACCCATAGAAGGAGCTCGGACGGAAGGAATCCGTCTATTTGGACGTTCTGTGCTGGCGTGTTGCACCGCGTCGTCTGTGGGGCCGCGTCGTGTGGGGCCGCGTCGCGTGGGGCTGGTAGAAAGGGACCGTGGGACAGGACGAGAAGCGTTTGGTTGCACGTGAGCAGGAGCTGGGTTTTGTCTCTCTCGGCCCAAATTGGCATTTTTAAGAGCACCTTTTCCCCTCTTTCTCTCTCTCTCTTTTTCACCAAATTAGTATCAAATCTAGAGAAGCTTCTATTTCTGTCTTTCTTCAATATGGCACAAATCTAGTAGCAAATCTCTGGGGTTATTTATGCCTTTTGGCCCTCGTTTTTTGCCCAATATGGCAGCAAATCTAGAAGCTAGTATATGATAAATTGACAACTGCATAATCAGAAAACTAAGTATAATACATAGGGAAACTGCATACAGCAGCCAAAAGCAGCCAATAACGTTGTAATATACAAGACGCACGCAATGTATGGACAACAAGAAGATTAGGATGAATGAATTTGTTCTTCATTCCTCCTCATATATTTCGTCGTCGCTCCATTCGTGCATTACCCGAAGGAAATATTCATTGAACTCCCTCCGTCTGCAGTGTGCGGCCAATACATCCTCCAAACGGTATGGCTTGTGTTCATTTCTCATACCGTAGTTTCCTATTCTATCCACACGTACTGCCCACTCATCCCAGGCCTTTGTATCATGAGAGTACTCTCTGATATAACCCAAATCCGTGTAGTAGATGCAGCCAGGTCGAAGTGTCGGGTACACTCTGGTGTCGACGGAGATACACCGGATATAATTCACGAAGAAGGCATTACTGCCAATGTTACTGACCGGATGGAGAGAGCGGCTCTGAGTGTCCACACGGTACACCAATGGTCTGCCCGCCAAAGCCACGCTGACCAACAACACAAGCAGCAGATCACCATCCGACTTCACAAGGTAGAACTTCTGATGTCCAAGTTCTGGAAATGAAATTAGTGTCTCCATCTTGACAGTGCTCGCGCGCTGCTGCAACTGTACATTGGTGCACACTATTCTTCCGTTCTCAAAATTGTCCACAGCTAGTGCATACAGTTCACCATTGAACGGGGTAATGCAACGCAGACAATGGTTCTTGATCTTAAATCTTTTTTCCCAATCTTCATCTATATCCTTAGTTGGAGTGCTCTCATCGACCCAACCAATTTCCGACGGGTAATGTGCGGCAACGAAGACCATAGTCGGGGATTTGATCACAGCGACTGATTTCAGGAAAACAGATGGCATCTGCGCCTCAAACATAGTGTTCGATTTCTTTGTGAGTGGGTTCAGAAGCCGTATCTTGTGCGGCGGTTCTTCTGGGCAAGCACGATGACGCCACGGCAAAATCCGACGAAGTAGTATCTGGGCAAGCACGATAACATTCAGCACTAAGATGTTTAAGATTGAAAATAAAGAGGTAGATATGGAGGAAGTTGAACCTTGTATGAACTTCCGATAGATCTATGGTGACGTAGCGTGATGTGCCGAGTTGGAGGAAGGTGAACTCAGCGACGTGTGGAAGGGCGTGGTCTAGCATGATCCATTCGTCCAGGTGCACGTCGGGCTCAGGCAAACCTGAGCGCCAATTTCTACAGACTTGCCTCATGGCAGAGTAGGTGTCGGCGTACTCCTCGTTCGCCAGCAAGCATTCGCCGATCTTGTGAAGTGGTCCATCAGCCGAGAGAGAGGCCCAGTTCACGGAGGCGCCGCGCTTGGATGCGCCGCCCTCGGAGGCGACGCGCTCGGCGGCGACTGGCTCGGCGGCGACGGGCTCGGCGGCGACTGGCTCGGCGGCGACGGGCTCGGAGGCGACGGGCTCGGAGGCGACGGCCGCCGGCGCATTCTTCTTCTCCATCGCCGGCAGGGTAGCGTGCGTACGGCGGTTGGGGTTTTTTCGATTTGGAGAAGTTGATGGGACGTGAGAGGGGTGGTTTCGTGCGTGAGCGAGAATGAGACGACTGTGTGCAGAGGGAGGGAGGGGCTTACGCGTCCTAAATGCGACCCGCGTCCTACGCGTCCACTATTTGCACGTCTGCACCGCGACACGCGTCAACAATGGCACGTCTTCCACTTCTGCACCGCAACACGCGTCCTCGAGTCTAACCCTGGAAATTTAGATATACTCAGGTATACCCTCGAGTCATATACTAGCATTTTTTTGTGCTCAGTTTTCTCCTTGAGTGCTAATACTGGCTAGTGCAATATACTCAGTTTTACCCTCAAGTGGCTGGTCAACAGAGAGTCAACAAATGGGATTAACTAGTTAAATGAGTTATTTAATGTGCAAAAAAATCCGAAAAAGAGTGGCACTTACTCATGGAGTCTTTACCACAAATTGCCACTTCTCAAATCATAGATAAATCATAGATAAATCATAGATAAATCAAGTTTCACCACAAATTGCCACTTCTCAAATCACCTAGTAGCTATGAAGGTGCATGGTTTTCCATAATAAGCCCTACCCAAAACAGCTTTCCCCAAAACATACTTTGTCTGAATGAGGCCATAATTTTCACACTCGTGTAGATTTGTATTGCAAATAGTTTGAGGTAGGCCAAGATGGGTTTCATTGTACAAAACACGCATTTTCCAATTTTTAAATCTCATATTTCAATCCCTTAGTCTGTTTACTACTCACTTGCCCTTGGTTTCTTGATACTACTCAGTTTTGCCCTCTCCCTTCACACACTCTCACAGACGCCGAACATTGCCCTGATTGGTCTAGCCCATGTCACGCGGATCGTGCCCGACGACCGTTGATCGTATGATCTAACGGGCAGGATAATCCCTATCTCTCTCTCTGGTCGGGGCCACCACCCTCTCTCTCTCTGTCGTCGGTTAGCTTCCACCCTCTATGTATGCGAAAGGGCGGTTACCCAGTACGCTAAAGTTTGGTTTTCTGCATTATTTTTCACGAGCTAAATTATAAACTCTTTTTAGGCATTACTTTTCACACAAAAAACGATAAACCATCGCCGATTTGTTGTAGCCATTACTTTCCACGCAAAAAACGATAAACCATCACCGATTTGTTGTAGCCATTACTTTCCACGCAAAAAAATTATAAACCATCACCGATTTGTTGTAGCCAATACTTTTCACGCAAAAAATGATACACCATCACCCATTTCTTGTACCCATTACTTTCAACGCAAAAAACGATAAACCATCACCGATTTTGTTGTAGCCATTACTTTTCACGCAAAAAATGATAAACCATCACCGATTTGTTGTAGCCATTACTTTTCACGCAAAAATGATACACCATCACCCATTTCTTGTACCCATTACTTTCAACGCAAAAAATGATAAACCATCACCGATTTTGTTGTAGCCATTACTTTTCACGCAAAAATATGATACACCATCACCCATTTCTTGTACCCATTACTTTCCACGCAAAAAACGATAAACCATCACCGATTTTGTTGTAGCCATTACTTTTCATGCAAAAAATGATACACCATCACCCATTTCTTGTACCCATTACTTTTCACGCAAAAAACGATAAACCATCACCGATTTCTTGTAGCCATTACTTTTCTTTTAGGCATTACTTTTCACGGTAAAATGATAAACTATATCACGAAGTTCCATTTCCGTCAACATAGTCCGCATTACTTTTTTTGTTGAGATATATACCCCCACAACGGTCGTCTCCTCCTTAATTTATTGTGTATAAACCCCCACAACGGTCATCTCCTCCTTATTTTATTGTGTAAACCCTACAACGGTCATCTCTCCCTTATAAACACCCACACGGCCATCCCTTGTGTCAATAGGTTCTGCCTCTCTCTTCTTCGTTCACATACACTTTATCCATTGCCATGGCTTCCACGTCTCGGACGCGGACCGGAAGGGGAAGGGGAAGGGGAAGGGGAAGGGGAAGGGGAAGTGGATCATCATCATTGCCACCACCACCGTCAACACGTCCGTTGGGAACCCCAAGAGGAAGGTATGATGCGCACAGTGGCAAGTTTCCCTCAGAAAGAAACCAAGGTTTAATCGAACCAGGAGGAGCCAAGAAGCACATTGAAGGTTGATGGTGGCGAAATGTGATGCGGCGCAACACCAGGGATTCCGGCGCCAACGTGGAACCTGCACAACACAACCAAAGTACTTTGCCCCAACGAAACAATGAGGTTGTCAATCTCACCGGCTTGCTGTAACAAAGGATTAACCGTATTGTGTGGAAGATGATTGTTTGCGAAGAAAACAGTAAAACAAGTATTGCAGTAGATTGTATGCGATGTAAAGAATAGGACCGGGGTCCACAGTTCACTAGAGGTGTCTCTCCCATAAGATTAAAGCATGTTGGGTGAACAAATTACAGTCGGGCAATTGACAAATAGAAAGGGCATAACATTGCACATACATGATATGATAAATATAATGAGATTTAATCAGGGCATTACGACAAAGTACATAGACCGCCATCCAGCATGCATCTATGCCTAAAAAGTCCACCTTCAAAGTTATCATCCGAACCCCTTCCAGTATTAAGTTGCAAGCAACAGACAATTGCATTAAGTATGGTGCGTAATGTAATCAACAACTACATCCTTAGACATAGCATCAATGTTTTATCCCTAGTGGCAACAACACATCCACAACCTTAGAACTTTCTGTCACTGTCCCAGATTTAATGGAGGCATGAACCCACTATCGAGCATAAATACTCCCTCTTGGAGTTAAGAGCAAAAACTTGGCCAGAGCCTCTACTAATAACGGAGAGCATGCAAGATCATAAACAACACATAGGTAATAGATTGATAATCACCATAACATAGTATTCTCTATCCATCGGATCCCGACAAACACAACATATAGTATTACGGATAGATGATATTGATCATGTTAGGCAGCTCACAAGATCCAACAATGAAGCACAATTAGGAGAAGACGACCATCTAGCTACTGCTATGGACCCATAGTCCAGGGGTGAACTACTCACTCATCACTCCCGAGGCGATCATGGCGATGAAGAGTCCTCCGGGAGATGATTCCCCTCTCCGGCAGGGTGCCGGAGGCGATCTCCTGAATCCCCCGAGATGGGATTCGCGGCGGCGGCGTCTCGGGAAGGTTTTCCGTATCGTGGCTCGGTACAGAGGGTTTCGCGACGAAGACTTTAAGTAGGCGGAAGGGCAACGCGGGGGCCACACGAGGGCCCCACACGCAGGGCCGCGCGGCCAAGACCTGGGCCGCGCCGCCCTAGTGTGGCGCGCCTCGTGGCCCCACTTCCTTTCCCCTCGGTCTTCGGAAGCTTCGCAAAAATAGGACCCTGGGCGTTGATTTCGTCCAATTCCGAGAATATTTTTACTAGGATTTCTGAAACCAAAAAGCAGAAAACAAGCAACTGGCTCTTCGGCATCTTGTTAATAGGTTAGTGCCGGAAAATGCGTAAATACGACATATAATGTGTATAAAACATGTAGATATCATCAATAATGTAGCATGGAACATAAGAAATTATCGATACGTTGGAGACGTATCAGCATCCCTTTAGTTCTCGTTCCCGAGCAGGTAAACGATAACAAGGATAATTTCTGGAGTGACATGCCATCATAACCTTGATCATACTATTGTAAACATATGTAATGAATGCAGTGATCAAAACAATGGTAATGACATGAGTAAACAAATGAATCATAAAGCAAAGACTTTTCATGAATAGTACTTCAAGACAAGCATCAATAAGTCTTGCATAAGAGTTAACTCATAAAGCAATAAATCAAAGTAAAGGTATTGAAGCAACACAAAGGAAGATTAAGTTTCAGCGGTTGCTTTCAACTTATAACATGTATATCTCATGGATAGTGTCAATGTAAAGTAATATAACAAGTGCAATATGCAAGTATGTAGGAATCAATGCACAGTTCACACAAGTGTTTGCTTCTTAAGGTGGAGAGAGATAGGTAAACTGACTCAACAATAAAAGTAAAAAAAGGTCCTTCAAAGAGGAAAGCATCGATTGCTATATTTGTGCTAGAGCTTTTATTTTGAAATCATGAAACAATTTTGTCAACGGTAGTAATAAAGCATATGTATTATGTAAATTATATCTTACAAGTTGCAAGCCTCATGCATAGTATACTAATAGTGCCCGCACCTTGTCCTAATTAGCTTGGACTACCGGATCATCGCAATACACATGTTTTAACCAAGTGTCACAAAGGGGTACCTCCATGCCGCCTGTACAAAGGTCTAAGGAGAAAGCTCGCATTTTGGATTTCTCGCTTTGATTATTCTCAACTTAGACATCCATACCGGGACAACATGGACAACAGATAATGGACTCCTCTTTAATGCATAAGCATGTGACAACAATTAGTGTTCTCATATGAGATTGAGGATATATGTCCAAAACTGAAACTTCCACCATGATTCATGGCTTTAGTTAGCGGCCCAATGTTCTTCTCTAACAATATGCATGCTCTAACCATTAAGGTGGTAGATCTCTCTTACTTCAGACAAGACGGACATGCATAGCAACTCACATGATATTCAACAAAGAGTTGATGGCGTCCCCAGAAGCATGGTTATCGCACAACAAGCAACTTAATAAGAGATAAAGTGCATAAGTACATATTCAATACCACAATAGTTTTTAAGGCTATTTTGTCCCATGAGCTATATATTGCAAAGGCGAATGATGGAATTTTAAAGGTAGCACTCAAGCAATTTACTTTGGAATGGCGGAGAAATACCATGTAGTAGGTAGGTATGGTGGACACAAATGGCATAGTGGTTGGCTCAAGGATTTTGGATGCATGAGAAGTATTCCTTCTCGATACAAGGTTTAGGCTAGCAAGGTTATTTGAAGCAAACTCAAGGATGAACCGGTGCAGCAAAACTCACATAAAAGACATATTGTAAACATTATAAGACTCTACATCGTCTTCCTTGTTGTTCAAAACTCAATACTAGAAATTATCTAGACCTTAGAGAGACCAAATATGCAAACCAAATTTTAGCAAGCTCTATGTATTTCTTCATTAATGGGTGCAAAGTATATGATGCAAGAGCTTAAACATGAGCACAACAATTGCCAAGTATCACATTATCCAAGACATTTTAGAATTACTACATGTAGCATTTTCCATTCCAACCATATAACAATTTAACGAAGAAATTTCAACCTTCGCCTTGAACATTATGAGTAAAGCCTAAGGACATATTTGTCCATATGCAACAGCGGAGCGTGTCTCTCTCCCACACAGTGAATGCTAGGATCCATTTTATTCAAACAAAAACAAAAACAAAACAAACCGACGCTCCAAGCAAAGTACATAAGATGTGACTGAATAAAAATATAGTTCCAGGGGAGGAACCTGATGATGTTGTCGATGAAGAAGGGGATGCCTTGGGCATACCCAAGCTTAGACGCTTGAGTCTTCTTAAAATATACAGGGATGAACCACGGGGCATCCCCAAGCTTAGAGCTTTCACTCCTCTTGATCATAGTATATCATACTCCTCTCTTGACCCTTGAAAACTTCCTTCACACCAAACTTCAAGCAAACTCATTAGAGGGTTAGTGCACAATTAAAAATTCACATATTCAGAGGTGACACAATCATTCTTAACACTTCTGGACATTGCACAAACCTACTGGACATTAATGGATCAAAGGAATTCATCCAACATAGCAAATACGGCAATGCGAAATAAAAGGCAGAATCTGTCAAAAACAGAACAGTCCGTAAAGACGAACCTGAAAGGGGCACTAGACTTGCTCAAATGGAAAAACTCAAAACTAATGAAAGTTGCGTACATATCTGAGGATCACGCTCGTAAATTTGCAGATTTTTTCGAATTTTTTACAGAGACTTATGCCAGAATTCGTGACAGACAGCAATGCTGTTTCTGCGCAGCGATCCCAAATATAACATCAACTTTAACATAGAAACTTTACTTGGCACAAAAACATGATAAGGAGAGGTTGCTACAGTAGTAAACAACTTCCAAGACTCAACAAAATAAAAATTACTGTAGTAAAATAAACACATGGGTTATCTCCCAAGAAGTGCTTTTCTTTAACGCCTTTCAGCTAGGCGCAGAAAGTGCAAATCAAGTAACATCAAGAGTAGAAGCATCAACATCATAACTTGTTCTAATAATAGAATCAAAAGGCAACTTCATTCTCTTTCTAGGGAAGTGTTCCATACCTTTTTGAGAGGAAATTGATATTTAATATTACCTTCCTTCATATCAATAATAGCACCAACGGTTCGAAGAAAAGGTCTTCCCAACACAATAGGACAAGATGCATTGCATTCGATATCCAAGACAACAAAATCAACGGGGACAAGGTTATTGTTAACCGTAATGCGCACATTATCAATCCTCCCCATGTTGGGGGGATGACCCCCAGTATGCCAAAGGCATGCCAAACCGGATGGTCTTATCCATCAAGATACCGGTTTAATATTTATACCGGAACTCAAAGATAGGAATTTGGCTAAGTAAGCTAAGCCGGTATCCCCAAGAGGGGTATACCGGAACCGGGAAGGAAAGATACCGGAGCACCGGAAGGAAGAGCATGTCGGCTGGCTGGTCAAAGATTCCGTCAGGAGCTAAAAGACAAGGATGAGCTAAGCAAAGTGGCTTTAAACGAAGGCCTGAAGATAAAGAGAAGGGTGACGGCCAAAGAAGCCGGAGGACGTCAGCCTCCCTGTTTAAAGAAGACCCCGGCGTCATCTACGATTAAAGTAGCTTTATAAAGTATCTTTGTAAAGTAGTTTGTCTAGTCAAAGATCCCATTAGGGTTTCTTGTCCTGTAAGCCACCCTCTCCCCTATATAAGGAGAGGGGGCAGCCTCTTTCATACGCGCGGAGCAATAGAGAAGATAGAGAGAGAACCTTGTAAGCTTGAACCTGTAACCTGTGGAGATCAATGAAGATAGTGATCTAGAGCGAGTTCTTCCTTGTGTCTTTCTTCTTCAACCTCTGGCCTTGGCCAAGTTCTTGAGGAAACCATCCGGAAGTTCATCCCGTCTAGTCACAAACCCTCCCCCGAATCCTCTAGCATCCATTCGGCCCCAAGATAAGCCATCCTATGGCATCTGTTTGTTCACCACGACGACAGTTGGCGCCCACCGTGGGGCATGAAGTGGCGCTTGCTGGAGTTCATATTCGGGCGGGCATCCTCGACGTCAACGGCGAGCGCACGGTGTCCGCGCTCGTGCAACGCATCTACAACATGGATTTCATCAACGACAACGCAGGCTGCTTCGCCAACGGCGGCAAGTTCCCGCAGAACGGCCGCACCATCGAGTTCGGCAGCCTCCGCGTCTATTTCGGCACCGTCCCTGTGCGCGCGCCTCTCGCCGGTGCTGGTGGCGCCGGATCCGCCAAGATGGCTGTGTGCTGGCCGCGCCGCCGGCAGCGTGGAGGTCATGATGGCTGGTGCGGTCAACACCGGCAAGGGAGCTGTGGAGGAAGGAGATGAACGTGCGGCATCAACCCGCCCGGCAAAACCGCCGCTGGAGCGTGACGCAGGCGTCGCGGGAGCATCATCAGCACCACCGGCAACACCTCTTCAAGCGGCGATGCACACGCTGGCCACGCCCATCGCGCAGAACATCGACCCGGCAAAGGCTCAGGAGGAGCTGGAGGCCACGCGCAAGGCCCTGCTTACCGGTGGCGCCGACATCATCCGGGCGCAGCGCGAGCTGAACCTAACCCTACGTGAGTATAACGCAGCCCATGGCTTTGCTTCAGTTAGTGCTCATGCCGCTAGGATACCGGAAAACCGGCTTAAGGCTCGCAATCTAGATCAGGATTTGCGTAAAGAAGTTCTTGCCGGCAAAAGTGCATCTGTGTCTGTAAGCATTGTAGAAAAGCCTAAGTACAGTAGCCCGGATAAAACTATAAAAGCCGCAAAAGCTGCAGTAGAATTATGTGAATCGCTTTCCGGAGACGAGTTGGCAAAGCAGCAAGAGCGTGTAAAAGAGCTGCTGAAAACTATCGAGCAGCAAAATGCTGAACAGCTAGCTAAGCTGAACGAGGCAGTGGCCTCAAAATCCGCGCGTTCAACAAAGAATGCCGGAAGCAAGTCCCATGGGCAGGCATCGTCCCCCCATCCGGACAAAAGAAGGGAAAGAGAAAAGAACGCACGGCAGATGACTGTGTATGATCCAGTTCTTGCCGGAAAGCAAAAAGCCGGGCAACATGATGCCGGTAGAAAAAGCCAAGGGGCAGATCGGGGCTACGCCAAGGGAGGCTATGCCGGAAACAATCATGCCGGTAGATATGAAACCGGGCAAAATTATCGAGCCGCAAGAGTGGCATATGTCGATGAGGAAATGCCACCACCAGGGTACCGGCAGGCAAGAGCCGCGGAACCGGAAGGATATGACGAATCAGATTCCGAGGTGGAACGAACAAGAGTCCACCGGAACCCTTTGGGGGAACGCCTGGGAGAAAGATGTTTGCCAGACCGGGATGCGAGGCACAGGTTGGACAGAGTACATCTTTCCGCAATAGTCGAATGTGAGGGACCTCCTGGCCCAAGGTGTTTTGGCCCACGAATCATGAGAGAAGAACCACCGGTGCGCAATTTCCAGTTGCCCCGGGACACAAGAACGTATGATGGTACGACCAAGCCGGAAGACTGGCTGGCAGATTATGTCACAGCTGTTTACGTGGCTGGTGGTGGAGTAAACCGGCGTTGGGCGGTAAGAATCATACCGTCCTACCTGGTAGGTCCTGCAAGAATTTGGCTTAACAATCTGCCGGCAGGAAGCATTAACGGATGGTTGGATTTTGAGGAAGCCTTTGTGAATAACTTCAGCAGCACTTACAAGAGGCCAAACCGGCCCCAGCAGCTCGCGCTGTGCCAACAGCGTACAGGAGAAACAGACCGGGATTATCTTACCCGGTGGAACTCCGGGTTGAGGTCGGCCGGCTCGCGGCAAAGGCCGGCTGAGGAGCAGCCGGCTGGAGCCGTGGCCGGCTGCCTCGGGAGCCGGCTGGCTCTAAGTCCTAGTCGGCTTGGCTGCGGCCTTCGACGCTGTAGCTGGGCCGGCTTCTACAAGCCATATCCGACTGGGGTTTGTACCTCAGACCGACTCGAGGCTGGCGAGCCTTGCACAGGAAGGAACCGGGTAGGTGAGCCGGGTTCAAAGGTCCACGCTGACCTCATCTCCCGTAAAGTACGGGGCACTGTAGAGCAGCAGTGCCACGCGCCAGACAGGCCATCATGGCGTACGTCGAGCCGTACGCGCTACAGAGCATGATGACGACAACGACAGCACCTCCACGCCGCTGACCTGGGCAGGCGGATGGGACGTGCCACTACGCTCAACGGCTCCCTGGCGTCAGCACCTCGGGAAGGGACGGGAGCCGAAGCCGGCCCATGCTGGCCACTAGACTCTAGGGACTTATCTGTAAAGTGCCGGTGCCTATATAAGCCTACCCCCCCTCGTGCGGGGGACGATCGATCAGTTACCACTCACTAGTCTTAGAGCTGCCCTGAGAGAGACCTTCGTCCACCTCAGAGCAGCCGGATACAGCTCAAGGAGCACCATTGTACCGTGTTACACATCATATACACTCATAGCAGGAGTAGAGGTGTTACCTCCACAGGAGGGCCTCGAACCTGGGTACGTCGCCGTGTCGCTCGTGCCCATACCCGCTTCCGGATACCGCCGTGAGATCTCTCAGGAGCCCCTTCGATTAGCCACCCTATGGCATATGTCATGACGATACCACGACATTTGGCGCCCACCGTGGGGCCTTCAGCATCCTCGGCCGGTGTCTTCATCCGGACGGGCCTCACCATCACCACCGGCGAGCGAGTCGCTTCAGGCTTGGTCTGGAGATTCGGCTCCCTCGACTGCGTCAGCGACAACGCTGGCTGCTTCGCCGACCGGCCATTCCCTGCCGGCGGCAACATCATCAGCTTCGGCGGCTTCGACGTCTACGTCGCCACCGTTGCACCACCGCGCTACCCGCGCGAGATCGTGCGCTGCGCAAGCCCTCCCCTGGAGCCGGCGCCAGCCTCACCACCGCCCCTTGCATCATGCAGGAGGTCATGACCACCGGCAACGACGCCGCCGACAAGACCACGCGCATCCGCGGCCCTGCGCTGGAGCGCAACAAGGACGCCGGCGCATCCGCCTCAGGCGCAAAGGCGCCGCCACCACCATCCCGGCTGGACGAAGTCAGGGCCAAGCTGAGCACTCCGCTCACGCCTGGTGCCGACCCCACCACCATCGAGAAGGACCTGGAGGAGCACCGCCAGCTCCTCCTCAAGCAAACGGAAGAGCTGGCTGCTGCAAAGCGCCAGTGGGAGATCTCCCAGCGCGAGTTCAACCGCGCCCACGGCCTCACGCCAGCCGGCGACAACCCCAGCCGAGCCGGCCAGATCCGCCGCAGAGGAGGCGGCCTGGGCGCAGAGATCGCCCGGGACGGCGCTGCATCGCCGGCTCCATCTACGGAGCTGCCCATCTACAACACCCCCGACAAGAACATGCTCGCGGCTGAAGCTGCCGCGGAAGAGCTGCACCGCCTCGAAGGCGCAGAGTTACGCCGCCAGACTGAGCGGGTGACTGAGCTGCTGAAGGCGGCCAACCGCCAAACGCAGGACCCCAGGTACGCCCATGCCCCCAGAGCTTCTCACGCTCATGGCGCTGCAGGCAAGGACCGAGACGGTCCGAAGGACACGGCCGAGTCCACCTCCCTCGCACCAAGCCGGCGGGCCGACAGCCGGAACACCCATGCAAGCTCCAGCCGCACAAGCCGGCCGCCCAGTGGCAACAGCGGTCGCAGCCGGCCACCATCAAGCCGGCATGACGACGAAGAATACGAGTACGAGAGGCCATCCACCATCAAGCACCGCGCGGCTCCAGAGGCCAGTGGCCCGCGCCAGCCGGCTCGCTCCCGGCTGGGCCCACGCATCGAGCCGGCGGACGCCAGAGATCGCCTCGACCGGCTGGTCGAATCCCGCATCGCGGAGGAAGAAGGGCCAGCCGGCCCCAAGTGCTTCGGGCCGCGGATCCTCAACGAGCCCATGAGAGCCGGCTTCCAGCTCCCCCGCGACACACCCAAGTACGACGGCACGACCAAGCCGGAGGACTGGCTGCAGGACTACTCCACCGCAGTCGGCATCGCCCAGGGCAACAAGCGCTGGGCCGTGCGCTACTCCCCCCTCATGCTGCTCGGCTCCGCCCGCACCTGGCTCAACAACCTGCCAGCCGGCAGCATCAACGGCTGGCTCGACTTCGAGGATGCCTTCATCAGCAACTTCACCGGCACCTACCGCCGGCCGGGTCGCCCCCAACAGCTTGAGATGTGCAAGCAGGGCGCAGACGAGACGGACCGTGCGTACCTGACGCGCTGGTGCGAGATGCGCAACTCCTGCGAGGGCGTGCACGAGATCCAGGCAGTCGGCTTCTTCATGGCCGGCTGCCGGCCCAACACCATGCTGTGGCACAAGCTGCACCGCAGCGACCCCAAGACGATGGCTGCCTTGATGGCCATCGCAGACAAGTACGCGCTGGCTGATGGAACCAGCAGCACGCCGGCTGAGATCTCGCCGGCTCCATCCAGGCGGGACAACAACAAGCCGGCTGAGCATAAGCCGGCCGAAGGCGGCCACCACGGCAGCCGGCGGGACAATTACCGCGGCAAGAGGCACAGCGACCAGCCGGACCGCCGGTACGGCTCCGCCCATGTGGCGGCAGTGTCAGACCACGCGGCTGGCGCAAGCCGGCGCCAGAAGCAGACGGACCGGCCCTGGAAGCCGAAGTACACCTTCGAGCAGATGCTCGACTCGCCGTGCAAGTACCACAGCGGCAAGAACCCCTCCAACCACTCCACCCGCGACTGCCACTTCATGAAGCGGCTGACGAGCGGCGAGCCCCTCCCGCCTCCACCCCCACCACCAGCCGGCGGGCCGGGTGGCCAAGCCGGCGCAGAAGCCAACAACCTCGAGCACCACGAGGCTAACCAAGTGCACCATGGCGGCCGGTACCTGGCTGAGGATGCCACCTACATCATCTTCACCACCGAGCCCGAGGACAAAACGAGCCAGCAGCGCCGTTCCCTCGAAGTCAACGCGGTCATGCCGCCGGTCCCCCAGTACCTAAACTGGTCAGAGCAGGCCATCACTTTTGATCGCCGCGACACACCGGCTGTCCTACCAAAGCCGGGCAGCTACGCCATGGTCCTCGACCCCACCATCGGCACAACCCGGCGCAGCGTGCGCTTCTCGCGCGTCCTCATGGATGGGGGCAGCAGCATCAACATCCTCTACCGCGACACCGCCCGCAAGTTGGGCATCCAGGAGGCCGAGTTGCGCCCCACCCCCACCGTCTTCCACGGCATCGTGCCAGGCCACTGCTGCCAGCCGATTGGCCGGATCACCCTGGAGGTCATGTTCGGCAAGCCGGACAACTTCCGCACGGAGAACATCGAGTTCGAGGTGGTGGACCTCGTGAGTCCCTACCACGCGCTCCTGGGCAGGCCGGCCCTGACAAAGTTCATGGCGGTGCCCCACTACGGGTACCTGAAGATGAAGATGCCTGGCCCCAAGGGGGTCATCACCGTAGCCGGCGACTATCGTCGCTCCATGGACTGCGCCACGCAGAGTTCCAAGATGGCCCAGACGCTGGTCATCGCCACCGAGAAGCAGCTCATCCACGACGCCGTCGCCTTGGCCAAGGCCGCGCAGGCGGACATGCCGGCTGTGGGCAACCCGGCTGGGACGACTCACTTCCAGCCGGCCGACAACACCAAGAAGATCCTGCTCGACCCGGCCCAGCCGGACAAGTACGTCACCATCGGTGCCGGCTTGAGCAGCAAATAGGAAAGCGAGCTCACCAGCTTCCTCCGTGAGAATCGGGACATCTTCGCATGGTCTCCAAGGGACATGCCGGGTGTACCGAGGGAGTTGGCTGAGCACCACCTCCACGTCAGGCCTGAAGCCAAGCCGGTGAAGCAGCCTCTCAGGCGCTTCGCCGAAGAACGAAGGAAGGCCATCGGTGAAGAAATTGCCCGGCTCCTAGCTGCCGGCTTCATCATGGAAGTACTGCACCCGGACTGGTTGGCGAACCCGGTCCTGGTTTTGAAGAAGAACGGCTCCTGGCGCATGTGTATCGACTACACCAGCCTCAACAAGGCGTGCCCGAAGGACCCCTTCCCCCTGCCGCGCATAGATCAAGTCATAGACTCGACTGCCGGCTGTGAACTGTTGTCTTTCTTAGATGCCTACTCAGGCTACCACCAGATTCCTTTGAATCCGGCTGATCAAATAAAGACTTCGTTCATTACCCCGTATGGGGCTTACTGCTACACGACTATGCCATTCGGCTTGAAAAATGCAGGCGCCACCTACCAAAGGTGCATGCAAAAGTGTTTGCAGGATCAAATCGGCAGAAATGTTCACGCATACGTGGATGATGTCGTTGTAAAAACCAAGGAGATGCCAACCCTCCTTGATGACTTGAGAGAAACCTTCACCAATCTGCGAAGATTCCGGATGAAGCTCAACCCGGCCAAGTGCACGTTCGGCGTGCCAGCCGGCCAACTCCTGGGCTACCTCGTTTCTCAGCGAGGAATCGAAGCCAACCCAGAGAAGATCAGTGCCATTGAGAAGATGGAACTGCCGCAGTGCCTCAAGGACGTCCAGAAGTTCACCGGATGCCTGGCCTCCTTGAGCCGCTTCGTCAGCCGGCTGGGGGAGAAGGCACTGCCCCTGTATCAATTGATGAGAAAGTCGGACAAATTCGTCTGGTCACCACAGGCGGATGAAGCCTTTCGTGACTTAAAGCGTGTGCTCTCAACCGCGCCAATCCTTGCAACGCCAGGTTCAATGGAGCCGATGCTGTTGTACATCGCAGCCACCAACCGAGTGGTCAGCGTTGTCCTGGTGGTGGAGCGCAAAGAAGCCGAAAACAGGAGCAGCTGGTCCAGCGCCCAGTCTACTACCTCAGCGAAGTGCTCTCCCAGTCGAAGCAAAACTACCCCCACTACCAGAAGGTCACCTACGGTGTCTACATGGCGGCCAAGAAGCTCAAACACTACTTCCAAGAGCATCCCATCAGGGTGGTTGCCACAGCGCCCCTGGCGGAAATCATCGGCAGCAAGGATGCCAATGGCCGGGTTGCCAAGTGGGCCCTGGAGCTAGCCGCCCACACCATCCTCTACGAACCACGCACAGCCATCAAGTCGCAGATCCTCGCGGACTTCTTTGTCGACTGGGCTGAGATGCAATACCTGCCGCCTGTGCCGGATTCCACACATTGGAAGATGCACTTCGACGGCTCGAAGATGCGCAACGGCTTGGGAGCCGGCGTCGTCATCACCTCTCCCAAGGGGGACCGGCTGGACTACGTCCTGCAGATCCACTTCGCCGCATCCAACAACGTGGCGGAGTATGAAGCGCTCATTCATGGGCTGAAGCTGGCCAAGGAGATTGGCGTGCGTCGCATACTATGCTTCGGCGACTCCGACTTGGTCATACAGCAAGCATCTGGCGACTGGGACGCGAAGGACGCCAACATGGCCTCGTACCGCTTCCATGTCCAGCAGCTATCCGGCTTCTTCGACGGCTGCGAATTCCACCATGTGCCACGAGCAAACAATGAGGCGGCTGATGCCTTGTCCAAGATCGGCTCAACCCGGCAGGCCATTCCGCCGGGCATCGCCTTGGCGGTTATCAAGAAGCCGTCCATCATACCATCGCCGGACTCGGATTCCATATTCGTGCCGGCTGACCCGGGGGCTTCTCAGCCGAACCCGGGGGCTTCATCGCCCAAGTCGGGGGCTCATCAGCCAAACCCGCCGGCTTCTCAGCCGAACCCGGGGGCTTATCGGTCCAACGCGGGGGCTTCTCAGCCAAACTCGGGGGCTTATCAGCCAAACCCGCCGGCTTCACAGCCGAGCCCGGCGACCACGCAGTCGAAACCGGAAGCTCCGAAGATGGAGGCCTTGGTGGTTAGCGTGTTTGAAATAAAATGCGTACCATCATGGGCACAAGAATTCCTCTCCTACCTCACCGACGGTGTGCTGCCTGATGATAGAGTCCAGGCCAGGCAGATTGAGAGAAGGGCCAAGGCCTATACAATCATCAACCACGAGCTGTACAAACGCAGCGTAAGTGGGGTGTTCCAGCGGTGCGTCGAGCCGGCTGAAGGGATTGAACTCCTACGGGAAATCCACCAGGGAGAGTGCGGCCATCACGCCTCCTCCAGAGCCATAGTGGCCAAAGCCTTCCGGCACGGTTTTTACTGGCCGACTGCGCTCAGGGACGCAGAAGACCTGGTGAAGAAGTGCAACGGCTGCCAGCGCTTCGCAAAGCAAAGGCAAACGCCGGCTTCCGCCCTAAAAACCATCCCCATCACCTGGCCGTTTGCCGTATGGGGCTTGGATATGGTGGGCCCATTCAAGACAGCCCGAGGCGGCATGACACACCTCTTGGTGATGATTGATAAATTCACTAAGTGGATCGAAGCCAAGCCGATCAAGAAGCTGGATGGCTCCACAGCCGTCACATTCCTCAAGGAGATAATCGCGAGATACGGCTACCCGCATAGCATCATCACCGACAACGGCAGCAACTTCGCCGAGGGCATTTTCAAGCGCTACTGCGGGGAGATGGGGATCCGAATGGACCTATCGTCCGTAGCACACCCAGAGACCAACGGCCAAGTGGAGAAAGCAAATGGCTTGATCCTAGCCGGCATCCGGCCCCGGCTGGTGGAGCCGCTCGAGCGCTCAGCCGGCTGCTGGATTGAAGAGCTGCCCAGCGTGCTGTGGAGCCTGCGCACAACACCCAACCGTTCAGTCGGCTTCACACCCTTCTTCCTCGTATACGGGGCCGAAGCCGTCCTGCCGACTGATATCGAGCACGACGCGCCAAGAATCAAGCTGTATACAGAAGCTGAAGCCAAAGAAGCTCGCGAAGATGGAGTCGACCTGGTTGAAGAGGTCCGGCTGATGGCCGAGTCCAGGTCAACCGTATACCAGCAGAGCCTCCGTCGCTATCACAGCCGGAAGGTTAAGTCCTTAGCATTCCGAGAAGGAGACCTAGTGCTCCGGCTGATCCAACGGACAGCCGGACAGCATAAACTAGCATCCCCATGGGAGGGTCCCTTCATCGTGAGCAAGGCAGTAGGCAACGATTCCTACTATCTCATAGATGCCCAAGAGGCTAAGAAAAACAAGCCGGACAAGGCTGACGAGGAGACTAAACGTCCGTGGAATGTCAGGTTACTCCGCCCATTTTACACATGAGCGGAGGAATGTATGTATCCCTTGTATCCCTTTTATGAGTTATGAAAAAGCTTGCGCCAAGAGCGCCGTTTCCGACAAGTTTTTCGCGCACTCTATTTCGTTCCGCCAATTGGCTTGAACCCTTTCATGCGACGGCTTAGTAACGTGATCTGATTTCCGACAGCCGGCTTCCGACCAGCTACAGACCGCAACCCGGCTGTCCGGCTGGCGGGAGTAAGGCCTAGGGAGCTGGCACGCGAAAAACGGCTAAGGAAAGAGTAAAAGCGAGTTGACTTGCAACCTTTCATAAAAGTGTCGGACTGCCGAAATCGACTCGTTCGACTGAAATACTATCGGCCTCACCCAGCGGCACGCTCTTGATCCGGCGACGGACCGCAAGTCGGACGTACGACCGGCAAGGGCACAGCCAAAGAGTGGGGCGGATGGGAAAAAGCGAACAAGTCGAAAGAAAGCAAGCCGGCACACAAATGATTAACAAACACATTAAAAGTGCGTTACAATAAGAAAGGAGATAATACTGTCTTTACATAAGCACCCGGCATTCCGGGGATTTAACAAATTGTCTTGGCAAAAGCAAAGTTGCATAAACAGGAAAGTTTAAACACCGGCTGGAGCAGGACCAGTCGGATCAACAGCAGGCGGCGGAGAGTCCATCTCGGCTCCTTCGTCTTCAAGCTCCTCCTCCTCATCAGAGTGAGGGTTTGGATCCGCAACGAAAAGGCGCTTGTCGACGAAGTCGGCGATGGCGCTGGCTCGGGCAAGACGGGCGGCCTTCTGATCGGCTGAGAGCTCCTCCTCCACGCCGGCTCGCCGATACTCGAGCTGCCCCAAGTCCACCTCGTTGTACCAGGAGAGGACGAAGGACAGCGCCATGTCGGCGCCGGCACGCGTGGCAGACCCCTTCCAATCGATGAAGCGGTCCGGCGCCTGCTCGATCAGGGAGGCAAGGCTGGAAATGTTTTGCGGCGCCTCCTTGTCGGGCCACAGCATCGGAACCAGCTCCTCAGCCGCCTTCCGGAGCTCCCAGCCATACGTAGTGATGGCTCGACTCCTCCATGGTGAAGGTCGCCGAGCTGCCCTCGCCAGTCGCCCGCCCCCTGGCCTCACGCGCGGCACCAACGGCATCCAAGGCCATGTCCTGCGTCTCCGGGAAGGCCGCTGCAAAAAGGAAGCATGTCAGAAGTCGTAAAAGCCGAAATAAGCTGAAAAATGCAAAATTTCGAAGTCCTAAAGTAAGACTGGCGGCGGCACGAGCCGACTGCCCCCAGCCCGAAGATGGAGATTCCGAAGCTCTAAAAAAAGACTGGCGGCAGCCGGCACGAACCGACTGCCCCCAGCCCGAAGATGGAGATTTCGAAGGACAAGAAAAAGACTGGCGGCAGCCGGCACGAGCCGACTGCCCCCAGCCCGAAGATGGAGATTCCGAAAGACAAGTTTCTGCAGCCGGCTACCAGCGGAAGCTGGCAGCCGCCAGCCGAAAGCCGGCAAAGGGGAAGTAAACATACCCGAAAAACCGGTATCGATGGCGCCGATGAGGTCCGTCCAATGCTTGGCAGTAGCCGTCAGCTCCCTGGACTTGTCGGTGACTTCCTGCTGAAGCGCAAGCCGCTGCTTCTCCACCTCGTCCAGCCGCCGGCTCAGGTCGTCCACCTTCTCCTTCTCTGCCGCCCTAAGGGAGGTGAGCTCGGCGAGATGGTTCTTCTCCAGCGCGCGCAGCCGCCTCAACTCCCCATCAGCCACCTTGAGCTTGGCGGCGGCAGCACGGCCCGCCTCCTCGCTCTCGGCGCACTGAGCGCGAGCAACCCGAAGGTCCTCCTCCAGCTGCGGAACCCTGGCGGCCGCAACTGCGAGGCAGCCGGAAAGAAGTGTCAGCCAATATAGACAAGAAAGAAAACATTGAGCCAGAAACAGGAGCTTACCCCTGGCGGCTTCCAGCTCACGAGCCAAGGTGGCCCGCTCAAGCTTGGCCTTATGGTAGCTGGTCACCACCTTGTTGTACAAGACGGTGCGTCGCTCTTCGACCGCCTGAAAAAGAAAGCCGATTTAGGCGAAACCTGGGTCGGCTCCGAGCAGCCGGCCCATGCCTCGGAGGGCTACCAGGATGACAATAAGATTACAGAAAGTCAGATGGGAAGCCACCTACCTTGTCAGCATCTTCCAGCGTCTTTAGCTGGGCCAGAGCCTCGGAGGCTTTGCTCTTAAGGCTGGCGCGGTAGCCGGAGTAAAGCATCTTCAGGGGCGCCGTGCCAGGCTGCCCCTCCCGGCTGATGATCTCGCAGACGTCCGCCTGGTTCCAGGCCTGCTCCATGGTGCCAGCCGAGCCGAAGCTGGAGTCCGAGGCGGACGGCACGCTTACCAGCCGGGCACCCTTGGCCACATGCAGGCCAGTAGGCGACACCGCCGGGCCCTTCGCCTTCACCAACGCCCGGGAGTCGGCGTCCCTGGCGCGCGCTGGCTCCTCCTGCTGAGGCTCCGCCCTCGGCGGCTCCGAAGCCGGAGGCGGCGCGGCTGGCCCGGTGGGAACCACCTCCGGCCCTTCAGGCGGCGCAGCTCCGCCGGCTCCAGTTCCTGCCGCCGGTGGCACATCGCGGCCGGCTCCAGCAGCCGGCCCCAGCAGCGGCGCGCGATGCGGAAACAAGTCGCCTAGGGTAGGCCCTTGGGCCGACTCGCCCTGAGCGCCCCGCCGTGGCGCTGAAGGAGGCGCAGCCGAAGAGGACGCTCCCGCGGGAGGCGGCGAAGCTGCAGGCGGCGTAACCACGGGCGGCACAACAACGGGCGGTGTGCGCGCACGCGTCGTAGGCGGCGGCGTCGGCTCCCTCTGCCGGCGGAACGGCGGCGCAACGCGCGCAGCCGGCCCAGAGCTGCCGCCTTGGGCGAACTTGATGGCGGCCCTAGTCAAGCAAACAAAAGAAGATAAATGCAAAGTAAGGAAAGAAAAAGAATCAAACAACGAAGAAAACAGAAAGGGGCTTACCCGGCCACCTCTGGGACCTTCTTGGGCTCCTGCTGGCGCTGCCTCTTGGCCTTGCCCTCCAGCCTGGCCGTGTTCCCGCCGGCGGCCCGCTTCTTCTTCGGCGCGGAAGTCGCCGAGGCGGCAGGCGGCCTTGAGCGCAGGGGCACCGCCCGGATCGGTCCTGGCCCCGTGGTAGACGTGGCCGGCTCCGCCTCCTCCTCCTCCTGCTGCTCCGGCGAAGGCGGCGGGTTATGCTCCCCTTGGCCGCCCTGGTCGGGCACCACCGGCAGGTCGTCATCGCCGGCTTGGTCGCCGGCTTGGTCGCCGACTTGGTCAGCCGGATCCACGAGATCCGCCGTCCAAATCTTGTGCGCCAAGTCGCCGTCCTCGAGTTCTTGGCGGGGGAAGATCTAAAGGAAAAGAACAAATGAGTAACAAGTGGCCCACGCAGCCGCAAGTCGAAAAACACAAGCTAAAAGTACAACTTACCCGCTCAGGAGGCGCGGCTCGGTCGTAAGGCGGCAGCCCCCATGCCCAGTCTTCCGGCAGGTTGGCCTTGGTGACGTTGTTCACCCGGTGGGCGACTTGGGCCTTGGTGAGCGCCACCCTCGACGTCCGGGTCGGATCCAGCCGGCCGGACATAAGCCCGATCTTGTGGGCACGAGCCTGGAGCGGTATCACCCGGCGCTCCATGTAGGTGCAGAGGAGGTCCTCGGCGCTCAGCCGGCCCCCTTGAACGCACTCCCCCAGGAAATCCCAGAGGAGGTTGACCTCCGCGTCCGGATCCGCCGACTTGGGGTTGTGGCCCCAGTTGAGCCGGGTGGTCGGAGGAGCCGGATCGTACTCCGGCAGGTTGATCCGGTCGAAAGCTGGGTTGGCGTTCTTCACGTAGAAGAACGTCATCTGCCAGTTCTTCACCGAATCGACAGTCGGTATCTTCGGGAAGAGCGAGCCGGCGCGGGGATAGATGGAGGCGCAGCCGCAGGTCCTCAGGCGGCCCTCAGTCATCTGCGACTTGAGGTAGAAGAGCCGGCTCCAGAAGTCGACGTCCGGCCACAAGCCGGCGTAGCCCTCCATGAAGGCCACGTAGCAGCTGAGGAGGACGCATGCGTTGGCCGGCAGGTGGTGCGGCTGCAGGCCGAAGAAGTCGAGGAAGCGGCGAAAGAAGGCCGAAGCCGGCAGGCCTAGCCCGCGGTCGAGGTGCGCGCCGAAGACGACGCGCTCGCCGGGATCCGGCCTGGGCTCCACCTCGTCGCCGGGCGCCCGCGTGACCACCTCCCGAGGGATCCGGCGGAGGCGCACCAAACGCTCGATGTCGTCGTCGTTCATTAGCGAACCCCTCCAGGACCCGCTGGCGGAGGCCATGGACGAAGAGGAGGAAGAAGAAGACCAGTTGAGGTCGAAGGGAGAAGAGGAACCGCTCCTCACCGGAGGAGAGCGCGGCGGCGATGAGCGGAGCGTCGAGCCGCGGGGCCCCGTGGCGCCGGCTTGGCGTGCGGACGGCTGTCGAACGGCGGAAAGCTCCGGCCGCGAACGGTCGCCGAGGCTCGCCAGGAGGTCGCCGGAGATGGCAGTGGCGTGCGAAGAACGCTCGAAGAAACTGAGAGAGAGAAGGGGCAGCGGCGAGAGGAAGAAGAAGGCTGCCTCGGTACCGCGCGGGGGGCATTTATAGCCGCCCCGCGCGCCCGTTACCGTGCCACGTGGCCATCGTGGGCCACGATGGGATTAACTGCGGCCATAACTACCCCCCACGACGCCGGCAGTTACCAGAAACGGCCGCACCACTTCGCCCACGACCGCAGAAAATCCGGAGGGGACAGCGACGTGACCAGACGAAGCGACCGCGCTGACGAAGCCGTCAGAACAGTCAAGTCGGGCGCGGGACTCGAGGCGGCGGAGTTGCCGTTGCACCCGAGCCGGAGCCGGACGATAAAATCGACCCGGCTCCAGTCTCTGGCAACAAGCCGGAAACGTCTTCAACACTTAAGAAAAAGTGAAAACGACAGAAGCAAAAAAGACGTCCGGCTGGAGGAAGCCGGACGGGGCGAGCCGGATGAGGGCGCAGCCGGCTGAATGAAAATCCTCAGTCGGCCCCTCCAGGAGCCGCCAGAAACGAGCGAGGGATGTATAAAAGCCAGGAAAACCTGCCTAGGTCCTTCTTAACGCAGGACCTTGCCAGCTTCGGGGGCTAATGTCGGGGGGACCCCGGGTAGGGCAATGGACGCGGAGCGGCCGGCTTGAGGTCGGCCGGCTCGCGGCAAAGGCCGGCTGAGGAGCAGCCGGCTGGAGCCGTGGCCGGCTGCCTCGGGAGCCGGCTGGCTCTAAGTCCTAGTCGGCTTGGCTGCGGCCTTCGACGCTGTAGCTGGGCCGGCTTCTACAAGCCATATCCGACTGGGGTTTGTACCTCAGACCGACTCGAGGCTGGCGAGCCTTGCACAGAAGGAACCGGGTAGGTGAGCCGGGTTCAAAGGTCCACGCTGACCTCATCTCCCGTAAAGTACGGGGCACTGTAGAGCAGCAGTGCCACGCGCCAGACAGGCCATCATGGCGTACGTCGAGCCGTACGCGCTACAGAGCATGATGACGACAACGACAGCACCTCCACGCCGCTGACCTGGGCAGGCGGATGGGACGTGCCACTACGCTCAACGGCTCCCTGGCGTCAGCACCTCGGGAAGGGACGGGAGCCGAAGCCGGCCCATGCTGGCCACTAGACTCTAGGGACTTATCTGTAAAGTGCCGGTGCCTATATAAGCCGGGCTACCCCCTCGTGCGGGGGACGACCGATCAGTTACCACTCACTAGTCTTAGAGCTGCCCTGAGAGAGACCTTCGTCCACCTCAGAGCAGCCGGATACAGCTCAAGGAGCACCATTGTACCGTGTTACACATCATATACACTCATAGCAGGAGTAGAGGTGTTACCTCCACGGAGGGCCTCGAACCTGGGTACGTCGCCGTGTCGCTCGTGCCCATACCCGCTTCCGGATACCGCCGTGAGATCTCTCAGGAGCCCCTTCGATTAGCCACCCTATGGCATATGTCATGACGATACCACGACAGGAACTCAATGAGAAATACATGCGAAGGAGTGATTGAGGCACAAGCCATTGCTTGGTTCAGTCAAGGATGCCGGAGAGGATCGCCTTTGTGGCAAAAGCTGCAGAGAAGCATGCCAACAACCTTGGCGGAAATGATACGTGTGGCGGATAGCTATGCATTGGGAGACCCAATGCAACCGGCAGTGCAAGCTGAGCCGGAGCAGTCAAACCCGCCGCAGCAGCGACAAGAGCAATACCGGGACAACCGGAACAACAAAAGAAGGGAAGATTTCCCGGATCGAAGATATGCACCACAGCAAGTTGCTGCCGTGCAAGAAAATTATGACGCCAGCGGCAGTCAGAGACAGAAAACCGGATCGCAGCCATGGGCGGGTCCTAAGAAGCAATGGGTTGAGAAGAAACCCTGGGGCCAGAAAAAGAATTGGCAAGAACCGTGAAATACACCATGGAAGCCGCCATGGACCAACCTTGCCGGTGGCACACGCCGAACCCGGATCACCCGTCAAACCATCTGACAAAGGATTGTTCTTGGACTAAGTACTTAATGCAAAAAGGGGCGGTGAAGGATGCGCAAGGACAAGGCTGCGCCACAATGTTGCCGCCGCCGCAAGATATGCTGCGCCAACAACAACTACCACCACCACCACCGCTCTGGAGCAAATGCTCTACCGGTACAACCTCAGCCAAACAGGCAGCAGTACCAGCAAGTTAACCGGGTGGAGGAAAATCGTGATCAACCTCCGCCACCGGCACCTTTGGGCCGGAATGTTTACGAAGACCCACATTTGTGCATGGTTGTCTTTGTTACCGAACCAAACGACAGGCAGAGCGTGCATCGCCGTTCCATGGAAGTGAACGCGGTGATGCCGGCAGTACCCAAGTACATGCTATGGTCAGATCAGGAAATCACCTGGTCATTCAAGGATCACCCCAGAATCATGCCGAATCCGGGCGGATATGCTCTTGTTGTGGACCCAATCATGAAAGGGCCGGAAACCCGGGTAAAATTCAGCAAGGTGCTGATAGACAACGGCAGCAGCATAAACATCATGTACAAGCACACCATGCGCACGTTGGGCATAACGGAGAATATGCTGCAGCCAACTCACACAACTTTCCATGGGATCGTTCCCGGTTTGTCTTGCGCCCCGATAGGAAAAGTTCGGGTGGATGTGTCGTTTGGAGGACGTGACAATTGTCGCGTTGAGAACATTGAGTTCGAGGTGGTGGACTTAGATAGTCCTTACCATGCATTGCTGGGAAGACCGGCATTGGCAGCTTTCATGGCCTCAACACATACGGCTTACCTCAAGATGAAGATGCCGGCACCTCGTGGACCCTTGACCGTGGTGGGAAACTATAAAGTCTCAATGGAAACCGCTTCCGCCGGATCAAACCTGGCAGAATCACTGGTGATAGCGGAGGAAAAGAAAAGAATGCAAACTGTTGTTGCGCTGGCTCAGTCCTCAAAGTTGAGCTTAGCGGCAATGAGTGGAAACTTGGCCTCACCGGCATTCAAGCCGACAAACGAGACAAAAGACATTGTGCTGGATCCGGCTTACCCAGAGCGCACCGTTCGTATCGGTGCCGGCCTCAGAAGCATAGGAAAGCGCGCTCGTCAGCTTCCTCCGTGAGAATCGGAACATTTTTGCCTGGTCAACTGATGACTTGGTAGGAGTTCCGAGGGAGCTGGCTGAGCACTCTTTAAACGTCCGGAAGGATGCCAAGCCGGTGAGACAACCCTTGCGCCGGTTCGCGGAAGATAGGAGGAAAATCATTGGAGAAGAAGTGACAAAGCTGTTGGTTGCCGGTTTCATCGTGGAGGTCACGCACACAGAGTGGCTGGCTAATCCGGTGATGGTCGAGAAGAAAAAAGATGAGAACCTGGAGGCACAAGCTCCGAAGGTGTGGCGCATGTGCATCGACTACACCAACCTCAACAAAGCTTGCCCAAGAGATCCTTTCCCTTTGCCCCGAATCGATCAAGTGATTGATTCTACTGCTGGGTGTGAGTTGTTGTCTTTCCTGGATGCGTATTCCGGATTCCACCAAATCCCTCTGAAAAAGGAAGATCAAATAAAAACTGCGTTCATTACCCCGCACGGGGCTTATTGCTATGTGACAATGCCTTTTGGTTTGCGCAACGCTGGTGCAACGTACCAGCGCTGTATGCAAAAATGCTTGTTTGATCAAATCGGAAAGAATGTGCAAGTTTATGTGGATGATATTGTGATAAAAACTAAAGTAAAAGATACCTTAATCGATGACATCCGGCAAACATTTGACAACCTAAGACGGTTCCGGATGAAACTCAATCCGGCAAAATGCACCTTCGGTGTCCCTGCCGGCAAGCTGCTTGGTTTCCTTGTGTCAAGCCGGGGCATTGAGGTCAATCCGGTAAAAATCCGGGCAATAGAAAGAATGACTATCCCGCGAGAACTAAAAGATGTGCAAAAGTTTACCGGAAGCTTGGCATCGCTAAGCCGGTTCATAAGCAGGCTAGGAGAAAAGGCCTTGCCGCTCTATGCTTTGATGAAAAAATCGGATACTTTCGTCTGGACCACACAGGCAGACGCAGCGTTTAAAGAATTGAAGAACATGCTCGTAACGGCCCCGATTTTGGCCTCGCCCTTGGAAAGAGAACCTATGTTGCTTTATATAGCGGCAACAAACCGGGTGGTTAGTGTTGTGGTTGTGGTGGAAAGAGAAGAGGAAGGAAAAACCGTCCAGAGGCCGGTATACTACCTGAGCGAGGTGCTCTCCTCTTCAAAGCAGAACTACCCACACTTCCAAAAGATGACTTATGGCGTGTTCATGGCCGCCACGAAACTCAAGCATTACTTTGAGGAACACCCCATGAAGGTGGTAAGTGAGGCACCCATCTCCGATATCATGGGTAACAAGGATGCCAGTGGCCGGATTGCAAAATGGGCAATTCAGCTATCACCATATGTACCG
Organism: Lolium multiflorum; assembly: GCA_030979885.1. Classification (NCBI taxonomy): domain Eukaryota; kingdom Viridiplantae; phylum Streptophyta; class Magnoliopsida; order Poales; family Poaceae; genus Lolium; species Lolium multiflorum. The sequence continues at coordinate 197,193,566 of CM061747.1, forward strand.
GTATATGAAAGAAGAGATGCCATAAAATCGCAAGCTCTAGCTGATTTCTTGGTCGATTGGGCGGAGATACAATACAAGCCGCCAGAACACAAGATAGAATACTGGAAGATGCACTTTGACGGATCCAAACTCAAGGAGGGTCTGGGTGCCGGTGTGGTACTCACCTCACCTAAGGGAGATCACCTCCGGTATGTTTTACAAGTGCACTTCAGGGCATCAAACAATGTCGCTGAGTACGAAGCTCTGATACACGGGCTTAAGGTCGCAAAAGAAATCGAAGCACTCCGGATCATTTGCTACGGCGATTCAGATCTGGTGGTGCAACAGTGTTCCGGAGATTGGGATGCAAAAGATGCCAACATGGCCTCATACCGGTTTCATGTGCAAAAGATTGCCGGCTTCTTCGAAGGGTGTGAGTTTCACCATGTGCCACGGGCTGAAAATGAAGCCGCGGATGCTCTATCCAAGCTGGGCTCATCGAGGCAAGAAATTCCCCCCGGAATAGCCTTGGCACACCTAAGAGTTCCATCAATCAAACCAAGTCCGGAATCGGAGTCGATTTTCGTACCGGAATCACATGTGGTGCCAATGGACATTGATGAAGGAAACCCGGGGACTGCTCCGGCAAACTCGGGGGCTGTACCGGTAAACTCGGGGACTACGACGCCCATGCCGGAGGAGGCAATGCTCGTGGACAGCATGGACATAGACATGCCGGTGTTCGTGGTTAGAGAAGCGCCATCTTGGGTTAAACCTATTAAGGAATTCCTGATCAACGGCACCTTGCCGGTTGACGAAAATGAGTCCAGAAGGATACAGAGGAGGTCCAAAGCTTACACTATCATCAACGGTGAGGCATACAAAAGAAGTGTTACCGGTGTCCTCCAAAGGTGTGTGGAGCCGGAAGAAGGAAGAGAAATGCTTGAGGAAATTCATAGAGGAGAATGCGGGCACCACGCCTCATCAAGAGCACTGGTGGCAAAGGTGTTCCGGCATGGATTCTATTGGCCAACGGCTTTGGAGAATGCGGAGGATATGGTAAGAAAATGCAATGGGTGCCAGAGGTACGCCAAGCAAAACCATACCCCAGCATCCGGTTTAAAAACCATACCGCTAACTTGGCCATTCGCTGTTTGGTGCCTGGACATGGTTGGACCATTTAAAACCGCAAGGGGAAACATGACCCACATCTTGGTAATGGTGGATAAGTTCACCAAGTGGCTGGAAGTGAAGCCTATCGCAAAGTGTGATGGCCACACAGCGGTAAAGTTCCTAAAAGATGTAATTCTGCGGTATGGATACCCGCACAGTATCATAACTGACAATGGCTCAAACTTTGCTCAAGGAGAGTTCAAGCGATTTTGTGAAGACAAAAACATCCGGTTGGATTTGTGCTCAGTGGCGCACCCACAAGGCAATGGCCAAGTTGAGAGAACGAATGCTTTAGTGCTTTCCGGTATCAAACCAAGACTCATTGATGCAATGGAAAAATCGCCGGGATGTTGGATCGATGAGCTACCATCAGTGCTGTGGAGCCTAAGAACAACTCCGAACCGGTCTACCGGATACACGCCATTCTTCATGGTTTATGGGGCTGAAGCGGTCATACCAACCGACATTCTCCATGATTCCCCAAGGGTGCAGCTCTATACCGAAGAAGAGGTAAAGGAGGCCCGAGAAAATGATGTGGACTTGCTAGAAGAGGCAAGAGAACTAGCTCTGGCAAGAACAGCCATTTATCAGCAAAACCTCAGACGCTATCATAGCCGGAAGGTTAATCCAAGAGTGTTCCGAGAAGGGGACCTGGTGCTACGCCTAGTGCAGCGCACTGAAGGCCGGCACAAGCTTTCCCTCCGTGGGAAGGACCTTTCATTGTGAGCAAGGCTCTCCACAATGATGCCTATTACCTAATTGATGCACAGGAATGGAAGAAAGGAAAGGCGGACAAGTCAGGAGAGGAGACCAAACGCCCATGGAATGTAGCTTTGTTGCGTCCTTTCTACTCTTGAAGTGGTGCTGTAAGAGTTCCTTTTTGTACCTTAATTGCTATGAATAAAAGATGTCGGAACCTCGAATGACTCTCGGGGACTACCCTTAATAAGTTGCATGAAACATGTTTATTTTTTCTGTTGCCGGTTGCCTATTGAATGTTTTTTCTTTCCGGTTTAGTAGTGTGCTAGACCATACCGGAGTCTTCGACTCTGCTGTTGTCCATAACTTGGCTTCATGGCAAGCAAGATAAACCGGTAGGGGATAAGCACATGAACTGCGGAAAGAGAGAGCAGGAAAGAACAATCCGGAAAAGTTTAACTAACCCCGGTTATACCGGTTTTTTGCAAAAATTTCGAGTTATTTCTAAGTTCAAGAAAATGCTTGCTTGGTAAAAGAACTTTGTGCTCATACGCCAAAAATGCCCAGAGAAGGTAGGCAGAGCCAAGGCAAAAGAGCCAAGTATGCATCAATTGGATGCGGAAACAATTTCGAAATCATTGCAGTGCAAGAAAAAGCAACTCAACGAGCAAATATGTTAAGACAAACACAACTTAATAAGTTACCGGTACAGCTTACCGGCATAAAATGTTGTACCACAAACCAAAAGGTTAAGTCTTATCTTACATCATAAACCCCGGCATACCGGGGTAGAATTTAACAAGTTTTGTTACAAAGTAACCAGGAACAGGTAATATCTTGTGACAAGACAAAGTCAGGCAGCAGGGGCTTCCGGGGGAGCAGCGCCGGCATCGGGAGTTGGCGGTGGCACATCCTCGCCTTCATCTTCCTCCTCCTCGCTCAGATAATCTTTGACATCTTCAGGAGGGGGGATGAAGGTGCGCATTTCAGCATACTCCGCGATGTGGTACGCGCGGTCCTGCCGCTTAGCGGTAAGAACCGGGTCCACGTCAGTGGGAGCGCCTTCACGCACGCCGACGAGAGCGTCCAGATCAGCTCCGGATACCAGGAGCAGGCAACGCGAAGCGCTGAGTCTGCTCCGGCACGGGCAGCAGAGCACTGCCACTCCCGGATCCGCCGGCAGCCACCCTTCAAGCGGTCGCTGATGAGGGAGAAAGTGTCCGGCACCACTTCACCGGGCCAGAGGGTCTTGAAGAGCTGGGAGGCTGTCAACACCCGGATTTTTAAGTCCGGATGCCTATTATGTCATACATCGCAATCCCAGGAATATTGTTGTTGCGAGGCATAATAGTTAAGTATCACAGTCATCATTCATTACAACTCATAAAGTCTTACAAATTGGAATCACATGATCCATATTACACAAATAGTTGATCTAACGATCAACGAACTGATCAACGAACAAACACAAGTTCATAGCGGAAGCGTAAGATACAAGGACTCTATAGTCCACAGGCCAACGCTTGACGTTAGCAGACTCCTAGTTGTTGTAGACTTCCTGCTGACCGTCCTCCTCGTACTGCTGCTCCTCTTCATAGTCTGGCCATTTGAATAGCCAGGGACACAGCCGTGAGTACTTTATGTACTCGCAAACCAATACTAGTGTAAGTGCTAACATTTCTAGTAGTGGGGTACTAAGCTCTAGTTTATTTGCATAAAGCCAATTTTTATTCACAGGTATTTGCTAAAGACTTATTCAAGTGCTAACTAACTCAAGTGGGAACATTAGTGTCATTCCCACAACTCTGTTGTGCAAGTCACCATTCACCATTCATATCAACAACATGATCAAATTCTAATACTGGAAACTGTATGGCCTTTCCAACCGTCCGTAACCGTGGACACGGCTATTCGAATAGATTTACACTCTGCAGAGGTTGCACACTTGTGCCACAACATTTGATTTCATCCGTCGGGATTTCCCGAATCATCGTAACACAGTACGCGGATCATCAACCATAACCTTTCATTTACTAACCCTAGTATGAGCACCTCTCCCCATGAGCTTGGCCTCCCAGTGAAGACCAACTGTCAACCTGGGAACTGCACAGGGCTTGGCCGTACAATTCACTTCACATCATTTCTCAACAACGGAGGCAGCCTCGGCATAACCCCTATGATGTGTGTTCAGAGGGAACTCATACTAAGATACATAAACTTCTAGTTAAGCCCTACCCATAATCAGGTATTGTGGGGGTACTCAATAATTGGAAAGGTATCGCATCCAAACCAATACTAGTTTTTAATCAAAAATCACCATCTTCTCTTGGTCATATTCACCTTCAAAAGTCATTTCAACATTTCACCACATATGTTCCCATCTAGAGTAGTCATGTTTAATTTAGCACTAGCATCTAAGGATGAGGGGTGCTAAGTAATTTGCTTTGCTCCTAGGCTAACTTTGATACTCTTGTACTAATCTAACATTTAACCCTATGGAATTATGAAACAATAGTACAAAATAACAGTAAGTAAAACTTAAAATAAAACTGGGAATTAGGCTCATAAGATAAAGTAACTGGGTGGTGCTTGGCTCAGGATGAGCTAACACTTGCAAGAGTATTATCTTGCCTTGGTTGGGAAACTGGTCAAAGTGGTCTTCTTCTCCCTGACAGTAGACCTCCTCCTCCTCTGGGTACTCCTCGGTACTAGCGTCTAAAATACGAATACGGGATACACAATCATCACACCAATTTATTTACTAACTAAGCACACACATGATTCACACAAATTAAACTAGCATCATATATCACTATTATGTTGGTGGATGGTTCTTTTTTTTCTTATTAATTAGGAAAAATAATTTCCTCTCATAATAATCTTAAATGTTGCTTTGAATTATTCAGAGAAATAATTTCCTCTCATTATCTTTTTAAGATTTAATTTCTCTTATGTATAATATGTGACCTAGGTTGACCCAAGTCAACCTCTTCACACTTATCATTTTGAGAAAATGATTTAAATGGGGTGTAGCATCCCATACAATTTAATTCTAGCATGGTAATGATTTAATATCATCAACAAACCATATGAGATTTTTATGACCAGAGTCTCCACCTCATATTGGATTGTTCATGACAAGATTTAAATGGAAGAAAAGCTCCCATATGATTTACTAATATTTTTGGACAATATCTTTGACTAGAAATAGCCATAAGGGCATTTAAATCAACTAAGCCATGATCATTTAAAGTAAGCATGGCATATTTTTGTAGAAACAATTAGTATAAGTGAAATGTGAATTATTGGAGGTGGAAGTAACTGAAAAGCATTTATGGTTGATTTTTAAGAATTATTATAAGGCAGAAAAGTCCCTGCCTTGTTTATTTTGTCATTTTAATTCTACAAAAGATCTAGGGTTCTATCCAGTGGCATTGTGTAGACAATTTCATAAGGTTTCCAAAAATATAAAGTTTGTAAAATTTGGCTGAGTGGATTTGTCTCTATTAAATTTCAAAGTCAGCATCAGATTGCATATTCTAGTTATTCTGGAAATTCGAATTTGAATTCATGGGCTCGCGCGGGAAAGTAACTGGGCTGCACAGGAAAAAGAAAACGGGCCGGCCCAAGTCTGCGTCCAGCGCAGCGGGCCGCCTGACGGGTGGGGGCCACGCGTCAGCGGGGTTTGGCCAGCGAAACGGTACGGGGAAGGGGAGCCGTGCGATTAGAGCGTGATCGCACGGTCCAGCTGCGTCGTTGTCGACGGCGAGCGAGGCACTCACCGGCGGCGGCAGTAGGGGGTCGGAGGACGCCTGGGGGCTCCGGCGGTCGCCGGCGGGGTGCGCCGCGACGTTGTCGAGGACGAGGATCCCCCTGGTAGCAGCGGCGCTTCCTGGGGTGGCCTCCTGCTCCTCCTTGCTCCGTGTACCGGCGGCGGCAGCGACCTTGCAATTGACGGCCTCCGGCGATGATTGGGTGGAATTGAAGTGGCGAGGAGTTGTGTGGTGATGAGTGGAGGCGAATGGTGTGCTCAGATCAGTGGGAGGAGTCCCCCTTTTATAGCATTGAGGGGTGGCCGTGGGGTGGCGCGGCAGTCGTCGACGGCGTCGTCGTTCCAGGGGCTCCAAGGGGCAAGTGATGGGCGCGCGGCGTTGGCGACGTCCAGGCGAGGCTGACGCGCTTGTCGGTGAGGAAAACGAGGGGCTACAGCGGCGGCGAGCTTGACCGGAGCTTGCAGGTCATGGCGGGATGCCGTGGATGCTTACGTCGTCTGCGGCGTTCCCGCGGGCCAGCGGCCATGTCCTGGCGGTTCCTGGAGTTGTCGCGCGTCGACTGGCGCTGAGAGGCAGGCTCGAGGTGACGCGATGACGCCGGGCACCGTCGTGCTCTGGGCGTCCAGGGTGTGCGCCATGCGCGCACTGGCGCGACATGGGCATGCCTGGGCACGTCTGGGCGCGTCAATGCCCGCGTGTGTGCGTGTCGTCTTGGCCGAGGAAAGGCATGGGCGTGTCCAAGGATGTGAGAGGAAGCCAGTGGGCATGGTGGTGCAGGCCAGAGAGGGCCAGAGGTGAGAGGGGCATGATGGTGGCATGCCATGCCACGGCATGGCATGGTTTCGACCATGTTGAGCAAGTGGAGGGGGGGCACTGGTGCTGATGGGTGTGGTGAGGTGAGAGGGGAGTGCCAGGGTGCAGAGAGGTCAAAGTTGGACCAAGTCCAAGTAGAAAATTGAGGTATGGGCTCAAGATTTTACCCTGCCTGCAAGGTGTTTGACATAATGCCCGCAAGAAACTAATTTTCGAATTTTGAGAAAATTTTTATTGGAGTGTACTCATATATTAAATAGAGCCTTTTGGTGGTGGTGGTGATCCAAATAGAATTGATTTGCAAAAATTTATGTTGCATGTGATCTTACATATGTGACAAAGTTCCAACTTTGCTTGCTTCCCATTTGAGATTGGTGATGAATTTGGGGTGGTGGCTTTGGGCAAAGTTGGAGTGCTTGATGTTGTCTTGGATGAGGTGAAGAGAATTGACCAAGTGTAGAAGTGAAAAGTGAAAATACAGTGGCTCAAAGTGAGTACCAGATTATAAATGCCACATATGACCATAATCATATGTGAGCTCATATTTGTTTCAATTTTGATTTAAATTGTGTTTGATTGTTTCCAAAGTTGTTAATATATGTTTAGTAACCAATTACACCCAATGGGGCAAATTAAATTGGCCTAGATCAAAGATTTGTAAAAATGGCCTAAGCCATATGTGTATGTGAAGTTGATTTTTAACTTTTCTTTTCTATTCCACTTTTCTTTGAATTTGAGTGATCAAGTAATCATGGCTAGGGTTTTAGAGTGAGAGAGAACACATAAGCAAGCATCATGGCAATTGCACACTCAAAATAATTAATAAAGTGATCTACATGCATAAACCTATATGATGAGAAAAAGTTTTTGTTAACCCTAATTTTTGGGATCTTGAATTTCTCTCTTGTTCATTTGATTGAAATTTGGGATGTTACAAACCCTTCCCCCTTACAAAAGATCTCGTCCCGAGATCGAGAGAAAACTAGGTACTAAAGAGATCGGGGTATTCTTTCTTCATGTCTTCTTCGCGTTCCCAAGTGGCTTCGTCTTCAGTGTGATTGCTCCACTGAATCTTCAGGAACTTGATACTCCTGGTGCGGGTGGTTCTGTATGCTTCCTCCAGGATGCGAATAGGTACTTCGCGGTATGTCAAGTCTGTGTTAATATCCACCGAACGATGATCTATATTCTTGAATACTTCAGTCTTCTCCGGTACTTCAAGGCACTTCCGGAGCAGTGAGATGTGAAACACATTGTGCACGGCTGCCATTTCTTCAGGTAGTTCCAGTTGATAAGACACTTCGCCTCGGCGACTCAGAACTTTGAAGGGTCCGACATATCGGGGTGCGAGTTTTCCTTTCAGCTGGAATCTCTGCATTCCCTTGAGGGGTGACACCTTGAGGTAGACAAAGTCTCCAATCTCAAAGGTCATCTCTCGGCGTCTTTTGTCAGCGTAACTCTTCTGTCGGGATTGTGCAGTCTTGAGGTACTCGCGGATCTTGTGCACCTTCTCTTCAGCTTCTCGAAGAACATCTGGTCCAAAGACTTGGCTTTCTCCGACTTCTGACCAGTTCAGAGGGGTACGGCATTTTCTTCCGTACAGGGCTTCAAAGGGGGCCATTTGCAGACTGGCTTGATAACTGTTGTTGTACGAGAATTCTGCATAGGGCAAGCAGTCTTCCCACTTGGATCCATATTCCAGACACAGGCTCTCAACATATCTTCCAGGATCTGATTGACTCTCTCGGTCTGTCCGTCAGTCTGCGGGTGATAGGCTGTGCTGAAGTTCAGACGGGTTCCTAGTCCTTCATGCACTTTCTGCCAGAATCTTGAGGTGAACTGTGATCCTCTATCTGACACAATTGACTTCGGGGTTCCGTGCAGGGCTACTATCCTTGAGATGTATAACTCAGCTAACTTTGGGCCTTGGTATGTGGTCTTGACAGGGATGAAGTGTGCAACCTTGGTCAACCTATCAATGACAACCCAAATGGAGTCATTTCCTCTGCTAGATTTGGGCAATCCTGTGATAAAGTCCATACCGACAGAATCCCATTTCCACTCAGGAATCTGTAAAGGTTGCAACAGTCCTGCGGGTCGTTGATGTTCTGCCTTGACTCGCTGACATATATCACACTTGGCGATATAACTTCCTATCTCTCGCTTCATTCCGTGCCACCAGAATTGTTCCTTCAGGTCTTGGTACATCTTGGTTCCTCCGGGATGAATGGAATACAGGGTGTCGTGAGCTTCCTTCAGTATGACTTGCTTCAATTCTGAATCCGACGGTACACACAGGCGACCGTTGTACCAAAGTACTCCTTCTTCATCGATGGTGAATCCTGGTGCCTTTCCTGCAGCTATCTGACTCTTGATTCCGTCAATGCTGGCATTTCCCTTCTGGGCTTCTTTGATCTGTCCAATCAAAGTAGGCTGCAGTTCTATGCTGGCTAGGTATCCTTCACTAACTAGCTCCATTCTGAAATGCTCAAACTCTTGGTATAGGCTAGGCTGTTCCTTTGCTATCATGGAGTTTAACTGACAAGGCAGTCTACTCAGGGCATCTGCTACTACATTGGCCTTGCCGGGGTGATAGTGGATCTCCATATCATAATCCTTGATTAACTCTAACCATCTGCGTTGCCTCATGTTCAGCTCTTTCTGGGTGAAGATATACTTCAGGCTCTTGTGATCCGAATAGATCTCGCATCGATTACCCATGAGGTAATGACGCCAAACTTTCAGGGCTAACACTACGGCTGCGAGTTCGAGGTCATGGGTTGGGTAGTTCTGCTCATGCTGTTTCAGTTGCCGGGACAGGTATGATATCACTTTGCCTCCTTGCATCAACACACATCCAAGACCAATCTTGGACGCATCACAGTAGACATCAAATGGCTTGGTGATATCCGGCATGATCAATATTGGGGCTGTGGTCAATCTGTTCTTGAGCTGTTGGAAACTTTCTTCACATTTGGCAGTCCATTCAAACTTCTTATCCTTCTTCAGCAGTTGAGTCATGGGTCGGGCTATGCTGGAAAATCCTTCAACGAATCGGCGGTAATATCCCGCTAATCCGAGAAATGCGCGGACCTCGGTCTGAGTGGTTGGGGCTTTCCATTCTGTGACAGTCTTGATCTTGGCGGGATCTACAGCAATTCCTCCTGCGGACAATATATGTCCCAGGAATCCTACCTCCTTCAACCAAAACTCACACTTACTGAACTTGGCATATAACTTGTGCTGCCTCAGGGTTTCTAGGATTATTTCCAAGTGTTGTTCATGTTCCTCTTCGGTTTTGGAGTAGATAAGAATGTCATCGATGAAAACAACGACAAACTTATCCAAAAAGTTCATGAAGACCTTGTTCATGAGGTTCATGAAATAGGCGGGGGCATTGGTTAATCCAAATGACATGACATTGTACTCATACAGTCCATATCTGGTGGTGAAGGCAGTCTTTGGGATATCCGTTGCACGGATCTTCAGTTGATGGTAGCCAGTCCTAAGGTCAATCTTGGAGAATACTGTGGCACCGGCTAGCTGGTCAAACAGATCTTCTATCTTTGGCAAAGGGTATTTGTTTTTGATGGTGACATCGTTAAGTTTACGATAATCCGTACATAACCGATTGGCACCATCTTTCTTATCCACAAACAAAACTGGTGATCTCCAAGGCGACGAACTTGGTCGAATCAGACCTTTGTGCAACATATCATCCAGTTGTTTCTTCAGCTCTCTTAGTTCTGCCGGGTTCATGCTATAGGCTCTCTGGGCTATAGGTCCTGTTCCAGGAATTAACTCGATGATGAACTCGATATCCCGATCCGGGGGCATACCGGGTAGATCATCCGGAAACACATCAGCGTATCGACAAACGACCCTGATCTGATCCAGAGTTGGTTTGGCTACTCCTTGGTTGCAAGTGAAATTTCTGGGGAGTTTTTCAGACACATGTTCTATTGTTATTCCGGTGCTACTAGTCATGGTGATGGCCTTCTTGGCGCAGTCTATCAATCCATGATGTTTCGCCATCCAATCCATTCCTAGTACTACTTCCAATCCTTTTGTTCCCAGAACAATTAAGTTTGCAAAAAACATTATTTCTTGAATTCTGATGGGTACTTCTTTGCAAAATTTTCTAGCTTTAGTTGTTGATCCAGGTATTTGAACTATCATGACATGTTTCAAGCTGATTGGTTGAATCTTACTAGTGCTCACAAAATCTTCGGTAACAAATGAATGTGATGCTCCGGAATCAAACAACACTCTTGCTGGTATTGAGTTAACAGAGAACATACCCAGCACCACATCTGGGGCTTCCTGGGCTTCCTCGGCGTTCATGTGGTAGAGGCGACCTCCGCGGTTGTGCGGGTTGTTGGGGGCGAACTTCTTGCCGGTGGAGACACGGCGTTGCTGCTGAGCAGGTGCAGCGGTGTTGCCGGCGAGCTTGGCCAGCCTTTTGGGGCACTCATTGGAGAAGTGTCCCACAACTCCACATTCATAGCAGGTGATTGTGGTCTTGTCCTTGGTTCCAACCGGAATAGCATTGCTTCCGGTCCTTGGTGCAGTGTTGGTGTTGTTGTTGTTGGTGTTGGGGGCTCGCGGCGGAGCGCGGTTGAAGTTGCTGTTGTGGTGCACATAGGAGTTGGGGTTGTTGCTGTTGTGGTGGGGGCCTCCTGGCCTTGTTTCCTCCGCTCCGGTTCTGAAAACCGGGGCGCGACACTTGGTTCTGGGGCTTGTTGTTTCTGGGGCGAAACCACTGCTTGAGCTAGGGCGGTATCTCGGGGCATTGCTGGGCCCACTCTGATTCATCATGCGGCGTTTGCGGTTTTCATTGGCCTGGTGCAATTTGCCTTCCATTTGGATGGAAGAATCCACTAAGGCTTCAAGGTCAGCAAAGGGAATGTTGACCAGTACTGTCTGCATCTCGTCGTGCAGGCCGTTCAGGAATCTCTCCTTCCTTTTCTCATTGGTGTCTGTTTCATCGGGGGCGTACCTTGACAGGGTGAGGAACCTGTCGCGGTATTCTACCACCGACATCCGGCCTTGCTTCAGTTCCCGGAATTCATCCCTCATCTTCTTGATCAAACCTGGTGGTACATGGTACTTGCTAAACTTGAGCTTAAAGTCAGCCCAAGTCATCATCTGTCCGGCATTTAATGCACGGGCGCTAGTCCACCAAGCTCTTGCTGGTCCTGCTAAGTAGTGCGTAGCAAACAGCACTTTCTCATTCTCATCCACTCCAGCTACTTCCAGGTTATTTTCCATTGTTTGCAGCCAATCATCTGCATCTAAGGGCTCTTCAGTCTTGCTGAAAACAGGTGGGTTGGTGTTTTGGAAATTCTTGAGTTTGGATCCTGGATGGTCATGGTGTCCATGGCCCTGCTGGTTGTTGGCTAACTGTTGCAGTGCTGCGAGGCTGGCTTGACGTTCAGCTCGATCTGTCTCCCTGTCTGCCATCAGGGTCTGCAGCAGTTGCATCATCGCATCTGAGTTCGCGTTGCGGTGAGCCATCTGAACAGATAGATAGATCATGAGATAAGAGGGAATTTTCTATGGCTTATTTTTGGGTAACTTTTAAACTTTAAAGACTTTTGATGATGCATATAACACACAAACATTCATTCATTCATAGCAAGCATCACAGATTACAAGCTAACACACTAAGGGTTTTAAGAACCCTTCTTCTCCAAGCTACGATACATGGTGCGGGATACAACTCACACCTACGATAGTGAAGCTAGTGCAACTACTACTCGTCATCTTCATCCACATCAATGGGAATGATCCCATCTTCCGCGGCTTCCAGAAACTCGTAGTCCTCCTCATCAGTGAACTCATCATCCTCAAAGTCGTTGTCATCACTCAGGAAGTCATCGCCTCCCTGAATGTCATCTCCTTCCTCCTCCATCTCCTGGATCTGGTCCTGCTGGGTACGGACAGTCACCTCCAAGGTGCGGATCTTCTCGCGAAGGCGGCGGATAGTGGCATCCTTCTTGGCGCGCTGCAGGCGGAGTATCTTGCGGTCCTTGGCGAGCATCTGGATAGCTTCGGCATGATGAGCCACAGTCATCTGGGCACGGTGGTTGTAAACCCGCGTCCGCTCCAGGTCCTTCCGGGTCTCATGAAGCATGAGGTCCAAATGCTGCACATGGATCATGAGCACCGGGTGCGAAGAGGGTGCCATGGGTTCTCCCATGGTGTCGTGCCTGGCGAAGTAGGCGAAGCGGCTTCCCCGGAGTGCGGCGATGTGTTGTCCGCACACCCGAGCAAGTCCCTCCTGAAGAGCGTGAGCAAGCCCGTCCGGCCAGTTGCATGCCTTGAAGGAGAAAAGGATCCTCTCCGAGATGGGAGGCTCCGAACTTCCCTTCAAGTCAGCGGTGATCATCCACTGCTGTTCCCCGGTGGGGGTGTCGTGGATCCGGACTCCATGGAACTTGGGAGGTGGACGTTCGAGCCTCTCGGACACAAGGTACAAGTCGCGCTCGAACACCAGACTTCCTCCGTTCTCCAGGTCGTAGGTCTCCGTCTGGACGTAGGGCTCCATCTGAAAGTGAAATGGATGAGTAAGTTAGAGATGTGACTAAGTGTGGCAATATTTTAGATGTATTTAAAAAGAAGAGCATGGTCATCCTTTTTGAAAAGATCCGGTAGAAAAGAGAATGAGTAAGTTTTTCCCAAGTATTCACTCAATTTGTTTTAGAAACTAAATTTTTCGGAACGTCCATTCTAAACTAGGGTCTCCTAAGGTCAAACAATGGCTCTGATACCAACTTGTCAACACCCGGATTTTTAAGTCCGGATGCCTATTATGTCATACATCGCAATCCCAGGAATATTGTTGTTGCGAGGCATAATAGTTAAGTATCACAGTCATCATTCATTACAACTCATAAAGTCTTACAAATTGGAATCACATGATCCATATTACACAAATAGTTGATCTAACGATCAACGAACTGATCAACGAACAAACACAAGTTCATAGCGGAAGCGTAAGATACAAGGACTCTATAGTCCACAGGCCAACGCTTGACGTTAGCAGACTCCTAGTTGTTGTAGACTTCCTGCTGACCGTCCTCCTCACTGCTGCTCTCTTCATAGTCTGGCCATTTGAATAGCCAGGGACACAGCCGTGAGTACTTTATGTACTCGCAAACCAATACTAGTGTAAGTGCTAACATTTCTAGTAGTGGGGTACTAAGCTCTAGTTTATTTGCATAAAGCCAATTTTTATTCACAGGTATTTGCTAAAGACTTATTCAAGTGCTAACTAACTCAAGTGGGAACATTAGTGTCATTCCCACAACTCTGTTGTGCTTCAAAATATTCATCATTCACCAACATGATCAAATTCTAATACTGGAAACTGTATGGCCTTTCCAACCGTCCGTAACCGTGGACACGGCTATTCGAATAGATTTACACTCTGCAGAGGTTGCACACTTGTGCCACAACATTTGATTTCATCCGTCGGGATTTCCCCGAATCATCGTAACACAGTACGCGGATCATCAACCATAACCTTTCATTTACTAACCCTAGTATGAGCACCTCTCCCCATGAGCTTGGCCTCCCAGTGAAGACCAACTGTCAACCTGGGAACTGCACAGGGCTTGGCCGTACAATTCACTTCACATCATTTCTCAACAACGGAGGCAGCCTCGGCATAACCCCTATGATGTGTGTTCAGAGGGAACTCATACTAAGATACATAAACTTCTAGTTAAGCCCTACCCATAATCAGGTATTGTGGGGGTACTCAATAATTGGAAAGGTATCGCATCCAAACCAATACTAGTTTTTAATCAAAAATCACCATCTTCTCTTGGTCATATTCACCTTCAAAAGTCATTTCAACATTTCACCACATATGTTCCCATCTAGAGTAGTCATGTTTAATTTAGCACTAGCATCTAAGGATGAGGGGTGCTAAGTAATTTGCTTTGCTCCTAGGCTAACTTTGATACTCTTGTACTAATCTAACATTTAACCCTATGAAATTATGAAACAATAGTACAAAATAACAGTAAGTAAAACTTAAAATAAAACTGGGAATTAGGCTCATAAGATAAAGTAACTGGGTGGTGCTTGGCTCAGGATGAGCTAACACTTGCAAGAGTATTATCTTGCCTTGGTTGGGAAACTGGTCAAAGTGGTCTTCTTCTCCCTGACAGTAGACCTCCTCCTCCTCTGGGTACTCCTCGGTACTAGCGTCTAAAATACGAATACGGGATACACAATCATCACACCAATTTATTTACTAAACTAAGCACACACATGATTCACACAAATTAAACTAGCATCATATATCACTATTATGTTGGTGGATGGTTTTTCTCTTATTAATTAGGAAAAATAATTTCCTCTCATAATAATCTTAAATGTTGCTTTGAATTATTCAGAGAAATAATTTCCTCTCATTATCTTTTTAAGATTTAATTTCTCTTATGTATAATATGTGACCTAGGTTGACCCAAGTCAACCTCTTCACACTTATCATTTTGAGAAAATGATTTAAATGGGGTGTAGCATCCCATACAATTTAATTCTAGCATGGTAATGATTTAATATCATCAACAAACAATATGAGATTTTTATGACCAGAGTCTCCACCTCATATTGGATTGTTCATGACAAGATTTAAATGGAAGAAAAGCTCCCATATGATTTACTAATATTTTTGGACAATATCTTTGACTAGAAATAGCCATAAGGGCATTTAAATCAACTAAGCCATGATCATTTAAAGTAAGCATGGCATATTTTTGTAGAAACAATTAGTATAAGTGAAATGTGAATTATTGGAGGTGGAAGTAACTGAAAAGCATTTATGGTTGATTTTTAAGAATTATTATAAGGCAGAAAAGTCCCTGCCTTGTTTATTTTGTCATTTTAATTCTACAAAAGATCTAGGGTTCTATCCAGTGGCATTGTGTAGACAATTTCATAAGGTTTCCAAAAATATAAAGTTTGTAAAATTTGGCTGAGTGGATTTGTCTCTATTAAATTTCAAAGTCAGCATCAGATTGCATATTCTAGTTATTCTGGAAATTCGAATTTGAATTCATGGGCTCGCGCGGGAAAGTAACTGGGCTGCACAGGAAAAAGAAAACGGGCCGGCCCAAGTCTGCGTCCAGCGCAGCGGGCCGCCTGACGGGTGGGGGCCACGCGTCAGCGGGGTTTGGCCAGCGAAACGGTACGGGGAAGGGGAGCCGTGCGATTAGAGCGTGATCGCACGGTCCAGCTGCGTCGTTGTCGACGGCGAGCGAGGCACTCACCGGCGGCGGCAGTAGGGGGTCGGAGGACGCCTGGGGGCTCCGGCGGTCGCCGGCGGGGTGCGCCGCGACGTTGTCGAGGACGAGGATCCCCCTGGTAGCAGCGGCGCTTCCTGGGGTGGCCTCCTGCTCCTCCTTGCTCCGTGTACCGGCGGCGGCAGCGACCTTGCAATTGACGGCCTCCGGCGATGATTGGGTGGAATTGAAGTGGCGAGGAGTTGTGTGGTGATGAGTGGAGGCGAATGGTGTGCTCAGATCAGTGGGAGGAGTCCCCCTTTTATAGCATTGAGGGGTGGCCGTGGGGTGGCGCGGCAGTCGTCGACGGCGTCGTCGTTCCAGGGGCTCCAAGGGGCAAGTGATGGGCGCGCGGCGTTGGCGACGTCCAGGCGAGGCTGACGCGCTTGTCGGTGAGGAAAACGAGGGGCTACAGCGGCGGCGAGCTTGACCGGAGCTTGCAGGTCATGGCGGGATGCCGTGGATGCTTACGTCGTCTGCGGCGTTCCCGCGGGCCAGCGGCCATGTCCGGGCGGTT
This sequence comes from Lolium multiflorum, assembly GCA_030979885.1. Taxonomy (NCBI): domain Eukaryota; kingdom Viridiplantae; phylum Streptophyta; class Magnoliopsida; order Poales; family Poaceae; genus Lolium; species Lolium multiflorum. Next base: position 197,209,816 of record CM061747.1, read on the forward strand.
CCTGGAGTTGTCGCGCGTCGACTGGCGCTGAGAGGCAGGCTCGAGGTGACGCGATGACGCCGGGCACCGTCGTGCTCTGGGCGTCCAGGGTGTGCGCCATGCGCGCACTGGCGCGACATGGGCATGCCTGGGCACGTCTGGGCGCGTCAATGCCCGCGTGTGTGCGTGTCGTCTTGGCCGAGGAAAGGCATGGGCGTGTCCAAGGATGTGAGAGGAAGCCAGTGGGCATGGTGGTGCAGGCCAGAGAGGGCCAGAGGTGAGAGGGGCATGATGGTGGCATGCCATGCCACGGCATGGCATGGTTTCGACCATGTTGAGCAAGTGGAGGGGGGGCACTGGTGCTGATGGGTGTGGTGAGGTGAGAGGGGAGTGCCAGGGTGCAGAGAGGTCAAAGTTGGACCAAGTCCAAGTAGAAAATTGAGGTATGGGCTCAAGATTTTACCCTGCCTGCAAGGTGTTTGACATAATGCCCGCAAGAAACTAATTTTCGAATTTTGAGAAAATTTTTATTGGAGTGTACTCATATATTAAATAGAGCCTTTTGGTGGTGGTGGTGATCCAAATAGAATTGATTTGCAAAAATTTATGTTGCATGTGATCTTACATATGTGACAAAGTTCCAACTTTGCTTGCTTCCCATTTGAGATTGGTGATGAATTTGGGGTGGTGGCTTTGGGCAAAGTTGGAGTGCTTGATGTTGTCTTGGATGAGGTGAAGAGAATTGACCAAGTGTAGAAGTGAAAAGTGAAAATACAGTGGCTCAAAGTGAGTACCAGATTATAAATGCCACATATGACCATAATCATATGTGAGCTCATATTTGTTTCAATTTTGATTTAAATTGTGTTTGATTGTTTCCAAAGTTGTTAATATATGTTTAGTAACCAATTACACCCAATGGGGCAAATTAAATTGGCCTAGATCAAAGATTTGTAAAAATGGCCTAAGCCATATGTGTATGTGAAGTTGATTTTTAACTTTTCTTTTCTATTCCACTTTTCTTTGAATTTGAGTGATCAAGTAATCATGGCTAGGGTTTTAGAGTGAGAGAGAACACATAAGCAAGCATCATGGCAATTGCACACTCAAAATAATTAATAAAGTGATCTACATGCATAAACCTATATGATGAGAAAAAGTTTTTGTTAACCCTAATTTTTGGGATCTTGAATTTCTCTCTTGTTCATTTGATTGAAACTTTGGGATGTTACAGAGGCCACCTCGGGGATATCGGAAAGGTTCCGGTCCACCGAGCGCATGTGCGAGACCCGCGCGTTTAGAGCAACCAAGTGATCATAGGGATCCCAAGGTGCACCTAAGTTATTGCCGGCCTGCTGCGCCCGGTGCTCCGCAACCTTATTTATGGCATGAGCCTGGGAATCCGGAAAGAGCCCTACGAAACAAAAGAAAGTTAAGTATATGATACCGGAATGAATAAGCTTATAAGCGGAAACCGGGAAAGAGAAAAGAAAAACGTACGAAGGGCAAGCGCGTCAGTCCGCGTAACCAGAAGATCGTACTTCTTCTGTTCCGCCTTCAACCGCGCGACCTCGCCTTCGGCTGCTTTCTGGGCCTTGATGGCCTCCGCCGCGGCAGCTTTGTGCGCCTTTGCGGCTTTGCCCTCGGCTGCTTTCAGCGCTTTGGCGCCCTCTTCCAGCTCGGCCTGCAACACCACATTGGCGTTGCCGGCATCCTCCAGCGCTTCATTCAGCCTGGCCTCCGCAGCAGCCTCAGCGGCCTTCAGCTCCTCAGCGTGCCGGACTCCGGCCTGGATAGCCTGATCCTTGAGCTCCCTGGAGATCTCCTTCTGGGCCTCCAAGGCCTTCTGGTGATCCCGGATGAGCTGCTCCTTTTCAGCTAAGAGCCGGAAAAGAGGATATTAGCAAAACACAAGACAAATGAAACACAAAGAAGCAAGTTAACCGGAAAGATAGGAGTTGTACCTTGGAGTGCGGCAACCTGGGCCTTGAGGGCCTCAAGGGAGGCTTCCGGGAAAGCTGTTATAAGAAAAACTTGTAAGTCACAAAGAAAAGAAAACCTTCCGGTAAAAAGATGCCGGAGGCACAAGAGATTACCTTGGCACTTGCTGTGCGCTTCAGCAAGGCTCCGGTGCTCCCATAGAAGCTCCTCAAAGAGAGCCTTCCGGGCGTCGGCCGTGCTCTGTTTAAGGAAATGATGTTAGCAAAGAACAAAGGATTTTAACCCGAAACTCGGGGACTGGTTATGCCGGTTTCGTGCGTTTCTAGAGAGTTTTGCGCTAAGACCAAGCTCTCAACCCAAAACTCGGGGACTGGGAGTTTGCGGTTTGCTATGAGAAAGATGCCGGTTTCGGAAATTCTTTAAAAGAAAGTTTTGCGCTAAGAGTTGCACTCTAAACCCAAAACTCGGGGACTGGGAGAATAGACAAGATCCGGAAAGAAGAAAACCGGCATCAAGAAAATTTACAAAAGGGTTGATAAAACTTACCACCACGTTAGCGGTGGCATCGTACCACGCGCTGTCGAACTCCTTCACGGCACGCTTGAGCCGCGTGAAGTGTTCTTCAGTGGACCGAGGGCCGGCAGGATCTGGCGCTGGGAGCCGGTCCTTCCCCAAGCCGCGGGTAGCTGCGGAGATGTCCGCATCGTTCCACCTTTGGGCATAGGGGAGGAGAGGCCCCAAGTCTTGGCCCCCGCGCTTCAGCTCAACGATCCGGCCCAAGAGGCCGGAAGGTTTGTCTTGGACCACAACGGCGGCAGGCCCGACGTGCAGCACTAAAGGCTGCGAGCCGCTTGAGGCGCTGCCATCCGCGGCCTTTCCGCGGGACGCCCCCGGCTTGAGATAGTCGGTGATCTTGAGGGACGCCGGCGGCGGCTTGGGCGCGGTCGCAGAAGCTCCTTGGGTCGGTGGAGGCGTTGGCGTGGGCCCGGTTACCTCAGGAGCAGAGGTTTCCGGCGGCGGCGTCGGTGTTGAGGTTGCCGGCACGGAAGTTTCCGGCGCGGCCTTGGAGGAAGTCTTCTTCCTTTTCTTCTTCTCAGGGACGGGAGGAACAGAAGGTTCCGCCCGCCCGGCAGGTTCTTTTCCGGCGCCCATGTTGCTGGCGCCGGTGTCTTGGGTCTCTGGAGGGGAGGCAAAGTCCTCCTCCGCGCGGAGATTTGGCGGTGTAGGGGCCGCGCGCCCCGAACTTGTTGTGCCCCCCAGAGGGGAGGCAGAGGTGTTGCCGGCACCAGATGGTGCCGGGCTGGAATGAGGAGGAGGAGTCGAGGTCCTGGCCGAACCGGCAGAGCCCTCAGGCCTGGAGCCAAGCTTGAGCGCGGGGCTGAAAGAGAGAAAAGGAGAAGGTTGGGAAAAAAGCAACCGGAAAAGAACTCGGTGAAAACAAAACAAGCAGAAAAGAGAAGCCTTACCCGGTAGCCGTCGGCATCTGTTTGCCCTTGTGGCGCCTCATGGCAACGACCTTACCCGCGACAGGTTCGGTCCGGAAGCGCTTGGCAGGAGGAGGTTGGCTTGAGCCGGCATCAGAGGCCGGGGTCTTGTTCTTCTGGCCCTGGGCCATGAGTTTGTCCACAAACTCTTGGCCTGCCTCGGCCTGCAGCGGCGCCACATGCTCATGGACCTGTGGGTTGACGTTGGCTGAGGGCACATCTACAGAAGAACAATAGCAAAGGAATATGAGAAGTATAAAAGAAGAGCTACCTCAAGGATGGTCAGTTCATCAGACGAACCGGCAGGTTCCGGCGGAGACTTGCCGAGGCGCGCGGCTGGAGTCCGGCCCATCTTCAAGTCACGCCAGAAAATGACGGGGTCGGGGTCAAACTTGTCGAGACCGCGCTTCCGGCAACGGCCTCGCTTGTCGGATTCGATGCCGGGGAAACGGTCCTTGGCCTGAAGAAACAAAAAAGAAAGAAGAGGTTAACCGCAATGAAAGCTTCCGGTGAACCGACCCGAGTTGTGTAATTTCTTACTTCTTGGGTCGGAGGGTTAGTAGAGCTAAGAGGCCGGAGGCCCCATTCCCAATCTTCCGGCATGGAGGTCTGGCAGATCTGCCTGGCCTTAAGGACGACATCCTTCTTGCTGAGAGGGAGCCCGGTGATCTTGGTAGGATCGCCGGGGCCATACATCTCGCACATCTTGTGGGCGCGGCGCTTAAGAGGAAGCACCCGGCGCGAGATGAAGGTGCGGATGATGTCGTCAGAGCAGAGGTTGGTATCCTTCATCCGCTGTTTCATGAAGCGTATAATCCGGTTCGTCTCGTTGTGAGACTCCTTCGGATTGTAGCTCCAGTTAGTCTTGGTGGGCGGCGCCGGATCAAAAGGAGGCAGATCAATGAGATCTGCGGCGCCGTTGTTCCTAACATAGAAAAAGGTCCCTTGCCAGAGCCGGCATGACTCGAGACCGGAAAACTTAAAGAAGGGGCTCCCCTGACGAGAGCCAATGATGCAAGACCCGCATTGTACGGGGGGTTTGGGTTTCGGAATGTCTAAGCCCTGAACGGAATTAATCCGAAGGGCGAAGAATCGAGCAAACGTCTCGCGAGTGGGACGGATGCCGATATAAGCCTCCATGAAGGTGACATAGCAAGAGAGATAGAAAATGGCGTTGCCGGGAAGATGGTGAGGTTGGAGTTTGTAAAAGTCAAGGAAACTCCGGAAAAAGGGAGAAGCGGGGAGGCCGAAGCCGCGCTCAAAATGAGCAAGGAAGACGACGTATTCGCCGGGGTTGGGCACCGGTTCGATCTCGTCGCCGGGAATCCGGCAGGATACTCCTTCCGGAATCCTCCGGGACCGGTATAGCCAGTCAATCTCATACTCACTGACGCTGGAGCCCATCCAGGCTCCGCGAGTGATCTCGGAAGAGTCAGCGCCGGAAGCTTGGCTAGAGCTACCGGCATCTTGTTCTTGGCCGCCGTCAGATTCCATCTGGGCTAGATCTGCGCTAACCCCGTCGGAGGCGCGATCTTCCGGGTTACTGGAGGAAGAGGTGGAAAGGTATTGTTCGGAAGACATTTGGGTTTGGGAAATCCCGGAATCTACTCGAAAAAACAAGTTCCCCAAGAACTACCCCCGCGAGAAGATCTACGAAAGAGAGAAAAAGCAAAGAAAAAGAAAGGATAAATACGCTTCCAACTCAAGATCTGAACTGCAAGCAAAAGAGGAGTAAACATGAATAAAGCCTAACCTGGGGCGGCGGAGTTGCAGAGGAAGGAGTTCACCGGTGGTTGGGCGAGCTTGCTGTAGGCAAGGAAGTCCGGCGACGGTGAGGCGGAGAAAAGCTTGAAGAAGCGCCAATGTCGCGGCCGAGAGAAAGGCGCAGAAGTTCTTCCCGCGGTGAAGTCCGGCGGCGTCCGGCGGCGCGCTGGTGAAGATTTGCTGGGCGGCGGAACTCGAAAGCAAGGGAGCGGCGGAGGCGTACGAACAAGGGGCAGTGCGCAAGGAACTGGAGAATGCGAAGAAGAAGAAGGAGAAGGGGCGGTTTTGCCCTTATAAAGAAAAAGAGGTGGGCTAAAAACCGCCGAACCGTAGCGGTTCAGCCCGTGGGCCGCGACGGTTCGCCCCGCGTATCGCCACGTGGCGCGATGATACACGCGCGGAAGAGAAGAGCCACAGGGAGGCACACACGGATCCGGAGAAGTGGTTGGGATCCGCTGTGGATCAATTAATGCGCGCGCGGAAGCCGAACGGAAGTGACCCCTGACACTGGCGCGTCAGTCACAGTGCGCATGTCACTGACAGGTGCGGGACCCGATATATTCTCGACTTCGCCGAGGAAGTGTTAAATGAACGAGATGCCGGAAGATAAGCAACCGGAGAATGCCTTGCAAAGAAAGAGGGCATGAGTCCGGGCAAAGATGCCGGAGCCAAGCAGAGCGCCGGATAAATTAAACCGGTAACAAGAACATGGGAACCTGGCATGGTCTGTTGGATAGAATCCGCCAGACTATACCAGCTTCGGGGACTAATGTTGGGGGATGACCCCCGGTATGCCAAAGGCATGCCAAACCGGATGGTCTTATCCATCAAGATACCGGTTTAATATTTATACCGGAACTCAAAGATAGGAATTTGGCTAAGTAAGCTAAGCCGGTATCCCCAAGAGGGGTATACCGGAACCGGTAGGAAAGATACCGGAACACCGGAAGGAAGAGCATGTCGGCTGGCTGGTCAAAGATTCCGTCAGGAGCTAAAAGACAAGGATGAGCTAAGCAAAGTGGCTTTAAACGAAGGCCTGAAGATAAAGAGAAGGGTGACGGCCAAAGAAGCCGGAGGACGTCAGCCTCCCTGTTTAAAGAAGACCCCGGCGTCATCTACGATTAAAGTAGCTTTATAAAGTATCTTTGTAAAGTAGTTTGTCTAGTCAAAGATCCCATTAGGGTTTCTTGTCCTGTAAGCCACCCTCTCCCCTATATAAGGAGAGGGGGCAGCCTCTTTCATACGCGCGGAACGATAGAGATAGAGAGAGAACCTTGTAAGCTTGAACCTGTAACCTGTGGAGATCAATGAAGATAGTGATCTAGAGCGAGTTCTTCCTTGTGTCTTTCTTCTTCAACCTCTGGCCTTGGCCAAGTTCTTGAGGAAACCATCCGGAAGTTCATCCCGTCTAGTCATAAACCCTCCCCCGAATCCTCTAGCGTCCATTCGGCCCCAAGATAAGCCATCCTATGGCATCTGTTTGTTCACCACGACGACACCCCAAAGGTTTCTTTTTAACATTATCGGCAAGATTAACATCCAAATAACAATTCTTCAATGGTGGCAAGTCAAGCATATCATAAATATTTTTAGGCATAACAGAAATACTTGCACCAAGATCACATAAAGCATTACACTCAAAGTCATTGAATTTCATTTTAATGATTGGCTCCCAACCATCTTCTAACTTCCTAGGAATAGAAGCTTCAAGTTTTAATTTCTCTTCCCGAGCTTTAATGAGAGCATTTGTAATGTGTTTTGTAAAGGCTAAATTTATAGCACTAGCATTGGGACTTCTAGCAAGTTTTTGTAAGAACTTTATAACTTCAGAGATGTGGCAATCATCAAAATCTAAATCATTACGAGCTACAGCAATGGGATCATTGTCCCCAAGGTTGGAAAAAATTTCAGCAGTTTTATCACAAATGGTTTCAGCAGTTTTAGCAATTTCAGGCAGTTTTGTACGCTTTGCACTAGGAGTAGAAACATTGCCAACACCAATTATTTTACCATTGATAGTAGGAGGTGCAGCAACATGTGAAGAATTAACATTACTAGTGGTGGTAATAGTCCAAACTTTAGCTACATTATTCTCTTTAGCTAGTTTTTCATTTTCTTCTCTATCCCACCTAGCACGCAATTCAGCCATTAATCTTATATTCGCATTAATTCTAACTTGGATGGCATTTGCTGTAGTAGTAATCTTATTATCAATATCCTTATTAGGCATAACTTTCAATTTTAATAGATCAACATCAGAGGCAAGTCTATCAACTCTAGAAGCAATAATATCAATTTTATCAAGCTTTTCCTCAACAGATTTGTTAAAAGCAGTTTGTGTACTAATAAATTCTTTAAGCATGGTTTCAAGACCAGGGGGTACACTCCTATTATTGTTGTAAGAATTCCCATAAGAATTACCATAACCATTACCATTAGCAGAAGGATATGGCCTATAGTTATTACCAGAATTGTTCCTATAAGCATTGTTGTTGAAATTATTATTTTTAATGAAATTCACATCAACATTTTCTTCTTGAGCAACCAACGAAGCTAAAGGAACATTATTTGGATCAACATTAGATCTACCATTCACAAGCATAGACATAATCACATCAATCTTATCACTCAAGGAAGAGGTTTCTTCAACAGAATTTACCTTCTTACCTTGTGGAGCTCTTTCCGTGTGCCATTCAGAGTAATTTATCATCATATCATCAAGAAGCTTTGTAGCCGCCCCAAAGTGATGGACATAAAGGTACCTCCAGCAGCTGAATCTAATAAATTCCGCGAAGAAAAATTTAGTCCTGCATAGAAGGTTTGGATGATCATCCAAGTAGTCAGTCCATGGGTTGGGCAATTCTTTACCAAAGATTTCATTCTCTCCCATGCTTGAGCAACATGTTCAGTATCTAATTGCTTAAAATTCATTATGCTACTTCTCAAAGATATAATTTTAGCGGGAGGATAATATCTACCAATAAAAGCATCCTTACATTTAGTCCATGAATCAATACTATTCTTAGGCAAAGATAGCAACCAATCTTTAGCTCTTCCTCTTAATGAGAAAGGAAACAATTTCAATTTAATAATATCACCATCTACATCCTTATACTTTTGCATTTCACAAAGTTCAACAAAATTATTAAGATGGGCAGCAGCATCATCAGAACTAACACCAGAAAATTGATCTCTCATAACAAGGTTCAGTAAAGCAGGTTTAATTTCAAAGAATTCTGCTGTAGTAGCAGGTGGAGCAATAGGTGTGCATAGGAAATCATTATTATTTGTGTTTGTGAAGTCACACAACTTAGTATTTTCAGGGGTATTCATTTTAGCAACAATAAATAAAGCAAACTAGATAAAGTAAATGCAAGTAACTAATTTTTTTGTGTTTTTGATATTGAGAACAAGACAGTAAATAAAGTAAAGCTAGCAACTAATTTTTTTGTGTTTTGTTTAATATGCAGCAAACAAAGTAGTAAATAAAATAAAGCAAGACAAAAACAAAGTAAAGAGATTGGGAAGTGGAGACTCCCCTTGCAGCGTGTCTTGATCTCCCCGGCAACGGCGCCAGAAAACAGGCTTGATGCGCGTAGATGTACACGTCCGTTGGGAACCCCAAGAGGAAGGTATGATGCGCACAGTGGCAAGTTTTCCCTCAGAAAGAAACCAAGGTTTAATCGAACCAGGAGGAGCCAAGAAGCACGTTGAAGGTTGATGGTGGCGAAATGTGATGCGGCGCAACACCAGGGATTCCGGCGCCAACGTGGAACCTGCACAACACAACCAAAGTACTTTGCCCCAACGAAACAGTGAGGTTGTCAATCTCACCGGCTTGCTGTAACAAAGGATTAACCGTATTGTGTGGAAGATGATTGTTTGCGAAGAAAACAGTAAAGAACAATTGCAGTAGATTGTATGCGATGTAAAGAATAGGACCGGGGTCCACAGTTCACTAGAGGTGTCTCTCCCATAAGATTAAAGCATGTTGGGTGAACAAATTACAGTCGGGCAATTGACAAATAGAAAGGGCATAACATTGCACATACATGATATGATAAATATAATGAGATTTAATCAGGGCATTACGACAAAGTACATAGACCGCCATCCAGCATGCATCTATGCCTAAAAAGTCCACCTTCAGGTTATCATCCGAACCCCTTCCAGTATTAAGTTGCAAGCAACAGACAATTGCATTAAGTATGGTGCGTAATGTAATCAACAACTACATCCTTAGACATAGCATCAATGTTTTATCCCTAGTGGCAACAGCACATCCACAACCTTAGAACTTTCTGTCACTGTCCCAGATTTAATGGAGGCATGAACCCACTATCGAGCATAAATACTCCCTCTTGGAGTTAAGAGCAAAAACTTGGCCAGAGCCTCTACTAATAACGGAGAGCATGCAAGATCATAAACAACACATAGGTAATAGATTGATAATCACCATAACATAGTATTCTCTATCCATCGGATCCCGACAAACACAACATATAGTATTACAGATAGATGATCTTGATCATGTTAGGCAGCTCACAAGATCCAACAATGAAGCACAATTAGGAGAAGACGACCATCTAGCTACTGCTATGGACCCATAGTCCAGGGTGAACTACTCACTCATCACTCCGGAGGCGATCATGGCGATGAAGAGTCCTCCGGGAGATGATTCCCCTCTCCGGCAGGGTGCCGGAGGAGATCTCCTGAATCCCCCGAGATGGGATTCGCGGCGGCGGCGTCTCTGGAAGGTTTTCCGTATCGTGGCTCTCGGTACAGAGGGTTTCGCGACGAAGACTTTAAGTAGGCGGAAGGGCAACGCGGGGGCCACACGAGGGCCCCACACGCTAGGGCCGCGCGGCCAAGACCTGGGCCGCGCCGCCCTAGTGTGGCGGCGCCTCGTGGCCCCACTTCCTTTCCCCTCGGTCTTTTCGTGCAAAAATAGGACCCTGGGCGTTGATTTCGTCCAATTCCGAGAATATTTCCTTACTAGGATTTCTGAAACCAAAAACAGCAGAAAACAACAACTGGCTCTTCGGCATCTTGTTAATAGGTTAGTGCCGGAAAATGCGTAAATACGACATATAATGTGTATAAAACATGTAGATATCATCAATAATGTAGCATGGAACATAAGAAATTATCGATACGTTGGAGACGTATCACACCACCACCGTCAACACTGCCATTGATCATAGAGGAGTTCTTCATCGTCGTCTATGAAGACCCTTTGGTCAAGAAGGTACGTACGCGTTCCCACATATATGATGCATGTGATTAATTATGGGCATGTTCTAAAAAACCTTTAATTTCAAGGGTTCCCTAATTTCAAACGATCGGCGCTCGATCTCTTTGCAGGAACTCCCAAAAAAATTTGCGGACTATCTTGACGGCAAGGAGCCAGCTAAGGTGTATCTGCGAGCAGCTGACTGCGGTCCTCGTCTCTGGACCGTGGAGGTCCTATTTGACGGACAAGGCCGGATGTACCTCGACAAGGGCTGGGAGAAATTCGCCATCGCGCACGGTGTGGATTTCGGCTGGTTCGTACACTTCAAATATGAAGGCGATGATGTGCTCACAGTGAAGGTGTTCGACGGAACAATGTGCAGGAGGTACTACTACTCAGACGATGAAGATACTGACGATGAAAGCGACGACGACGTGAAGCCATGCATCCATCCCCTTTAGATAATTAAGGGGATTATGACCAAGAATATATATGTAGCTTCATATGCATCGATTTAGAGATCTAGCTATTTTCTATATATTATGCATGTAAAAAATAATATCGCATTTCCACTATTATTCGAGCACCACATCCTCCAAACGATGCCGATGCCGATGCCGATATCGGCATGGTCAGAACGGCTATGCTCGCCGCCACTGCTAGGTCAACGTCGGGATGCACAATGTTTAGCATAAGAGTCACTTTAGATTAAGCTGCGAAAATAGTCACGTGCCATGGGCTGAGGCGGCCCCTACAGAGCGGCTCTATATTATATTCTCTAAATAAAATAGACGACCACAGCGGTCATTGGCTGCGGAGGCCCCACAGAGCGGCAATATATAATTTTCTATAAATAAATAGACGACCCACTGGTCATTGGCTGCAGCCCCATAGAGCGGCCCCATTTGTCATTGGCAGCACCGCGTATACAATCAGGAAATAAAACGGCCCACGCGTCAGCGGTAGATGGATCCACCCGTCAGCACGAGACGGTCAGCGAGGAACTGACCTCACGGTAACGGTAAGGCCTCTGACCTGACGGCAACCCGCGTCTTCGAGGGGTTTCAAACTAGAGGGAGGGGAAAACTGAGGAAAAACTAACGAGCTGGGGAAAACTGAGTACAACTAATGAAGCAGGGGCACGAAAATAGAAATCCCAATAATATTTGCATATCGAAAGATTATGTAATGAGTAAAGTTGGAGATTTTCCCTGATTCTTCGATTCAAGAAAAATCTCGGGGGCTACTGACATAGGCATCCCCAATGGGCCTGCCGAAGATGGTACCCGGGGTTTACTAAAGGCCCAGGACTTGAAGAATAAGAAGACTCGGAAGCCTATTTAGTGTTAAGGAAAGATAGTTTGTATTAGGAAAGATAGAGATTTGTAATCTTACGGGTTGGGTTCGAAACCCTCCCGAACTCTGTAACTTGTGTATTACGAAATCCTCGGCTCCACCCTCTATATAAGGGGGAGTCGAGGGACGAAGAAAGGATCGAATCTATTGTCAACAGAACCCTAGTTTTCATAATCGGCGAGTACTTTTCGGCTGAAACCTTCGAGATCTACTTGCCCTCTACTTCTAGCAAAACCCTAGTCTACAATCTGTAGGCATTGACAAATTAATCCTTTGTCACCTGCACATACATCAACTTGCCCCACTTGGGAGCCATCATTTTCTTCGAACTTCACACTACAAGATTCGATGATAATCTTGGAAGATATATCAAAGACTCTATAAGTGTGAGATTCGGCACCGTAACCAACAAATATACCCTCCAAAGCTTTAGGAGCAAATTTAGATAAACGAACTCCTTTGATTTTATAGAAACACTTACACCCGAACACCTTGAAGTATGAGATATTAGGCTTGTTGCCGGTGAGTATTTCATATGGAGTCTTGTTCAAGCCCTTACGGAGATAGAGCCGGTTAGAAGAATGGCAAGCGGTGGAGATGGCTTCGGCCCAAAAATTATAGCGGGATTTGTATTCCGCCATCATAGACCTTGCCATATCCAAAAGAGTCCGGTTCTTCCTCTCCGCAACACCATTTTGTTGAGGGGTGTATGCAGCGGAATATTGATGTCGTATCCCCTCATCACTAAGAAAATCATTGAGTGTGTAGTTCTTGAACTCGGAGCCGTTGTCACTTCTTATTGCCATAATAAGGAGGTTGTGTTGGCGTTGCACCTCGGTGGCAAAGTCAATGAAGATTTGTTGAGTCTCATCTTTCGTTTTGAGGAAGTAGACCCAAGTGTATCTTGAATAGTCATCAACAATTACCAAACAATATTTCTTCGCACCAAAACTTGCATGAGTGGTAGGACCAAATAGATCCACATGAAGGAGCTCCAAGATCCTCTTGGAAGAGATGATAGTCTTGCTTGGGTGCGGAGAGTCATGCATTTTTCCTTCAACACAAGCCCTACAAACACGATCTTTGGCAAAAGAAACATTTTCCATTAGTCCCACAATATGGTTCCCCTTGTGGAGACTTTGCAAAGTTCTCATGTTGACATGGGCCAAGCGGCGATGCCACAACCAACCCACATCCGCCTTTCCGAATAGGCACATCGCACTTGACGTGGTGGTCCCCGAAAAGTCCACCACATACAAGTTATGTTCGCGATACCCAACGAAAGCGACTTTTAGAGTCTTGCTCCACAAGAGGACCACAATATCATTATCAATAAAGACGGCGAAACCCATCTTGCCAAGGGTGGAAACGGAAAGCAAATTGTAACCAAGGGTTTTGACAAGCATGACATCCACAAGAGTAATGTTGTGTGCAACCACAACCTTGCCAAAACCCAATACCTCGGATGTAGAATTATCGCCAAAGGAGACGGTGATATGATTTATGTTGGGCCTCAACTCCTTGACGAGGTTCTTGCCGCCGGTCATATGACTTGTACATCCACTATCAAGTACCCATTTTGAACCTCCGGCGGCATAGTCCTACATGAGATCAATTCTTGGATTTAGGTACCCATTTTTCAATGGGTCCTCTTTTGTTAGCAACAAGGGTCTTTGGGACCCAAATAGACCAAGCAACATAACCATCATATGGGCCAACATATTTTGCATAGACATCACCATAATAATCTTTAAATAGAACATAGTGAGGGTTAGCAAATCCCGCATCATCATCATTAATAGTTTTGCCCTTAGGGGCTTCACCATTAGTGATAACTATTTTCTTTTCTTGTGCGGGCTTGGCCTTTTTCTTGTTAGCCTTTTTAGCCTTGGTATTATAACCAAGACCCTCCTTCCCATTGTTTGACCTTTGCTTACTCAAAAGATCATCCAAAGAAAGTTTACTTTGGGGAGAGGAGGCCTTAGCAAGTTCATCCTTTAACCTAGCATTTTCCTCAATAACATTTGCATGATCACAAGAAGGGGTAGAGGAGCTAGGCACATCATATGAAGCAAGCCTAATTTTAAGTTGCTCATTAGACTTGGATAGGAGAGTGTATTCACTCTTCAAAGCTTTGTGAGCTTTGTCTAGTTCATCTAGATCCTTCACAAGTTTCTCATGATCAACACCAAATTTGGCCTTTTCCTTTTTAAGCACTTTAGTCTTAGCCCTAGCAAGATCTCTAGCTTTAGTGAGCTTGTTAATTTTATCTTGAGGCTCTTCAAGAGTTTCTAGCCTCTCTTCAAGAGAAGCTATAGTTTCTTGACTTTCCTCAAGAGCATTTTTAAGAGCATGAATTTCAAGAGAGTCTTCTCTCTCTATTTGACATTTTTTCTCAAGAGTATCATTTAGTTGTGCTAGACGAATCATGAGATTTGAAACATGCTTTTTAGTGTCACCTTGCAAGTTAAGAATGAACTCATCAAAATCAAGCATTTCTTGTTTCACTTTTAAACTAGCATGATCAACTCCTAGATCATTTGATATGTTAGGCATAGAGGGGTTAGGAGATGATACCTCGGAAGATTTAGCCATGAGGCAACTTTCTTCCTCCATATGAATATCTTCATTGGGAAATTCACTTGGTGATGAAGATTTGGTGGAGAGGGATGCAAGAGCAACCAATCCATTTGAAGCATCATCTTCTTCATCATCAACATCATCATCTCCGGAGGAATATTCTTCTTGAGTTGATAGCACAATAGATGTGTCCAAGGTGGACCTTGCCATGAAGCAATGTGCATTCTTGATATGAGGATTCTCATTGGGGGATTCAAAGAGAGATGGAGAAGGAATGTTGGTGGTGACAATGGCGGCCACTTCCTTTGAGCTTTCTTCTTCATCACTACTACTTTCAACTTCCTCGGAAGAATATTCTTCCTTAGTCACTAGCACAATCCTTGATGGCCTCTTGCCCTTCTTGCTCTTGTTGTAGAATTTCTTGTTGGGGGCCTTTGAATCTTTGCCCTTTGAATCTTTGCTCTTGTCCTTGGGAATGAGCCTTCCACCATGAGTTTCCCTATGCTCATAGGGGCATTGGGCGATGAAATGGCGCTTGTCACCACAATTGTAGCATGATCTTGATCTTGGACCCAAGCTAGTGGACCCACTTGAGTTGTTTCTCTTGATGTTGTCTTCCTTGGCCTTGGATGGATCAACCCAAAAGGATTTTGCATGGAATGCCATGTGATCATTGTAGTGGAGTTCCAAGTCTTCCGGATAGGACATACTCCAAGATGTCCTATATGGTTCTTGAGGGTTCACTTCTTCCACGGAATTGACCGTCAAGGCAAGATTGGTCCCTCTTGACATTCCAATGGCACGATTGCGAGAATCATGAGAGTTTTGCTCGAGCACCTTGAGAGCTTGCAACTCGTGCACCGTTTGTTGAGAAGTGAGAGAGGAAAAGCATTCTCTCCCAACAATAGTCTTGACATCAATGGGTTCAAACGGCATCATGCAATCAATATACTTATCTTTGATCCAAGAGTCATCAATGTGTTTGGCACCCACATTCCGGAAAGCATCGGCAACGGTGATGAGTCTTCTATACATGACTTCATGATCTTCATCCGGTAGCCTCATGAATCCTTCGGCTTGATTCCAAAGGGCATTGTACTTGTTCCTTCTCATGCTATCACTTCCCATGCAACTAGCGGCCAAACCATCCCAAGCTTCCTTGGCGGTGGTGAAATTCCGAACACGAGACAAGTCCTTTGTCCCCACACTAGTTTGAATCATGTGCAAGGCAATGTCATTGAGTTGATTATCAACCGCTTCTCTTCTAGTCAACTTGTCGGGGTTGTAAGGCTTGAAGCCTTCCAAGATGATTCTCCAAAGTTCATTGGAGGCACTGCGAACATGAGAGCGAAACTCAAATTGCCATGTATCAAAATCTTTATCATTAAACTTAGGTGGGTCGCCCCGAATGTTTATATGAGGATGAGGAACCGGGATATCGGGAGATAGGAAAGGCGGAGCCACTTGATTGTAGCTAACACCTCCACTAGTTCCTCTAGGAGAAGCACCGGGATCTACTAGTGGTTAAGTTATCACCATTCAAGGGTTTGGTA
Source organism: Lolium multiflorum (assembly GCA_030979885.1). NCBI lineage: Eukaryota > Viridiplantae > Streptophyta > Magnoliopsida > Poales > Poaceae > Lolium > Lolium multiflorum. Next base: position 197,225,706 of record CM061747.1, read on the forward strand.
GAGGAGGGTAATGTCGAAGCATCTCCCTCTTCTAACGCACCCTTGTCCTTTACCTCTATGGCGGGGATGACGGGGAGCCGCGGGAAAGCGGTCGTTAAACATTTTCATCAAGCTTTCCATTTGGGTTTCCATGGCGGATCTCAAGGATGTTTCCATCGACTTGAGATCATCCATGGAGACCGGCTTTGCGGCCCCCTCCGAGTGCTCGTCATCCGGCATACTCTTAGGCGGTTAAGCCCGAAATAAGAGTCGAGGCTCTGATACCAATTGAAAGGATCGTATGCCGCACCTAGAGGGGGGTGAATAGGTGCTAACCAATTTTTAATTCTTTTTCAATTTAGGCTTGACACAAAGGTAAATTCTCTAGATATGCAACTATGTGAATTTACCTATATGACAAGGTCAACGACTAAGCAAGATATGGCTACGCAATATATAGAGGAGATAAAGGATAGAGGTAACCGAGAGTGGAGCACACGGAGACACGGAGTTGATTCCCGTAGTTCCCTTCCTTTGCAAGAAGGTACGTCTACGTTCGGAGGAGTGTGGTCGCTACGAAAGCCAGACCAACAGTCACGAAGACTTCACTCAGGTCTCCTGTGAGCAACGCCACGAAGACCTAGCCCACTTCCACTAAGGGATTTCCTCGAGGCGGAAACCGGGCTTTACAAAGTTCTTGGGGCACACATCCACAACCAAATTGGAGGCTCCCAAATCTGTAACAACACACCAAATCAACAAGAATACGTCAACAACAACAACTAGGGATCCAAATAGGAACACTAGCAAGGGGGCCCTCAAGCATATGAGGGGGAAATGAAAATCGCTTCGGTGAAGATGTAGATCGGGGTCTTCTCCTTCGAATCTCCAAAGATCAAGAGCTTTGGTTGGGTGGAGGAAGGAGATCTTGCAAATCTTGTGTTCTTGAGGTGGCTCTAATGGTGGTGAAGCTTGGCAGATTTTTGTGCAATGATTGAGCAAGGAGGAAGGTAGAAGAAGGGGGTATAAATACCCCCCCCCCCTCAAAATCCAGCCGTTGGAGACTTTCGAGGGCCGGATAATCCGGCCTAAGTTGGGGCCGGATAATCCGCCCCCACCAAAAAATCCGGCCCTGGGGAAATTCCGGCAAATGTCCGGCCAAAAGTACGGCCCATGTCCAGGGTAGTACTGAGCCACATCGCCAAAAGTCCTTAGCCGATTTTGGGGGCCCGGATATTTTGCAAATATCCAGCCCGGATTATCCGGCCTGGTGAAACTTTTTCTGCTTCCTTTTGTCTTGTTTTTCCACCCAAGACACCCACATATATGTATATATATAATCTCTGCAACACTTCATCAAACATTAGAGTATCACATGTATTGACATCAAACACTTCAAAACATAATGTAAGAGATGTTCTTTCAATCAACCTTGGCCTATTCATCTGTCTGCACTGACCATTTCGATCATACCACAACCTGATAAGGGCATCTCCAGCGGCGCGATGCAAACAGACGCTGAGCGACCGTTTGCGTCCGCCGGGCCGAAAAATGCGGCTGGTACCACCTCCAGCGGGGCGACTGACAAAGGATTAATTTGTCAATGCCTACAGATTGTAGACTAGGGTTTTGCTAGAAGTAGAGGGCAAGTAGATCTCGAAGGTTTCAGCCGAAAAGTACTCGCTGATTATGAAAACTAGGGTTCTGTTGACAATAGATTCGATCCTTTCTTCGTCCCTTATATAGAGGGTGGAGCCGAGGGTTTCGTAATACACAAGTTACAGAGTTCGGGAGGGTTTCGTACCCAACCCATAAGATTACAAATCTCTATCTTTCCTAATACAATCTATCTTTCCTTAACACTAAATGGGCTTCCGAGTCTTCTTATCTTCGAGTCCTGGGCCTTTAGTAAACCCCGGGTACCATCTTTGGCAGGCCCATTGGGGATTCCTATGTCAGTAGCCCCCGAGATTTTTCTTGAATCGAAGAATCAGGGAAAATCTCCAATTTTACTCATTACATAATCTTTCGATATGCAAATATTATTTTGTACAGGGATATCGGTAGTTGGGGCTAGTTCATCTGACGGATCAGGTACTAGTTAACTGCTCTAGTGGCAATCCGCAAAACCTACTTCAAGATCACGTCCCTGGACATGATCTCGGGATACTGGTGTAAACTTTGACAGGTGCCGCTTAAGGTCTTACCATTCTGTCGAGTCCCAGTCATATTTTATCGGGTACCTAACGCGTCCGTTAGGATTTTTCTTCGTATCTGTTGATACGGAAAAAGTAGCAATCCGCCGTCAGAGACGGTGCCACGCCGCTCAGAACGGATCTGGGGTCTTGATACGTCTCCAACGTACCTATAATTTCTGACATTCCATGCTTGTTTTATGACAATACTTACATGTTTTGCTTGCACTTTATGATGATTTCATGCGTTTTCCGGAACTAACCTATTAACAAGATGCCACAGTGCCAGTTCCTGTTTTCTGCTGTTTTTGGTTCCAGAAAGGCTGTTCGGGCAATATTCTCGGAATTGGACGAAATCAACGCCAAAGATCTTATTTTTCCCGGGAGGCTCCAGAACACCGAAGGAGAGTCGGAGGAGCCAGGGGGCCACCACACACGTGGGCCGCGCGGCCCCAGGCCGCGCGCGGCCGGTGTGGGGCCACCCTGTCGCCCCTCCTGCGCCGCCTCTTCGCCTATTTAAGCCCTTTCGACCTAAAAACGCAGCACCGATTGATGAAACTCCGAAAGACTCCAGGGGCGCCGCCACCATCGCAAACTCCAATTCGGGGGACAGAAGTCTGTTCCGGCACGCCGCCGGACGGGGAAGTGCCCCCGAAGCCATCTCCATCGACGCCACCACCTCCATCATGCTCCGTGAGTAGTTCCCCATGGACTACGGGTTCTAGCTGTAGCTAGTTGGTATACTCTCCCCCATGTACTTCAATACAATGATCTCATGAGCTGCCTTACATGATTGAGATTCATCTGATGTAATCGGTGTTGTGTTTGTTGGGATCCGATGGATTGTTACGTTATGATTGTCTATCTACAAAGTTTGTGAAGTTATTGTTGCTGCAATCTTGTTGTGTTTAATGCTTGTCACTAGGGCCCGAGTGGCATGATCTTAGATTTAAGCTCTATACTTATTGCTTAGATTGTATCTACAAGTTGTTTGCACATGTCTATGTCCGGAACCAAAGGCCCCAAAGTGACAGAAATTGGGACAACTGGAGGGAAAGGCTTAGATATGAGGATCACATGTTTTCACGGAGTGTTAATGCTTTGCTCCGGTGCTCTATTAAAAGGAGTGCCTTAATTTCCAGTAGATTCCCTAGAGGCCCGGCTGCCACCGGCTGGTAGGACAAAAGATGTTGTGCAAGTTTCTCATTGCGAGCACGTATGACTATATATGGAAAACATGCCTACTTGATTAATAGACTTGATATTCTGTCTTAATGCTATTTCAATCCTATCAATTGCCCAACTGTAATTTGTTCACCCAACACTTGTTATTGGAGAGTTACCACTAGTGTAGATAGCTGGGAACCCCGGTCCATCTCTCATCATCATATACTCGTTCACATGTCATTGGAAGTAGTATCAACTATTTTCTGGTGCCATTGCTCTCATATTGCTATTCTGCTGCTGTGTTACTGTTACTACTGCTCTCATATTACTGCTACTTTCACATCACCCTGTTACTAGTGCTTTTTCAGGTGCTGAATTGACATCTCAGTTGTTAAGGCTTATAGGTATTCTTTACCTCCCTTGTGTCGAATCAATAAATTTGGGTTTTACTTCCCTCGAAGACTGTTGCGATCCCCTATACTTGTGGGTCATCAAGACTATTTTCTGGCGCCGTTGCCGGGAGGCATAGCTCTACTCATAAGTTCACCTGGGGAGTACACTCTACCTCTCTCTCTGTTTTATTTTATTTTGTTTTGCTTAGTTTACTTTTCTCTAGTTTATTTGTGCTTAGTTTATTTCTGTCTAGTTTTATTTTGCTTAGTTTACTTTTGTCTAGTTTATTTTTGTCTTGTTTTATTTTCCCTATATACCCGAAAATCCATAAAAATTTGAAAAACCTAAAAATTAAAAACTGCTATTATGGGAGAACCTACAACCTATTTGGAGCTTATAGAATTATATAATAATTATAGAGAATCAAGAACGGGTAAAGTTATGAGTGCTGTGATAGAAAAATTGAATACAATTGCTAAAATTTTGCTTAAACGCCATGATATAAACTGTTGCTCTCAACAGGACACTAAACATCTTAAATTTCAATGTGGCTTTAGTGAGGAATTTTTAATTAAGAACTATAATCGGAATAGCTATATTCATTTTGGGTTCGAAGAGGTAGAACAATTTGTCATATTTATGGGAGCCTCTGAGATCGAATCCTTCATATCTAAGAATTATGAAACTTGTGTTGTTTGTAAGGACCTTAAAGATTATGTCTCTTCTATCCTTAATTTTTGCAATGAAAGTTACACGATAATCCTTATATCATTGATTATAAAGAGAGACTCATTAATGCACAAGAATGCACTCACAATTTGCAGGAACCGGTGGAAGAAGAAATTGATGAACCTGAAAGCTCATTGGATGAAAAAGAGGAGGAAATTGATGAACCTGAAAGCTCATTGGATGAAAAAGAAGAGGAGAGTGACGAACAAAAGGAGGAAGAATGGATTAGCTACCCATGCCAACCTTCTAATGAGAGTAACTCTTTATCTCTTACACTATTTGATTGTCCTCCATGCTTACCGAAAGAGGATGAATGTTATGTTCCTGTGGATTCTCTTGAAATATTCTCTATAAGTAAAACTTGTGAGAATAATTATGCTACTGTTATTCATGATAATCCATGCTACCTTGATAAATCTTATGATAATGCTTTGTTTGTGCCTGATGTCGAAATGCATGGTACTAAAGAGTTTTGTTTAGCAAATGTTTATGATAAATCTCTAGATGATGATCCTATGTTACTTGATAATATTAATTGTACTACTAATGAAAAAGGGATTGGAGAGTTCTTGACTTTATCTATGAGTCCCATATCTTTTGAGATTGATCAATCATCTTGTTATATTATTGATAAAAGTGGGTTTGAAAGTTTTAATCCTATTATTTCTGAGCTTGATAAAAATTATGTGTTTGTGAATCATGAAAAGCATGCTTTATGTGATAGTTATATTGTTGAGTTTATCCATGAAGCTACTGAAAATTATTATGAGAGAGGAAAATATGGTTGTAGAAATTTGCATGGTACTAAAACACCTCTCTATATGCTGAAACTTTTGAAGTTACTCTTGTTTTATCTTCTTATGCTTGTCACTTTGTTCTTCATGAATTTATTTGTGTACAAGATTCCTTTGCATAGGAAGTGGGTTAGACTTAAATGTGTTTTGAACTTGCTTTTTGATTCTCTCTTTTGCTTCAACTATTATTTCTTGCGAGAGTATCATTGAAATTACTGAGCCCATCTTAATGGCTATAAAGAAAGAACTTCTTGGGAGATAACCCATGTGTTTATTTTACTACAGCACTTTTGTTTTATATTTGAGTCTTGGAAGTTGTTTACTACTGTAGCAACCTCTCCTTATCATGTTTTTGTGCCAAGTAAAGTCTCTATGGTAAAGTTGATAATAGATTTGGATTTCTGCGCAGAAACAGATTTCTATCTGTCACGAATCTGGGCTTATTTCTCTGTAGGAAACTCAGAAAAATCTGCCAATTTACGTGCGTGATCCTCAGATATGTACGCAACTTTCATTAGTTTTGAGTTTTCTGATTTGAGCAACGGAAGTACCATTTTAAAATTCGTGTTTACTGGCTGTTCTGTTTTGGCAGATTCTGTCTCTGTTTTTGCATTGTCTCTTGTGGACTTTATGTGAGGCTTTCTAGACGTGGAGAGTTGTAGCTAATGTTTTATTGAGTTCTTGCAATGTGTCACTACAGGGCCGAAGTGGATTAAAGTTTTTGAGTACTAACCCCTCTAATGAAGTTTATGAGAAGTTTGGTGTGAAGGAAGTTTTCAAGGGTCAAGAGAGGAGGATGATATATGATCAAGAAGAGTGAAAAGTCTAAGCTTGGGGATGCCCCCGTGGTTCATCCCTGCATATTTCAAGGACTCAAGCGTCTAAGCTTGGGGATGCCCAAGGCATCCCCTTCTTCATCAACTTATCAGGTTTCTTCTATTGAAACTATATTTTTATTCGGTCACATCATATGTGCTTTACTTGGAGCGTTTGTGTGTTTTTATTTTTGTTTGTGTTTGAATAAAGATGGATCCTAGCAATCCTTGTTTGGGAGAGAGACACGCTCCGCTTTTTCATATGAACACTTGTTCTTCGTTTTACTTTTAATGTTCAATGATAAAAGTTGGAAGCTACAATACTTATTGGTATTTGGTTGGAAATAGAAAATGCCTCATAATGTCTTGAATAATTTGACACTTGGCAATTGTTTTGAGCTCTCAAGTAGATCATGATTAAGTTTTTTCATGTAGTTTAAACCTATTAATGGAGAACTACCGTAGAGCTTGTTAAAATTGGTTTGCATGATTGGTCTCTCTTAAGGTCTAGATATTTTCTGGTAAAAGTGTTTGAGCAACAAGGAAGACAGTGTAGAGTATTATAATGCTTGCAATATGTTCTTATGTAAGTTTTGCTGTACCGGTTCATACTTGTGTTTGCTTCAAATAACCTTGTTAGCCTAAGCCTTGTATCGAGAGGGAATACTTCTCATGCATCCAAAATCCTTGAGCCAACCACTATGCCATTTGTGTCCACCATACCTACCTACTACATGGTATTTCTCCGCCATTCCAAAGTAAATTGCTTGAGTGCTACCTTTAAACAATTCAAAATTTATCACCTCTGATTTGTGTCAATGTTTAATAGCTCATGAGGAAGTATGTGGTGTTTATCTTTCAATCTTGTTGGGCAACTTTCACCAATGGACTAGTGGCTTCATCCGCTTATCCAATAATTTTGCAAAAAGAGCTGGCAATGGGATTCCCAGTCCCAAATTAATTAACAAAAATAGACACTCCTCCATGGTATGTGAATGTTGGAAGGCACCCGAAGGATTCGGTTAGCCATGGCTTGAGAAAGCAAAGGTGGGGAGGAGTGTCATCATAATAAAACTAAAATAAAAAGGCACTCCTTCATGGTATGAGATTGTTGGCAGGCACCCGAGGATTCGGTTAGCCATGGTTTGTGAAAGAAAGGTTGGAAGGAGTGCCACCCAAAAATAAAATAAAATGGGAGCCGCTCTTTGAAGGTTTGTCCGGCAAGGGGGTTAGAGTGCCCACTACCATTCGTTGACAACAACAAACACCTCTCAAAACTTTACTTTTATGCTCTCTTTATGTTTTCAAAACCAAAGCTTTATCACAAATATAGCAATCAATGCTTCCATCTGCGAAGGGCCATTCTTTTACTTTATGTTGAGTCAGTTTACCCATTTCCTTCCATCTTAGAAGCAAACACTTGTGTCAACTGCATTGATTCTTACATACTTGCTTATTTGCATTCATCATATTACTTTGTGTTGACAATTATCCATGAGATATGCATGTTGAAAGTTGAAAGCAACTGCTGAAACTTAAATCTTCCTCTGTGTTGCTTCAATGCCTTTACTTTGAATTTATTGCTTTATGAGTTAACTCTTGTGCAAGGCTTTTGATGCTTGTCTTGAAAGTACTCTTCATGAAAAGTTTTGCTATATGTTACCTATTTGTTAGCAACTATAGATCATTGCCTTGAGTCACTTCATTCATTTCATATGCTTTGTAATAGTATGATCAAGGTTATGTAAGTAGCATGTCACTACAGAAATTACTCTTTTTATCGTTTACCTACTCGAGGACGAGGAACTAAGCTTGGGGATGCTGATACGTCTCCAACGTACCTATAATTTCTGACGTTCCATGCTTGTTTTATGACAATACTTACATGTTTTGCTTGCACTTTATGATGATTTCATGCGTTTTCTGAACTAACCTATTAACAAGATGCCACAAGCGCTCGTTTTCTGTTTTTGGTTCCAAAGGCTGTTTCGGGCAATATTCTCGGAATTGGACGAAATCAACGCCAAAGATCTTATTTTTCCCGGGAGGCTCCAGAACACCGAAGGAGAGTCGGAGGAGAGCCAGGGCCACCACACACGTGGCCGCGCGGCCCCGTGCTCGCGCCGGTGTGTGTGGGCCACCCCGTTGCCCCTCCTGCGCCGCCTCTTCGCCTATTTCGACCTAAAAACGCAGTACCGATTGACGAAACTCCAGAAAGACTCCAGGGGTGCCGCCACCATCGCGAAACTCCAATTCGGGGGACAGAAGTCTTTGTTCCGGCACGTGATACGTCTCCGACGTATCGATAATTTCTTATGTTCCATGCTACATTATTGATGATATCTACATGTTTTATACACATTATATGTCGTAGTTACGCATTTTCTGGAACTAACCTATTAACAAGATGCCGAAGAGCCAGTTGTTGTTTTCTGCTATTTTTGGTTTAAGAAATCCTAGTAACAAAATATTCTCGGAATTGGACGAAATCAACGCCCAGGGTCCTATTTTTGCACGAAGCTTCCAGAAGACCGAAGAGGAGACGAAGTGGGGCCACGAGGTGGGGACACACCAGGCGGCGCGGCCCCAGCCCCCGCGCCCTAGTGTGTGGGCCCCGTGACGCCCTTTGACCTGCCCTTCCGCCTACTTAAAGCCTCCGTCGCGAAACCCCGTACCGAGAGCCACGATACGGAAAACCTTCCAGAGACGCCGCCGCCGCGAATCCCATCTCGGGGGATTCAGGAGATCGCCTCCGGCACCAGAGGGGAATCATCTCCCGGAGGACTCTTCATCGCCATGATCGCCTCCGGAGTGATGAGTGAGTAGTTCACCCCTGGACTATGGGTCCATAGCAGTAGCTAGATGGTCGTCTTCTCCTTATGTGCTTCATTGTTGGATCTTGTGAGCTGCCTAACATGATCAAGATCATCTATCTGTAATACTATATGTTGTGTTTGTCGGAATCCGATGGATAGAGAATACTATGTTATGGTGATTATCAATCTATTACTTATGTGTTGTTTATGATCTTGCATGCTCTCCGTTATTAGTAGAGGCTCTGGCCAAGTTTTGCTCTTAACTCCAAGAGGGAGTATTTATGCTCGATAGTGGGTTCATGCCTCCATTGATATCTGGGACAGTGACAGAAAGTTCTAAGGTTGTGGATGTGCTGTTGCCACTAGGGATAAAACATTGATGCTATGTCTAAGGATGTAGTTGTTGATTACATTACGCACCATACTTAATGCAATTGTCTATTGCTTGCAACTTAATACTGGAAGGGGTTCGGATGATAACCTGAAGGTGGACTTTTTAGGCATAGATGCAGTTGGATGGCGGTCTATGTACTTTGTCGTAATGCCCAATTAAATCTCACTATATTTATCATATCATGTATATGCATTGTTATGCCCTTTTCTATTTGTCAATTGCCCGACTGTAATTTGTTCACCCAACATGCTTTAATCTTATGGGAGAGACACCTCTAGTGAACTGTGGACCCGGTCCTATTCTTTACATCGCATACAATCTACTGCAATACTTTTTTTACTGTTTTCTTCGCAAACAATCATCTTCCACACAATACGGTTAATCCTTTGTTACAGCAAGCCGGTGAGATTGACAACCTCACTGTTTCGTTGGGGCAAAGTACTTTGGTTGTGTTGTGCAGGTTCCACGTTGGCGCCGGAATCCCTGGTGTTGCGCCGCATCACATTTCGCCACCATCAACCTTCAACGTGCTTCTTGACTCCTACTGGTCCGATTAAACCTTGGTTTCTTAGTGAGGGAAAACTTGCCACCGTGCGCATCATACCTTCCTCTTGGGGTTCCCAACGGACGTGTACATCTACGCGCATCAAGCAAATTTCTGGCGCCGTTGCCGGGGAGATCAAGACACGGGGAGTCTCCACTTCTCAATCTCTTTACTTTGTTTTTGTCTTGCTTTATTTTATTTACTACTTTGTTTGCTGCACCTAAACAAAACACAAAAAAATTAGTTGCTAGTTTTACTTTATTTATTGTCTTGCTCTCTATATCAAAAACACAAAAAAATTAGTTACTTGCATTTACTTTATCTAGTTTGCTTTATTTACTGTTGCTAAAATGAATACCCCTGAAAATACTAAGTTGTGTGACTTCACAACTACAAATAATAATGATTTCCTATGCACACCTATTGCTCCACCTGCTACTACAGCAGAATTCTTTGAAATTAAACCTGCTTTACTGAACCTTGTTATGAGAGATCAATTTTCTGGTGTTAGTTCTGATGATGCTGCTGCCCATCTTAATAATTTTGTTGAACTTTGTGAAATGCAAAAATATAAGGATGTAGATGGTGATATTATTAAATTGAAATTGTTTCCTTTCTCATTAAGAGGAAGAGCTAAAGATTGGTTGCTATCTTTGCCTAAGAATAGTATTGATTCATGGACTAAATGTAAGGATGCTTTTATTGGTAGATATTATCCTCCCGCTAAAATTATATCTTTGAGAAGTAGCATAATGAATTTTAAGCAATTAGATACTGAACATGTTGCTCAAGCATGGGAGAGAATGAAATCTTTGGTAAAGAATTGCCCAACCCATGGACTGACTACTTGGATGATCATCCAAACCTTCTATGCAGGACTAAATTTTTCTTCGCGGAATTTATTGGATTCAGCTGCTGGAGGTACCTTTATGTCCATCACTTTGGGGGCGGCTACAAAGCTTCTTGATGATATGATGATAAATTACTCTGAATGGCACACGGAAAGAGCTCCACAAGGTAAGAAGGTAAATTCTGTTGAAGAAACCTCTTCCTTGAGTGATAAGATTGATGTGATTATGTCTATGCTTGTGAATGGTAGATCTAATGTTGATCAAAATAATGTTCCTTTAGCTTCATTGGTTGCTCAAGAAGAAAATGTTGATGTGAATTTCATTAAAAATAATAATTTCAACAACAATGCTTATAGGAACAATTCTGGTAATAACTATAGGCCATATCCTTCTGCTAATGGTAATGGTTATGGTAATTCTTATGGGAATTCTTACAATAATAATAGGAGTGTACCCCCTGGTCTTGAAACCATGCTTAAAGAATTTATTAGTACACAAACTGCTTTTAACAAATCTGTTGAGGAAAAGCTTGATAAAATTGATATTATTGCTTCTAGAGTTGATAGACTTGCCTCCGATGTTGATCTATTAAAATTGAAAGTTATGCCTAATAATGATATTGATAATAAGATTACTACTACAGCAAATGCCATCCAAGTTAGAATTAATGATAATATAAGATTAATGGCTGAATTGCGTGCTAGGTGGGATAGAGAAGAAAATGAAAAACTAGCTAAAGAGAATAATGTAGCTAAAGTTTGGACTATTACCACCATTAGTAATGATAATGATTCACATGTTGCTGCACCTCCTACTATCAATGGTAAAATAATTGGTGTTGGCAATGTTTCTACTCCTAGTGCAAAGCGTACAAAACTGCCTGAAATTGCTAAAACTGCTGAAACTGCTTGTGATAAAACTGCTGAAATTTTTTCCAACCTTGGGGACAATGATCCCATTGCTGTAGCTCATAATGATTTAGATTTTGATGATTGCCACATCTCTGAAGTTATAAAGTTCTTACAAAAACTTGCTAAAAGTCCTAATGCTAGTGCTATAAATTTGGCCTTTACAAAACACATTAGAAATGCTCTCATAAAAGCTAGAGAAGAGAAACTAAAACTTGAAACTTCTATTCCTAGAAAGTTAGAAGATGGTTGGGAGCCCATCATTAAAATGAAATTCAATGACTTTGAATGTAATGCTTTATGTGATCTTGGTGCAAGTATTTTTGTTATGCCTAAAAAGATTTATGATATGCTTGACTTGCCACCATGAAGAATTGTTATTTGGATGTTAATCTTGCCGATAATGTTAAAAAGAAACCTTTAGGGAGGATTGATAATGTGCGCATTACGGTTAACAATAACCTTGTCCCCGTTGATTTTGTTGTCTTGGATATCGAATGCAATGCATCTTGTCCTATTGTGTTGGGAAGACCTTTTCTTCGAACCGTTGGTGCTGTTATTGATATGAGGGAAGGTAATATTAAATATCAATTTCCTCTCAAGAACGGTATGGAACACTTCCCTAGAAAGAGAATGAAGTTGCCTTTTGATTCTATTATTAGAACAAGTTATGATGTTGATGCTTCTACTCTTGATGTTACTTGATTTGCACTTTCTGCGCCTAGCTGAAAGGCGTTAAAGAAAAGCGCTTATGGGAGACAACCCATGTTTTTACTACAGCAATTTTTGTTATATTTGAGTCTTGGAAGTTGTTTACTACTGTAGCAACCTCTCCTTATCATGTTTTTGTGCCAAGTAAAGTTTCTATGCTAAAGTTGATGTTATATTTGGGATCGCTGCGCAGAAACAGCATTGATGTCTGTCACGAATTCTGGCATAAGTCTCTGTAAAAATTCGAAAAAATCTGCAAAATTACGAGCGTGATCCTCAGATATGTACGCAACTTTCATTAGTTTTGAGTTTTTCCATTTGAGCAAGTATAGTGCACCTTTCTGGTTCGTCTTTACGGACTGTTCTGTTTTTGACAGATTCTGCCTTTTATTTCGCATTGCCGTATTTGCTATGTTGGATGAATTTCTTTGATCCATTAATGTCCAGTAGCTTTGTGCAATGTCCAGAAGTGTTAAGAATGATTGTGTCACCTCTGAATATGTGAATTTTAATTGTGCACTAACCCTCTAATGAGTTTGCTTGAAGTTTGGTGTGAAGGAAGTTTTCAAGGGTCAAGAGAGGAGTATGATATACTATGATCAAGAGGAGTGAAAGATCTAAGCTTGGGGATGCCCCCGTGGTTCATCCCTGCATATTTTAAGAAGACTCAAGCGTCTAAGCTTGGGGATGCCCAAGGCATCCCCTTCTTCATCGACAACATCATCGGGTTCCTCCCCTGAAACTATATTTTTATTCAGTCACATCTTGTGTTCTTTACTTGGAGCGTCGGTTTGTTTTTGTTTTTGTTTGAATAAAATGGATCCTAGCATTCACTTTGTGGGAGAGAGACACGCTCCGCTGTTGCATATGGACAAATATGTCCTTAGGCTTTACTCATAATGTTCAAGGCGAAGGTTGAAACTTCTTCGTTAAATTGTTATATGGTTGGAATTGGGAAATGCTACATGTAGTAATTCTAAAATGTTTTGGATAATGTGATACTTTGCAATTGTTGTGCTCATGTTTAAGCTCTTGCATCATATACTTTGCACCCATTAATGAAGAAATACATAGAGCTTGCTAAAATTTGGTTTGCATATTTGGTCTCTCTAAGGTCTAGATAATTCTAGTATTGAGTTTTGAACAACAAGGAAGACGGTGTAGAGTCTTATAATGTTTACAATATGTCTTTTATGTGAGTTTTGCTACACCGGTTCATCCTTGAGTTTGCTTCAAATAACCTTGCTAGCCTAAACCTTGTATCGAGAGGGAATACTTCTCATGCATCCAAAATCCTTGAGCCAACCACTATGCCATTTGTGTCCACCATACCTACCTACTACATGGTATTTCTCCGCCATTCCAAAGTAAATTGCTCGAGTGCTACCTTTAAAATTCCATCATTCGCCTTTGCAATATATAGCTCATGGGACAAAATAGCCTTAAAAACTATCGTAGTATTGAATATGTACTTATGCACTTTATCTCTTATTAAGTTGCTTGTTGTGCGATAACCATGCTTCTGGGGACGCCATCAACTACTCTTTGTTGAATATCATGTGAGTTGCTATGCATGTCCGTCTTGTCTGAAGTAAGAGAGATCTACCACCTTAATGGTTGGAGCATGCATATTGTTAGAGAAGAACATTGGGCCGCTAACTAAAGCCATGAATCATGGTGGAAGTTTCAGTTTTGGACATATATCCTCAATCTCATATGAGAATAATAATTGTTGTCACATGCTTATGCATTAAAGAGGAGTCCATTATCTGTTGTCCATGTTGTCCCGGTATGGATGTCTAAGTTGAGAATAATCAAAAGCGAGAAATCCAAAATGCGAGCTTTCTCCTTAGACCTTTGTACAGGCGGCATGGAGGTACCCCTTTGTGACACTTGGTTGAAACATGTGTATTGCGAAGATCCGGTAGTCCAAGCTAAGTAGGACAAGGTGCGGGCACTATTAGTATACTATGCATGAGGCTTGCAACTTGTAAGATATAATTTACATAACTCATATGCTTTATTACTACCGTTGACAAAATTGTTTCATGTTTTCAAAATAAAAGCTCTAGCACAAATATAGCAATCGATGCTTTCCTCTTTGAAGGACCTTTCTTTTACTTTTATTGTTGAGTCAGTTTACCTATCTCTCTCCACCTCAAGAAGCAAACACTTGTGTGAACTGTGCATTGATTCCTACATACTTGCATATTGCACTTGTTATATTACTTTACATTGACACTATCCATGAGATATACATGTTATAAGTTGAAAGCAACCGCTGAAACTTAATCTTCCTTTGTGTTGCTTCAATACCTTTACTTTGATTTATTGCTTTATGAGTTAACTCTTATGCAAGACTTATTGATGCTTGTCTTGAAGTACTATTCATGAAAAGTCTTTGCTTTATGATTCATTTGTTTACTCATGTCATTACCATTGTTTTGATCGCTGCATTCATTACATATGTTTACAATAGTATGATCAAGATTATGATGGCATGTCACTCCAGAAATTATCCTTGTTATCGTTTGCCTGCTCGGGACGAGCAGAACTAAGCTTGGGGATGCTGATACGTCTCCGACGTATCGATAATTTCTTATGTTCCATGCTACATTATTGATGATATCTACATGTTTTATACACATTATATGTCGTATTTACGCATTTTCTGGAACTAACCTATTAACAAGATGCCGAAGAGCCAGTTGTTTTCTGCTGTTTTTGGTTTCAGAAATCCTAGTAACAAAATATTCTCGGAATTGGACGAAATCAACGCCCGGGTCCTATTTTTGCACGAAGCTTCCAAAGACCGAAGAGGAGACGAAGTGGGGCCACGAGGTGGGGACACACCAAGGCGGCACGGCGCCAGCCCGGCCGCGCCGCCCTAGTGTGTGGGCCCCCGTGACGCCCTTGACCTGCCCTTCCGCCTACTTAAAGCCTCCGTCGCGAAACCCCCAGTACCGAGAGCCACGATACGGAAAACCTTCCAGAGACGCCGCGAATCCCATCTCGGGGATTCAGGAGATCGCTCCGGCACCCTGCCGGAGAGGGGAATCATCTCCCGAGGACTCTTCATCGCCATGATCGCCTCCGGAGTGATGAGTGAGTAGTTCACCCCTGGACTATGGGTCCATAGCAGTAGCTAGATGGTCGTCTTCTCCTTATGTGCTTCATTGTTGGATCTTGTGAGCTGCCTAACATGATCAAGATCATCTATCTGTAATACTATATGTTGTGTTTGTCGGGATCCGATGGATAGAGAATACTATGTTATGGTGATTATCAATCTATTACTTATGTGTTGTTTATGATCTTGCATGCTCTCCGTTATTAGTAGAGGCTCTGGCCAAGTTTTTGCTCTTAACTCCAAGAGGGAGTATTTATGCTCGATAGTGGGTTCATGCCTCCATTGATATCTGGGACAGTGACAGAAAGTTCTAAGGTTGTGGATGTGCTGTTGCCACTAGGGATAAAACATTAATGCTATGTCTAAGGATGTAGTTGTTGATTACATTACGCACCATACTTAATGCAATTGTCTGTTGCTTGCAACTTAATACTGAAAGGGGTTCGGATGATAACCTGAAGGTGGACTTTTCAGGCATAGATGCATGCTGGATGGCGGTCTATGTACTTTGTCGTAATGCCCTGATTAAATCTCACTATATTTATCATATCATGTATATGCATTGTTATGCCCTTTTCTATTTGTCAATTGCCCGACTGTAATTTGTTCACCCAACATGCTTTAATCTTATGGGAGAGACACCTCTAGTGAACTGTGGACCCCGGTCCTATTCTTTACATCGCATACAATCTACTGTTTTACTGTTTTCTTCGCAAACAATCATCTTCCACACAATACGGTTAATCCTTTGTTACAGCAAGCCGGTGAGATTGACAACCTCACTGTTTCGTTGGGGCAAAGTACTTTGGTTGTGTTGTGCAGGTTCCACGTTGGCGCCGGAATCCCTGGTGTTGCGCCGCATCACATTTCGCCACCATCAACCTTCAACGTGCTTCTTGACTCCTACTGGTCCGATTAAACCATGGTTTCTTACGAGGAAACTTGCCACTGTGCGCATCATACCTTCCTCTTGGGGTTCCCAACGGACGTGTACATCTACGCGCACGGCACGCCGCCGGACGGGGAAGTGCCCCCGAAGCCATCTCCATCGACGCCACCACCTCCATCATGCTCCGTGAGTAGTTCCCCCATGGACTACGGGTTCTAGCTGTAGCTAGTTGGTATACTCTCCCCCATGTACTTCAATACAATGATCTCATGAGCTGCCTTACATGATTGAGATTCATCTGATGTAATCGGTGTTGTGTTTGTTGGGATCCGATGGATTGTTACGTTATGATTGTCTATCTACAAAGTTTGTGAAGTTATTGTTGCTGCAATCTTGTTGTGTTTAATGCTTGTCACTAGGGCCCGAGTGGCATGATCTTAGATTTAAGCTCTATACTTATTGCTTAGATTGTATCTACAAGTTGTTTGCACATGTCTATGTCCGGAACCAAAGGCCCCAAAGTGACAGAAATTGGGACAACTGGAGGGAAAGGCTTAGATATGAGGATCACATGTTTTCACGGAGTGTTAATGCTTTGCTCCGGTGCTCTATTAAAAGGAGTGCCTTAATTTCCAGTAGATTCCCTAGAGGCCCGGCTGCCACCGGCTGGTAGGACAAAAGATGTTGTACAAGTTTCTCATTGCGAGCACGTATGACTATATATGGAAAACATGCCTACTTGATTAATAGACTTGATATTCTGTCTTAATGCTATTTCAATCCTATCAATTGCCCAACTGTAATTTGTTCACCCAACACTTGTTATTGGAGAGTTACCACTAGTGTAGATAGCTGGGAACCCCGGTCCATCTCTCATCATCATATACTCGTTCTACATGTCATTGGAAGTAGTATCAACTATTTTCTGGTGCCATTGCTCTCATATTGCTATTACTGCTGCTGTGTTACTGTTATTACTGCTTCATATTACTGCTACTTTCACATCACCCATGTTACTAGTGCTTTTCCAGGTGCAGCTGAATTGACAACTCAGTTGTTAAGGCTTATAGGTATTCTTTACCTCCCCTTGTGTCGAATCAATAAATTTGGGTTTTACTTCCCTCGAAGACTGTTGCGATCCCCTATACTTGTGGATCATCAGGTCTTACCTTCGCAAAGTTTTGCGGCATTCAGAGATTTATTCGCGACTTATAAAGCTCTGAGAATATATTGTCGAGTGCTTTTCGGCTGTTGGAATAGCACATTTTATCGAGTCATATTTGATGACTTATTTTGTCTTCCCGATGGGAGTATATGTAGAGTTATCTGTGTAACTCGAAATCTACTTCTTTATTTTGATCAAAATTCATCGGGCACGTGAACAGCGTTCCCGATGGGAGTAGCCCCCGAGGCTACAGCCAAGAACTTGTGCTTGGGTGTAGGCTCCACAGATTAATATCCTCTGCCGCTATATTTGTAATCCTTGTCGATATTTTTATATCTATCGGGTGCGCGACCAGCGCTCCCGATGGGAGTAGCCCCCGAGGCTATGAACAAATGCTTGCATTTGGTCATAGGCTCTCGCCATTTCTATCTTGTCATATTCGAAGTTTTCTATTTTTCCAAAGTAGCCCCCGAGCGTTTGGGCAAAAACTTGTATTTGATCAAAGGCTCTCAAAATAATCTTGCGTTGTCGATATTCTCGCCCGGCTTCTTAGTCGAGTTTTTCTCTGACCATAATGATGTCATTGCTGATGATAGCCATGATTTTTGTATTGGAAACATGCGAAAACCGCTCCTCTCACTGCCTTGTGGGTCCAAATTCCCCATCTGATTGACACACGTCGTGCAAGTGGGGAACACACGTCCTCCACTTTTTCTGGCGCACGCACTGTGCCGTCTGTCGTTTCTTTTCTCAGTGAAAATCCATTTTTACCCCTTGTCCACGTGTAATCCATCTGCGCCACAATTTTTCTATCCAACGGTTGCGTCGATTCACCGCACCTCTATTTAATTCCATCATCTTCTTCCTCTGTCACTTTCGCTCACGCCGCCCATCTGCGCCTCTGCCAAAAATCCTCCATTGCGCTCATTGCTTTGTGCGCTCCTCCAAGCTCGTGCTGTTCTGCTCCATTCGAGTGGACATCATCATCCTCGCGACACACTCAGCCCAGCGCTCCAACAATCCCCAATGGCCACCGAAGATCTGGAGTGGGAGAGATCCAAGATCTCCAACCAGGATATGAACCTGCTGAAGAGGTTGGGGTTCACCAAGAAGAAGGATGCACTGCGCTTCCCCCACGAGGAAAGCTACCCATCTCCTCCAATGGAGTACCGGGTTAGTTTCGTTGACCATCTCATCCGCGGTCTCTCCCCCCTATTCATGAGTTTCTTCGCGGTCTTCTCTTTGTTTATGGGCTTCAGCTTCACCAGCTGACGCCCAATTCTATCTTGCACGTGTCGATCTTTATCACATTGTGCGAATGCTTTCTCGGAGTCCAACCTAACTGGGCTCTGTGGAAACGCATCTTCTGCCTCCGCCGTAATGGCTCCCACGGCGTCGCCTATAATATTGGCGGCGTCGTCATCTGTGTTCGTCGACGTCGATTACTTCGACGTCAAATTCCCTTCTGTCCAAGGCTGGCGCAAGAGGTGGCTGTATGTGCACGAGGAAAGCTCTGATTCAATGGAGTACAACATCGCCCCTTTTGACGGAAAGACCAAAATTCTTCGCCGCCGTTCCTGGGATGCTGAAGCTACCGAAGAAGAGAAGTTGGCGACAGAGGCGCTGATGACTCGCATCCGTGAGCTGCAGAGTACCCGTGGTAAGGAACTATCGGGTATCCAGATCACAACCTACTTCCTTAGGATTAGAATGCAGCCTCTGCAGGCTCGTAAAAATCCCCTTTGGATGTATGCTGGTGATGAAGACGTCGAGAGGCTCTCCACAGATCTTTCTGCAAAAGATTTGGAGAAGCTAATCCGAAGAATCTCCAAGCTTAGCAAGAAGGACACCATTCCATCTTCTTGCAAGGTTACGCCATTTTGCAGCGCCAATCCTCTTCCCAAGGTATTTGTTCTTCGCCGCTATTATGCCTTCTTCCCGAATTATTTTTGTGTCGACTATTTTTACTTATAGCGAAATATAACTGCTTTGTCGATTTTCTTTATTTTCCACAGGGTCACCTTGTTCTATCTTCTCTTCCTCCCCTTCCCGAGGGTGGGGAAGTCGAAGAACGGGCTGTTGTCACCGACGACAACCAGGGTGCTTCTCGCCCTGAAAGTGGAGTTTTCCCAGAAATCCGCGGCTTCACTTGAAAAAGAGAATGAAACAGAGGTTCTTCGTCGACACGCTCATCTCTCCCTGCTGCTTCTCCAAAGGGCAAAAGGAAAAGGGATGAAGCTATCGACTCTGGCGCCTCCAAAGCTAATACTTCCCGTGCTGAAAAGACTGCACCCAATACCGGGGAAGAAACTTTGGATCTTTACGATGCTGCTCTTGTCAGCTCGTAAGTTCTTTGAAATTGCTATATACTGTATTTTTCCCTTTGTCGATGCTTTTTGAAATTGCTATTTTATCTTGTCGCTATATTTATTGCAGTGACGATGAAGAGGAAGATGCACCTATTGACGAGACTGCTCGAACGAGCACGTCTCGTACTTTAGTTGTCTCAGAAGCTCGTCCTGATGGCGACGAAACTTCACCTCCTCCACAAAACCCTGAACGTCCAACACCAGCTGTAAGCCCCCAAGCTCCTTCCCCGAAGAGAGCCAGGGTGGAATCAACCAAGGAACCAACCATATTAGCTGGTTGTTCCTCGACTTCTTTGATGGAAGAGGTAAATTGTTCTTTTTTTCCTGTATTGACTTTTTGTGTTGAGTTTTCCTCTTTTTCTCCTTGATGTCGACTTTTTCTTCTTCCTATATTGACCCTTTTTGCATTGTAATCTCTTCAGCCTTTTATGAAAGAGCTCGTCCGCTTCGGCACCCAATTTATCGGGTACCGTGATTATGCCGGCGAACTTGAAGGTACCTACTTGTTCTGTCCAGCTTTCCTTGTCGAGTTTCTCCTGTCACTATTTTGTGTTGCAATGCTCATCTGTCTTATGTTGGCAGAGAAACTGGCAGAAGCCAACAGACGTGCTGACACCCTCGCTATTGAGTTAGAACAAAGCGAGAGTGCGCACACGAAAACCGTCGAGGATCTTCAAAAAAGACTCGACGACGCAAAAAAGGCTCTAGAAGAAAATGTAACTCAGCATTCTGCTCGAGAAGAAGAGATCCTCAGTCGACTAGAAACGCAGAGTCGACGTTTTGTTAGTAAGTCTTCACCCCCTTGCTGCTTTCTCGCGTCGTGTTTTGGCCTCCTTTTTTTTTCTTTTGATAACTCTTTTTTTTATGCTTTAAGCAGGAAGAACACACCAAGAGTACGAGCTGGAAAATCCTGAAGATGACGAGCTTCTGGACGCGCTTTCTCTCCTGGAAATCCATGGTACGGAAGCTCGTAACGGACTAGCTGAAGCTGAGGCTGGACTGTCGCGGCTTTTCCCATATTTCTTCCATAAAAAGGAGGAACCCGCAGTTTTCATTGATCTCGCCAAGTGCTTCACTGGCAATGAAGACCTTGGACTCCAACTTCGTCAAGAAGGACTAAAGGTTGGCGTCGAAGGTACAATGGCCTTGGTTGCAGAGAGTCAACAACAAGTCGACTGGTCGAGAGTTGGCGACACGGGGAAAATCGAAACGAAGAAGTGGCAGTCGCTAATTAAAGCGGCGAAGCCCAATTCGAAGAAGATCCTCGCCACTCTTGGATATAAGCCAGCACCTGCTCCAAGTTCTTCAAAGCCGGAGGTCAAGTAGACCACTTTTGCTTTTTTCCTTTTAGTTTGTCTCCCCTTTTGGCACTGTCGCCGTAGTGTTCTTGGCGATGATTGCTTCAGTGATTCTCTAGAGGTCCTTCTTTTGTAATAGACATGTATATATTCTGAGAATGAATGAAAATCTATCTTTGTTCCATGATTGATGTCGAAATCTTTGTTTTCAGTTGATT
Organism: Lolium multiflorum; assembly: GCA_030979885.1. Taxonomy (NCBI): domain Eukaryota; kingdom Viridiplantae; phylum Streptophyta; class Magnoliopsida; order Poales; family Poaceae; genus Lolium; species Lolium multiflorum. The sequence goes on from CM061747.1 coordinate 197,247,071, forward strand.
TTTGACAACTATACTTCAACTCCTGGTCCCTCCGAGGTTTTTCCTTCGTCTCATTCGAAGAAAAACACTGTCGCTGTTGAATTTGTTGAAGGTTCTTCGAGTAAAAACTCAGCACAAGATTTGGAAGAACTTCGACAACAGCTCCAGTCCACGAAAAAGCAGTCACTTATGCTCATGGAGCAATCTCGAAAATCTTCTGAGAGGGAAAAGATTGCACTCCAACAAGCTCAAGATGCCATAGCTGAAAAGGACTCTGCCGTTGCTGAAGCTGCTGCAGCTACGTCTCGAGAAAATTTTATGCTCCAGCTGCTGACAGATGCTAGCTTGGATATGGCAGGTGTGCTTCATTTTCTTTGTCGTGCTTTATTTTTCTTTTTTGCTTGCCTCTTCGTTGCTAATTCTTTCAAAAATAGGTTCCTTCTTGGATGCTACGACCGAAGATGAACGTGTTGAAGCTCGATCCAATGCACTTCTGAAACTTGCGCATGATCATGGTTCAAATTTCTGGGGCACCCCTGAACGGACTCGCCAGATTGTCAGGTTTCAGGATCGCGCACTCCAGGTTCGCGATTATCTCGACTTCTGTACAAGGACTTTGTCTCTGGTCTATGGCACCATGTTTCCTCGCAATAAGATGCCAGAGACTCTTCCTGCTTTAATGGACAAATTTCGGGATGCTCCTCGAATCCACGGCTTTGTGCGAGCCCAATTAGCTGCTGGCGCAAGGTTTGCTATGATCATGATAAAAATCTGCTACCCGAAGTTAGACGTGGGTCAAGTTGTTCCAAAGTGCTTAGCCAAGATGGCAAAGAGGAGGAAGAACTTCAGCAAATATGACGACGTTGTGACCCCTGTTGCCGAAGATATGATGGATGAACTTCTTCGGATGGACTCTGAATTCTTCGTGAAGGGTAGCTACGCTGAGCATAGCACTCGTGCTATAAATAATGAGCGGTTGACAATAGATAATATACTGGGTAACCCTTGAGGATAGGTTGTTTCGAGAATTGTATCTTGTGTATGTAATCTGTTTTGTGAAGTCACTATATTTTTATTTTCAACGCCAAGCCCCCGGGCGTTTTGTTGGTGATATTTTTGTTTTATAATGCGAGGTTGTCCCAAGGCAAAATAAATTATACTGTGTACTATTTTTGCGGGTACGAGCCCCCGAGCTTTATGTTGACCGCTATTTGTCGACATCTTTTTATTTTGGCGAGGTATTTTATACCAAGGCGAGATGTTTTTGCGAGTTGTATTTTGTCGGCACTGTATATATATATATATTGTATCTTCTAGGGGGAAGCCCCCGAGCCTGTCGAAAAGATATATAATTCCACTATCTTTATGATATTGCAGCACCGCGAGCCCGCCTCATTAAAAACCTTTCCCGGCCCCACTCGGTGCCCCGAAAAAGGAAAAGAGTGCGTCTGAAAACTCGCGGGCGTTTCAGTACATTGTATGTTTACAGAGGAGACTATATTTCGGTATCTAAGCGTAAAAACGCCTGAGCTGCGCCACGTTCCAAGGATTTGGCTCGGCAATCCCTGTCTTCTTGTCCTTGATTCTGTATGCTCCTCCTTCGATTACTTCTGTGACGATGTAAGGTCCAAGCCATGGTGACTCGAGTTTTTCATGACTTTTTTGATTGAGTCGTAAAACCAAGTCTCCAACTTGAAAAGATCTTGGTCGCAATCGTCGACTGTGGTAGTTTTTCAGGTCCTGTTGGTATTTGGCGACTCGTGATAATACTTCGTCCCGAGCCTCATCAAGTGCGTCGACATCATCCTCCAAAGCTCTTCTCGAAGTTTCTTCATCATATTCTGTAACTCTTGGAGAATCATGCTCTATTTGTATCGGCACTGCCTCGGCTCCGTGGACCAGAAAAACGGCGTCCCGTCGCCGTGTTTGGTGTTGTTCGAATACTCCACAACACGCTTGGCAGCTCCTCTGGCCAAGTATGCCGAGCTTTTTCCAATGGTCCCAACAGGCGCTTCTTGATACCATTGCAGATGATGCCATTGGCCTTCTCGACTTGACCGTTGGTCTGTGGATGTGCGACAGACGCAAAACTCAGTTTGATGCCCACTTCGCACAATATACTTTGAACTCCTTGGACGTAAAGTTACTGCCGTTGTCTGTGACGATGCTGTGAGGGACTCCAAATCGAAAGACGATGCTTTTCACAAACTTGATTGCCGACGCGCCGTCCGGTGAATTTATCGGCTTTGCTTCTATCCATTTAGTAAATTTGTCGACAGCAACGAGCATATACTCATATCCTCCTGGCGAAGCTTTGTGTAGTTTGCCCACCATATCGAGACCCCATTGAGCAAAGGGCCAAGACAATGGGATTGGCATCAGTTCTGCTGCCGGTGAGTGAGGTTTGGCGGCGAATCTTTGGCACGCATCGCAAGTTCGCACTATTTCCTTCGCGTCCTCAATTGATGTTAACCAATAAATTCCTGCTCTGAAGACTTTAGCCGCGATAGCTCGGCTGCTTGCATGATGCCCGCATATTCCTTCGTGTACATCTTTCAGGATGATCCTTCCTTCTTCGGGTGTAACACATCTCTGTAGCACACCCGAAATACTTCGTTTGTACAACTCCCCTTTTACAAGCTTTAGATCGTCTAATTATTCGCCTTGCTTCAACTGGATCGTCGGGTATTGTTTTCCTTAGGATGTATGATATGTATGCCTGCATCCATGGAATTTGCACCATCATGACTAGCTCATGTTCCTCTTCTTCTTCCAATGATTCTTTGGTGGCACTCGAAGGTTTCTCTTCCTTCTCCTTCTTCTTTGTTTTCATTGGCTTTGTTGATCTCTCGCTTATTTCTTCCCAAAACACGCCTGGAGGAATCGCGAGACATTGTGACCCGATGTTTGCAAGAACATCGGCTTCATCATTGCTCACCTGCTGATGTGGTTTACCTCGCATCCATCAAACAATTTTTCCAGCTCATTATACATCTCCTTGTATGCTATCATACTCTCGTTGACTGCATCACATTGATTCATAACTTGCTGTGCCACCAACTGTGAGTCACCAAAGATTTTTAGTCGTGTTGCACCGCAAGCTTTCGCCATCTTCATCCCGTGTATGAGAGCTTCATATTCTGCTTCATTGTTAGACGCGTTTGGGAACGTCATCCGTAAGACATACTTCAACTTGTCGCCTTCAGGTGATACTAATATCACGCCTGCTCCAACGCCTTCTAACCTTTTGGACCCGCCAAAGTTCATTGTCCATGTTCTCGATAAATCTGGAGGCCCCGTGTTTTGTAGCTCCATCCATTCTGCAATGAAATCTGGTAAAACCTGCGATTTTATTGCTTTTCTTTTTTCATACGTGATGTCCCGAGGGGAAAGTTCTATTCCCCAAAGGGAGACACGACCCGTAGCTTCTGGGTTGTTCAATATATTTGACAGAGGAGCTTCGTTGATCACTATTATCGGGTGCGCCGAAAAATAGTGTCGCAGTTTTCTTGCTGTCGTGAACACTCCATACGCCAACTTCTGGTATTGGGGGTATCGTTGTTTTGAGGGTGACAGTACTTCGCTGATGAAATATACTGGCCTCTGTACTCCACGGAGCTTTCCTTCTTCTTATCTTTCAACTACTAGGGCCGTGTTGACCACCTGAGGCGTGGCTGCAATGTATAGGAGGAGAGGTTCCTTCTCTTTAGGCGCCACCAAGATTGGTGGTGTCGAAATTGTGCGCTTGAGATTTTCGAAAGCTCTGTCTGCTTCCTCGTTCCATTGAAATTTCTCGCCTGTTTGATCAATGCGTAGAACGGCAGCGCCTTTTCTCCTAACGGCGACGAATCTGCTTAAAGCTGCGACTCGCCCCGTCACTGTTGTATTTCTTTCAACTTTGTTGGCTTCCTCATAGTTACAATGGCCTGTATTTTTTCGGGATTAGCTTCAATCCCTCTTGCTGATACTAAGAACCCGAGAAGTTCTCCAGGAACGCCAAAAGAGCACTTTGTCGGGTTCAACTTAAGGCAGAACTTGTCGAGGTTGTCGAAGGTCTCCTTCAAATCTTCGATCAGTGTTGACCCCTTCTTTGATGTTATCACGACATCGTCAATGTAGACTTGTACATTTTTTCCAATCTGTGTTGCAAGGCACTTCTGCATCATCCGCTGATATGTTGCTCCCGCGTTTTTCAAACCAAAGGGCATTGTTTTGTAGCAAAACACGCCGTAAGGTGTTATGAATGCTGTCTTGGCTTCATCATCTTCTTTTAGTCTGATCTGGTTATAACCAGAGTATGCGTCCAAGAAGGAAAGACGTTCACATCCTGCCGTGGAGTCGATGATTTGATTGATCCTTGGGAGGGGAAAGTGATCTTTGGGACAGTGTTTATTGAGACACGTAAAGTCGACATACATGCGAAGGACTTTCATGTGTTTCTTCGGCACCATCACTGGGTTAGCTACCCACGTGGCTTCTGTAGATATCTCTTTGATAAAACCAGCATCCTTGAGTCGATCTATTTCTGATAGCATAGCTTTGCGGTTTGGTTCCGAAAAACGCCGCAAGGGTTGTTTGATTGGTCTCGCAAGAGGATCCAAGTTGAGGTGGTGCTCGGCAAGTTCCCTGGGTACTCCTGGCATGTCACCTGGACACCATGCGAAGATTTTCCAATGCTCACGGAGGAACTCGACGAGCGCGCTTTCCTATGCGATATCCATGTTTGTTGCAATGGATGTCATTTTGTTTGGGTCCGTCGGGTGGATCTGCACCTCTTTTGAATCCTTGGCAGTGTTGAACGTTGGCTCCCTGAGAGATTCCCTGCATCTGGCAGCACATCGTAATCAGTGAGCCTTGGCGCCATATATTCTGCTTGCATCCCGAAAGTTTCTGACACGATGAAAATCTTTGTCGCACTTATCGGACAGGCGAAACTTCCTTAATTGTGATAGCTCCCTTGGGTCCAGGCAACCTCCACAATAGGTACGTATAATGTGGTACCGCCATAAACCTGGCATATGCTGGTCGTCCCAACAAAGCGTGATATTGCGACGGGAAATCCACAACTTCAAACTCCATTCTCTCTATCCTGTAGTTTTCTCGGGTTCAAACTGAACGTCGAGATTGATCTTGCCCAACGGATAACTTGGCTTCTCTGGTGTGATCCCATGGAAACGTGTATCAGTTGGTTTCAGGTTTGCCAGGGATATGTTCATCTTCCTCAATGTATCTGCATACATAAGGTTTAAACTGATGCCGCCATCTATAAAAACTCTCGACACGTCAAAGCCAGCAATTACTGCGGGTAAGATGAGTGCCGATTGTCCTGGTCGAGGAACTTGCTGTGGATGATCCGCAATTGTGAAGCCAATGTCTTGTCCCGACCAATTTAGGTACTCAACTGTTGGTGGAGGCATCTTCTCTGCCATGAACACTTGCCGTGAGATTACCTTCTGCGCCCTGTTAGATGGCCTAGCTTTCTGAATCATCGAGACCGCACCGTTAGAGTTGGGGTCAACATATGGAGGTGGGTGTGGTGCTGCCGCTATTCTGAGCTGGTGCCGATTTTCATCCGTAATTGCGGGAGGAGGTGGGAGGTGGATCTCACTCCTTGGCCCCTGGGGATTTCTGTTCATTGCTTGGGCATTTGCAATTCCTGCGGCTCGCAACATTGCCTGAAAATCTTTTGGAGATGTCCTGACTGCCTCTTTCCGTTGCTGTCGAGATAAAAGTGCATCTGACACGGTCCGTTCATCATCTCCTCGGGGGACACATAAGGTCTTTGAAACCTTGGTCCATTATTTTGCCTGTTACCGCGAGAATCACCTCTATTGTCGCCTTGTTGCTCATTACTCCTTTGGTAGTCATCTCGGCTATTCCCTCCAGGAAACCAGCCGATATGTGGCCAGGAGCGTCATTGTTGTAGAACTGGCGAGAAAATCTCCTTCTATTTTGGAAATTTCGACCGCGATCCTCTTCTGGTGACCTATGTCGCTTGTTATATATTGCGTCTTCTCCATCTGCCCACTTGTTGGCTATCTCCATCAGTGCTGATATTGTCTTAGGGTTGGTTCTCCCTAAGTCCTCGACGAAATCTCCCCGCCGGATTCCTGCCACGAACGCGTCTATTGCTCTCTCGTCGATATATCCTCTGCCGAGTTTTTAATAATGTTCCACCTCTGTATATATTTTCTCATCGACTCGTCGTGTTTCTCACGCCCTCAACTCTTCTAATGACACAGGTTTCTTGCAAGTGGATCGGAAGTTTCACACGAAGATATCCTCAAAATTATCCCAGCTGTCGATGGAACCTGGGGGAAGTTTCTTTATCCAAGATCTCGCGGCACCACTCAAGTGAACTTGGATACTTTGCATGGTTGTTGCTCTGGTTCCTCCTACCAGCTTCACCATCTCGAGATAATCAACGAGCCAATCCTCGGGATCCTGCAGGCCGTCGAATTTCTTGAAATTCTCGGGTAACTTGAACCCTTTTGGGACTCGAGTCTTTCGAACTCTTCTCGTAAAGCACGGGAGCCCACACATATCTTCGTCGGCAACTTCTGGTGAATGCTGACGTTCTCTTCTTTCTTGTCGCGCTCTATCCACCCTTACTTGAGCTGCTGTGTCTCTTGCTCCACTTGTTCTTGGTGGGTCTTGAACCGCTGCGGTGGGTCGTGGACTATTTTGCCTAGGATTTTCTTCGGGAGGCGTGGCTGCAAACGCTGTTCCCATAACTCCAACTCCAGCCATTGCCATATTGAACAATGCTTCTCTTGGGTCCCCGGGGGTGGTCTGGAAGCGAGGATGTAAGCTTGCGTTGCCATGTATCCCGCTTCCGGTGTTTTGGGATGATATTTCCTCTTGTATCAATCGACATGAAGGACATGTCGAGATTTTGAATTATGTTTCCTCTCTCTTCTTCGGGTATGTTTTGCAGCCGAGATCTTGCTCTCCTCCGAGCGTCTCTGTGACTGTCTGCCGAAGTTCCTGATTGTCGACTGAGCTCTGCTCGACGCCTGCTTGATGCGGAGGCTGCCTCTTTTCTTCTATTCAGGGATGCTGTCTCCTTTTCCAGCTCCCTACTCACACGAGCAAGTCTATATTGATAGGCTTGTAATTCTTGTATGGTAGCGGTTGTGTTCATTGGTTCTGTCCCGTCCATGGCCCTTGCGGCCCTATCCCACGCTGCTTGCGGAAGTTGAACTCTTTCGCGAGGTGAGGTCCCGACATATTTAGTGCCTAGGCCTCTTCTGAGATCAGCGGGATCGACGTATGGATTTCCCAAATCATCGAAAGCCTCTGACGTCTCTGGTTCTGCTCGGCCTGCCTCTTCAATTGCACATATTTGATGGTATTTTGAATATTGATTTTTGTCGGGATTGGTGACACCATCATATAGATTGGTGAAGACCTTTCCGATGGCAGCAGATTTGTCGATGAAGTCGAAGCTGTCGACGCTGTCGGAATCGCTGCTTATAAAGGAGTCCGCAGACGACTCAAAAGATGTGTCGCTGAAGATTTTGGCGAGCTTTCCGCTTGCCTTGGTGTCGATGAAGCGTGGGGACGAAAACTCCTTGTCACTCGACGAAAAGCCAGAATCGATCGCTGAAAATTCCGACGAGATCGGAACTTCAAGACGATAAGATCCTTCCTTGTTGACGCTAAATCGGAATTCTCCGAACGTCATGACGATGGGCTCCTCCAGATAGGCACATGCATCCATACGGGAGGGCGGGTGAGGAATAAAATCGACTAGATCAGTTTTTTCCCGTTTACCTCGATCCATCGCATTGCTAGCCACCGACGAAGTCGACGATTCTGGACGTGCCATCGAGATCAGTTCCTTGCAGCCTCTAATTCCCACAGACGGCGCCAATTGACAAAGGATTAATTTGTCAATGCCTATTGTAGACTAGGGTTTTGCTAGAAGTAGAGGGCAAGTAGATCTCGAAGGTTTCAGCCGAAAAGTACTCGCTGATTATGAAAACTAGGGTTCTGTTGACAATAGATTCGATCCTTTTCGTCTCTCGACTCCCCTTATATAGAGGGTGGAGCCGAGGGTTTCGTAATACACAAGTTACAGAGTTCGGGAGGGTTTCGTACCCAACCCGTAAGATTACAAATCTCTATCTTTCCTAATACAATATATCTTTCCTTAACACTAAATGGGCTTCCGAGTCTTCTTATCTTTCGAGTCCTGGGCCTTTAGTAAACCCCGAGTACCATCTTTGGCAGGCCCATTGGGGATGCCTATGTCAGCGACGCAAAGTGACCGGGCCGTCCGCGTGACGGAAACCTGGCCCAAATATGCGCCTCGGATGCGTCTTCATGACTGCGCGAGCGCAAAGTGTCCGCTCGCGTCGCGACGTTTCTGCTCCGCGGCAATGACCCATCGTCGATGAGTCTTCTCGCCGCACTGGCGCCGAGGCGTCGCTCGGCAGTCATGTCGCGTAAATGGCGATGCCTCGCATGGCGTGCGGCCGTCGCCTACCTCTGCGCACGAAGTAATGGCGATGCCACGCGTGCCGCGGCCGTCGCCCTGCCTCCGATCTATATAAACAGGGGCACGAGCATCTCATCTCCTCCCCATAAAACCCTAGCCGCCGCACAACCTCCACCGTAGCGCCGCTGCCGCTCAGCCTCCACCGGAGCCACCATGAGCAGCGCCGGCCGCGGCCAGGCTGCCGCGCCTCCACCTCCACCTCCACCTCCCACTCCACCTCCCCCGGCCTCGAGCTCCGACGAGGAGTTCGACTCCGACGACAACACCGACCTCCTCGACCCGGTCAGGGACGCCGAGGCCCTGGCTGAAGCGGAGAAGGAAGCAGAGGAGGAGCGGGCGGCCCATGCGGCGGTCGACGCCGAGCTGGAACATCGCAGGGTGGCCGCCGCCGCAGCCAGGACTCCGACTCCGACATATCATGGTCTTCCGATGACCCGATGCGCCTACCCCGGAGAGAGGCGGCGAGCAGAGGGCTACAGTCGAGTTCTTCGAGACGCTCAAGGACGACGTCGCCAACGCGAGGTTGCGGCAGTGCTTGCTAGAGGACGCGGCGGCGCACCAAGCCCTAGCAGCCGCACGGGAGGCGGCGGAGAAGCAGGCGAGAGAGCGACGCAACGACGGAGCCGGCCCGTCAGGCAGCAAGTAGTTTAGGCTTCTAGAACTACTTTGTATAGTTTTTATGCTTTCAAATGCACTACTTTCTATGTTTTCAAATATGTTGCAAATCTAAAAAAGGGCCACCCCGGTAGGAGCACACTCAAACGCAAAAGGACTCGCGGATAAAATATATTCACGGGATGACGCAAACGAACGCTCGCGACCACTTTTAGATGTCCGAAATGAGTCGTTCGTTGTTGGAGATGCCCTAATGTTTCGGCGGGGAAATTTGTGTTGTTGGCCTCTACAAAATGGGCAACAGCTGTTCAAACACTCAAAATGGCTTCCTCGGCTTCTACAAAAAAAAAATGGTACAGTATAAAACATTCCTAATACGGAAATCGTTCCGTGGACTACAGCGCATGGACCAAAGTCACTGACGACCGGGTTCCTAGCTGCTATCTTCCAGTGGAACAGCCACACGGTGCTTGTCGGCCGGACACCTCCCCTGGAATTTCTGCTGCGTGCACCCAGACCCCAGTGTCCATGTGAACCAGGCACAGGCAGGCAACTATTCCCCACTTCACACAGCCACTGTCAGTAGCTCCCCGCGATGTCTCTCCGCCGCCTCCTAGGTCTCTCCTCCGCCGCCGCCGCCTTCCCCGGACTCCTCCGCCGCTCCTTCTCCTTCACCACGTCCGGCACGCCCCCTCCGTGGGCTTTCATCGAGCGCAGCACGGACGCGGCCGAGGGATTTTCCGTGTGCCTCGGCTACCCACCGAGCCTCTCCACCATACATGTCCCGAGGCACCTCGTCAGGACCTGCGCCGCCCCCGACCACGACGCCGACGTCATCCAGTCCATCTCCGGCTCCGTCTGCTCCGCCAGCAGCGACGGCCTCCTCCTCCTCTCCTACCTCGACCTGCGCTTGAAGGCTCCCATCCTCGCCCAACGGGGCGCCGCTCGGCTGCGCAAGACTCCAACCGACCTCGCCCCTGGCCACGCCGCCCACTGCACGCACTTCGTCTGCAACCCTGTCACCGCCGAGCTATCCCGCCTCCCGGACCCCAGGTGCTCCGACCCTGTGAGTAAGGTCATGTGCGGCTACCACGCGGGCCTCCTCACCCGATCTGATGGCGGCCGCGACGGGCCGCCCGACAGGTTCGCCATCGCCGAGCTGCACGGGAACCAGATGGTCCGGTTTCTCTCTGAAACAGGGGAGTGGGAAGTCGTGCCGGTCTCGCCGTGCCAGCTCCCGGACGCGCGGCGAATGGTGCTGGACCACGACGTGGTGGCTTTCGGCGGCCGCCTGTGGTGGCTCGACGTCACCTGTGGTGCCATCTCGGCCGACCCCTTCAGCGACCGGCCGGACCTCTGCTTCGTCGAGCTGCCCAAGGACAGTGTGCTGCCTGCAGCCGCACAGGACGGCTGCGGCTGCGCGGGGGCTAGCGGCTGCGGTAGATTGCCCAAGCACCGGCGCCTGTGTGTCAGCGAAGGGCGGCTGTGCTACGTCGAGGTCTCTCGAGAGGAGCCGTTCGTGCTCAGCACCTTCGTGCTCGATGAAGAGGCCAGTGGCTGGACGCTGCAGCACCGGCTAGACCTCAGCCGCTTCCGCTTCCAACACAACTGCCCCCACCCATGGCTACCCTTAAAGGAGGGGAATACGCCACAGATTGGGTTCCTAGACCCGCTGGACCACAGTTGGATGTACATGTCGGCTACCATTGCAACTCTTGAGAATACGCCACAAGTTACCTTCCTCGTGGACATGAAGGAAGAGATGGTGATCATGAGTTCTGCGTATAGATCAGGCGTCCCCTCCTTTGTACCGTGTGTTCTTCCACCGTGGCTTGGATCCAGCCAGATCCCTCCTGCAGGTTCTGACTCTCTACTCAACTTGTTAGATTACTAGTAGTTCATTGTTGCACTTTCAGCTTTAGATGTGCAATGCAAGAGTTCTCTGTAGATCACCTTCAACAGAATTTGTTTTCTGCATCCGCTTGGCGTAATATTTTGTTTCGGCATAACTTAATCAATGACCCAAAAATATAGTATTTATGCCATGTGTTTGGTAGCTATTGGGAGGGAACATAAAAGCTTTGAGGGGGTTTAGTTTGATTTTGATTGTTGAGGTGTATGAGAAAGGGCAATGCGTTGATCTTTAGTTAGCAAGTAAAAGCATCCTAAATAAGTCGCAGTCACAGATTAGAATGTGTCGATCTTATCCAAAAGTACAACTTAATTATAATGGTGCAGGGCTGCAGCAAGTACTTGGAATTTCAAGTTTTCAGTCCCAAACCATTCCTTAAGTTGAAACTTCCAACATGTGGTTATTTCAAGTTTTGAACCTGTTGGTCCTGGTCATAAAGAAACTCTCTGGAAACGTGTTTTTACGGTAGTGCCAGTGAATTAGCTTTTGAACGCAATATTTGTAAGTGTACTTCCATCTTCCATCCTGTGAAGCAAAAACTACTGATGTTTTTCGTTATCTCTTGGTAATGAAAATCGATCCCCTGAGGGTGGATCGTTTGGAAAAAAAAAACTTCCATCTTCCATGGTACTCACAATAGCTGTCAATTTTGATACTTCTTATCCTTGTTCCTATTGTCACAGATTCTCAGTGAAAATGTAGATATTTTCTGAGAACTGTTGTAAAATGGTTGTTATGACATTAATTTAGAACAATTTCATGGCATTAATATCTTACTCTTCAATCATGGGCGAAATATGATAGGCCTAGACCTAAGTAACTCGATCAGTGACTATCTTCTGCCCTCAAACAGCACTTTCCTTCTTTGGTGACTTGTTACAAGCTATAATGCTCCTATCTAGAACGTGATTATAGTAATAATGTGCTGTTGTACTCGTTACTGTATTTTGGTTTTAGAAGGTGACTTAAGGATTTAAATATGTCATACGTACCCATTTAATCACTCCTGTACAGCATACACTACTCGGCTGTTATCTTCCACCTAATTATTCCTGTGCTTAAAAACAAAAACAAAAAAAAATTATCCCTGTGCTATGGGCTTGTGGCCTATGGGTACACTGTGCTGATTAATTGATAACCTTCTCTAACTGTCAGTTTATTTTGCTAGCTTAATTCCTGTGGGCGGTGCAAATAATTTATACTGTAATAAATTTCGTTGTGTTATTGTTGTTGCAGTTATTCATATTCTTGTACGTTGATCAAATGCACCTTTTTCAGGCAAGAAGGACGTCAAGGAAAAACAAGGCCTTGGTCTGGTTCGTGCAGACAGTACGTAGAAGAGATGAAGGTACCAATTGACCTGAACACTTGTTTTATTTCTTAAACAGAAGGTGCCAATTTACCTCAATGCGTCTCTCGATTGATTTGTCTAAGTGACGCACTGTCTGTCGAATGTTTAGGATGCTGCATTGTTGTTACTAGTATTTCTTACTCTATCGATGCAATTTGTGGATTGAAAAAATAACAGGTGCATATTTTTGCCAATTACTAACACTATTTTCAACCGCTTTTCTATGTGTGTCCAACATATTGTTATCTTAATACCAGCTTCTTATTGGTTGAGCTCTAGTTGGGGTTTTATTGAAGGTAGTGATTTTTTGGGGACTCAAATCAAGAATATTAACATATTTACTCCGTTGAATGGTTATTACTGAAAGCGTGCTACGTGAATTTGTTCTTTCATTCATATTCTTGTGGCAGCAACTTGCCAATGCTGCCAAGAAATACTGTTTATTGCGTTAGTGCTACCAACCCTGTTATTTTAATACCAGCTTCTTGTTGGTTGAGCTCTAGTTGGGGATTTAGTTAAGGTAGTGATTTTTTGGGACTCAAATCAAGAATATTAACATATTCACTCTGTGGAATTGTTATTACTGAAAGCGTGCTACCTGAATTTGTTCTTTCATTCATATTCTTGTGCCAACAACTTGCCAATGCTGCCAAGAATTACCGTTTATTGCGTTAGCGTTGACCTACCAACCCTGGATCCAGGTGTACTAATGTTTCTGAACTAGCCGGCACAACCTAGCCTTGTTCATCTGGTGATCCTTTTCGTTAAATGTTGTTGTCAACAGATTAAGGACTGGAACTGAAGCTTGGTATTTCTTAACATTTGGTTGTGGTGTATTTTTCTGCTGCAATCAAGAGAACAAGACTTGGATAGTTTTGGAAATAGCGTAGATAGACTGTACTAGCTTTTCTGTTTACATAAGAATTTCCTTTGACTGCTTTTCCATTTCACTCAGTTTCTTCACTTGTTTATAAGATGAGAAATGAACTATACTACCCTTTCAAGTAAAGAGTATAGTCTACACTGTTGATTTGTAAAGAAATCTGTAAACTTTGTTAAGGAGGGTGTACAGAAGAACACCTCTTGAACTTATTCGAATATACCTAATTTCTATCTCTTTTTTCCAGGTTTCTTAAAGCTAACAGCTGCGGAAATTCAATTCGGCTCCCGGGTGCGTATGCTCCCTATACCAAAAAATTATATTCCGAGTTGTCGAAAATTTTTGACAAAAAATTCTATGTGTATATCTCCATAATATATGAGCATTCGTCAAGTTTCATGAAAAATTAATATTTTTTGTGGTCTATGTAAAAAAGAGAAAATTTATCTTGTAAAAAACATTATTTTTAGCACTGAGTTTTGTCTTTTTTACACACGTCACATGACAAGTCTATTTTTTATGAAACAACTTTGTGAGCGTGTAGCACGTGAAGATGTACGTGCGAATTTTTCGTTCCAATTTTTTTGAAATTCAAAATTTATGTAAGATAAATTTCAAAATAAAGGGAGCATATGCTCCCATGTTCCAAAACACCACTCCCCAACAGCTGCTGCTGCTCTAATAAATTAGAAGGTTGGTGGTGGTAGCTTACTGAACTGTCATTTTGGGAATCTGCTGAACTGTCATTTTGGGAATCTGCAGTACTCTGGCCTGTTAGAGTTTGCCGACCGACTCGCCGTACCTCGTTTAGGTGGTAACCGGGAGTTTTTTCAGAACTTTGGTTCGGTGCTAAATTTATTAAGCATGTAAGGACTATCAGAGAACGTCGGATATGCTGTGTTTACTAGAAAGACATTGCATCCGCTGTTTATTCAGAGATCTATGCTTATGTCATCCGCGCTGCATTCATGATTTGTTCCAATGGATCAGTGTTTGCTGCTGCAAGTTTATGTTTTCATGCCATTTAGCGGTATATTTTTTCTTGTTAAGTAGGAAGGATAGGAATTCAATTTTCTATTTATGACACCATGACTGAATCCCCTTGGATATATCACCTTGGTTTCATTTCTATATGCAAATGCATATCTTCACATGTCAAAGAACATGAACTAAAATTGTAACTGGCACTGGCCGCATGCTGGTGCACAGCCGGTTCCGCAGCAGGCCAACAGCCCAGACAATTGTCATGACACCTTACCTGAAGCAAGCCCTGACAACTCTGAGGCGAACTGAGGCACGACAACACATACGTGATTTCAGAACCATGTCCCTTTGGGCAACAATGAAATATGTTAAATTGAGGGATTTTCCATTGGGAATGTCTCTTCAAATTTTGTTTCTAGCCTTCAATTACTACTAGGAAGCTACTGTATAATTTCCATAAAAAGTGTAAATAACAAACTTGTACTTCAAACCTAAATGAATCAAAATAGGGATTCACTATCAGGGGTAAAAAATTGGTTTGTGTCAACTGGTTTGACTCATGAATATTCGCCAAGCTTTGTCGTGGGTAACATTAGTACTTTCGACAAAGACATGGGAAGCACTAATGTGGAAGCCTCTCATACAACACCTCATAAATGTCAAACTCTTTATACCTTTTGGAGTATCCTAAATTGGTTTGACTCATGAATATTCCCAAAGCTTTGTTGTGGCTATAAGCATCAACCCACTCCAGTTTTCTAAGATTTTCTTCAAGCTCTTCTCCCAAATTTTGTATGTTTGTTCAAATCTTTGGTATTTTACACAACCCATGATGTTAGTTTGTCGAAGGTAACATCCGAGGGTTTGTGTCTGCCATCATAACTGTTAATGAGCATTGCATGTTAGTCAATAGTCTATGGAGCACATGTTTCGATGCTATATTTGTTTGCCTTAGTTGCAAACTCAACAATGAAAGTATTATCTCCAACAGATCTAATATTCATGCCCTTGGGATTTCCTCAAGATGTCTTGACGCTTCCATAGCCTCCTGAACACGGAGACTGGTTAGGGATAACACCTTTCCAAGCCGCGATTCATACTCCAATGACACCAATTGTTCCTTATTTTTGTTCTCAAGGATGAAGCTTGTAGGCTCTTCATATTTTAGATTGAGCGTTTTCATTAATTCCACCATCTTGTCTTCCGCTTCAGTGGGGCGCCACATGCCCCAACACCATTACTGTTGTTCGCATCGTCAAGAATGGACTGGGAACAACTTCCATGTCTGACCCCACGCCACCTTCCAATGTTATTGCCAATTTATACCCTCAAATCTAATTTCGCAACCGTAGTCAAGGGTGAACAGGTTTGCCCATTAGTCACCCCGAACCACATGGAGCGCTCGAGCGAGTTGAGTGGTGGAAAGAGATCTTGATTCAGTGAAAAACATGGATGGAACGGGGTCAAAATCACAGTCATTAGATTGTATCATAAACCCTACAAAAAGCCCGTCGCCAAAGTGGATGAGAAGGTTCTTAGGAGACAAATTCTTGCATTCCTTATCCTTACACCTGGAATATGACCAAGTGAGTTCCATGAAAATTCTACTTCGATACATTATGGCTGGTCATAGTTTGAAGAATTCATTCGAATGTGTTTATTGTGCTGAAATAGATTTTAGAAGCTGCTTGGACATTTTATTGGACATTCATGTATGTTGACTGACCGCGTTGCCTGCTTGGCGTTGTGACGTCCGTCTTGACCTGTTTTCTACAAAATTTGATGCACCTTGAGTTTTCATGGACATACATGTTTGAGAGTTTTTATATCGAAACATATTTGAGAGTTTTTATATGTAGCCTTGCTAAGCACAAGCTACAAATTATATGGATTTAATTTTTTACTACAGATAAACTCTCTTTCTAATGGATGAATTAAAAAATACTGCTCCCTCCAATACATAATAAGTGTCGAGGATTTTTTTACTGATTTAGTATAGTTTGTATTAAATCGTTGACAATTATTTTCAATCGGGGAAAGTGGAAAAGAGCATTTTAGTACAAAGTTAGGCTGCACACATTGTTTTGTGTGTCTTTTAGGTGAGTGGGTCTATTTGACTGGGTTATGTAGACATGTAGTACTCCCCGACTCCTTATTGCACAAGGAGCCCAGAGCGTTTGGACGGGAAATTTTGCCCGTTGAGCTCTTACCAGTGGGCACCAGCTGTTCAAACACCCAAAATGGCCTCCTCGGCTTCTACAAAAAGCTGCACAGTGTACAACCTTTCCTAATACAGAAACCTGTTCCTGGACTACACCGCATGGACCAACCTTACTGACGAGTGGGCCCAAGGATGCTGTCTTCCCGTGGAACAGTTGCACGGCACTTCTCGTCCTGTCACACCTCCTGGTATTTGTTCTGCGCACACGCCAGCCGTTCCCCAATCCCCAATCTCCACTTCACAACCAAACCCAACCAGCTTCGATTGAAAAGACACCGCGCGCGATGTCGCTCCGCCGCTTGCTTGGCCTCTCCGCCGCCGCCGCCCCCGGACGCCTCCGGCGGCGCTCCCTCGCCACGGCCGCCACGCACCCCCGGTGGGCCAGCATCAAGCGCGCGGTGACGTCCGTCAGCTCGCCGACCGCGTACGTGCCCCTCGCCGAGCCACCGCACTTCTCCGAGCTGTACATGCCGGAGCACCTCCTCAAGGTCAGCCCTCGCCCCGACCCCGACAGCGACGTCGTGCAGATTCTCGGCGGCGGAGCCTTCACCTCGAGCGGCGACGGCCTCCTCCTCGTCGCTCATACAGACCTGCGCTTCACGGCTCCCATCCTCCGCAATCAGGGCGCCGGACGGCTGCGCCAGCGACCCACCGGGATTGACCCCGGCCACAACCCCGTCGTCACTCGCTTCGTCTTCAACCCTCTCACCTGCCAGCTATCCCAACTCCCAAACTTCGTCTCCGACAACCCTGTAGCCGACATCGCCTGGGGCCCCTACATGGGCATCCTCACCCAAACCGATCGTGGGCACGGGCCGCCTGACAGGTTCGCCGTTGCCGGGCCGCATGGGCACCACGGCGACCAGATGCTCCGCTTTCTCTCCGAGACAGGGGAGTGGGAAATGGTGGCGGTCTCGCCGTGCCTGCTCCCACTTGCCCAGGTTGCCCGGCGCCGCGGAATCGAGATAGACAACGAGGCACTGGCGTTCGGTGGTCGTCTCTGGTGGTTCGACGTGGCCTGGGGCGCAGTCTCCCTGGACCCGTTCAGCAACCGGCCTGAGATCTCCTTCATCGAGCTGCCGAGGGGCAGCGTGCTGCCTGCAGGCGCGGGCGACAAAGCGTTCAGCCGAGGGAGTCCGCTGCCTGACGCCGACGGCAATGTGTGGCGCACAGAGACGCACGGGAGGTACCGACGCGTCGGCGTCAGCCAAGGGCGCCTACGGTATGTCGAGCTCTCTCAAGAGGAGCCATTTCTTCTCAGCTCCTTTGTGCTTGACAAGAACCAGAGCAGCTGGACGCTGGAGCACCAGGTGTCCCTACGACCCTTGCAGATGAGAGGGGCAACACGTATTGTCCTCATTGACCCACTTGATTCCAATGTCGTGCACCTAGAGGTTGTGACTGGGACGCACCTCCGGGAAATGGTTGTCGTGGACATGAATAGTGGGGAGGCGAGTGCGAGCTTCCAGTACAGAGGCAACGCGGAATGTATACCATGTGTTCTTCCATCCTGGCTTGGATCCAGCCAGATCCCTTCTAGAGGTAGTTACTCGCTTATTTTAGTTGCTAGTATGCACACTTCTCACTTTTAGTTTCAGTTTTAGATCTGCAGTGGATGAGATGCCATTGCCATGTAGTAGATCATCTTCGAATCAAATAGACATATATAACATTCTCTCTATACATAACCAGGTCACTAAAAATGACTATGCCATGTGATTAGTAACATTGTTTACTATCATGTTTTTGGTAGCAATAGGGATGGCCAATGTAATTTTATTTGGACGAAAGACCTTTGAGTTTTGCGGTTCATAGAAAGCCATTATCAAATATAAAGTTTCAACCAATTTCCTTAGAAGTGTATTCAACAATTTATCGGTGTGTTGGGGCTTATGGGCACTCTCAGATCAATAGTTGATATCCTGCTATAAGCATCAGTTTTTTCTTCCTAGCTCAATTGCTTGGATCGAGCCAGATCCCTTGTAGAGGTAGTTACTCGCTCGTTTTAGTTGCTACTATGCATACTTCTTACTTTTAGTTTCAGTTTTAATTAGATCTGCAATGGATGAGATGCCATGTAGAGATCATCTTCGAATCCTCCTCTATATGACCTGGTCCAACATGTTGTTCTGATCATAAAGTGTTTTTCTTGTAACATTATCTATGGTAGTGTGTCAGTGATTTAGATTTTCGACAGAAACTGTTGTGTGTTTTTGGTCTCTTAAATACATCATTCATGCTACGTTATAGCTTACAAGTTCAAATAAGCATATCCTGATCGGTACTGGTAAGGAACCTAATTAAAGTTTGCCAATGTTTCTGAATTTTTAATTTCACTGCATGTCTACATTAATTTTCATTTCTGTTTTGGGAGGATTTGAAAATATTTTATCTATCTTAGTCACGCATCGAGACAACACAACTGCAAATATATTCAACAATTTATCAGTGTGTTGTGGCTTATGGGTACTCTCAGATCAATAGTTGATAACCTGCTGTAAGCATCAGTTTTTTCTTGCTAGCTCAATTTCTTGTACGTCATACATATAAATGTATACACTTATAAATTATGTTGGTTGGTGTTGTTGCCGTTATTCAAATTCTTCTGCCTTGATCAGCTTTTTCAGGCTAGAAGGGCGTTGAGAAAAATAAGACTCGATGATTTAAATATATATCCATTTAATCACTCATGTACACTACTCTAGTTTTATTATCTTCCACCTACTTCTCCTTGTGTTATGGGCTTATGGATACACTGTGGCTGAATAACTGATAACCTTCTCTAACTATCAAATAAAATTGCTACCACAATTCCTGTATTCAATGCAGATAAATCTGTGCTGTAATAAAAATATTGTGTCAGTGTTGTTGCTATTATTCAACTTCTTTCGCATTGATCAAATGAATATTTTTCAGGCAAGAAAGACATCAAGAAAGACAAGATGGCAGATGTTCTCGTTCGTGCAGGCAGTCCTTAGAAGTGATGAAGGTACCAAGTTACCAGTGAATGAGTCTCTCGTTGCTTTCTTTAGTGAGGCTAGTAATATTTTTTAGCATCCAAATCAGACTGTTAACATATTCAGTTTGTAGAATATTTATTATTGAAGAGTGCTACTTGAACATATGTTATTTCATTCCTATTCTTGTGACAGCCATCCAGGTGTATTAGTGTCTCTTAACTAGCCAGCGCAAAGTATTCTTAGCCTTGTTCATCTGCTCCTCACTTTATTAGAACCTGAAGGATAACTAGCCTTGTCATCATGATGGCCATTGTCATTCATTTTCATGAAACGTTACCCCCAACTCATTAGGGGCAGAATTATAGCTTAATATTTTTACTACAATCAAGACTTGGATAGAAAATAAATATGTTATCCAGATGACAACTCGCTATTTTATTTCAGTTTTGGAAATAGACATAAATGAGACTATAGCAGCTTTTCTGTTTAGTGTTTATACTCAAGAATTCCCTTTGATTGTCTTTTCCATTTCACTCAGTACTCTTCGCTTGCTTATTCAAATGTCCCTAATGGTTTCCTTTTTCTTTTTCAGGTTTCTTAAAACTAACAGCAGCTGCTCCTCTAATAAATTAGGAAGCTGATGGTGGACCAAACTGTGATTTCAGGATTCCTGATTTGTCTTCTGTCTCTTTTGGGTGGTAATCTGGGAGTTCTTTCAGACTTTCAGTTCGTGGTAGAACATTCCAGCAGAGTTGCTAAATTGATTCAGCATGTAACGACTAACACTAAACATTGTACGTATATGCTGTGTTTACTAGCAAGACATTGCATCTGTAGGAAAAGATTGATGTTTCCGCATGTTGAACTCTTATGAGAAATCTTATTAAGGGATCTAATCTTATGTTCATCCGTGCCAGATTCACGAGTTGTTCCAATAGTTCAGTGTTAAAAGTTATGTGTTTTCATGCCAATTTCATGGTATGTTGTTTGTGCTCAGTAAGAAGGATGACAAATTACGCGGTGGCTTTCCTCTCCTGCTCAGTTGAGAGTCGACTCCCTTTTCCAGCCGCCGCCCCTCTTCCTCCTTCTCTCCGAAGGCTATGCCGGCCGGCGAGGGGTTGGATTAGGTGGTAGGCCACCCTTGTATATAGTAGATGTAGGTCTAGAGTTAGGTTTCCCCAGGTGGAGGGTTGGCCATGTGCCGTTTCGGAGCGTGCTGCTGGTGCCGGCGAGTGGTGTCGGCTGGCTTACGGTGCTGCTCATCCTTGTCATGGTGGTACGGTGCTACGGGTGGCAGGGAGGAGTGGCGGCGGCGTCTTCGTCAATAAACTCGCACTTGTCCAGTTGCGAGCCAGATCTGGCCGGGGCGGAGCCGTGTCCTACTTTTGCTGGCCATGGAGGTCGTGGGAGGCAAGAGTGGTGGCGGTTTCTTCCCATCTCTGCATCTGGCGAGCAGGGTCGTGTAGGGGATTCAAAAAAAATGTATGTAATAGGGATTTTCGGGAGTTCATCATCAACAGCTCCTCATCGACGGCTGTTCACCGTCAAGCTGCTGATTCTTACGGCCGAAGGGCGGCCACTCCAGGATGTGCTGCTGGTTCTGTGCTGGCATGTACTGTTCTTCTTCCTCCCGGCCGGTGAGCCCAAAGGGAGGATCTTTGCGAGCTATGTGGCGGCGTTCATCGCCTGGTCGTCTCCAAGTGGTGTCGTCCCCGGAGACGGCGTGGGTGGCTGCGACGTCGAGCTCAACATCTCCAGCGGTGGAGAAGGGCCTGATTGCATTTTTTATAGGGATCTGTTGCAATTTCTCTGTTTGCCAGCATCCTTGATGTAAAATGTATTCTCACCGCTTACAATTAATGCAGCTTCTGGGATTTTCGGAGCCCTTCCCGTGTTGAAAAAAAAAGAAGGATGACAAATCAATTTGATATTGACACCATGACTGAATCCCATAGGACATATCACCTTTCTTTTTGAGCAATTGGATATATCACTTTGACCTGTTGATGAAGACACACTACAAGTGTAACCAGCATTGCCGCAGCACAGTGGTGCACATAGCAACTCCAAGAGCATCTCCAGCCGCGTTCCCCAAAGCGTCCCCAAACCGCGCCGGATTGAGTGCTGACGTGTTTTGTTGCGTTTGGACGGCGCAACCGCGTCCCCCAACGCTCCCCAAACATTTAAAATACTTTTTTTGCCATTTTTATTTTAATTTTCACAAACTAATACATAATTGGGTACGTGGTTTCCACAAACTAATACATAGTTGGAACCGTGGTGGACACAAATATAAAATATTACAAATAAACTAAACCTAACTAGGCCGTGTATCGGAGGTTTCCTGTGTTTGCTGCTAAGAAAAAACACTCGAGGGCACACCCAGTCACCTAAACTGGAAAATCTAGCGGGAGGATGGTGCCCTTGTTGGTTCTACCGATGAGGCGAACAGGCAGAAACCTCCGTGCACGTATTCGCTGCGAAGAAACAGTCGTCCTCCTCGTCGGTGCCGTCGTAGTCCCTGTCGCCGTGGTAGTCCCGGCGGCAGCGCCGCTCATCGAAGACCTTGACGCTCATGTCCCTGTTGCTGAAGTAGGAGAACAGGAGGATGAAGCCGGCTTCGAGGCTGTGGTGGCGCGCGAACTTCTCCCAGCCGATGTTGAGGTACATCTTGCCGCGCGCGTCGTAGATCGCGTCGACGATCCACCGGTAGTAGCCGCACGAAGCCTCCCGCAGATGCATCTTGCGCGGGTCGGACGAGGACGAACTCGAACAGCACGTCCGGCTCCACGTCCATCTCCGACGATGAAGACGATGGCGTGGGAGGCGACGGCGATCGTTCAGCTATGCCGCGGCCACGACCACGACCACGACCACGGCCGCGGCCGCGAGGTCGGCCTCCGCCTCTACCAGACATAGCGTCGAGTCTTGTTGAGAGATGGTGGCGGCTAGGGTTTGGGAGAGATGCGCTAGGGTTTGTGTGAGGGACGATGAGAGGCGCCTCTTTTATAGGCCGGAGGGAGGCGGATGAGCGGTGGCGCCATTAACGCCGGTTGAGCTAGGCGCGATGGGACGCGTCGTTGCGCCCCTCGGAATCGCACCGCCGCCGCGCGCCACAACTTCCGTCGCGAGGCGACTGCTAGGTTAAAATTAAATGTGCCGCTGACGGGCCGGCCCCGCCACTCCCGCCTCGCTTGTGTGTCCGGCGTCCCGGTGCGTCCCGTGGACGGGGACGGGCTCTCGGGCGCCGGACACGATCGGGGCGCCCGGACAAAAATAGGCTTTGGGGGACGTGGCTGAAACGCATTTTTTGTCCGGCGCGCCCCAAATCCCTTTGGGGGACGCTTTGGAGGGACGCGACTGGAGATGTTCCAACAAGCTGGTTCCGCAGCAGCAAGATCTATAGATATACACATGTTGAATCAGTAGAGGCATCCTTAAAGCTTTCTGTTCATCTGTTGCTGACAGTATATCTGGAGCAGCAACCTTTTCCTGCTGAATGGTCGAAGCTGGTCTGAAATCGACAACCGCGAATCCATGATTTTCATAAGATTGCATGATGTCACATTTTTCATCTGCCGTTAATCTTTTTAAGATAACTTCTATTGATTCTTTACAACGTATCAAAGCAATACAACATCAAAAAAATTCACATCCAACCTATGCATCAAAGATTCACACATCCAAATTATTATAAACCAAAGAGCATGCACCGAAACCTGGTAGCAAAACTAATAAAAGGAGAATAAAAGTCTTAAGCATTCATCAAGTGATATCCAAACATTTATCAAGTAGTCAACGGATAACAACTTTAACTTAAACCCTTGAACGTAGTACTCATCGTGTTCATGAACTAGCCTACTCCATTCTAGGTTGAATTGCGCAGCCAAAAACAGAACACCTAAAGCATTGGCTCTGGAAGATATCAACAGTAGTATACAAGTTGATAATCAGTTTGTAAACTTGCTATTTGTCGTCCATGCACAGAAGTTTGCAGCTAACACTATCTAAATATACAGTTATTTTTAGAGAGAAATATATAGTTGTTGTGCATACAAACTTGCAGTCAATATTTAGGCAAAAGGTAACCTTCCCCTGCTTAAATGAAATCAGGCCTTGAATAACTAAAGCATGGTTACCAAGAATAGAGATAATTTCTTAATTAACAAGACACAACACATCTCTCCCATCATCCATCAAACTCAAACTACTCTCCCATCGTCCATCAAACTCGAAACCCAGAATGAAAGCCAACACCAAAACAGCAACCTTAGCTTCCATGCTTGAGCGGCTTGCTTGAGATTTATGCTTCCTCATTGCCATGTCCAGTTTCAATTGATGCTTCAGCCACAACACCTGCCAGCCACAACAAGTCAGTAGGATGAGAAATCATCTTACAGTCTGATTAGCATCTACTCCCAAATCACAACTATGAAATGTATTGACTAGCATCTACTCCCAAATCACAAGTTAGTACTTTTAGTTGTGCCACTAACTGAAATGTATTGACTAGCATCTACTCCCAAATCACAACTATGAGAGAACATATACAATGTAGTTTACCTTGTGGACTGTAGAAGCTAAAGTATGGAAAGAGTGGCCATGTAAAATCTCCATCATGATAGAGCTCGATCGAGAGCTTCTTCGACGTTAGTGCCTTGAGATCAATCATGTAAGTGCCAAGATCTGTGATTGCAAAAATGATGCCAGTGCCCTCAACGGAGCCAACCAAGTCTGTTGCTACCTCGGGGTCGCCAATGGTAAGAAGAGCCTTGAGGTCGATGACTCTAGATTCTGACCACACCGCAACTTCATCAGGACCCACCTCCCTCCACCAGACGGAGAGGTTGAAATTGTACAGGTCCGTGAGCCCCAGCCGGCCGTCCTGCGCCACCATGAGGATAGGAGCGATGGTGCAAATGATCGCCGACCCCGACAGCAGATGGATTTCCGAGAGGCGGGACTTTCCCAAGTCATACTCGAGAATAATAGGTATTCCACTCGAAATGAGGAAATAGAGAGCGTCTCCTGCGAGCACACTAGGCATTTCAAGCAAGTTGATTTCGTCCTCAAAGAAAACGTCAAGAGAGGCTGGAGAGCTCCAATTACTCGTCTCCGACGAGTACACGGACGCCTTAGCGACCCCTTCTTGCTCGTGAAGGCTGACAAAAACCACCATGAACGGACCCAAATGGCAGTCGCTGTGGTTGCAGCCGTTCGCAGAACAGAGCACCGAGGCACACCACTCGGTCATCCCAGAATATTCCGGGACGCGCAACACTCTTTGGCTGCCCGTCATGGGATTCCAGACGGTTAAGAATTGCTTACCGTCATCCATGAACTGGAGGAGGACGCGGCCGTGGCGGCAGTCGTACACAGAATAACGGTACCGGGGATCGGGCTCGCGAGGGCAAAAGTCTGTGGTGGAGACGAACTCAGCGAAGGTTAGCCCGCTACGGAGGAAGCCGAGCATTGGAGGTGTCTGGTGGAACTCGCTGTAGCGGCGACGGAAACCCTGGCCGGAGAGGAGGCGGCACCATGGCTTGCAGACGAGGGAGGCGCGGAGGAGGTTCCCCGGCTCGTCCGGCGGGAGGCGGAACATGATCTCCTCCACGATTTCGTCCATCTCCCAAAGCTCCCGCACATGCTGCGGCGGCATCGTGCGCTGCGCGTGTGCTTGTGGCCGGTGGCTGGTGATTGGGGACTGGGTGTGCCGTGATTTGGGGAGATTCGGATTTTGGGTGTTTAGGGCTTGGAGAAGATGAACACAGCAAGTGACAAAAATTGGGGACGTTTCGCACGATCTATTTAGTGCCCCACTATTCTTCCAGTTTTCGTTTTACAGTGCTATAAACACTCATTTTACATTTTAGTCCCTTAACTACAAAGGGTTTAGGCTCCGTGCCTCCGTTGGGGAGCTCCATCATTTTAAAACCACGTATTCCAAAACAAAGTACTAGTATTTCAGTTTTCGGGCATTTAATACTACAACTTTAGAAAATACTTCATTTTAGAAGAAAAGGTTGGGACCGAAGTTTTCGGCATGGCAAAAGGAATTTATTTAGTTTTGGAAACATTTCAATTTTGAAAACCACATTATTATTTGGATCAAAACACTTTGAAGTATTTAATACTTTGTTTATTTAGAAATTATAGTACTCCCTGAATACTTCAAAAATACTTTGTTTCCAAACGAGGCCTTATTGTTATATACAACTCAACCGGCATCCACTCCCGCTCAAAAGTGGGTTGAATGCCTCATATAGACAGTCGTGCTAAAGTGCTAATGACAAGAAATAAGATGGTGACCCTGCCACAACCATGCGAGAGGCGCCGCCATGGATATGGAAGGCGACCTTCTCCATCGTGCTCCTCTAGAGGCGCACACCGGTGCGAGAGGGGTGCTTTACCTTTCCCTGCAGACGCAATGACATGTGTTTCTCCATGAGGATGTGATCATCAGCGGTGCCTGATGCCTCCAAGAAGGCGAGTCGGTACGGGTCCGCGGGGAGATTGAGTTCCCTTGTCTTGTCACATACTTGTGGGTGATCAGCTGAATGTCTCTACCTCCACTCAAATGGGTGTGCCTCCCCTTGATTTTGGTTCCTACTCCGAACATCATTGCAGATGGATGGGATCAAGATTAGGAAAAGGGGCGAACTAGTGGTTGTATCGTTCCCTTGTGTGGATGTCGTCGGTGATTGGAGGGACACTACAATAAAATGGTCAGACAACCTAGGGGGTGGTAGTTGTTTTATAACATCTCTACAACACAAAGCGTCTTCCCATGCACCGTCTCAATGATCATAGTGACGAGGGATCACCTCGGCAATGCCTACGTATTGTAGACTTGGGTTTCAGGATAGAGCGACGATGGAGATTCCGGGAGCGAGATTAGGCACACGACGTACCCAGCTTCGGGTCCCCTCGGTGGAGGATCCCTACGTGCTGCTAGCAATCTACTATATGATCATAGATGTGTTTACAGGGTGCCGCCGTAACGGGGCTATGTTGTCTATGTCTTGGCCTCCCTCTATCGGGTACCCTGGCTAGCTTTATATATGCAACCAGCCTAGGGTTTTACAAGAGTCCTAGTCGACTACTTCTTCGGGTTGCCTTGTTGGGCCTTCTCCATATTGAGTCTTCTCCATATTGGGCCGAGCCAGGTATACTAATAATGGGTACCCGAAGGGTATGCCCATGTCGTAGCCCCGAGTTTATAGGGAAGTCGAAGACTTGCGTAGAAACTCCAAGCATAACCATCTCCGAAGTCGAAGAAATACAAGGCGAGGTCCATGTCGTAGATCATGTGTAGTGTAGATGATGTCGACGATTCTTGAAATTATCGGGTGCGCGGCAGCGCTCCCAACGGGAGTAGCCCCCGAGTCTATGGGTAAGTGCGCACTTAGGCATAGACTCAAGTTGTACTACTCGATGAAGAACTTAACTATATTTCTGGAGGATTTGATGAAATCCATGGGCTCCCGATGGGAGTAGGCTCCACTCGAATCGTAGAATCGAGTTGAGTCTACAAAGCTTGATTGTCGTAGACGCTGTCGAAGTTATTTTCTATCGGGTGCGCGACCAGCTCCCGATGGGAGTAGCCCCGAGGCTACAGCCAAGTGTTTGCACTTGGGTGTAGGCTCAACTTGCTTTTAATCGACTCCACAATTTTTCCTCTTTCTTGTATCTTATTGAGAGGGTGAACAATGCTCTTGATAAGAGTAGCCCCGAGCCTATGGGAAGGTGCTTGCACCTGGGCATAGACTCAAGTTGTACTACTCAATGACGAACTTAACCATATTTCTGGGCGCAACCCCTCTTTATCGACTCCAGGCCGTTGCTATCTATGTTGTTCAGGGATAATGGTAAATGGGGCTGGTTCATCTGACGGATCAGGTACCAGTTAACTGCTCTTGTGGCAATCCCGCAGAACCTACTTCAAGATCACGTCCCTGGACATGATCTCGGGATACTGGTGTAAACTTCGACAGTGCCGCTTAAGGTCTTACCATTCTCGAGTCCCAGTCATGTTTTATCGGGTACCTAACGCGTCGTTAGGATTTTTCTTCGTATCTGTTGATACGGAAAAGAGTAGCAAACCGACGTGAGACGGTGCCACGCCGCTCAGAACGGATCTGGGGTCTTACCTTCGCAAAGTTTTGCGGCATTAGAGATTATTCGCGACTTTTAGCGCTCTGAGAATATATTGTCGAGTGCCTTGTTCGGCTGATGCAATGACCCATTTTGCGGGCTCTTCTATATTTTTCTCGGGTGTGATGAGACAACCGAATACATTGCGTTCTTCTATATTGTCGGGTACATCCGATGCTCTTACTCGGAACAATATGACGAGTCAATGAACCCGAAGCTTTGTTCACCTCTTTTTTTTTTTTTTTTTTTTTTTTGGTTCCTCCTTGATGAAAATTTCGTCGAGTTCCTCCTTCAGAAAAATTTCTTCGAGTTCCTCCTTCAGGAAAATTTCTTCGAGTTCCTCCGTCAGGAAAATTTTTTCGGGTCCTCTTTAAGGACAATTCTTCGGGTCCTCCCTGAGGACAATTCTTCGGGTCTTTCCTGAAGATAATTTTTCGGGACCTCTTTGAAGATAATTTTTTGAGACCTTCTTGAAGATAATTTTTCGGGACCTCCTTGAAGATAATATTTCGGGACCTCCTTGATTTTGTCGGGTTCCTCCCTGAAGAAGATTTCGTCGGGTTCTCTCTTAAAGACAATTTCGTCGGGTTCTTTCTTGAGGAAAATTTATCGGGTCCTCCTTGAAGAGAATTTCGTCGGGTTCCTTCTTGAAGAAAATTTATCGGGTCCCTCCCTGAAGAAGATTTTGTCGGGTCCTTTGTTGATATAGTTTTTCCTTGGAGCCGTTCTTCTTTTGTCTACCTGATATGTAGATTGAAATCTATACAACGCAGCCCCCGAGTGTCGGGTGCGGCGAAAATAAATGATAATCAACTTTATGTAGAATAAAGGAATACTTAGCTTATTGGGTATGACGGAGTCGATGCGATGAATTCTTCCGAGTGCCGAGAAGAAGTCGAGCCGAAGTAGAAACGACCAAATAGCGAAAATAGATGACGCCAAATTATTGATGAAGAAATAGCCGAGCCCCCGAGCACAATATAGTGGTCGCCTGGAATATTATGTTGTAACTATACTCAGAGACGAAGTTGTTGTCGAGCCCCCGAGTATTTGCTCCATGAATATGTAGCCTATTTTTGACTTCCACTAGAGAATCCGATGAAATTGTCGACCCCATTGAAGCTAAAGCCATTTGAATATTAAGCCATTGAAGATTACGCCATGAGAGATAAAGTCAATGCCGATGAATCCAAGATGAAATATTTGAGATGAATCCATATTGAAGATTACACCATTAAATATCAAACATATATTGAAGATGAATCCGCCGATATCTTAAAGGATGAATCCGAAGAATCCAGTAATAACCATAGAAGATGAATCCGTTGATATCATAGTTGATGAATCCATTGACCCGAAGAAATTAGTTCCAGTAATAACCATAGAAGATGAATCCGTTGACCCGGAACCGCATCGGGTAATATTGTATAAGAGTGAACCAATAATAACCCGAAGAAAACCAATCCAGTAAGCCGAAGAAAATAAATCCACTGAGCCGAGGAAGATAAATCCACTAAGTCGAAGAAAATAATTCCACTTGAGCCGGAGAGAATAATTCCACTGAGCCGGAGAAGATATATCCAGAGCCGAAAAAAGAAATTCACCAAGTAGCCGAATATATTTGTGGTAACGAAATAATGGCGTAGCCCCCAGTGTTGGGTGAATTTGCTGTAATATAATAATGGCATAGCCCCCGAGTATTCGGATATGGCGAAAATAAATAAATAATTGAATCTTGGAGGAAAAGGAAAACTTAGCTTTTTATTGAGTGCGGCGAAGCCGATATGGACGCAAGTCGTGCCTCGGACGCAGTCGACGAAGTGGACGCAACCGATGAAGTGGAGCCGTGCTGCATTTAGCCGAAGTAATCGGCATAGAGGAGTGAATCGTCGAGTTCGTGGCGGGCGAGCCCCCGAGCGAGGCGAGTGCGTGCTGTCAATTTTCGGCGGATGAGCCCCCGAGCATGCGACTGTGTGCGGCGAAGTAATCGGAGCTTGTTCCGATCTGAAGTTGTATTAGAGCACAGAAATCTGCGCGCAAATAACAGCACAAACCGAAAAAATATTTGGCCAAATAAATTTTACGAACAGTAATTAACTAGAAATATAGCACCTGATTGTTGTGTCGGATGACTTGCGGCGTACACACGTTGTGGGCTTTCCGAAGATGGCGTTTCGCAATAGCGAGCGGAACGTGTGAGAGTCAAATGATAGAATAGTCAAGAAGAGAGATTAAATAGGAAAGAAAAAACCGATCAGGGATCAGGGAACATAACCACGCGGTGACGTTTTGTTGGTGCGACTTGCCTCCTGCCCGATCAAGCACTTTTTCCTTGGGACTTGATTCACGTGAGCAAGTGTGTAGAGAGATATTCTTAGCTTAGATGCAATCTGGGATTCGATGAAGACCACAAAGAGCACTGCCTCGGTCCCGTGTTGCATATGCATGCCCACTACCAGCGATGAATTTGCCTTTGCTAAAAGCTGGTTTGCCGACTTGGGACACGGGTGTCGACTTTAGGTCTTCAGTGCGTGGAGAAAAAAAAAATCCGATCATCCGCCAGATTGATTCGTCGATGATGAACTTGACGATCTTCTATCTAGATGGATCTAGATGTTGTCGATGATGAGGGATCCCGCCCGGATGACGAAATCCAGTCGTCGCAATTCCCACAGACGGCGCCAATTGACGAGGGATCACCTAGAGAGGTTACAAGTCTAAAGACCCTCTTATCTTTGGAATAGCATGGCGTATCGACCATCCCTAGTGACGCCATATTGCGTCTCAAAATAGATTCTTGGACATGGTTTCCTCAAGGTAGAGATGTTTGAGGCCAATTCTCGTTTTTTTCATTTAAATCAGTATAAATAATAGTTGTCGATAGTCCTGGTGTTTTTGGCTATCTAATTTTATCAACAAACGATATGCCACTGATCTTAATATTAAAAGGTTACTCTGAGTATTGTGCCTATATCAAAGTCCAATGGGAACATGTCATGAATCGGCATGCTTATTGAAAAGATTATATATATGTGCGAATAGATGGGTGAATAGGGGCAGCATTCTATTGTGGAACTTATGCGCTTGGGTTTCTAGGAAATCCTATAAGGAAGAGGTCAACCTTGAAGCTTGTTATTGGTTGTAATAGCTTCTTGGTGACTTTGGGAGCATCCAATTGAGTTGTGAAGATTGTCCCAGCCTTGTTGTACAGGTTCCGATTGCCACCTCGAAGGCTACCGCTTAGTGCAGTGTGCACTCGCTTTTGTGGCTTGTTTACTAGAGAATATGGTGGGGCCTTTCTGGCATTGTTTGTCCTTGATTCCACCACACGCCTCTAATGAAGACGTACTCACCCTCGAATGGAAGGAACTACGGGAACCTTGTGTCTCTGTGTGCTTCCATTACGGCTAGTTCAATCCTTTGCCATACTTTACTACTTGATACATCTTGTTTACATGTGTGCTTGCTTGTACATTTCCATATAATATTTCCACTTAGTTTTGTATATACACAATCTATTTTTTTGTTTCCTTCTAGCCTAGACTAATGAATACATCTTTCTTAGCCTTTAGGCCAAGTATGGTTTAATGATTAAGCTATAGGGTAAGGATTATCCTCTTTTTGCCGGAGTAAGTGATGGCGCGTGATGCACACGTCCGTTGGGAACCCCAAGAGGAAGGTGTGATGCGCACAGCAGTAAGTTTTTCCTCAGAAAGAAACCAAGGTTATCGAACCAGTAGGAGATGAAGGCCACGTGAAGGTTGTTAGTGGAGGAGTGTAGTGCGGCGCAACACCAGGGATTCCGGCGCCAACGTGGAACCTGCACAACACAATCAAAATACTTTGCCCCAACTTAACAGTGAGGTTGTCAATCTCACCGGCTTGCTGAAACAAAGGATTAAACGTATGGTGTGGAGAATGATGTTTGTTTGCGAAGAACAACAGAGAATAGAGATTGCAGTAGATTGTATTTCAGATGTAAAAGAAAGGACCGGGGTCCACAGTTCACTAGTGGTGTCTCTCCAATAAGATAAATATCATGTTGGGTGAACAAATTACAGATGTAAAAGAGAACAGAGATTGCAAAGAACAACAGAGAACAGAGATTGCAGTAGATTGCATTTCAGATGTAAAAGAAAGGACCGGGGTCAACAGTTCACTAGTGGTGTCTCTCCAATAAGATAAATAGCATGCTGGGTGAACAAATTACAGGTGGGCAATTGACAGAATAGAGATTCATATACATATCATGATGACTACTATGAGATTTAATCAGGGCATTACGACAAAGAACATAGACCGTCATCCAGCATGCATCTATGCCTAAAAAGTCCACCTTCGTTAGCATCCGCACCCTCCAGTATTAAGTTGCAAACAACAGACAATTGCATTAAGTATGGTGTGTGTAATGTAATCAACACAAATATCCTTAGACAAAGCATTGATGTTTTATCCCTAGTGGCAACAGACATCCACAACCTTAGAACTTTCTGTGGTCCCATATTCAATGGAGGCATGAACCCACTATCGAGCATAAATACTCTCTCTTAGAGTTACAAGTATCAACTTGGCCAGAGCCTCTACTAGCAACGGAGAGCATGCAAGAACATAAACAACACATATATGATAGATCAATAATCAACTTGACATAGTATTCAATATCCATCGGATCCCACCAAACACAACATGTAGCATTACAAATAGATGATCTTGATCATGATAGGCAGCTCACAAGATCTAAACATGATAGCACAAGAGGAGAAGACAACCATCTAGCTACTGCTATGGATTCATAGTCCAAGGATGAACTACTCACGCATCAGTCCGGAGGCGGGCATGGTGATGTAGAGCCCTCGGATGATTCCCTCCTCCGGCAGAGTGCCGGAGGCGTTCTCCGAATCCCCCGAGATGGGATTGGCGGCGGCGTCTCGGTAACTTTTTCCGTATCGAGGCTCTCGGTACTAGGTTTTCGCGACGGAGAGAATATATAGGCGAAGGGCAGCGCAGGGGGTGCCCGAGGGCCCACACCACATGGCGGCACGTCCGGGGGGTGCGCCGCCTATGGGGTGGCCGCCTCGTGGCCCCTCTTCGTCTCCTCACTTCTGGAAGGCTCCGTGCAAAATAAGACCGTGGGATTTTGTTTCGTCCAATTCCGAGAATATTTCCTGTGTAGGATTTCTGAAACCTAAAACAGCAGAAAAATAGGAACTGGCGCTTCGACATCTTATTAATAGGTTAGTGCCGGAAAATGCATAAAAACATCATAAATTGTGAACAAAACATGTAGGTATTGTCATAAAACTAGCATGGAACATAAGAAATTATAGATACGTTGGAGACGTATCAGTAAGCGAGTCGGGGGATTCAAATTCTATTTTTTAGATTGTAGATCTAGTTCTCCTTCCGCAATTCCTGAAAGGGCATCAAGAATTAATGGCTTGGGAGTGAGAACTACCAAGAATGGAGCTCAACATTCATGGAGGAGAGGGAGAGAGAGAGAAAGAGATACCTCCTCACACCAAGCTTTTAGGAGGGTATGTGAGTGCAAAAATGTTTTGAGTACGTGTTTTGAATTCCCCCCAAACTTCCACAACAGAACCTCTCTTGAAACAACGGGAACCTAAATTCTACAAAGTTGCAAAAGCTACAGAACATCGCCTTCGATCTTTTCTCTTTTGAGGGGTCGATCATCGTCTTGTGTTATTCATCATATGTATCTAAACGCACTTAGCACATGGTCAATCTGGCTTGTGTTGAAAGGTCATTTTCCTATCCTAGTTGATTTCGGGTGTTTGTCAAACCACAATGATTTCCATAACATATATATGGTAGAAGCATACCAACAAGCTTACAAAATATATACGGGCTCCTCCTAGTTTTGTGCACATTTAAATTTTGCATTTGAATACAAGTGCACAACAAATAGGATCAACACTCCCTATATTTTATAAACCAACAATATTTGCAATATAGACATGATATATCATATAAGCAAACTTACACAATATAGAGACACGATAATATGAGATAAATACTAGCCTTAGATAGGAATCATACCACAGATAACCATACATCATATTTACCGACATGAATACCATAAGTATCACAACCACAAATAAACGAAGTTCTCGAACCAAATGAAGCAAACGAAGTTCAAACACAACTAAGATAAAGAGACACAAGCATAAGAGGTAAATGAAGATAAGATTGTGTCCCGAATCTTGCAAATTCCCGAGAACAACCTAATAGAACTACCTCTCCCCCTTTGGCATCAAGACGTCAAAAAGGGAAAATAGTGATGCTATACGACCCAAGATACCACTGCTTTTCGGTGTCCCCGGGCTCGTCCTCTCCACTCTCATACCAATTTTATCCATCATCTACATCATCATCTTCCATGGGACACTTGTCCTTTTTGTTGGATGGCTTTGAGGTTACTTCATCAAAGTCTATATATCGAGTTGATGGTGTCATTGTTCCACTCCTCATAAGGAATAGTTCCCTTGCGTGGAGGCAACTCGACTCTAGGTTCCACACTTACACATCTTCTCCATCTCTCCTCTTTGCCTCCCTTTCCATGTCATCAACCTTGTGGAAGAGAGTGCGATGTTTGCGGATTATGTTCTTGTTGGTGTGGTAGGTAAAGTAGTTCTCCTTGTGAATCTCCAGTCATGCACACCCAGAGAAAAGTAGTTCTTCTTGTGGACAATCTCACGTAAATATAACATATAGGGGCAACATGTTTTTTTGTGAGATGATCAATTAAGAAACTACAAAGGATGGTGCCAGATATGTCAAGAATAGC
Organism: Lolium multiflorum; assembly: GCA_030979885.1. Taxonomy (NCBI): domain Eukaryota; kingdom Viridiplantae; phylum Streptophyta; class Magnoliopsida; order Poales; family Poaceae; genus Lolium; species Lolium multiflorum. Next base: position 197,281,435 of record CM061747.1, read on the forward strand.
ACAAAGTTAAGGGGAACTTTACTAAGGATAATAATTATAATAAGTACCCCCTCCATTCTAAATTAAGTGACTCGGATTTTTCAGGATTTGCATGTATCTATACACATTTTAGTGTTTAGATATATGTAAATCTAGACAAACCTGAGTCACTTACCTGAAGATAAAGGAAGTATAATAACTTATGTCTCACATTTAAAATTCAAATGTGCGAGAGAAGTTTAGAGAATGAATTTTAAAATGGATAGGCAATATAGATGTGGTGACCCAGCGTACCACTGCATGGTGTAGTACACAAGTCGTTGACATAACACAAGTGAAACACCGTTCCACTCATATTACATCTCTCAGAGTGGTACAACAGAAACATATGCGAGTCCAAGGTATGTCTATAGAAGGATACACAAGTTGTTTACAGAAGATCAACACAGCCTCCTACTTTACAGTGAGGTAAAACTTCAAATAAAGCTCCAAAGAACGACTCGTAGTCTAACTAATTGCTAACTCAAGCTTCAGAGCTACTAGGCTTGCTATAGAAATCTAGCTACTTAGGTGCTAGGATTAGGGAAAGGCTCCCTTATATTACTAGTCTAAGTTTCCACTATAGTTGTTGCAGCAGTTGACTTCATTGACTTCTTTGCTTGGATTCTTCGTCTTGTTGCAGTTGACTCCTTTGTCTTCGAGTTCCACGGTAGATTCTCCTTCAGTGCCTCCATAGCTAAGCAGGGAGGATTTAAGAGTGGGATGAGTACGAGCGTACTCAGCAAGTTCATATTAGGGAAATAGGTGTATCATGCACTAGCTACAGCCATAGACCAGAAAGTCATAGGCGAATGCAAGTTTTCATAAACATTTCTTCAAAAGGTTTATTTTATTCTGAAAACTATGCCCGTCAGTCTTCACAAGTTGACTAGAACTTCATGGAGTTCCTTTCCGCGTTGCAGCTCCCTTCCCGAACAGGAGTGACACACACCAGTATCCTCTCGCAGAGGTGCGTTACTTTTCCCATAAGAGATCTTATCCTTGATACCAACCGGGTGTTTCCGTCCACACTTCCTTGGTGCGGGGCCAGGTGTAAGATCCAAGCCAATCACCGCCTTCTCCGCGACCCTGCAAACCCACCCTTTTGTCCATCCGTACACCCCGGTAGACATCTCCCGATCATACGGCTTTACCCCCGGTGTACTATGGACAATCCCTCATAGACGGTAGAGCCTCTCATCCAAACGTCCGGATGGGGATTTTAAAGGCCATCCCAACCTACAGTGCCTCCAGACCCCGCCAGGCTCTATCAAGTCCGTTGGCGTGCAGAGGGAAAAGATACAGCTAACTTCCCAGAGCCATTATAGATCTTATGGTCAACGCGGTATGTACGGCGCTAGAATCACTGGACGGCATTGGTACTTAGTCCTAGATGAATAGTACCCGTGCAATGGAACCTCCACCAATCAACACATACCATGGTTCCATTGCCCGCCACATAGTCATATTCATAATTGTAAAATAATATTTGCTTTTCAATGCAAGAGTGATAAGTATAGTACTTTGCATATAATTTGCTAAACATAATCAAATGACATGAGCAAGCGATGAACTTGCCTTTCTTGACTGCAAGATTATGCAGGCAAAAGCTTCGATTCGTGAGAACTCCAAATTCTGAAATACCATCATTGTCCGGTAAGGACAATGTTTAAAGAACTGGCAAAGATGCTATAATGCATAGTATGAGATGCAATCGTCCCGAGCGTAACCTAACCTTGATGATTTAGGATGTATGAGTTGTAAAGATTTCTTTAGGGTGTGTTGCACTTTTAGGATGGTTCTCAAACAAGGTTCTTATTAGGGTTGATGACATTATAGTATAAACAAGTGATATAATGCATCATAACAATCATACACACAAAGAATAGTAGTGGAATAATATGCGAAGAACAGTTGTCAATTTTAAGTTCTACATGACATGGTTGATGATTACTTAGATTATACTTCAAAAGAATAACTTTTGAAGAACATGTTGATTAAGAAATAATTAGTATTTAAAATAAGAACTATGGCTTCTATGGTTTGATCGACATTTGTACTTCAAAAGAATAACTTTTGAAGAACATGTTAAATAAGTATAAGAATTACTTCAAATAGGAGCTATGGCTTCTAGGGTTTACTATTGGATTCATTTAGTTTTCTAATAGGGACTAGTTGGTTCTGAAGTAGAATGGTCTATATGCAGCAAGTATTTATAGGTTTATTACTAGGGATTTCTATTTTCGTGCCCTCGGGTCGTTAGTTGTACTCAGTTTTCCCCAGCCCCTTAGTTTTCCCTTTTCCTCCTCTAGTTTGAAACCCGAACAGCTCGACGGAAGGAATCCGTTTATTTGGACGTTCTGTGCTGGCGTGTTGCGCCGCGTCGTCGTGGGGCCGCGACGTGTGGGGGCTGCTGGGCTGGTAGAAAGGGACCGCGTGGGACAGACGAGAAGCGCTTGGTTGCACGTGAGCAGGGAGCTGGGTTTTGTCTCTCTCGCCCAAATTGGCATTTTTAAGAGCACCTTTTCCCCTCTTTCTCTCTCTGTCTTTTTCACCAAATTAGTATCAAATCTAGAGAAGCTTCTCTTTCTTCAATATGGCAGCAAATCTAGTAGCAAATCTCTCGGGTTATTTATGCCTTTTGGCCCTCGTTTTTTGCCCAATATGGCAGCAAATCTAGTACCAAATGTAGAAGCTAGTATATGATAAATTGACAACTGCATAATCAGAAAGCTAAGTATAATACATAGGGAAACTGCATACAGCAGCCAAAAGCAGCCAATAACGTTGTAATATACAAGACGCACGCAATGTATTAGGATGAATGAATTTGTTCTTCAGTCCTCCTCATATATTTCGTCGTTGCGCCAGCCGTGCATTACCCCAAGGAAATATTGATTGAACTCCCTCCGTCTGCAGTGTGCCAATACATCCTCCAAACGGTATGGCTTGTGTTCATTTCTCATACCGTAGTTTCCTATTCTATCCACACGTTCTGGCCACTCCTCCCAGGCCTTTGTATCATGAGAGTCTCTGATATAACCCAAATCCGTGTAGTAGATGCAGCCAGGTCGAAGTGTCGGGTACACTCTGGTGTCGACGGAGATACACCGGATATAATTCACGAAGAAGGCATTAATGCCAATGTTACTGACCGGATGGAGAGAGCGGCTCTGAGTGTCCACACGGTACACCAATGGTCTGCCCGCCAAAGCCACGCTGACCAACAACACAAGCAGCAGATCACCATCCGACTTCACGAGGTAGAACTTCTGATGTCCAAGTTCTGGAAATGAAATTAGTGTCTCCATCTTGACAGTGCTCGCGCGCTGCTGCAACTGTACATTGGTGCACACTATTCTTCCGTGCTCTAAATTGTCCACAGCTAGTGCATACAGTTCACCATTGAACGGTGTAATGCAACGCAGACAATGGTTCTTCATCGAAAATCTGTTTTCCCAATCTTTATCTATATCCTTAGTTGGAGTGCTCTCATCCCCAACCAATTTCCGACGGGTAATGTGCGGTAACGAAGACCATAGTCGGGGATTTGATCACAGCGACTGATTTCAGGAAAATAGATGGCATCTGCGCCTCAAACATAGTGTATTTCTTTGTGAGTGGGTTCAGAAGCCGTATCTTGTGCGGCGGGTTCTTCCGGCAAGCACGATGACGCCACGGCAAAATCCGACGAAGTAGTATCTGGGCAAGCACGATAACATTCAGCACTAAGATGTTTAAGATTGAAAATAAAGAGGTAGATATGGAGGAAGTTGAACCTTGTATGAACTTCCGATAGATCTATGGTGACGTAGCGTGATGTGCCGAGTTGGAGGAAGGTGAACACAGCGACGTGTGGAAGGGCGTGGTCTAGCATGATCCATTCGTCCAAGTGCACGTCGGGCTCAGGCAAACCTGAGCGCCAATTTCTACAGACTTGCCTCATGGCAGAGTACGTGTCGGCGTACTCCTCGTTCGCCAGCAAGCATTCGCCGATCTGGTGAAGTGGTCCATCAGCCGAGAGAGAGGCCCAGTTCACGGAGGAGCCGCGCTTGGATGCGCCGCCTCGGAGGCGACGCGCTCGGCGGCGATCGCTCGGCGGCGACGGGCTCGGCGGCGACGGCTCGGCGGCGACGGGCTCGGCGGCGACTGGCTCGGCGGCGACGGCGCGGGGAGGCGACGGGCTCGGAGTTGACGGGCTCGGAGGCGACGGCCGCCGGCGCATTCTTCTTCTCCATCGCCGGCAGGGTAGCGTGCGTACGGCGGTTGGGGTTTTTCGATTTGGAGAAGTTGATGGGACGTGAGAGGGGTGGTTTCGTGCGTGAGCGAGAATGAGACGACTGTGCAGGGAGGGAGGGAGGGGCTTACGCGTCCTAAATGCGACCCGTCCTACGCGTCCACTATTTGCACGTCCGCACCGCGACACGCGTCAACAATGGCACGTCTTCCACTTCTGCACCGCAACACGCGTCCTCGAGTCTAACCCTGAAATTTAGATATACTCAGGTATACCCTCGAGTCATATACTAGCATTTTTTGTGTGCTCAGTTTTCTCGAGTGCTAATACTGGCTAGTGCAATATACTCAGTTTTACCCTCAAGTGGCTGGTCAACAGAGAGTCAACAAATGGGATTAACTAGTTAAATGAGTTATTTAATGTGCAAAAAAATCCGAAAAAGAGTGGCACTTACTCATGGAGTCTTTACCACAAATTGCCACTTCTCAAATCATAGATAAATCATAGATAAATCAAGTTTCACCACAAATTGCCACTTCTCAAATCACCTAGTAGCTATGAAGGTGCATGGTTTTCCATAATAAGCCCTACCCAAAACAGCTTTCCCCAAAACATACTTTGTCTAAATGAGGCCACAATTCTCACACTGATGTATATTGGTATTGCAAATAGTTTGAGGTAGGCCAAGATGGGTTTCATTGTACAAAACACGCATTTTCCATTTTTTAAATCTCATATTTGAATCCCTTAGTCTGTTTACTACTCACTTGCCCTTGGTTTCTTGATACTACTCAGCTTTGCCCTCTCCCTTCACAAACTCTCACAGACGCCCAACATTGCCCTGATTGGTCTAGCCCATGTCACGCGGATCATGCCCGCCGACCGTTGATCGTATGATCTAACGGGCAGGATAACCCCTATCTCTCTCTGGTCGGGGCCACCACCCTCTCTCTCTCTCGTCGGTTAGCTTCCACACTCTATGTATGCGAAAGGGCGGTTACCTAGTACGCTAAAGTTTGGTTTTCTGCATTATTTTTCACGAGCTAAATTATAAACTCTTTTTAGGCATTACTTTTCACGCAAAAAATGATAAACCATCACCGATTTGTTGTAGCCATTACTTTTCACGCAAACAATGATACACCATCACCCATTTCTTGTAGCCATGCATTACTTTTCACGCAAAAAATGATAACCATCACCGATTTTGTTGTAGCCATTACTTTTCACGCAAAAAATGATACACCATCACCCATTTCTTGTAGCCATTACTTTCAACGCAAAAAACGATAAACCATCACCGATTTTGTTGTAGCCATTACTTATCACGCAAAAATATGATACACCATCACCCATTTCTTGGACCCATTACTTATGACGCAAAAAATGATACACCATCACCCATTTCTTGGACCCATTACTTATGACGCAAAAAATGATACACCATCACCCATTTCTTGTACCCATTACTTTTCACGCAAAAAACGATAAACCATCACCGATTTCTTGTAGCCATTACTTTTCACGCAAAAAACGATAAACCATCACCGATTTCTCGTAGCCATTACTTTTCTTTTAGACTAGTCATAGTGGAGAGTAACATAGAGTAGTAACATGCACATGTTACTACTCTATGTTACTACCTTCATAGTGGGAAGTAACATATGTGTAGTGTCATGCAAAGCCATATTAATTAGGTTGTAGACTCATCTAATCTTGGAAAATGTGATGTTATGGTAACATAGCTCTATGTTACTACCCAAGTTACTCCCACTATGAGTAGTCTTAGGCATTACTTTTCACCGTAAAATGATAAACTAGTCAACATAGTCCGCATTACTTTTTTGTTGAGATATATACCCCCACAACGGTCGTCTCCTCCTTAATTAATTTATTGTGTATAAACCCCCACAACGGTCATCTCCTCCTTATTTTATTGTGTAAACCCCTACAACGGTCATCTCTCCCTTATAAACACCCACACGGCCATCCCTTGTGTCAATAGGTTCTGCCTCTCTCTTCGTTCACATACACTTTATCCATTGCCATGGCTTCCACGTCTCGGACGCGGACCGGAAGGGGAAGGAAGGGGAAGGGGAAGGGGAAGGGGAATGGGAAGTGGATCATCATCATTGCCACCACCACCGTCAACACTGCCATTGATCATAGAGGAGTTCTTCATCGTCGTCTATGAAGACCCTTTGGTCAAGAAGGTACGTACGCGTTCCCACATATATGATGCATGTGATTAATTATGGGCATGTTCTAAAAACCTTTAATTTCAAGGGTTCCCTAATTTCAAACGATCGGCGCTCGATCTCTTTGCAGGAACTCCCAAAAAATTTGCGGACTATCTTGACGGCAAGGAGCCAGCTAAGGTGTATCTGCGAGCAGCTGACTGCGGTCCTCGTCTCTGGACCGTGGAGGTCCTATTTGACGGACAAGGCCGGATGTACCTCGACAAGGGCTGGGAGAAATTCGCCATCGCGCACGGTGTGGATTTCGGCTGGTTCGTACACTTCAAATATGAAGGCGATGATGTGCTCACAGTGAAGGTGTTTGACGGAACAATGTGCAGGAGGTACTACTACTCAGACGACGAAGATACTGATGATGAAAGCGACGACGACGTGAAGCCATGCATCCATCCCCTTTAGATAATTAAGGGGATCATGACCAAGAATATATATGTAGCTTCATATGCATCGATTTAGAGATCTAGCTATTTTCTATATATTATGCATGTAAAAAATAATATCGCATTTCCACTATTATTCGAGCACCACATCCTCCCGCCACGCTAGGTCAACGCCGGGATGCACAATGTTTAGCATAAAAGTCACTTTAGATTAAGCTGCGAAAATAGTCACCTGCCATGGGCTGAGGCGGCCCCTACAGAGCGGCTCTATATTATATTCTCTAAATAAAATAGACGACCACAGCGGTCATTGACTGCGGAGGCCCCACAGAGCGGCAATATATAATTTACTATAAATAAATAGACGACCCACTGGTCATTGGCTGCGGCAGCCCCATAGAGCGGCCCCATTTGTCATTGGCAGCACCGCGTATACAATCAGTAAATAAAACGGCCCACGCGTCAGCGGTAGATGGATCCACCCGTCAGCACGAGACGGTCAGCGAGGAACTGACCTCACGGTAACGGTAAGGCCTCTGACCTGACGGCAACCCGCGTCTTCGATGGGTTTCAAACTAGAGGGAGGGGAAAACTGAGGAAAAACTAACGAGCTGGGGAAAACTGAGTACAACTAACGAAGCAGGGGCACGAAAATAGAAATCCCTTATTACTATGGTTAATCATAGGTATTATATCAAAGAATGATGGTCAAGGTGTTTCTATGAGTTAGGGTTTACTATTGCTTCCTATTTGTTTCACTAAGTAATCACTAAGGTTTCTAAGCTAGGTGGTTTATTATTTCCTAAATAGGGTTGTGTTGAATAGGAGTATGGGATGTGCATAACTACACAAGATTGGTATTAGGGTTCATCATTATGCTACTAAATTATGATGGTTAAGGTTGATCTCAATGGTGTGGTATGGTGATCAATGGTGCTAACATATTAACAAGCTAATATTTGCTCCTAAGTGGCACTAATTGGTTATACAAGGTCTGTTCAAAAATAAAGACATGGAATGATGACTCATGTGAATTGGTTCTATTTTAGTGGATCATGAGCATGCATTCAATTGTTGCTTATTGGGATTCTATATGTCAAGTAAATCTCACATGATCACATGTGATACATAACTAGGGTTTTAGAATTGAACTAAGGTGGAATGATCACATAGAATAATGGGATCCAAGTCTTACTTAAATTAAAACTAGGTTTCTAAATTATGGTACAACTCTTAAAATTGATATTTGAGAATATAGGTGTGGTTGCTAATTATTTTGAAACAAAATTAATAAGGGTTTTAGCATTTTATTAATTTTCACAAGAATTAATAATTAGGGTAACTCCTATTTAGGTTTAATTAAAAGCTAAGGTTTAACAAGGGTTATTAAGTTTTAAAATAATTAACTTAGTTAACTAAAGATGTTTAAGTAAACAAGTTTTGAACTACCAAAATAATATTAGCCTTTAGTATTTTCTTGCTTTATTTTATTTAAAGAAAATGGTAAATGGTGATTTGCAAATTAGGGTTTATGAATTACCACTAATATTTTAATTGATAAGAATATGATAAAGAAAATTAATCTTAACATTTTACTTATTTACTGATTAGCTAATATTTTATTTTTAAACTTTACTAATTATTGAATTCAAATTGGATTTTCAAACAAATAAAAAGGCATAATTAATAAAGATAAAAATAAGTGAATTTTTATTTTGACACACATTTTTATTTTATATTTTATTTGACTAGAGTTTATTTTTGTGAGCATTTTGATATATTATTCATATTTTTCTGAGTTGAAATGAATTTTCTATGATTTTGCAAAGTTTCAGCAATTTACTGGTTTTTAAATTAAACAACAAATACTAAACATACCGATTCAGATCTAGCCCTAGACACTGACTGGTGGGGCTTGTGTCCACGTCGGCTGCCACGCAAGCAAGGACCGGTCAAAGTTGACCAGGACCTTTGACCTCACCGGCGGTTAAACGCCGGCGGTCAGCAGATGGTGGCGCCGCCGATTTACGGCCTCCCGGGATGCGCGGCTAGGCTCTATCGAACGAGTACAACGAGACGAAGCGAATGGTGGTGTTGGTTTGGCAAGGGGATCACCGGAGCTTCGCCGGCGATGGGTACTGCGGCGGTGCTACTCCGGCCAACATGCGAATTAGGGCTACAGGCGATGCCAGGAAGCGAGAGTAGGTGCGATAGACGCGTATGCTCACCCTGAAGCTCAAGGTGTGGTCGGCTCCGGCGATGGTCGACGGAGACGACGGCGATTGGAGCTTTCCCGGCGATGTGCTGCAGAAGGGAACGCCGAAATTGAGCCGCTTCCTTGCCCCCCTTGATGCTCTGCTCCTCCAGGGTGCTCCTTGAGTCCAGGCGCTCCTCCTGGACCACACGCCGGAGGCTGGGGTGGCCTCCTCCGCCGTGTTCTTGATCAACGCCGGCGACAGAGAGTGGATGAGCATGAGAGATAGAGAGGTTCTGGGAAGAAATGGATGGGCGGTGAGGTGCTAGGGTTTCAGTGCGGAGCTCCTGGTGGTTTTATAGTGCTCGAGGTGGTCTGGTTCGTCGGCTCGCCGGCGGTACTGGCCGAGATGCAATGGCGACGGTGAGTTGCATACGGGCGTGAATCTTGACGTCTTCGGATAGACTCGGACGCGAGGAGTATAGGGACAGGTTCTGGAAGCTTCGGTGGCGTCCGGGGCATCCTTATCGGCTTCGAGGACGTGGCCGCCGTTCCTCGCTGCGCTGTCGACGCCGTGGAGGAAGACGACGCCCTCGTCTTGTTTTGTGCCAGCGACGAAACGGTAAGTGGCCGTGGGTCTGGACTGGGCTGGGCTGGTGGGCTGCTCCGTGGGCTGCTGCGGTCCAGGTAAGCCAGGTAAGCTTCTTTTTCTTTTCTCTCTTTTCTATTTTCTGTTTTTATTTACTGATTTGAATTTGCCATTTGAATTCAAACTTGAATTCTGTTTTGTTTTGCAAGTTCTAAAATATTTGAGTATCAAGATGTTACCCTCCAAAACCCACCGACGGGCAATGGCTGAGCAACACGAAGAGCCGGGAAGCTCCCAGGGCCGCTTAGTGGACCCTGGCACCTCGTCGTCCCGCAAATCTTCTAGCCACGTCCCGGCGGTTGCTAGGGCGTGCCACCCGACCTAGACCCGATCAGAAGGTGTTAGTGCTTCGATTGTTCTGGATGGTAGACACGTAAACATTAAATACGAGCCCTATCGGCTCTCAGGTTTCCCTGGGCTCAAGGAGCCGATCGCCCCATGTTTCACGTTGGATTTACAATGGCATGGGGATCCCGCTTGATCAGACAAAGCTAAAACGATCCACGACAGCTTAGGGTTTTCACCGCATAACCGGAACGTCCTACGTGTGATCGGGCCTAGCAGCTACGGAAGATGATGCAAACCACCCCTACGAGAGGCCTAAAAACCAACATAACGTCGATTCCCGGAACATCCCTCGCAGGGACGGTGAACAACATCTAACGCACTACCGGATCCTCCGACCCCAGCGTAAGGCCTAACTATGCAGATATTAAACTAATCCGGAGCAAGGAGCGACTATAACGGATCGGATCTACTAAGTAACGAACAAGCAAGATGCTGCCCTTACGTCTGGATAGACGCAAGGGCAGCTAGGTGTCGAGGGACGGCATCGCCACGCAGATATGCACGTGAAAGCACCAATGCAAGCCCCTAAACACCTAAGGATAAATAGTACTGCTCGCCATCAACAAGGCTTCAGCACGAGCATTACAAGGTTGACGAATAAACGTATACTGCCTAGATCGCTAGATGCGATCTAGGCAGCATGGTGCTTACCCGGAGAAACCCTCGAAGAAAGGGGTGGCGATGCGCCTGATTTGTGTTGGTTGAACGATGATTGTCCTCCTTTTCCGATAACCCTAGATACATATTTATAGTCCAAGGGACTTTCTAATTGCGGCGTGCACCTAACCGTGCACGGGCCGACTCTATCTTTTTAATCTAAATTACAATGCGATCTACTATGTTACAGATACATGGGCAGTTAAGCCCAAACTCTTAGCGCAAGTCCGCTTTGAAGATGCTCCACGTGTACGTCCTTCAAGCCCATCTTCACTTACGGCCCAACCTGATTTGGCCAAAATCGGGTGGTAACACATGCCCCCTGGTTTTGATAATGATAATTGCAAAACCATCTGTCTTCTTCGAAGGGTCATGTCGTGGCAGAACCGTCGCAGTATTCTTCATGATGACGTCTTGCCTTCTCGCCTTCTCTGCACAATTTGACGGTTCTGGCACCACGTCCTCGGGAACTGCTTAGGCATTAAATCGCTACATCCCCTTTTTATTTGGCCACATCGAACAGTTCTCTCTTCCTCCCTCTGCGTCAGCACTTCCAAAAACCCTCCTCTGCCGCCATGTCTTCCTCTTCGTCTCTCCCTCATCGGGTCTTTCCACCCAATCCTCCACCTCCCGCGAGCCGACGCCTGAATGGGACCCACAGGAGGCCCACGCGGCAAACATCCGCCGCGCCATAGCCGACGGGGACGAGTCGACCCACGACTCCTTCGTCTGGTCCGAAGACGACCAGTCCTTAACGGACGGGGAGAGCCACCTTCGCTTCCTTGCCATTGGGCAATCGGAGGAGGAAAGCGACGACGACGGCTTCTCCTGGGACGGTTTCTCCTCCGCCGAGGAGGTGAAGGAAGAGGAAGAGGAGGAGGACAACACCTCCTCCGACGAACCGCCGGCCAAGCGTCTCTGCCCCTGGCCAGGCAACATCAGCGACTTCGACAGCGATTATGGCGACGCTAGCGAAGAAGATGAGGACAATGAAGGTCCCGCCGGCGGTCGCTACAGCAGTGACGACGAGCCGGCCGGGAGCAGCGCCGACAGCGGCGACGGCGACGATGAGGGCAGCAGTGGCCCCTAGATAGGATAGAGCTAGGAGTAGTAGATGATAGGGCAATGTACCCCTAGCAACCCTTTTGAGAGCGATCAGCTCCTTCCATGTAAGAAATCTGATTATCAACGAAGAAATCTCCCCAATTGGACTTTGTCGATTTCTTGCAAATTGATTTAGCCGATTCTCCCTTGTATTGATTTTGCCGATTGTTGGCCTGATCAATGCTCGATGAACTGATGGCCACGCATCGGTTTCTTATGATAAATTTCGCGATAGATCAGTTCAGATCCTCAAGTTTCAGTCAAACAGGACCAAACCGGAATCGCGCACACCTTAAATCTTGGAAATCCGGGTCCCTGAGTTTAACGTCAGCTTTAATCGGCAAGACTCCAGATTTGATGCCTTCAGGAGAACTCTAGGACCATTGCTGAACACCTTGATCGCCTACAACTTTCGCCGCGATGCTTTGTCTCCTTGTAGCAACAAACTGGCCCAAAGCCTATCAATCATGATGGCTCGCTTCAGACTCCTCCTGCCAACTTGGTAATTCTCCTCTGCAAGAGTCCTCCACCCTTCAACATGGTTATGGTGCAGAGACAGCCGATTTCAACACCATCGGCTTTTCAGAGTGAAGAATCTTCAGGGCTAGCTGCCCCCCGAGCCTCAGTCAAGGCGAGAATGGAAGTGTACCAGCCGCATTGGGCCACTATCGGCTTCCCAACTGTAGTGCAGCATCAGCCGATTCCAAATAAATCGGTTCCAAAGCGAGAACCTCCAAGGCGAGCTGCCCCCCGAGCGCTCCATCTTCATCAAACTGGGCGAGAAAGCTTGCGCCCAAGGAGACAGTGCACTAGGACGGTTTTGGAAGGATCAGCAGCTCCCTTGAACTAAGAATCTTCATTCTTGCGCCTTGCTGCTCGGATTGGTCCATCACCTCGGGCAGACTGATGCAGCTTCTGGTGAAGATATTTGATGAAGTTGTCACCTTGGTCCAACCCCAGAGGAAATGTCACAGCCGATTGAATGTTCATTGGCTGTTCTCATGATCCTAACCCGATCTGCATGCTTACGCAGGAGCTGCTGATCTTGAAGATGCTAATGGAGCCACCCACCATTCCACCGAGGGACTCCTTCAGTAGAGCCTTGCTGCGTAACTTGATGACTGGCATTAGGCTTCTGCTTGCAACAATTGTATCCCTTGAGTCGATGGCCGCGCATCGGCTTTGAACTCTTAAGTCGATGTCTACACATCGGCTGTGCTCAATTTTTTTGGATTTTCGATTTTTCGCGGCCGATCTGTTTACGTATCGGCCCCCATCTTTGAGCTTTTCTGCTGGGCGTTTGGCACGCATTCTCAGCTTCGTATCCTCGTGTCTTATCCATCTATGTGCCCCCCGAGCCGATTCTGTCAAGTCATTGATGGTATCGGCTCTTTGGCATCTGTTGGATCAATGCTGAACACGACAAAAGGATGCGGATGATAATTTTTTGGCCGATTGCGGGAATCGGCCTCCTTTTCTGTTGCAATGCTTTAGCGATGGTTTGCAACTTCTTGGATTTCCACTATAGCTACGTGGCATGCTGGAGATAAGATCCTTTGCTTTTCATTTTGAGGGCCGATCTCAGGGATCGGCCTTGCCACGTACGTCCAATGTCTTGGACCTGCTACTCTGTTAGGGTCACCAGCCTTACCATTTTTGAAGCTTCGATGCGCTCACAACCCTCTAAACTGATTCCAGAGAGCGGCTCTTGGTTATCTGCTTCCCACACGCTCATGGCAGCTAACGATATCTCGATTGAGTCATCCGCCTGAACGACTTCCACTTCATCTCCATCCCACTGTATGATGCATTGGTGCATTGTAGATGGGATGCAACAGTTAGCATGAATCCAGTCCCTTCCTAATAGGATGGCGTAATTGCTTTTGCTGTCGACGATGAAGAACGCAGTAGGTATGGTCTTCCGGCCTACAGTAAGCTCTACATTCAGAACACCTTTCGCTTCTGATGCCTGGCCGTTGAAGTCACTTAATGTGATGTTGGTCTTGATCAGATCGTCGCTGGAATGCCCCAAACGACGTAGCATGGAATACGGCATCATGTTGACTGCCGCTCCGGTATCAACCAACATCTTGCTGACTGCCCGTTGATGTAACCCCTCAAGTATAGGGCTTTCACGTAGCTTCTATCTCGTGGCTTTTCAAAGATGACGGTCGTGGACCGCAGTCGAATTGAGCCACTGAAACTTCCTCGTCGCTTGGAGCGCGAAACTCCGACGGGAGTATAAACACCATGTTTGTGCCAGCCGATGTTCTGCATCGGCATCGCCGATGCCTGTGCATCGGCTTTCGCCTGTTTTGGGCGCCATACTTTCTTTGAGGCGCGCCTTCGTCTCTAATGTTTGCTGAATTTTCACGGCCAGATCGGGCCGTGCTCTTCTCAACGTGTACAGGTACTGTGCGGCTTCTTCCAGGTTTCGCAGCCGCGCACCCTACGCTTCTGAGAATGGCTGAGTCCATCAGGGCACCACCTTGGCCGGTGATACCTATCTTCTTCTCCATCTGACTCCTCGAAGTCTTCTTCTTGAGATGACTCAGCTCGCTTGTTATGAGGTGGGAGAGGTCCTAGGCGCTCGAACACGGAAACCTCATTTGTCCTTCCCCTTCGTCGTTTGCATTCTGGGCAATTCTCGATTGTTGGCAATCGGCTCATTCCTGAGTCCCAGCAATGTTTGAAGAAGGGACAGTTCCAGTGCTTATCCATGTCGTCTTGCTCCCTTGACCTCCCTCTAGCGTGGCGTTCGTACCCGTCGTTGTTCCTGTCATGCTGACGATACTTCCTCCTGTTTTCCGCATCAGACCGACGATATTTTTCATCGTCTTCGTCGTAGCGCCGACGTCGGTCATACTGCTGTTCATATTTGTTGAGGAGGTGCACGGAGAGTGGGCGCTGATACCGTATGCTTCTCACCTCCTCCTCGGTTAGGTACCGTCTATCATCATCTTGGGGCCGGTCGCGTGGAACGGCCTCCATCTTTGCCACGAGAGTGGCTGCTCTCTGCTTTGTCCGCGCCATGGCGTTCACCAGCCTGGCCATGTTGACACTAAAGGAGAACCCTGGCTCCCTTATAGAGTGGCTGAGATCTACTGTATTGACGCCATGCGATAGACACGTGTTTCCTTTGAGCTTGATGTTGTGAGAACGGGTTGTCTCAAAGGAGCCGATGAGTTCGGCTTCAACGATGGCCTTCAGCTCATCGCACTTCTTCTTATGATCAGGAGGAGATCCTCGATGATCTATTCCTCCGCCATCTCGGATGCCGATGTTGACGTGGATGTTGCGGAAGGTTGTCCCACCGGGCGTGCCAGAATGTGTTACCCTCCAAAACCCACCGACGGGCAATGGCTGAGCAACACGAAGAGCCGGGAAGCTCCCAGGGCCGCTTAGTGGACCCTGGCACCTCGCGTCGTCCCGCAAATCTTCTAGCCACGTCCTGGCGGTTGCTAGGGCGTGCCACCTGACCTAGACCGATCAGGAAGGTGTTAGAGTGCTTCGATTGTTCCTGGATGGTAGACACGTAAACATTAAATACGAGCCCTATCGGCTCTCAGGTTGCCCTGTGGATCGGTGATACGCGTAGATGCACACGTCCGTTGGGAACCCCAAGTGGAAGGTATGATGCGTAGAAGCAAGTTTCCCTCAGTATGAAACCAAGGTTTAATCGAACCAGTAGGAGCCAAGAAGCACGTTGAAGGTTGATGGTCGCGAAATGTGATGCGGCGCAACACCGGGATTCCGCGCCAACGCGGAACCTGCACAACACAACCAAAGTACTTTGCCCCAACGAAACAGTGAGGTTGTCAATCTCACCGGCTTGCTGTCACAAAGGATTAAACGTATCGAGTGGAAGATGTTTGCAAAGAAAACAGTAAAACAAGTAGATTGTATGCTATGTAAAGAATAGGACCGGGGTCCACAGTTCACTAGAGGTGTCTCTCCCATAAGATAAAAGCATGTTGGGTGAACAAATTACAGGCGGGCAATTGACAAATAGAGAAAGGCATAACAATGCATATACATGATATGATAAATATAGTGAGATTTAATTGGGCATTACGACAAAGTACATAGACCACCATCCAACTGCATCTATGCCTAAAAGTCCACCTTCAGGTTATCATCCGAACCCCTCCAGTATTAAGTTGCAAAGCAACACAATTGCATTAAGTATGGTGCGTAATGTAATCAACAACTACATCCTTAGACATAGCATCAATGTTTTATCCCTAGTGGCAACAGCACATCCACAACCTTAGAACTTTCTGTCACTGTCCCAGATTAAATGGAGGCATGAACCCACTATCGAGCATAAATACCCCTCTTGGAGTTAAGAGTAAAAACTTGGCCAGAGCCTCTACTAATAACGGAGAGCATGCAAGATCATAAACAACACATGAACAATAGATTGATAATCACCATAATCATAGTACTCTCTATCCATCGGATCCCGACAAACACAACATATAGTATTACATATAGATGATCTTGATCATGTTAGGCAGCTCACAAGATCCAACAATGAAGCACAACAAGGAGAAGACGACCATCTAGCTGCTGTGGACCCATGGTCCAGGGGTGGACTACTCACTCATCACTCCGGAGGCGACCATGGCGGTGTAGAGTCCTCCGGGAGATGAATCCCCTCTCCCGGCAGGGTGCCGGAGGCGATCTCCTGAATCCCCCGAGATGGGATTCGGCGGCGGCGGCTCTGTAAGGTTTTCCGTATCGTGGCTCTCGTACCGGGGTTTCGACGAAGCTTTAAGTAGGCGAAGGGTCAACGCGGGCCACACGAGGCCAGGGGGTCGGCGCGGCCAGGGCTCGCCGCGCCGCCTCCCTCCCCGGCCGCCTCGTGGCCCCACTTCGTTAGGTCTTCGGTCTTCTGGAAGCTTCGTGCAAAAATAGGACCGGGCGAAAGTTTCGTCAATTCCGAGAATATTTCTTTACTAGGATTTCTGAAACCAAAAACAGCGAAAACAGCAACTGGCACTTCGGCATCTTGTTAATAGGTTAGTTCCGAAAATGCATAAATATGACATATAATGTGTATAAAACATGTAGATATCATCAATAAAGTGGCATGGAACATAAGAAATTATCGATACGTTGGACGTATCAGCATCCCCAAGCTTAGTTCTGCTGCCCGTCCAGGTAAACGATAACAAAGATAATTTCTGAAGTGACATGCCATCATAAACTTGATCATATTGTAAACATATGTAATGAATGCAACGATCAAAACAATGGTAATGACATGAGTAAACAAGTGAATCATAAAGCAAAGACTTTTCATGAATATTACTTCAAGACAAGCATCAATAAGTCTTGCATAAGAGTTAACTCATAAAACAATAATTTAAAGTATAGACATTGAAGCAACATAATGGAAGATTAAGTTTCAGCGGTTGCTTTCAACTTGTAACATGTATATCTCATGGATATTGTCAACATAAAGTAATATAACAAGTGCAATATGCAAGTATGTAGGAATCAATGCACAGTTCACACAAGTGTTTGCTTCTAAGATAGAAAGAATAGGTAAACTGACTCAACAATAAGGTAAAAGAATGGTCCTTCAAAGAGGAAAGCATCGATTGCTATATTTGTGCTAGAGCTTTGATTTTGAAAACATATAGAGAGCATAAAAGTAAAGTTTTGAGAGGTGTTTGTTGTTGTCAACGAATGGTAATGGGCACTCTAACCCCTTGCCAGAAACCTTCAAAGAGCGGCTCCCATTTTATTTTGTTTTTGGGTGGCACTCCTTCCAACCTTTCTTTCACAAACCATGGCTAACCGAATCCTCGGGTGCCTGCCAACAATCTCATACCATGAAGGAGTGCCTTTTTATTTTAGTTTTATTATGATGACACTCCTCCCCACCTTTGCTTTCTCAAGCCATGGCTAACCGAATCCTTCGGGTGCCGTCCAACAATCACATACCATGGAGGAGTGTCTATTTTTGTTAATTAATTTGGGACTGGGAATCCCATTGCCAGCTCTTTTTGCAAAATTATTGGATAAGCGGATGAAGCCACTAGTCCATTGGTGAAAGTTGCCCAACAAGATTGAAAGATAAACACCACATACTTCCTCATGAGCTATAAAACATTGACACAAATCAGAGGTGATAAATTTTGAATGGTTTAAAGGTAGCACTCAAGCAATTTACTTTGGAATGGCGGAGAAATACCATGTAGTAGGTAGGTATGGTGGACACAAATGGCATGAATATTGGCTCAAGTATTTGGATGCATGAGAAGTATTCCCTCTCGATACAAGGCTTAGGCTAGCAAGGTTATTTGAAGCAAACTCAAGGATGAACCGGTGCAGCAAAACTCACATAAAAGACATATTGTAAACATTATAAGACTCTACACCGTCTTCCTTGTTGTTCAAAACTCAATACTAGATATTATCTAGACCTTAGAGAGACCAAATATGCAAATCAAATTTTAGCAAGCTCTATGTATTTCTTCATTAATGGGTGCAAAGTATATGATGCAAGAGCTTAAACATGAGCACAACAATTTCCAAGTATCACATTATCCAAGATATTTTACCAATTACTACATGTAGCATTTTCCAATTCCAACCATATAACAATTTAACGAAGAGGAAACTTCGCCATGAATATTATGAGCTAAGAACACATGTGTTCATACGAACCAGCGGAGCGTGTCTCTCTCCCACACAAGGATGAACTTATTCAGAGAACTAAGATAACAAAACAAAAACAAAAATAAAAGCACACAGACGCTCCAAGTAAAGTACATAAGATGTGACCGAATAAAAATATAGTTTCACTAGAAGAAACCTGATAAGTTGTCGATGAAGAAGGGGATGCCTTGGGCATCCCCAAGCTTAGTCTTCTTGAAATATGCAGGGATGAACCACCGGGGCATCCCCAAGCTTAGACCTTTCACTCTTCTCGATCACATTATATCACCCTCTTCTATTGACCCTTGAAAACTTCCTTCACACCAAACTTCAAGCAAACTCGTTAGAGGGTTAGTGCATAATCAAAAATTCACATGTTCAGAGGTGACACAATCATTCTTAACACTTCTGGACATTGCACAAAACTTCTGAAAGTTAATGGAACAAAGAAACTCATTCAACTTAACAAAAGCGGCAATGCGAAATAAAAGGCAGAATCTGTCAAAAACAGAACAGTCCGTAAAGACGAATTTTAAGATGGCACCAGACTTGCTCAAATGGAAAAACTCAAAACTAATGAAAGTTGCGTACATATCTGAGGATCACGCTCGTAAATTGGCAGATTTTTTCGAATTTTCTACAGAGGCCTGTGCCCAGATTCGTGACAGACAGCAATGCTGTTTCTGCGCAGCGATCCCAAATATAACATCAACTTTGACATAGAAACTTTACTTGGCACAAAAACATGATAAGGAGAGGTTGCTACAGTAGTAAACAACTTCCAAGACTCAAATATAAAACAAAGTAATGTAGTAAAAAAAACACATGGGTTATCTCCCAAGAAGTTCTTTTCTTTATAGCCATTAAGATGGGCTCAGCAGTTTTAATAATGCACTCATAAGAAATAAGAGTTGAAGCAAAAGAGAGCATCAAGAGGCAAATTCAAAACACATTTAAGTCTAACATGCTTCCTATGCATAGGAATCTTGTAAATAAACAAGTTCATGAAGAGCAAAGTAACAAGCATAGGAAGATAAAACAAGTGTAGCTTCAAAAATTTCAGCACATAGAGAGGTGTTTTAGTAACATGAAAATTTCTACAACCATATTTTCCTCTCTCATAATAACTTTCAGTAGCATCATGAGCAAACTCAACAATATAACTATCACATAAAGCATTCTTATCATGAGTCTCATGCATAAAATAATTACTACTCCCAACATAAGCATAGTCATTCTTATTAGTTGTAGTGGGAGCAAATTCAACAAAGTAGCTATCAAATATAGGAGGTATATTGTAATCATAATCAAATTTATCCTCCATAACAGGTGGTAACAAAAGACTACTATCATTATAATCATCATAAATGGGAGGCAAAGTATCATCAAAGTAAATTTTCTCCTCAATGCTTGGGGGACTAAAAATATCATGCTCATCAAAGCCAGCTTCCCCAAGCTTAGAATTTTCCATAGCATTAGCAACAATGGTGTTCAAAGCATTCATAGTAATAACATTGCCATTAGCATACATATAAAGTTCCATAGGTTTTTTAATTTTCTCTTCAAACACATCATGTCCTAATTCAAGATAAAGTTCATAAAGATCTCTAATTTTTTTGTTGTTTTCCATTAAGCCTAACTAGTGAAAAATAAAAACAAGTACAGGACTAGACATGATAACAAAAGTAAACTAAATGCAAGTAACTAATTTTTTTGTGTTTTTGATATAGAGAGCAAGACAGTAAATAAAGTAAAACTAGCAACTAATTTTTTTGTGTTTTGTTTAGGTGCAGCAAACAAAGTAGTAAATAAAATAAAGCAAGACAAAAACAAAGTAAAGAGATTGAGAAGTGGAGACTCCCCTTGCAGCGTGTCTTGATCTCCCCGGCAACGGCGCCAGAAATTTAGCTTGATACGCGTAGATGCACACGTCCGTTGGGAACCCCAAGTGGAAGGTATGATGCGTATAGAAGCAAGTTTCCCTCAGTATGAAACCAAGGTTTAATCGAACCAGTAGGAGCCAAGAAGCACGTTGAAGGTTGATGGTCGCGAAATGTGATGCGGCGCAACACCAGGGATTCCGGCGCCAACGTGAACCGCACAACACAACCAAAGTACTTTGCCCCAACGAAACAGTGAGGTTGTCAATCTCACCGGCTTGCTGTAACAAAGGATTAAACATATCGAGTGGAAGATGTTTGCAAAGAAAACAGTAAAACAAGTAGATTGTATGCTATGTAAAGAATAGGACCGGGGTCCACAGTTCACTAGAGTGTCTCTCCCATAAGATAAAAGCATGTTGGGTGAACAAATTACAGTCGGGCAATTGACAAATAGAGAAAGGCATAACAATGCATATACATGATATGATAAATATAGTGAGATTTAATTGGGCATTACGACAAAGTACATAGACCGCCATCCAACTGCATCTATGCCTAAAAAGTCCACCTTCAGGTTATCATCCGAACCCCCTCCAGTATTAAGTTGCAAAGCAACACAATTGCATTAAGTATGGTGCGTAATGTAATCAACAACTACATCCTTAGACATAGCATCAATGTTTTATCCCTAGTGGCAACAGCACATCCACAACCTTAGAACTTTCTGTCACTGTCCCAGATTAAATGGAGGCATGAACCCACTATCGAGCATAAATACCCCTCTTGGAGTTAAGAGTAAAAACTTGGCAGAGCCTCTACTAATAACGGAGAGCATGCAAGATCATAAACAACACATGAACAATAGATTGATAATCACCATAATCATAGTACTCTCTATCCATCGGATCCCGACAAACACAACATATAGTATTACATATAGATGATCTTGATCATGTTAGGCAGCTCACAAGATCCAACAATGAAGCACAACAAGGAGAAGACGACCATCTAGCTACTGCTATGGACCCATGGTCCAGGGGTGGACTACTCACTCATCACTCCGGAGGCGACCATTGCGGTGTAGAGTCCTCCGGGAGATGAATCCCCTCTCCGGCAGGTGCCGGAGGCGATCTCTGAATCCCCGAGATGGGATTCGCGGCGGCGCGTCTCTGGGGTTTTCCGTATCGTGGCTCTCGGCACGGGGGTTTCGCGACGGAAGCTTTAAGTAGGCGGAGGGTCAACGCGAAGGGCCACACGAGGGGCCCAGGGGCAGGTCGGCGCGGCGGGGCCTGGCCGCGCCGGCCTCCTCCGGCGCCTCGTGGCCCCACTTCGTTAGGTCTTCGGTCTTCTTCGTGCAAAAATAGGACCCCGGGCGAAAGTTTCGTCCAATTCCGAGAATATTTCTTTACTAGGATTTCGGAAACCAAAAACACAACAGGAACTGGCACTTCGCATCTTGTTAATAGGTTAGTTCCAAAATGCATAAATATGACATATAATGTGTATAAAACATGTAGATATCATCAATAAAGTGGCATGGAACATAAGAAATTATCGATACGTTGAGACGTATCAAGGGCCGGCCGCCCCATGTTTCACGTTGGATTTACAATGGCATGGGGATCCTGCTTGATCAGGACAAAGCTAAAACGATCCACGACAGTTTAGGGTTTTCACCGCATAACCGGAACGTCCTACGTGTGATCGGGCCTAGCAGCTACGGAAGATGATGCAAACCACCCCTACGAGAGGCCTAAAAACCAACATAACGTCGATTCCCGGAACATCCCTCGCAGGGACGGTGAACAACATCTAACGCACTACCGGATCCTCCGACCCCAGCGTAAGGCCTAACTATGCAGATATTAAACTAATCCCTGCGGAGCAAGGAGCAACTATAACGGATCGGATCTACTAAGTAACGAACAAGCAAGATGCTGCCCTTACGTCTGGATAGACGTAAGGGCAGCTAGGTGTCGAGGGACGGCACGCACGATATGCACGTGAAAGCACCAATGCAAGCCCCTAAACACCTAAGGATAAATAGTACTGCTCGCCATCAACAAGGCTTCAGCACGAGCAGTACAAGGTTGACGAATAAACGTATACTGCCTAGATCGCTAGATGCGATCTAGGCAGCATGGTGCTTACCCGGGAGAAACCCTCGAAGAAAGGGGTGGCGATGCGCCTGATTTGTGTTGGTTGAACGATGATTGTCCTCCTTTTCCGATAACCCTAGATACATATTTATAGTTCAAGGGACTTTCTAATTGCGGCGTGCACCTAACCGTGCACGGGCCAGACTCTATCTTTTTAATCTAAATTACAATGCGATCTACTATGTTACAGATACACGGGCAGTTAAGCCCAAACTCTTAGCGCAAGTCCGCTTTGAAGATGCTCCACGTGTACGTCCTTCAAGCCCATCTTCACTTACGGCCCAACTCCTGATTTGGCCAAAATCGGGTGGTAACACAAGATAACTTGATAATCATGCTTACTGCATGGTTTTGTTGTTTAAACAAATATTGAATTTTGATTATAGAGACACTTTGTGAGGTTTAATTAAAAATGGAAATGGTTTAGATGTTTATCTCAATTCCCTTTTTTAATTTAGGAACCAGATTTATTTAAGTGGTTTGAGAATTTATAACCTGTGCATAATGAACACGTGATTAGGTTGAGCTAGTACTTAACAATATGGATTGTTCACATATAATTCTCCTTATGGCTAGAGTTTAAATTAAATGGTAATGAGAATGGGATGGTGCATGATTTTATGTAGAGAATTGTTTCCAAGGGTTTAAGAAAATGGTTGGCTTAACTCTATGTTAAATAATCTTGCTTAGCAACTCTTGCTTGAATTATTTAAAATGAATCCTAAACTCATCATGATTAATTCACTTGCTAAGGTGATGGTCCAAACTATAATATATTAATCCTATTTGGTTAACTCAATAAGTTACTTAATATGCAAAAAATAGAATTGGATATTGGTTTCACTCTTCTTACTTAAATAGCATTTAATATTAGGTATAACTAGTTTGGTTTATACTTGTGATCTATGATACACAAGTTAGGAAACAATATTTCATGTGAATTGCATCCTAAGTGAAAAGGTTTAAGGTTTTGCATAAGCTTCACTAATTGAAGTATAAAATAGGCATGAGGCATGGCATGGTTCTATTTATGATCCAAAGTGATCCTTGGATTGGAATTCAGATGTGGTCTAGGGTTTTAGTGGTGATCACCCATGTGATACACAACTAAGATTAGTATATGAGCATAAGCTTTGGTTATGTTTCACTAATAGAACATGGCTCTCACCTCCAAGATTAAAGGTTGGTTTGAACAAGTAGGATTTAATACTACTCTAATATTCTCTAGGATGGACATGGATATATATAGTTAGCATCTATAACCACTCTTACTTCTAAATGTCTTGGAAAATCCTAAGGTCCTACTCAAGAGATGATGATATGATCCTCTAAATATATGGTTTGCCTAGGAATTCTACCTTGGTATCTTATGTAGCTTGTTCTTCTGAAAATCTGATAAACCTGCATCTTGTGGTATGCCTCCACCTCCTAGCTTCTTCATCTTGATCCTAGCTAATGTATGGAGTGGCTCTATGTGTTGGTTTCCTTGTGTCATGCTACAAGATGATCAAATGGATGAAGGGTGTGGCTCCTTTTATAGGCTTGGGCAAGCTCTAGTGTCATGACACATAGGTGGGTGACTATTGTTTTGGTTTGATGAATAAGGTGCTTGGTTGTCATGCCCTCATCCATAGCAATCCTTTGAGCATGAGGTGGCAAGTCTTGGGATGCAAGTCATGTAGATATTTTCATCCTATGTGGCATGATCATTATCCTCTCATATGAATTATATTTGGATAGCCAAGTGGCATTTGTTACTAAATATCTTGTGGATGGTTTTATTATTGTGGATGAGTCACTATATCATATTTGATTGGATTTATATTATAATATTGGTCAAAAAGTCAAGGTTGAAGGTTATTCCTCAATTTTGAATAGTTGGTGTTTGATTGCACCAAGGCATGATCATATGAGTTTCAAAATACTCATGAGTAGTTTTATTCAAATAGTTTGAACTATAACTTGTAATGTAAATGGATTCAGTTTTATGATATTCCATATATTTAATAAGTTATGATTTAAATAAGAATGTGTGGCTTTTATGCACTTTAGACCCTGTGATTTACCTTATTTATTAATAAGTTTAGAATTGAATTATATTACACACAAAATTAGTTGAAGATACACCATGAGAATCATGGTAGAAACATTTATTTAGTAAAAGACATGGAAAAGATAAGTAAAGAATAGTTTCTTAATTATTCATGTGTTGTTGTAAGGAATGTCATGTTGAGATCTTTTATGAGATCTTGTAGTTGACCCTTACTTAAGGTGTTGTTTGTTGTAAAGCTAATTCCATTTGATCTAGCTCATAGATCAAATCATCTCTACCCAAAACAGGGTTTTAGTAAAGATCACAGTGAAGTTTATAGCGCTTGACTTGATGATCTACTTCAATTCCAGCAAGTCAAGTGAAACTTCAGTTACTGTGGTAAGTTTTATTTGAAAGCGCGAAAATTCCCCGGATTTTCTATGCATGAATGCAATGCACACTTTGGTGTTCTCTCATTTTATAGCCTCTAAACCTGGGATATTACAATAGAATAGGTTGTCGTTGGGCATCTTAGGGCGCGTTTGGTAGGCTGCACCATTTTCTTGGCCCAGCCTAGCAGTGCTGGAGTGGGCATGGCTGGGCAAATATAGGAACTGGGCCATGTTGTGGAGCCTGTTTGATAGTGTGCATGAAAATGGCTTGCGTTTGTTGGGCCACTATCCGCAATTGTTTGGTAGGCTATGTATCTCCTATTTGGCCCTTGCAATGAAAAATAAGCTTGTCTAGGTGTCAACTATAGGCCCGTTACGGTCACCATGTACCACATTTGGTGAGCTTACCATCGATTTACACCATGAGAAAAATCTTTCTACATGGAAACATGAGCAAAAGTTCTAACTCTACATCTACGAACTAAAATGTGAGATAGTCGAAATCACTCCTCACAAATAAGCTTGGTTCTTTCAAATTATTATTATTAGCATTCTTTGCTTTGAACATATCGTAGATGATGTACTCGTGCTTTCTCTTTTCCTCCTTCATAGCTTTCGTTTCATTATCCCAATTCTTTTGTGTCACCTTCATAATATTTTCTTGAGATTTCCACTTGCTTGAGCATATGAATCTCATCTTTCAAGAGCTTCCTCTCCGTATCCCCCAACTTCTTATCAATACTTGAAGTGTTGTCCTTAGTCCGGGTCAAGTTCTCCTTAACAGGCCTTTTCTCAGCATCATCCATCATTTTCTTCACTTCAACAACAAGACTATTGTACTTCGTCTCGATCTTTCTCTTATCAGCAGCTATCTCCTTCACCAACTTTGCATTGTCGACCCTCTTATCAATCCTTGCACTGCTGCAGTAGTGATACATTCCCCATAGTCTTCCAAGAGTTTCTTTTTGTTGTCAAGGGCCATTCTTGACCCACCCAACCGAGAAATCTACAGTTATCTACCTCCCATAACAACACAACCTGGTTACACATGGCTACGATGAATAAAGTTT
The DNA here is from genome assembly GCA_030979885.1 of Lolium multiflorum. Classification (NCBI taxonomy): domain Eukaryota; kingdom Viridiplantae; phylum Streptophyta; class Magnoliopsida; order Poales; family Poaceae; genus Lolium; species Lolium multiflorum. The sequence goes on from CM061747.1 coordinate 197,307,488, forward strand.
GAATGTGCAGGCAATGCGAAGTAAGCATGGATTTGTTGATAACCGAGAAAGCTGAATTCCGAACCTTACATTTTGCACAGGACAAAGGTAGAATCTGCGGTGGTCAGTGTTGCTTCATTCAAATGCAACACACCTCACTACAAGAAAAGTTCTGATACTCAACGTCCAATTTTCGTCAAGTATGGCCCCTTTTTCGTCGCCTATGAGCCTAACCCGATGATATGGGTTCTGTGGTCCAAACTGCCTCAAGCAAAGTCATACCACATTTTTTTCGGTTCGTCGCGTTTGGGCGACCTTCCACCACGGAAAATCGGACCGTTGCAGAAGTGTTTTCGGGAGGCCGTTGACTGCTGACGTCATGCAAACTGACACGTGGCAGACGCCGTTAACTGTCAGTTAACGTCGTTAACCGGTTGAAACCCGTGGTAGATGGTAGGCCCACACAAGGCCTGCCACACGTTAAGCGGGTGATGGCGTGTAACTCACACGTTCGTTGGGAACCCCAAGAGGAAGGTATGATGCGCACAGTAGCAAGTTTTCCCTCAGAAAGAAACCAAGGTTTAATCGAACCAGGTGGAGCCAAGAAGCACGTTGAAGGTTGATGGTCGCGAAATGTGATGCGGCGCAACACCAGGGATTCCGGCGCCAACTAGGAACTGCACAACACAACCAAGTACTTTGCCCCAACGAAACAGTGAGGTTGTCAATCTCACCCGCTTTGCTGTAACAAAGGATTAAACGAACGAGTGGAAGATGTTTGCAAAGAAAACAGTAAAACAAGTAGATTGTATGCTATGTAAAGAATAGGACCGGGGTCCACAGTTCACTAGAGGTGTCTCTCCCATAAGATAAAAGCATGTTGGGTGAACAAATTACAGTCGGGCAATTGACAAATAGAGAAAGGCATAACAATGCATATACATGACATGGTAAATATAGTGAGATTTAATCCGGGCATTACGACAAAGAACATAGACCGCCATCCAACTGCATCTATGCCTAAAAAGTCCACCTTCAGGTTATCATCCGAACCCCCTCCAGTATTAAGTTGCAAAGCAACAGACAATTGCATTAAGTATGGTGCGTAATGTAATCAACAACTACATCCTTAGACATAGCATCAATGTTTTATCCCTAGTGGCAACAGCACATCACAACCTTAGAACCTTCTGTCACGATCCCAGATTCAATGAAGGCATGAACCCACTATCGAGCATAAATACCCCCTCTTGGAGTTAAGAGCAAAAACTTGGCCGAGCCTCTACTAATAACGGAGAGCATGCAAGATCATAAACAACACATAAACAATAGATTGATAATCACCATAATCATAGTACTCTCTATCCATCGATCCCGACAAACACAACATATAGTATTACAGATAGATGATCTTGATCATGTTAGGCAGCTCACAAGATCCAACAATGAAGCACAACAAGGAGAAGACGACCATCTAGCTACTGCTATGGACCCATGGTCCAGGGGTGAACTACTCACTCATCACTCCGGAGGCGATCATGGCGATGAAGAGTCCTCCAGAGATGAATCCCCTCTCAGGTGCCGGAGGCGATCTCCTGAATCCCCGAGATGGGATTGCGGCGGCGCGTCTCCGTAAGGTTTTCCGTATCGTGGCTCTCATCGGGGGTTTCGCGACGGAGCTTTAAGTAGGCGGAAGGTCAACGCGAGGCCACACGAGGGCCCAGGCAGGTCGCGCCAGGGCTCGGGCCGCGCCGGCCTCCTCCCGGCCGCCTCGTGGCCCCACTCCGTTAGGTCTTCGGTCTTCCGGAAGCTTGCAAAATAGGACCCTGGGCGAAAGTTTCGTCCAATTCCGAGAATATTTCCTTACTAGGAAAACCAAAAACAAAAACAGCAGAAAACAGCAACTGGCTCTTCGGCATCTTGTTAATAGGTTAGTTCCAGAAAATGCATAAATATGACATATAATGTGCATAAAACATGTAGGTATCATCAATAAAGTAGCATGGAACATAAGAAATTATCGATACGTTGGAGACGTATCAGCATCCCCAAGCTTAGTTCTGCTCGTCCCGAGCAGGTAAAACGATAACAAAGATAATTTCTGAAGTGACATGCCATCATAATCTTGATCATACTATTTGTAAACATATGTAATGAATGCAGCGATCAAAGCAATGGTAATGACATGAGTAAACAACTGAATCATATAGCAAAGACTTTTCATGAATAGTACTTCAAGACAAGCATCAATAAGTCTTGCATAAGAGTTAACTCATAAAGCAATAAATCAAAGTAAAGGTATTGAAGCAACACAAAGGAAGATTAAGTTTCAGCGGTTGCTTTCAACTTATAACATGTATATCTCATGGATATTGTCAACATAAAGTAATATAACAAGTGCAATATGCAAGTATGTAGGAATCAATGCACAGTTCACACAAGTGTTTGCTTCTTAAGGTGGAAGGAGATAGGTAAACTGACTCAACAATAAAAGTAAAAGAATGGTCCTTCAAAGAGGAAAGCATCGATTGCTGTATTTGTGCTAGAGCTTTTATTTTGAAAACATGAAACAATTTTGTCAACGGTAGTAATAAAGCATATGAGTTATGAAAATTATATCTTACAAGTTGCAAGCCTCACGCATAGTATACTAATAGTGCCCGCACCTTGTCCTACTTAACTTGGACTACCGGATCTTTGCATGCCATGTTTCAACCAAGTGTCACAAAGGGGTACCTCCATGCCGCCTGTACAAAGGTCCAAGGAGAATGCTCGCATTTCGGATTTCTCGCTTTTGATTATTCTCAACTTAGACATCCATACCGGGACAACATGGACAACAGATAATGGACTCCTCTTAAATGCATAAGCATGTAGCAAAGTTATTATTCTCATATGAGATTGAGGATATATGTCCAAAACTGAAACTTCCACCATGATTCATGGCTTTAGTTAGCGGCCCAATGTTCTTCTCTAACAATTTTGCATGCTCCAACCACTAAAATGATAGACCTTCAGACAAGACGGACATGCATAGCAACTCACATGATATTCAACAATAGTTGATGGCGTTCCAGAGGCATGGTTATCGCACAACAAGCAACTTAATAAAATATAAAGTGCATAAGTACATATTCAATACTACGATAGTTTTTAAGGCTATTTTGTCCCATGAGCTATATATTGCAAAGGCGAATGATGGAATTTTAAAGGTAGCACTCAAGCAATTTACTTTGGAATGGCGGGAAATACCATGTAGTAGGTAGGTATGGTGGACACAAATGGCATAGTGGTTGGCTCAAGGATTTTGGATGCATGAGAAGTATTCCCTCTCGATACAAGGTTTAGGCTAGCAAGGTTATTTGAAGCAAACTCAAGGATGAACAAGTGCAGCAAGACTCACATAAAAGACATATTGTAAACATTATAAGACTCTACACTGTCTTCCTTGTTGTTCAAAACTCAATACTAGATATTATCTAGACCTTAGAGAAACCAAATATGCAAATCAAATTTTAGCAAGCTCTATGTATTTCTTCATTAATGGGTGCAAAGCATATGATGCAAGAGCTTAAACATGAGCACAACAATTGCCAAGTATCACATTATCCAAGACATTTTTAGAATTACTACATGTAGCATTTTCCAATTCCAACCATATAACAATCTAACGAAGAAGAAACTTCGCCTTGAACATTATGAGTAAAGCCTAAGGACACATGTGTCCATATGCAACAGCGGAGCGTGTCTCTCTCCCACAAAGTGAATGCTAGGATCCATTTTATTCAAACAAAAACAAAAACGAAAACAAACCGACGCTCCAAGTAAAGAACACAGGATGTGACTGAATAAAAATATAGTTTCAGGGGAGGAACCTGATGATGTTGTCGATGAAGAAGGGGATGCCTTGGGCATCCCCAAGCTTAGACGCTTGAGTCTTCTTAAAATATGCAGGGATGAACCACGGGGCATCCCCAAGCTTAGAGCTTTCACTCCTCTTGATCATAGTATATCATTCTCCTCTCTTGACCCTTGAAAACTTCCTTCACACCAAACTTCAAGCAAACTCATTAGAGGGTTAGTGCATCATTAATAATTCACTCATTCAGAGGTGACACAATCATTATTTTCACTTCTGGACATTGCATAATGCTACTGGACATTAATGGATCAAAGAAATAAATCCAACATAGCAAAAGAGGCAATGCGAAATAAAAGGCAGAATCTGTCAAAAACAGAACAGTCCGTAAAGACGAATTTATAAATGGCACCAGACTTGCTCAAATGGAAAAACTCAAAACTAATGAAAGTTGCGTACATATCTGAGGATCACGCTCGTAAATTGGCAGATTTTTTCGAATTTTCTACAGAGAATTATGCCCAGATTCGTGACAGACAGCAATGCTGTTTCTGCGCAGCGATCCCAAATATAACATCAACTTTGACATAGAAACTTTACTTGGCACAAAAACTTGATAAGGAGAGGTTGCTACAGTAGTAAACAACTTCCAAGACTCAAGAAAACAAAAAATTGCTGTAGGTAAAACATGGGTTGTCTCCCATAAGCGCTTTTCTTTAACGCCTTTCAGCTAGGCGCAGAAAGTGCAAATCAAGTAACATCAAGAGTAGAAGCATCAACATCATAGCTTGTTCTAATAATAGAATCAAAAGGCAACTTCATTCTCTTTCTAGGGAAGTGTTCCATACCTTTCTTGAGAGGAAATTGATATTTAATATTACCTTCCCTCATATCAATAACAGCACCAACAGTTCGAAGAAAAGGTCTTCCCAACACAATAGGACAAGATGCATTGCATTCGATATCCAAGACAACAAAATCAACGGGGACAAGGTTATTGTTAACCGTAATATGCACATTATCAATCCTCCCCAAAGGTTTCTTTTTAACATTATCGGCAAGATTAACATCCAAATAACAATTCTTCAATGGTGGCAAGTCAAGCATATCATAAATCTTTTTAGGCATAACAGAAATACTTGCACCAAGATCACATAAGGCATTACATTCAAAGTCATTGAATTTCATTTTAATGATGGGTTCCCAACCATCTTCTAACTTTCTAGGAATAGAAGTTTCAAGTTTTAGTTTCTCTTCTCTAGCTTTTATGAGAGCATTTGTAATATGTTTTGTAAAGGCTAAATTTATAGCACTAGCATTAGGACTTTTAGCAAGTTTTTGCAAGAACTTTATAACTTCAGAGATGTGGCAATCATCAAAATCTAAATCATTATGAGCTACAGCAATGGGATCATTGTTCCCAAGGTTGGAAAAAATTTCAGCAGCTTTTCACAAGCAGTTTCAGCAGTTTTAGCAATTTCAGGCAGTTTTGTACGATTTGCACTAGGAGTAGAAACATTGCCAACACCAATTATATTACCATTGATAGTAGGAGGTGTAGCAACATGTGAGGAATTAGCATTACTAGTGGTGGTAATAGTCCAAACTTTAGCTACATTATTCTCTTTAGCTAGTTTTTCATTTTCTTCTCTATCCCACCTAGCACGCAACTCAGCCATTAATCTTATATTCTCATTAATTCTAACTTGGATGGCATTTGCTGTAGTAGTAATCTTATTATCAATATCATTATTAGGCATAACCTTCAACTTTAAAAGATTAACATCAGAGGCAAGCCTATCAACTCTAGAAGCAATAGTATCAATTTTATCAAGCTTTTCCTCAACAGATTTGTTAAAAGCAGTTTGTGTACTAATAAATTCTTTAAGCATGGCTTCAAGACCAGAGGGTACATTCCTATTATTGTTGTAAGAATTCCCATAAGAATTACCATAACCATTACCATTAGCAGAAGGATATGGCCTATAGTTATTACCAGAGTTGTTCCTATAAGCATTGTTGTTGAAATTATTATTTTTAATGAAATTCACATCAACATTTTCTTCTTGAGCAACCAATGAAGCTAAAGGAACATTATTTGGATCAACATTAGATCTACCATTCACAAGCATAGACATAATCGCATCAATCTTATCACTCAAGGAAGAGGTTTCTTCAACAGAATTTACCTTCTTACCTTGTGGAGCTCTTTCCGTGTGCCATTCAGAGTAATTTATCATCATATCATCAAGAAGTTTTGTAGCCGCCCCCAATGTGATGGACATAAAGGTACCTCCAGCAGCTGAATCCAATAAATTCCGCGAAGAAAAATTTAGTCCTGCATAGAAGGTTTGGATGATCATCCAAGTAGTCAGTCCATGGGTTGGGCAATTCTTTACCAAAGTTTTCATTCTCTCCCATGCTTGAGCAACATGTTCAGTATCAAATTGTTTAAAATTCATTATGCTACTTCTCAAAGAAATAATTTTAGCGGGAGGATAATATCTACCAATAAAAGCATCCTTGCATTTAGTCCATGAATCAATACTATTCTTAGGCAAAGATAGCAACCAATCTTTAGCTCTTCCTCTTAATGAGAAAGGAAACACTTTCAATTTAATAATATCACCATCTACATCTTTATACTTTTGCATTTCACAAAGTTCAACAAAATTATTGAGATGGGCAGCAGCATCATCAGAACTAGCACCAGAAAATTGTTCTCTCATGACTAGATTTAGTAAAGCAGGTTTAATTTCAAAGAATTCTGCTGTAGTAGCAGGTGGAGCAATAGGTGTGCATAGGAAATCATTATTATTTGCATTTGTGAAGTCACACAACTTAGTATTTTCAGGGTTGGCCATTTTAGCAACAGTAAATAAAGCAAACTAGATAAAGTAAATGCGAGTAACTAATTTTTTTGTGTTTTCGATATAGAGAGCAAGACAGTAAATAAAGTAAAACTAGCAACTAATTTTTTTGTATTTTAATTTAGTGCAGCAAACAAAGTAGTAAATAAAATAAAGCAAGACAAAAACAAAGTAAAGAGATTGAGAAGTGAGACTCCCTTGCAGCGTGTCTTGATCTCCCGCAACGGCGCTTAAAAGAGTTGTCGCGTAGTTGACGTGGGAGTTAGAAATCTCTGGTGTAGCTTTTCTTCCCGCAACGGCGCCTTAAAAGAGCTTGATGGCGTGTAACTCACACGTTCGTTGGGAACCCCAAGAGGAAGGTATGATGCGCACAACAGCAAGTTTTCCCTCAGAAAGAAACCAAGGTTTAATCGAACCAGAGGGAGCCAAGAAGCACGTTGAAGGTTGATGGTCGCGAAATGTGATGCGGCGCAACACCAGGGATTCCGGCCAACTAGGAACCGCACAACACAACCAAAGTACTTTGCCCAACGAAACAGTTGAGGTTGTCAATCTCACCGGCTTGTGTAACAAAGGATTAAACGTATCGAGTGGAAGATGTTTGCAAAGAAAACAGTAAAACAAGTAGATTGTATGCTATGTAAAGAATAGGACCGGGGTCCACAGTTCACTAGAGGTGTCTCTCCCATAAGATAAAAGCATGTTGGGTGAACAAATTACAGTCGGCAATTGACAAATAGAGAAAGGCATAACAATGCATATACATGACATGGTAAATATAGTGAGATTTAATCCGGGCATTACGACAAAGAACATAGACCGCCATCCAACTGCATCTATGCCTAAAAAGTCCACCTTCAGGTTATCGTCCGAACCCCCTCCAGTATTAAGTTGCAAAGCAACAGACAATTGCATTAAGTATGGTGCGTAATGTAATCAACAACTACATCCTTAGACATAGCATCAATGTTTTATCCCTAGTGGCAACAGCACATCACAACCTTAGAACCTTCTGTCACGATCCCAGATTCAATGAAGGCATGAACCCACTATCGAGCATAAATACTCCCTCTTGGAGTTAAGAGCAAAAACTTGGCCAGAGCCTCTACTAATAACGGAGAGCATGCAAGATCATAAACAACACATAAACAATAGATTGATAATCACCATAATCATAGTACTCTCTATCCATCGGATCCCGACAAACACAACATATAGTATTACAGATAGATGATCTTGATCATGTTAGGCAGCTCACAAGATCCAACAATGAAGCACAACAAGGAGAAGACGACCATCTAGCTACTGCTATGGACCCATGGTCCAGGGGTGAACTACTCACTCATCACTCCGAGGCGATCATGGCGATGAAGAGTCCTCCGGGAGATGAATCCCCTCCCACAGGGTGCCGAGGCGATCTCCAATCCCCCGAGATGGGACGGGCGGCGGCGTCTCGTAAGGTTTTCCGTATCGTGCTCTTGCATCGGGGTTTCGCGACGGAGCTTTAAGTAGGCGAAGGTCAACGCGAGGCCACACGAGGGCCCCAGGGGCAGGTCGGCGCGCCGTGGCCTCGCCGCGCCGCCCTCCCTCCCGGCCGCCTCGTGGCCCCACTCCGTTAGGTCTTCGGTCTTCGGAAGCTTCGTGCAAAATAGGACCCTGGGCGAAAGTTTCGTCCAATTCCGAGAATATTTCTTTACTAGGATTTCTGAAACCAAAAACAGCAGAAAAACAGAATCGGCTCTTCGGCATCTTGTTAATAGGTTAGTTCCGGAAAATGCATAAATATGACATATAATGTGCATAAAACATGTAGGTATCATCAATAAAGTAGCATGGAACATAAGAAATTATCGATACGTTGGAGACGTATCAGCGGGCCGGCCCATTTAGTTTGCGGGCCTGGCCAGCTGACTTAGTTTGACAGGTCAATTATATAACTGGGCTGGTCTATTAGGTACGTGGGCCGGGCCTAACCTCTAAGGTTGACTGGTCAAAACTTAAATGGGTCGGCCCACTAAGCATGTGGGCCGGGCCGAATGTCTTCGTTTGACGGGTCAACACGATAAATGGCCGGCCGGGTAAGCATGTGGCCGGCAAATGCCTTTGTTTGACCAAGAACATGCAAACGGGCGGCCCACTAACCATGTGGGGCCCACTTTCCCGTTATCGGGCCGCCCATTTAGTAAGTGGGGTCCACCATAAAGCAAGTGGCTGGCCAATACGTTAGTGGACCGGTCCAATAAATATGTGGGTCCCGATTTCCTGTTATCGGGCCGGTCCAGTTAGTAAGTGGGGCCCACCTGCGTTTTTATTGCTTGTCCACTGATACAATGACTGAAAAGGAGTGAAACAATTTTGAAAAGTTGTTAAGTATGCTTAGGCAGAGTAGTCACCCTGATGTAGAGCTTCCAAGCAAGGGAAATAACTGAGGAAGCTAACAACCGCATGGAGATTAGGGCATCTAGACGCCGTTAGCCGCAAAACCTTGACGCTGCACATCACAACATCTACTTCCTGGGGAAAACCAAAAAGAGCATGAATACACAAGATAATCAACACATGGTGATGCAGAATGTTGAATCTGAGATGACCGGAAGCTACCAGCAGAAGTGTCGTTCCAAGCTTCAGTTTAGCGAGGTCATCTAGAAGTGAGCCCAAGATGAGCAGTTTTGGTGCCCTGATTATCCGGATGATGGGCGAGGTGCCAAATTGATCCGATCTGATGAACCTTCCATCCTAGGGGCGTCCTCGATGGATAGCTCATCCATGTTGCCATCGCCGGGAGCAAGGCGATGCTTCTAAGAGACTGCAAGTTGATCCGCAGGCAGGTCAAGCCGCTGCAGCACTTGAGAACGAGGCGCTAGACTATTTCATCGACGATGCAACTCACGTGCCAAAGGATTTTCGGTGCCAGTTTCGAATGCACAAGGATCTGTTTGTGAAGATTGTCTTCAGCGTCAGAGAGTATGGTGACTACTTCATGTGCAAGCACGGTTGCACCGGTTTGTGGGGCTTCTTCTCAATCCAGAAGTGCACTGCTGCAATGCGCTGTCTTGCATACGAAACTCCCCAGATGCAACTGATGACTACCTACACATGACGGAGTCAACATGCTCCAAGACCTCTACATGTTTTGCCGAGCCGTCATACTGGTGTTTGGTGGAGATTATTTGAGAGCACCGAGTCAGATGATACAACTCGGACCTTAGCACAAAATGCCGCCCAAGGCTTTTCTGTGATGCTCGAAGGCATCGACTGCATGCATTATGGTTGGAATAATTGCCCTTTTGCTTGGCAAGGGATGCTCAAGGGGCATACCGGTGAGTGCGGCGTCATTCTTGAGGTGGTGGCATACTATGACCTATGAATTTGGTATGCTTTCTTTGGCATGGAAGGAACCCACAATGAAATCAACGTACTCCAACGCTCTCCGGTGTTTGCCAGGCTAGCTGAGGGACAAGCTCCTGCCATGAACTTTGAGGTCAACATACACGCATACAACAAGGGGTACTATCTAGCTGATGGTATCTACCCGACGTATGCTACATTTGTGAAGACAATTCCTTCTCCAACTTCGGAGATGGACGCTTATTTTGCAACATGCCAGGAAGCAGCACGCAAGGATGTTGAGCGTACTTTTGGGGTGCTTCAGCAGTTTCGCCCTTGTCAGCTCTCACTTGGTCTGAGTCTCAGATGTGGGAGGTGATGAACGCCTGTGTTGCACAACATGATCATTGAGAGCGAGCGTGATGCGTGTGGATGATGATCAACCATTTGATTATCAAGAACCTCTTGCTGAAGTTGAGCATGTACCCAAATAGTTCGCGACTTTCCTTCACATGCATGAAGAAATTCAAGATGCAGATGCTCATGCTCAACTTTAGATGGATCTGGCTACCCATTTGTGGACGAGGAGAGGAGCCGCTGACACATGATTTTAAATTTAAATTACTGTATGAATAATTCCATTTGTATTTGTGTTAAACTATGCTAAATTATTGTATGGATAAATTTATGTGTTTTGAAACTTTTTGAACTAATATTTAAAAATATTGTATAGATGGTGTAAATAGGGAAAAAAATAGGAAACGTCGGTATGGAACTGTCGTCCCTATAATTCGGGAGGACGTATCGTATCGTGTCGGCGCATCTGATGGCATCAATTTGGGAGTTAGTTTCTATAGAATAGAATAGAGATTCAAATCTCCTATATACAAATCGTATGAACAAAAGGATGTTGTGGTGCGGGACTGCGTTTGGTCTTGGGTATACTTGGCATTGACTGTCCATAAAGTTAAGATGGCCCCTTTCTACGTAATGGTACTGAGTGGTTGCTATCTCTTCTGATTGATGCTCATCAAGATGCGAGGGCAAAAATTATTTTCCTCCTTTGGCGAGTGTGGCATCATAGGAACAATATAGTTCATGGGGATGGGAAGGCCTCTTTATCTGCATCGATTCCCTATCTTACCAATTATCTTGACAGCTTCAATCTAACAAATTCTATTGTTTCAGACTCTAAAGGAAAGCAACCTGTAGTTTGTGCATCGACAAATATATCTGTGGGTCCGTCAGTGCATATTCGATGGATAGCTCCAGCTGTTGGGACCTTGAAGGCCAATGTGGATGCTGGTTGGGATGCATCGACCAAAAGGGCTGAAATCGGTATCATTATTCGAGATCATAAGGGCTCTACTATTCTATCAAAATGGGAGTTCCTGGCCTGGTGCTCGAGTGCGGAGGAAGCTGAAGCTAAGGCCTGCATTGCTGGTCTGTACCTCCTCATACAACGACAATGTACCTCCTCTACTGTGGAAACGGACTGCCGAAAAATAGTACAAGTCTTGGTGAACGTAGAACCTGATAAATCGGTGAGCTGGCCTCTCTACTTGGAAGGCCAGGAACTGTTAAAGGTTCATCAGTCTATTACTGTGACAAAAGTGGACCGTTTATGTAATTAGGTGGCACATGGTTTGGTGCAACTACGAAAAAGTGTATAATCTGGTTTCCTTCATTGTAATGTCCCAGGTTTAGAGACGATCGAGGGGTAGATTTTAGAAAGGGATGTGCATTGCATCGTAAATTCTGGGGAAATTTCGCGCTTTTAAAAGAAAACTGCATCGAAGGGGGACAAGTTTCTCTCTCGACACCTTACAGGGTTAGGGTTTCGAGAGTGCGATAAATTTGGACCTCACTCAACTAGACTAGGGTTTTGAGAAGAGAGGGGAATAGTACATCACAAACATTAAGTTGCATGATTGAATTCAACATAGTAAGTTTGAATTTCAAATTCAAACATCATATGAATATCTCATAATTCAAATTGAGGTAATTCATTAAACAAATATAAATAATCAAGAATATCAATAATACATCTATTAAGTAAAGCTCATTAGAGAAACTTTGAGCTTTATTGATCAACACACATGATACATTGTCATTTACAATATTCAGAATTGAATTGTGAAATATTACAACACATTACAAGAATTGAATAAATGGAAAAAGAAAAAGAAAGAAAATTACAAGTAAATGATCTATCCTAAACTACATAAGATGATCATCATGGAAATCTTGCTCAAGATGATCTTGATCTCCATCTTGATCATCCCATTGGTCCCTGCACACACACAAAGATCAAACAAATGGATTATGCCAAGTGGCAATGCCACTTGGCAGGTTAGTGAAAAAATGAAATTGAGAGGATATGCCAAGATCAGCCGAGCTGATCCACTCACAGGACCAAGTACCAACCAGCAAACTGATACGTCCAATTTGCATCACTATTTTGTATCATAATTTGCTGTTATTCATTGATATATTTCATATGGGGACACAATACTTATGTTATTTCATCTATTTTGCATGTTTCATCATTATTGGAGGATCAAGCACCGGAGCCAGGATTCTGCTGGAAAAAGCACCGTCATAACGCAATATTTCGGAAGATCAATCGTAGAAGGAAATTACACGTAAATTCCTATTTTTCCAGATGACGAAGGAAGTCAAGGGGGAGCAGTTGACCCAAGGTGGGCCCAGACAACATGGCGGCACGGCCCATGGCCCGGCCGCGCCACCATGCTGTGTGGGGGCCCCACAGCCCCTCTCGCCCTTTTCTTCGCGTACTCCTTCGTCCCGAAACCTAAGCCACGTAGGGTACCTCATGAAGAGTTGGCCGCCTCTACGGGGCGGAGAACACCAGAGAGAAAGAGCTCTCCGGCTGGGCAGGAACCGCCGGGAAAATCCCTCCCGGAGGGGAAATCGACGCCATCGCCATCGTCATCGAGCTGGACATCATCTCCATCATCATCATCATCATCTCCACCATCTACACCGCCATCACCACCGCTGCACCTCGTCACCGCTGTAACGATTTGGGTTGGATCTTGATTGTTTGATAGGGGAAACTCTCCCGGTGTTAATCTCTACTTGTTATTGATGCTATTGAGTGAAACCATAGAACCAAGGTTTATGTTCAGATTGTTATTCATCATCATATCACCTCTGATTGTATTCCATATGATGTCTCGTGTGTAGTTCGTTTAGTTCTTGAGGACATGGGTGAAGTCTAAATGTTAGTAGTGAACTATGGTTGAGTAATATTCAATGTTATGATATTTAAGTTGTGGTGTCATTCTTCTAGTGGTGTCGTGTGAACGTCGACTACACGATACTTCACCATTTATGGGCCTAGGGGAGTGCATCTTGTATTCGGTTGCTAATTGCGGGGTTGCCGGAGTGACAGAAACCTGAGCCCCCGTTAGTATATCGATGCAAGAGGGATCGCAGGATCTCAGAGTTTAAGGCTGTGGTTAGATTTATCTTAATTACTTTCTTGTAGTTGCGGATGCTTGCAAGGGGTATAATCACAAGTATGTATTAGTCCTAGGAAGGGCGGTGCATTAGCATAGGTTCACCCACACAACACTTATCAAAACAATGAAGATTATTTAGCTACATGAAGCGAAAGCACTAGACTAAAATCCCGTGTGTCCTCAAGAACGTTTGGTCATTATAAGTAAACAAACCGGCTTGTCCTTTGTGCTAAAAAGGATTGGGCCACTCGCTGCAATTATTTCTCTCGCATTTTACTTACTCGTACTTTATTCATCTATTACATCAAAACCCCTTGAATACTTGTTTGTGAGCATTTACAGTGAATCCTTCATCGAAACTACTTGTCAACACCTTCTGCTCCTCGTTGGGATCGACATTCTTACTTATCGAAGATACTACGATACACCCCCTATACTTGTGGGTCATCAAGACTATTTTCTGGCGCCGTTGCCGGGGAGTGAAGCGCTATTGGTAAGTGGAATTGGTAAGGAAAACCTTTACTGTTTGTGCTGATTTTATTTCTGCCTGCTGCTATAAGTCATTATGGAGAGATCTTCTCTTCAATTTCTATTTGGGAAATCTACTACTACTGCAACGGTAGTGGATGAAGCGCCAGGTGAGGAAGTAGTACCATATAAAATACCTATGAAAATTATTGAACGTGTTATGGATAACCGCTATGAAGGGGATGGAACTGTTCATCCTGGTGATCATTTACTTGCATGAATTATGCGGGTTATTCAAATGTGCAGGTATTGCTATGAATGAAGTTAGAAAGAAACTATTCACTATATCGCTGTCTGGTAAAGCGGCGCATTGGTATAAATTGCTGAAGAATGGTGATTCTCTTGATTGGGAGGACATTGTGCCTTTATTTTATTCTAAATTTTATCCTCCAAGTGAAATTCACAAAGATCGGAACCGCATATATAATTTCTGGCCTCATGATGGAGAGAGTATTGCCCAAGCTTGGGGGAGATTGAAGTCTTTAATGCTCAAATGCCCCATTCATGAGCTTCCTGGTAATGTTATTATTGATAATTTCTATGCAAGACTTTCTTTTCAAGACAAGACCTTGCTGGATACTTCTTGTTCTGGATCATTTACACGCAACAAAGAAGAGTTTAAAAGGGACCTTCTTGATCGGATCCAAGAAAATACCGAAGGATGGGAGAACGACAAAGATAGAGAATCAGGTATAATTTATGATTATAAATGCATTGAAGTTTTTATGGATACTGATAAATTTCGTAATATGAGTGCTACATATGGTCTTGATTCCCAAGTTGTTGCAAATCTTTACAAAGCTTTTGCCTCTCATTATGAATTGCCTAAGAAGAATTTTGATAAGTATCATGAACCGTATAAAGATAAAGTTGATTCATCCGTAAACAAATGTGTAGTGATTGAAACTGTTGATAATGTTATTCCTGAAGCTTATATTGAAAAAACTCCTTTCCCTGCTAAAATGAAAGAGTATTCTGTTATATCTAGTGTGGTTAATAAAAGTGGAAAGAAACCTATAGAACCTGAAGAACAAATTAAAGTTGAACCTGCTGTTGCAATAGTTAAAGATCTTGTGACTGAAAATGTGGAGGATGGTCATATTATTTTCTGTGAAGATGCTTCTAATATTGTTTCACATCCTAATAAACCCAAACAAGTTAGTGTTCCTATGTTATCTGTTAGAATTGGTGATCATTGCTATTATGGTTTATGTGATATTGGTGCAAGTGTTAGTGCTATTCCTTATGAGCTTTACACGGAGATTATGCACGAAATTGATTCTTGTGAACTTGAAGATATTGATGTGGTTATTCAGCTGGCTAATAGAGAAACTATTTCTCCAATTGGTATTGTTCGAGATGTGGAAGTTCTATGTGGTAAGATTAAATATCCCTGACTTTTTGGTACTTGGTTCTGCTGCTAGTGATCATTGTCCTATCATTTTTGGTAGACCTTTTCTAAATACTTGTGGAGCTATTATAGATTGCAAGAAAGAGAAAATTTTGACTAAATTTGCTGGTGAATCTTATGAGTTTAACTTCTCTAAATTTACCAAAACTCCTTATAAAGCTGATTTGCCTAGTGATGATTTTAAAATGGAGCAGTGTGCATCTATTGTTCTTGTTCCTAATAATCCTTTGCAGCAACATTTGGAGAATAGCGAAAGTGAAGCTTTTAGGAAAGAAAGAGATGAGCTTGAGGAAATTTTTCTTCGCCAACCTATTCTCAAGCATGATTTACCGGTGGAAGATTTGGGTACAACACCGCCACCAAAGGAAGATCCTGTTTTTGATTTAAAGCCTTTACCTGATAATCTTAAATATGCTCATATTGATGATAAGAAAATATATCCTGTTATTATTAGTTCTAAGCTTTCAGAGATTGAGGAAGAAAGGTTATTGGAAATATTGAAGAAACACCGAGGAGCTATTGGCTATACTCTTGATGATTTGAAAGGGATTTCTCCTTCTATTTGCCAACATGCTATTAATATGGAAGATGATGCAAAGCTTGTTGTTGAACATCAGCGTCTAATTCCGAAGATGAAGGAGGTGGTAAGGAATGAGGTATTAAAACTTCTTGAAGCTGGTATTATATATCCTATTGCTGATAGTAGATGGGTTAGTCATGTGCATTGTGTTCCTAAGAAAGGAGGAATGACTGTTGTGCCTAATGATAATGATGAGCTCATCCCTCAAAGAGTAGTTGTAGGGTATAGAATGTGCATTGATTATCGAAAAGTTAATAAAGTTACTAAGAAAGATCATTACCCTTTACCATTTATTGATCAAATGTTAGAAAGGTTGTCTAAAAATACTCACTTTTGTTTTCTTGATGGTTATTCTGGGTTTTCACAAATTGCTGTTAAAGCTAAAGATCAAGAGAAAACCACGTTCACTTGTCCTTATGGAACTTATGCTTATAGGCTTATGCCTTTTGGTTTATGTAATGCTCCTGCTACTTTTCAAAGATGCATGTCTGCTATTTTTCATGGCTTTTGCGAGAGTATTGTAGAGGTGTTCATGGATGATTTTTCTGTCTATGGGAATTCTTTTGATAATTGCTTGCGAAACCTCGATAAAGTTTTGCAGAGATGTGAAGAGACTAACCTTGTTCTTAATTGGGAGAAATGCCACTTTATGGTTAATGAAGGAATTGTATTGGGACATAAAATTTCTGAGAGAGGTATTGAAGTTGATAGAGCTAAAGTTGAGGCAATTGAGAAGATGCCCTATCCGAGGGATGTTAAAGGTATTCGTAGTGTTCTTGGTCATGCTGGGTTTTATAGGAGATTTATTAAAGATTTCTCTAAAATTTCAAAGCCTCTTACTAATATTCTTCAAAAAGATGTACCTTTTGTTTTTGATGATGATTGTAAGGAAGCTTTTGAAACTCTAAAGAAAGCCTTAACAACTGCTCCTGTAGTTGAACCTCCTGATTGGAATTTGCCTTTTGAAATTATGTGTGATGCTAGTGATATAGGCGCTGTTCTTGGACAGCGAGTAGATAAAAAATTAAATGTTATTCATTATGCTAGTAAGACTCTTGATGCTGCTCAAAGAAATTATGCTACAACTGAAAAGGAATTGTTAGCTGTAGTCTTTGCTTGTGACAAGTTTAGACCCTATATTGTTGATTCAAAAGTCACGATTCATACTGATCATGCTGCAATTAGATACCTTATGACAAAGAAAGATGCTAAGCCAAGGCTTATTAGATGGGTACTTCTTTTGCAAGAATTTGATTTACATATTATAGATAGGAAAGGTGCTGATAATCCTGTTGCTGATAATTTGTCTAGATTGGAAAATATTGCTTATGATTGTTCCTGTTAATGATAGTTTTCCAAATGAACAATTGGTTGTAATAAAGGTGAGCTCGCGAGAGAGCCCTTGGTATGCATATTATGCTAACTTTATTGTTTCGAAGTATTTGCCTCCAACCTTTTCAGCTCAGCAAAGGAGGAAATTCTTTTATGATTTGAGGCATTATTTTTGGGATGACCCACACTTATATAAAGAAGGAGTGGATGGTATTATGCGAAGATGTGTTCCCGAATATGAACAACAGGAGATATTGAGTAAATGTCATGGTAGTGTTTATGGAGGACATCACGCTGGAGATAGAACCGCACAAAAGGTTCTACAATCAGGTTTTTATTGGCCAACACTTTTCAAAGATGCAAGGAAGTTTATCTTATCTTGTGATGAATGTCAAAGAGTTGGTAATATCTCTAGACGCAATGAAATGCCTATGAATTATACTCTTGTTATTGAACCATTCGATTGTTGGGGATTCGACTTCATGGGTCCTTTCCCTTCTTCAGAAGGTAACACTCATATACTTGTCGCTGTTGATTATGTTACCAAATGGGTAGAAGCTATACCTACAAAAAGTGCTGATGGTGAGACCTCTTTAAAAATGCTTTTAGATATTATTTTTCCTAGATTTGGAGTACCTAGATATATTATGACTGATGGAGGTTCTCATTTTATTCATGGAGGTTTTAGAAAAACTCTTGCTAAGTATGGTATTAATCATAGAATTGCTTCCGCTTATCACCCTCAAACTAGTGGTCAAGTAGAATTATCAAATAGAGAGATTAAATCTATTTTGGGAAAGACCGTTAATAAATCTAGAAAGAATTGGGCTAGCAAATTGAAGGAAGCACTATGGGCTTATAGAACTGCTTATAAAAATCCGATGGGAATGTCACCTTATAAAATGGTTTATGGAAAAGCTTGTCATTTACCTTTAGAACTAGAGCACAAAGCTTATTGGGCTGTTAGAGAACTAAATAAAGATCCGAAACTAGCCGGTAATAAGAGGTTGCTGCAATTAAGTTCTCTAGATGAATGGAGAAGTGAAGCTTATGAAAATGCTAAACTCTTTAAAGAAAAAGTTAAGAAGTGGCATGATAGAAGAATTATTAAAAGAGAGTTTAATATTGGGGATAAAGTCCTATTGTATCGGTCTCGTCTCAGATTCTTTGCAGGGAAATTACTCTCGAAATGGGAAGGACCATATGTTGTTGAGGAGGTGTATCGTTCAGGAGCAATTAAAATTAGCTCTCTCCAAGGCAATGCTACGCAAGTGGTGAATGGACAAAGACTCAAGCATTATATCTCGGGTGATTCTTATAATGTTGATGTTGATATTATTCAAGTGGAAACACCGGAGGCTTTCATCAAAGGACAAATTGACAGTCCGCCAGAACTCGACTTTGAATAGGTAACAATACAGGTAATAAAAAGTCCGCGTTTAACTTTCGCTGTTTTTGGAAAATATGAAAAATTATGGAATCGAAACGGAGTGGAAAAGACGCGCGAGGGCCCGTCACCATAGGCCGGCGCGGCCCCACCCTGGTCGCGCCGACCTATGGGGACAGCCCCTCGGCGTCCCGTTTCCACTCGCTTTCCCTGGAACCTTCCTTTTATCGTAAAATATTTGCTATAATCCCCCGGACCCCTGGAGGTCCGTATATCGTTTTCTCGTCGTGTTTTGTTTCGAGCTGTTTTCGCCAGATCTGCTTCGGATCTAGATCCACCATGTCTTCGTCGGGAACTCAGAACCTTGAGGACGTCGTCAACCCGTACATGAACGAGCTGAAGATGCACCCCAAAGAATTGCTGCTCGTAGATGGAGAGTTGCAGATCAAAGATGTCCAAGGTCCTAAGGGAGAAGGGAGTTTGGAAGACAGGATGGAGAAACTGGAACAAGAGGTCTTCAACTACAAGAAGATGGTTGAGCGTGAAGTGGACATCTTTCACAAGATTGTGTCTGAACTCATTGATGGACACAAGAGGGAGACTGCAAAGTTGTGGGACGATATCTTCTCACTTCACGACACCACCAACAAACTCCAAGCTCAACTCTATGATGTTCATAATCAAAACTGTGAGTATGAAAACAGGTTTAAGCGCATAAGTCATGCTGCTAGTTTCAGGTTTCCGGAGACCAAGATGTCTTTTGTTGATGGAGAGCCTCTTCCATGGAAGTCTGATGATGGCAAGGATTCGCCATCATCACCGAAGGAGTAATTCATCATCGGTATTGGCATCCCCTTGGTTTGTTCCAAGCTTGGGGGAGTGCCGCGGTATCACATCATCACTACCTTTATCTTTTACTATCAAGTAGTGTCATATCATGAGTAGGGAAGTTATCATATGGAATAGTATGCAATGTGGAAGTATCTCTCTTAGTTGGTTATCTATGTATCCGTTGGTGTGAGTTATCGTTATGGAATATTAATGAGAAGTCTTATCATTTACTTTTTGCACACCTTATTTTAGTTTGCAATCTCCATTATATGATTACTCTTGACATTAGTATTGATATCACTTTGGGAGCATCAAGTAAATCTATTTGGTTTTGGCAAACTTAGCATTGGTCAATAGCAACAACACCTTGATGTTTAAATAGAAGAGAGAAATACACTTAGATATATTACTCTATTATCTCTATGCTAATGAGTTTAGTATTCTGAAGTTAAAATTGCTTGTGCTTATGAGAAAGATGCATGATTGTTCTATCATATGTATATTTGTTTGTTTCCCTCAACCTTTATGCTTGCTATCAAACCTTGCTAGCCAAAGACCTGTATTGAGAGGGAATGCTTCTCATACATCCATAACCTTAGACCAAACTATGCCAATTGTGTCCACCATACCTACCTACTACATGGTATTTTCTGCCATTCCAAGTAAATACTTCATGTGCTACCTTTAAATAATTCAAACTATACTACTCCTTATTTGTGTCAATGTTTTATAGCTCATGAGGAAGTATGTGGTGTTTTATCTTTCAATCTTGTTGGGCGGACTTTCACCAATGGACTAGTGGCACATCCGCTTATCCAATAATTTTGCAATAAGAGCTGGCAACGGGGTTCCCAACTTTCATTAATAATTCTCTTCACATGTTTTGCCCTGATTTATCAGTAAGCAACTTAATTTTGCAATAGACACTCCTCCATGGTATGTGAATGTTGGAAGGCACCCGAGGATTCGGTTAGCCATGGATTGAGAAAGCCAAGGTTGGGGGAGTGTCATCCATAATAAAACTAAAATACATGTGTAAACAAAAGAGAAGGGGGATGATCTACCTTGCTGGTAGAGATGTCGTCCCTCATGGGAGCCGCTCTTGGAAGGTTCGTTTGGCAAGGGGGTTAGAGTGCCCGCTACCATTCGTTGACAACAACAAACACCGCTCAAAATCTTACTTTTATGCTCTTTATATGATTTCAAAACTTGAAAAGCTCTAGCACATGATTTAATCCCTGCTTCCCTCTGCGAAGGGCCTATCTTTTACTTTTGTTGAGTCAGTAAACCTATTTCCCTCTATCTCAAGCAAGCAATTGAGTTGTTGTGAACCAACCATTTATGCTATGATTCAGTTAATCATGTCTTTTATACTTTCTTGTTTAGTACAAATTTTATCTGAATGAATATGACTTTGAAGTTATCAATGATTATGAGGAGATTGTTATGATTGAATATGAAAGCCCAGCTATATAAATTCTAATATGAAAGCTTTGCTTAGAAGAGCAATCCGTTAGTAGTTCTCTGACCAAGAACAAAGTTTGCCATAACCATCTATGATTTCCTATGCACCTTTATTTGTGATCTCTCTTTACTTATTTCAAGTTGAGTTATATGAAGAGAATGTTTACTAGAATGTCTTGTGTGAATCAATATGATGCTTCTTGTCCGTATTTTATTTATCGACTCTTCACTCCATAAACATGTGGTTTTGTTTATCGAGCTCAGTTTCGCTTGGGGACAAGCGAGGTCTAAGCTTGGGGGAGTTGATACGTCCAATTTGCATCACTATTTTGTATCATAATTTGCTGTTATTCATTGATATATTTCATATTGGGACACAATACTTATGTTATTTCATCTATTTTGCATGTTTCATCATTATTGGAGGATCAAGCACCGGAGCCAGGATTCTGCTGGAAAAAGCACCGTCAGAACGCAATATTTCGGAAGATCAACTGTGGAAGGAAATTACACGTAAATTCCTATTTTTCCAGATGACGAAGGAAGCCAGAAGGGGGAGCCAGCTGGACCTACAGGCCCACAACCAGGCGCGGCCCATGGCCCGGCCGCGCCACCATGTTGTGTGGGGGCCCCACAGCCCTCTCGCCTCCTTTTCTTCGCGTACTTCCTTCGTCCCGAAACCTAAGCCACGAGGGTACTCACGAAGAGTTACAGCCGCATCGGGGCGGAGAACACCCGAGAGAAAGAGCTCTCCGCGTGCGAATCCGGGAAAATTCCTCCCGAGGGGGAAATCGACGCCATCGCCATCGTCATCGATGAGTTGGACATCATCTCCATCATCATCATCATCATCTCCACCATCTACACCGCCATCACCACCGCTGCACCTCGTCACCGCTGTAACTATTTGGGTTGGATCTTGATTGTTTGATAGGGGAAACTCTCCCGGTGTTAATCTCTACTTGTTATTGATGCTATTGAGTGAAACCATAGAACCAAGGTTTATGTTCAGATTGTTATTCATCATCATACCACCTCTGATTTTATTCCATATGATGTCTCGTGAGTAGTTCGTTTAGTTCTTGAGGACATGGGTGAAGTCTAAATGTTAGTAGTGAACTATGGTTGAGTAATATTCAATGTTATGATATTTAAGTTGTGGTGTCATTCTTCTAGTGGTGTCGTGTGAACGTCGACTACACGATACTTCACCATTTATGGGCCTAGGGGAGTGCATCTTGTATTCGGTTGCTAATTGCGGGGTTGCCGGAGTGACAGAAACCTGAGCCCCCGTTAGTATATCGATGCAAGAGGGATCGCAGGATCTCAGAGTTTAAGGCTATGGTTAGATTTATCTTAATTACTTTCTTGTAGTTGCGGATGCTTGCAAGGGGTATAATCACAAGTATGTATTAGTCCTAGGAAGGGCGGTGCATTAGCATAGGTTCACCCACACAACACTTATCAAAACAATGAAGATTATTTAGCTACATGAAGCGAAAGCACTAGACTAAAATCCCCGTGTGTCCTCAAGAACGTTTGGTCATTATAAGTAAACAAACCGGCTTGTCCTTTGTGCTAAAAAGGATTGGGCCACTCGCTGCAATTATTTCTCTCGCATTTTACTTACTCGTACTTTATTCATCTATTACATCAAAACCCCTTGAATACTTGTTTGTGAGCATTTACAGTGAATCCTTCATCGAAACTGCTTGTCAACACCTTCTGCTCCTCGTTGGGATCGACATTCTTACTTATCGAAGATACTACGATATACCCCCTATACTTGTGGGTCATCACAAACACACAGGCAGCTCACCAGCTAGTGTGCATGCCTCACAGCACACAAGCCTGGGGAGTCACCAAATGACCAGCCTTGTTGTCGACCAGGGAAGCAAGAGGAGCATATATAAACCTTTCACAGCCAAACCCTAGCCATTCCATCGACAAGGAGCACCAGGGTAAGAACACCAAGAACAGGAAGAACAGCTAGAGCTGCTCCACCTATTCCAAGAACCACCGAACCAACCAAGATTCACAAGCTTGCAAGGAGGAGCAGGGCAAGCAAACCAAAACCCCTCTACACCAACAACTCATTCTAGGAGCTGGAGTGAGGTATACACAGAGAATCATGAGCAAGCATCTGTTTTGCTCATAAATAAGCATGTGCATCAAACACACACAAGCCATAGGGTGTGAGTACCCTGTTTGTGTCATCATCTGGCTACCAAGTCAGTTGGTGCAAGCAAAAATGGGTGAAGCCAATAGGAAATCACCAAGGGAACACTGGCTAGACCAAAACAGTGGCATAACCAAGGCAATCCAGCAAGGAAATGATCCTATCTATTCAACCAAAGTCACCTAGCACCTAAAACCTAGCACACCATCAGATAGATAGACAATATGTGTCTATTCTTGTTTGTCAACATCAAAGATCACTGGAAATCCAACAAGGAATTACCCAGTGATGCATTCACTAAGCCATAGCAAGCCAACAAGGGTGGGAGCTACCTAAACAGCAATGAATTGCTGTCAAGGTCACCTCAACCACTGAACCAGCCCAAACTAATAAGCCATGCACAGTTATCATCACCCAGATGGGTTCAAAAGGAGGGCTAGGGTACCCAACCAAGTGGTGGCATCCATCTAGCCCTGCCAAACTCAATGAAATGATCATTACTGCAAGCAGTTCACATCACTTATCCATTTTAGTAAATCCAGCAGATAAGTGAATCATATAAGGAATGGACACTTGCAAATGATCCAGAGGATCACTGCAAGCATCAGCAGATGCTTGAGCAAGCACCATCACACACCAGACAGATTTTGTGTCACACACACAGATGAGCAAAGAGAGGCACAGACACCAAAACAGCAGCTTTTACAAGCAACTGATGATCATAAGATCATCAGAAGCTTGCTAGAGCATGCTAAACATGCTAGAACTAGCATACACATGAACAGATAATTAAATAACATGATGCAAATTGCATTACAGATAAGCAAATGAGCTAAATATAATTGTATCCAGAAGCACACCATCACTGGATGGTGCTGTCTAGCCAACAGCAATGCTCAATGGAGCATTTCCAAGAATTGTAGCACAAGGTATAGCAAATCAGGAGCACTGGCACTTGCATAAATGCAAGGATCATGCATCATGATCAAGCCAGGGGCAAGGAAATGCACACACAGGAGAGGCAGGATCCATATAGCAACAGCAGGAACAATTTAATAGAGCATAAGCATCACAATTTTCTCTTGAGCAAGAGCTCAAGAGTTACAACAGCAAGATATAGGGAAGAGCAGCACACACAGAAGCAGCATATGCACAACAGCAGCATGCGCATGGCAGCAGCACATCACATCAGCTAGGATCCATGGCAACAGCAGAGAGCACAGCAGCATACACGCATTCACAGCAAGCACAGCAGCAGAGCACATAGGTGTAGAAGCAGCAGCACAATCAGGTGGATGCCAGGGCATCCAGCCGAAGCTGACAGAGGAGAAGGAGAGAAGGAAGAAGACGGAGGCGCACTAACCTGGAGCAGAGCACCTGTTGCCTGCCAAAACCCACCGGCGAGTAGTGGTTAAGCAACACGAAGAGCCGGGAGGCTTCCAAGGCTGCAGTGGGCCCTGGTCCTCGACGTCGTCCCGCAAATGCTCCGGCACACCCCGGCGGTTGCAGGCGTGCCACCTGACCTATACCTGGTCGAAGGTGTTGGATTGCTTTGATTAGTTCCCTGATGGCATACACGTAAACATTAAATACGAGCCCGATCGGCTCTCAGGTTGCCCTGTGGATCGGCTCACAAAGCCGATCGCCCCATGGTTTACGTAGGGTTAACGCTGACATGGGGCTCCTGCTTGATCAGTATAAAGCTAAACCAATCTACGACAGTTTAGGGTTTTCACCGTATGATCGGAACATCCTACGCGTAGTTGAGCCTAATAGACACGAAAGATAATGGAAAACTAACCCTAAAAGAGGCCTAAAAACCAACATTAAGTTAATTCCCGGAACATCCCTCCTAGGACTAACAAACCATACCTAACGCACTACCGGATCGTTCAACCCGTTTGTAAGGCCTAACCATACGGATATTAAACCAATCCTTGAAGAATCAAGGAGCAACTATAACGGATCGGATCTACTAAATAACGAACAAGCAAGATGCTGCCCTTACACCTGGATAGGTGTAAGGGCAGCTAGATATCGAGGGACGGCACAGCTAAGCAGATATGCGTAAGAAAAGCATCTATGCAAGCCCCAAAACATCTACGATAAGTAGTGCTACTCGCCATCAACAACGCTTCAGCACGAGCAACACAAGGTAAACGAATAGCAACATGATGCTTACCCGGGAGAAACCCTCGAAAGAAGGGGTGGCGATGCGCCTGATTTGTGTTTGTTGTGAACGTGATTGTCCTCCTTTTCCAATAACCCTAGATACATATTTATAGTCCAAGGGACTTTCTAATTCGGCGTGCACCTAACCGTGCACGAGTTAAACTCTATCTTTTAATTCTAAACTAATATGCGATCTACTATATTACAGATACACGGGCAATTAAGCCCAAACTCTTCGTGCAAGGCCGCTTCAAAGATGCTCCACGCGTGTATCTTTCAAGCCCATCTTCACTTACGGCCTATCTCCTGATTTGGCCAAAATCTGGTGATAACACATGCCCCCCTGGTTTTGGTAATGATAATTTCAAAACCACTCTGTTTTTCCTTCGAGGGGTCATGTCGTGGCAGAGCAAAACCGTCGCAGTATTCTTCATCATGACGCCTTGCCTTCTCAACTTCTCTGCACGATTTGACAGTTTTGGCACCACATCCTCGAAAACTGCTTAAGCATTAAATCTCTGCTATATCCCCTTTTATTTAGCCACTTCTTGCAGTTCCCTTCTTCATCCCCTTCGCACTAGCACTCCAAAAGCCCTCCTCTGCCA
The DNA here is from genome assembly GCA_030979885.1 of Lolium multiflorum. Lineage (NCBI taxonomy): Eukaryota > Viridiplantae > Streptophyta > Magnoliopsida > Poales > Poaceae > Lolium > Lolium multiflorum. Next base: position 197,333,500 of record CM061747.1, read on the forward strand.
CCATGTCTTCTTCTTCTTCCTCCTCTTCTTCATCAAGCCTCTCTGTCCAATCCTCCCCCCTCCGAGAGCCGACGCCGGAGTGGGACCCGATGGAGGCCCACGCGGCCCACATTCGCCGCGCCATCGAGGACGGGGACGAGTCTAGCCATGACTTCTCCGTCTGGTCTGAGGACGACAAGTCCTCGACCGACGGGGAGAGCGACCTCCGTTTCCTCGCAGACGGGGAATCGGAGGAGGAGAGCGACGACGATCGCTTCTCCTGGGGCGATTTCACCTCCTCCGAGGAGGTGAAGGAAGAAGAAGAGGAGGAGGACGACACCTCCTCCGACGAGCCGCCGGCCAAGCGCCTCTGCCCTTGGCCGGGCAACCTCAGCGACATCGACAGCGACGACGACGACGCTGATGAAGAGGACGAGGACAACGAGGGTCCTCCTGGCGGCCGCGGTAGCAGCGACGACGAGCCCGCCGAGAGCGCCGACAGCGGCGGCGATGGCGACGACGAGGGCAGCGACGGCCCGTAGATAGGATCCTTAGAATAGGACCAGTAGTAGTAGATGGGGCAATGTATCCCCCTAGTTCTTCCTTTTGAGAGCAATCAGCTCTTTTATGTAAGAAATCTTATTATCAATGAAGAAATTCCCCCAACCTGACTCTGCCGATTCCTTTCATATTGATTTAGCCGATTTTCCCTCAATTGATTTTGCCGACTATCAACTTGGTCGATGCTCAATGAGCCGATGGCAATGCATCAGTTTTTCACAATAAATTGCAAGACAGGTTAGTCCAGTTATCCTCTCAGATAGTCACTTGCAATCCCTGCTCAAATTCAGATCCCAAATCGAAGATCCAGCCCACAGCCGTGGGACCTCTAGACGGATTCCAAATCACCCGATCGTGATGTTAGACCTGACGGCAAAACTCCTGAATTAATGCCTTCAGGAGAGCTCTAGGACCGTTGCTGAAAACCTTGATGTTGAAGCGACACTGCAAAACAGGTGCCATTTGCCCACAACTTTCCTTGCGACGCCCTGTTTCTTTGCAGCAACAAACTGGCCCAGAGCCTATCGATGATGACGGCTCCTTCTTCAAACTCCTCTCATCAACCCTGGTGGTTTTTTCCCCTTTTTTTTTCTTCTGCAAGAACTCGCCACCTTTCAACACGGTTGTGATGCAGAGACAGCCGATTTCAACACAATCGGCTCCCAAGAGCAAAGAATCTTCAGGGCCAGCTGCCCCCCGAGCCTCAGTCAGGGCGAGAATAGTAGTGAAAAAGGTGGCTGCCAGGACAACTTTGAAGGGCAAACACCCCTCTAGGCTTTAGTAGCCTATTAAGTCCAGTAATCCTGCTCTTGTAGACCTCTACCGAAGATAATATCAGCGAGGACATGCAATCCAGCCGACGAAGCTCCAGCTTGGGCACCTCTGAGGGTACCACCACGCAAAACCGGCCAGATGTGCCATCATCGGCCTCCAAGAAGAGGTCAGTCCCTGAACTTGCTACCCTTCTAGCTCATCAAAACAGGGCACCATCTTTGCCAGAATTTCCAGTGGGGATAAGATGTTCTGATGCCCTCCCCATTGACGGTGACGTTGACCAAGTCACCACTTTGGCCAAACCCCAGGCAGAAACGCCACAGCCGATAGCGTCGTCATCGGTTGTTCCCATGGTCCTAGGAGAAGCATGCTCCTTTATTGGGCTCATCCTTACCCCGATCTGCATGCTTATGCTGCTCTTGCTGTTTGTCAGGGTTGTGATGAACTCCAATGCTTCAAAGCTCTGCTTTCTTCACCCATTGAAACATTGGTCGCTGAGGAGGTGAAGAACATCCTTGAAGAAATCCAGCCCTACGTCCCAATGACGCTGCAGTTGAAGCTCTGGTCAGTCATGACGTTGTCCTCCTTCATCGAGCTTAAACTCCGTAATTCTAAAGTCGATGGCTACGCATCGGCTGTTTATTCTTGAGTCGATGTCCGAGCATCGGCTGTGCTTAAAATTTTTGTATTTTCGATTTTTTTATTAGCCGATAGATTCATGAATCGGCTCCCCTGGGTACATACTTCGTGGTTGTACGCCTCTCCGTGTGTATGCCCCCGAGCCGAATCCTTCAAGTGATTGAAGATATCGGCTTTTCAGCCAATTCAAGCTTGTCTCACAACTCACCATGCTAAATAGCACAGCAGTAGCAAATGTGGTGAGAATAATTTTAGCCGATTGCTGGAATCGGCTTCCCTTGCAGTTGTTGATCCGACTATTTGCTGATAAATGTTGGTCGTGGCTTATCCCCAGGACCAATGTCGATCTCTTCTAGCCCATCAGCTGCTGTAAACCCATACCCCAGCTTTCCATCGCCTGCCAAATCAATGATGAACACCGGCAGAAGGCATGGTGAGGTTGATTTTGGCCGATTGCTAGAATCGGCCTCCTTTTCCATTGCAATGTTTAACGAGGGTTTACAACTTCTTGGTTCTCTGCTATAGCTACGTGGCATGCTTGAGGTGAGATCCTTGCTTTTTATTTTTTGGGGCCGATCACAGGGATCGGCCTTGCCACGTACGTCCATAGACTTGGATCTTGCTACTCTGTCAGGCCAGTGGATAAGACCAGCCTCACCCCATTTTTTGTAGCTTCGATGCGCTCACACCGTCCGATTGATTCCAGAGAGCGGCTTCTTGGTCATTTGCTTCCCAGATGTTCATGGCAGCCAAAGAAATGTCGATCGAGTCATCTGCATGAACAACCTCCACTTCATCTCCATCCCATTGTATGATGCACTGATGCATTGTGGATGGAATGCAACAGTTAGCATGGATCCAATCCCTTCCTAGCAGGACAGCGTAAGTGCTCTTGCTGTCGACGATGAAGAAGGACGTAGGGATGGTCTTTCGGCCGACAGTTAAGTCCACGTTCAGCACACCCTTGGCTTCTGACGGTTGGCCGTTGAAATCGCTTAGCGTGACGTTGGTCTTGATCAGATCTTCGTAGAACGTCCCAAACGTCGTAACATGGAGTACGGCATTATGTTGACTGCTGCTCCCGTGTCAACCAACATCTTGCTGATAGGCTGCCCATTGATATAACCCTTCAGGTATAGGGCTTTCAGATGCCTGTAGCTCTTCTCTCGTGGCTTTTCAAAGATAACTGGTCGTGGCCCGCAATCAAACTGTGCCACTGATACTTCCTCATCTCTTGGAGCACAAAACTCTGATGGGAGAACGAACACCATGTTTGTATCAGCCGATGTCCCTGCATCGGCTTTCTTGGGTCGCCACACTTTCTTTGGTGGGCGAGCTTCTGTCTCCAGTGTTTGCTGAATTTTCACGGCCAGATCGGGCCGTGCTTTCCTCAACGTGTACAGGTACTGCGCCTCGGCTTCCTCCAAGTTTCGTAGCCGTTGCACTCTGCGCTTTTGGGAGTGGCTGAGTCCATCAGGACACCACCTTGGTCGGTGATACCTATCTTCTTCCTCTGACTCCTCGAAGTCTTCATCTTGGGATGACTCAGCTCGTTTGTTCTGAGGTGGGAGAGGTCCTAGACGCTTGAACACTGAAACTTCATTCGTTCCCTTCCTCTTCTGTTTACATTCTGGGCAGTTCTCGATTGTAGGCAATCGGCTCATTCCTGAGTCCCAGCAGTGTTTGAAGAAAGGACAGTTCCAATGCCTATCCATGTCCTCTTGCTCTCTTGACCTCCCTCTGGCGTGACGCTCATACCCTTCGTATCGACGGTATTTCCTGTTGTCTGCATCAGACCGACGATATCTATCATCATCTACGTCGTAGCGCCGACGTCGGTCGTACTGCTGCTCATATTTGTTAAGGAGGTGCGCGGAAAGTGGTCGTTGATACCGCACGCTTATCACCTCTTCCTCAGTCAAATACCGTCTGTCATCATGCTGGGGCGGTCGCGTGGATCGGCCTCCTTTTATCTTTGCCACGGGAGCGACTGCTCTCGGGCTTATCCTTACCATGGCGATCTGCGAGCCCTGCCATGTTGATATCAAAAGAGAAACCTGGCTCGCGTCTTATGCAATGGCTGAGATCCACCATGTTGACGTCCGGAAACGGCTGCGTGTCAACTCTCATGGCAAACTGACCGAAGAGTAATCGGCCTTGTTCTATCGCCATCTGAATCTGTCCGCGCAAGACTTTGCAGTCGTTGGTGGCATGGGTGAACGTGTGATGCCATTTGCAGTATGGCCTGCCGTTCATCTCTTGTGGCGTGGGGATTTTGTGGCCTTCGGGTAACTTCAGCTGTTTTTCCTTCAGCAGCAAATCAAAAATTTGCTCCGTTTTGCTCAAATCAAAGTCAAACCCTTTCGCAGGCCCTGGTTGTTTCACCCACTTGCAGGACACGGGCTTTGCCCCCCGAGTCCACTCAGCTACAGCGACCTCCTGATCTCCTGCAGAATCTTCATCTTCGTCCGTCTCGATCAGGGCGACGCGCTTGTACTTGTCCTGGTACAATTCTGGGTTGCGCTATTCATACAATGTCAATTTCTGAACCATATGAGCCAGTGAATTGTACTCTGCTTGGAAGGTCACATCTCTGAGCGGCGCTGATAATCCTGCTATCGCCAGCTCGACTGCTTCCATCTCAGATAGGCGAACCGAATAACATCGGTTCCCGACGGTCCCGAACCTCTGGATGTACTCAGATACCGTCTCTCGTCTCCGCCGAACTTGGGTCAGATCGGCTAGCTTTAGCTTCGAATGATATTGTACATGAAACTGCTCTTCCAGCTGCTTCCACGTCCGAACCGAGTCTGGTAGCAACGAGGTGTACCACCCAAAGGCTGGACCCGTGAGAGATTGTGAGAAGAACCTCACACGCAGCTCGTCTGAAGCTGAGACCATGCCCAACTGTGCCAAATATCGGCTCACGTGCTTTGAGCTGGTTCCTTCTGATCCACTGAATTTTGTGAAGTCAGGGAGCCGATACTTAGGCGGTAGTGGGATTAGGTCATAGTCGTTGGGATACGGCTTGGAATAGCCGATCATTCTCTTCTTCGGCAGGATGCCGAACTGGTCTCTCATGATTGCGGTGATCTCATCCACCGTAGGAGCTGCAGAAGTTGAGCGTGCATGACTTGTACCGGTGGTATATTTGGCTAACCACGCCTGTTTCTCAGCGTCTGCTCCAGAACTGCTTCCTGCTCCGGCAACTACTCCTGTTCCAGCGATCCTCCTGCCGTGGCAGTCCTTCCTGCTGTAACCTGGGTCATCCAGTCGTTGCAGTCCGGCACGTATGTGCACACGTATCCATGTGGAATCTCCTTGGGCGGCTCATACAGGAATTGGTAATCGCCCGGATCACCTCCAACCTTGTAGACAACGTACGCCGGTGAACCTGGTTGCTGTGGAGCTGCCGTCGTGTATGGCAGTGGCGGCCTGGTATAGAGCGGTATCTCTCCTTGATGAGTTCCTAGAGCAGGTCCTGACGGAGAGTACTTGTGCTTCATGACTTCTTGCACCACATTGAGCGCGACACGCTCCAGAGTATTCACCAAGCTCTCAGAATGCCGATGAAGAGAGTGAGCAACGGCATAGTTGACTTCCTGTCGCAGGGCTCTGGTACGTTCGTCCGAAGGGAGAGATAGATCTAGTCCATCTAGCGCACCTTCGGGTTGGAACCCTTTGAACTTGATCCCGTGTGAACGGGTTTTCTCAAAAGCGCCGATGAGATCGGCTTCCAAGATGGCCTTGAGATCATCGTATTTCTTCTTATGCTCAGGAGGCAGATCTTCGTACTTGACCGGTTCTTCCGCCATCTCAGATGCAGATGTCGACGTGGTTGCAGAAGATTGTCCCGATGTCCCACCGGGCGTGCCAGAATGTGTTGCCTGCCAAAACCCACCGGCGAGTAGTGGTTAAGCAACACGAAGAGCCGGGAGGCTTCCAAGGCTGCAGTGGGCCCTGGTCCCTCGACGTCGTCCCGCAAATGCTCCGGCACACGTCCTGGCGGTTGCAAGGGCGTGCCACCTGACCTATACCTGGTCAGGAAGGTGTTGGATTGCTTCGATTAGTTCCCTGCATGGCAGACACGTAAACATTAAATACGAGCCCGATCGGCTCTCAGGTTGCCCTGTGGATCGGCTCACAAAGCCGATCGCCCGGGTTAACGCTGACATGGGGCTCCTGCTTGATCAGTATAAAGCTAAACCAATCTACGACAGTTTAGGGTTTTCACCGTATGATCGGAACATCCTACGCGTAGTTGAGCCTAATAGACACGAAAGATAATGGAAAACTAACCCTAAAAGAGGCCTAAAAACCAACATTAAGTTAATTCCCGGAACATCCCTCCTAGGACTAACAAACCATACCTAACGCACCACCGGATCGTTCAACCCGTTTGTAAGGCCTAACCATACGGATATTAAACCAATCCTTGAAGAATCAAGGAGCAACTATAACGAATCGGATCTACTAAATAACGAACAAGCAAGGTGCCCTTACACCTGATAGGTGTAAGGGCAGCTAGATATCGAGGGACGGCACAGCTAAGCAGATATGCGTAAGAAAAGCATCTATGCAAGCCCCAAAACATCTATGATAAGTAGTGCTACTCGCCATCAACAACGCTTCAGTACGAGCAACACAAGGTAAACGAATAAAGATGCGATCTAGGCAGCATGATGCTTACCCGGGAGAAACCCTCGAAAGAAGGGGTGGCGATGCGCCTGATTTGTGTTTGTTGTGAACGTGATTGTCCTCCTTTTCCAATAACCCTAGATACATATTTATAGTCCATGGGACTTTCTAATTCGGACGTGCACCTAACCGTGCACGAGTTAAACTCTATCTTTTACTTCTAAACTAATATGCGATCTACTATATTACATATACACGGGCAATTAAGCCCAAACTCTTCGTGCAAGGCCGCTTCAAAGATGCTCCACGCGTGTATCTTTCAGCCCATCTCACGCACGGCCCATCTCCGATTTGGCCAAAATCTGATAACAGACCAGTGTGCCCATGGTGGCACGGCGCACGGCCGAACACGGCAGCCGAAGCATAGCCAGGCGGGGCGTTGCCAAAACACCCAGACCACCACGGCGAGGCACACGGCCACGCCACGGCGCCAGGATCATCGGCGAGCGACAAATCGCCGTGAATCGCCATGGCTGTGTCGCAGATGCGTTGGGAGTGAGCGATGGCGGCGAAGAAACGCAGATCGGCGCAAACCGATCGGTGCGCCGTTGAAGCGGCCGTTCTTTTGCGACCGATCTCGCCGGCGGGAGGGCCGAGGCGGCCGGAGTAATTCGCGACGGCGCGAACGCAGCGTCGCTAGAGCTCGAAGGAGTTAGGGTTAGCGCGAGCGAGTGAGGAAGGGGACATGATCCGACCGAGCCCAAGCGGCTCGGTTAGACTTAACCGCCGGGCTACCGACAGTGGGCCCAGGGGCAATTCAGTAATTTCCCAAATCCATTTAAACCAGAAACTTTGAAATTAAATATAAAATGGATAAAAGCTCTAAAAAATAATTAAAAAGATGAAAACTTCTCAGCATAAAATTCTCTATCAGAATAAAATATCAAAAGGAATTTTTGAAGACAACTAAGAATAAGTCCTAATTTGATGATTATAATAATCATTTAAATCACACCTTATATTTTCAATAATGAAAATAAGTCCATAAATTCTTTTGGACTTCAAAAACACCTTGACAACATTTCAAGGTTGTATTTTACCCTGAACAAAGTATCCCTAAATTGTTCTTAGTATTAACCTCTCACATAAAATGATAAAACAAAGGGGGAACAAACCCTAAAAATGGAAAGCATGCATAATTGCTTCTTTAACCATTGCCCTTATCGGACAATGATGCTATTTTTCAGCAACAGAGGACAAGGGTCAGTCCACACCATCCAACTGCAACACTTTGCAGTGTTCAGGCAAGTTCATCACTTGCTCATGTCATTTGAGTATTTTTACCAAATTACTTGCAAAGTACTATGTTTATCACTATTGCATAAAAAGCAAAACTACTATTTTCATAACTATGACTATGACTATGTGATGCGCGTGATGTACACGTGCGTTGGGAACCCCAAGAGGAAGGTGTGATGCGCACAGCAACAAGTTTTCCCTCAGAAAGAAACCAAGGTTATCGAACCAGTAGGAGCCAAGAAGGACGTGAAGATTGTTGGTGGAGCGTGTAGTGCGGCAACACCAATGAAACCGGCGCCAACGTGAAACCTGCATAACACAATCAAGATACTTTGCCCCAACGTAACAGTGAGGTTGTCAATCTCACCGGCTTGCTGAAAACAAAGGATTAAGCGTATCGAGTGGAAGATGGTGTTTGTTTGCAAAGAACAATAAGAACAATAATTGCAGTAGAATGTATTCAGATGTAAAAGAATGGACCGGGGTCCACAGTTCACTAGTGGTGTCTCTCCAATAAGATAAATAACATGTTGGGTGAACAAATTACAGGTGGGCAATTGACAAATAAAGATTCAATACATATCATGATGATCACTATGAGATTTAATCAGGGCATTACGACAAAGTACATAGACCGCTATCCAGCATGCATCTATGCCTAAATAATCCACCTTCGGTTAGCATCCGCACCCCCTCCAGTATTAAGTTGTAAACAACAGATAATTGCATTAAGGATGGTGCGTAATGTAATCAACACAAATATCCTTAGACAAAGCATCGATGTTTTATCCCTAGTAGCAACAACACATCCACAACCTTAGAACTTTCTGTCACTGTCCCAGATTAAATGGAGGCATGAACCCACTATCGAGCATAAATACTCCCTCTTGGAGTTACAAGTATCAACTTGGCCAGAGCCTCTACTAGCAACGGAGAGCATGCAAGAACATAAAAAACACATATATGATAGATTGATAATCAACTTGACATAATATTCTAGATTCATCGGATCCCACCAAACACAACATGTAGCATTACAAATAGATGATCTTGATCATGTTAGGCAGCTCACAAGATCTAAACAATGATAGCACAAGCGGAGAAGACAACCATCTAGCTACCGCTATGGACCCATAGTCCAAGGATGAACTACTCACGCATCAATCCGGAGGCGGGCATGATGATGTAGAGCCCTCCTAAGTGATGATTCCCCCTCTCCCAGGGTGCCGGAGGCGATCTCCCTGAATCCCGAGATGGGATTGGCGGCGGCGGCCTCAAGAAGGTTTCCGTATCGTGGCTCCTGCACATAGGCTTCGCGACGAAGGCTTTAAGTAGCGGAAGGGCGGAGTCGGAGGGGTCACGGGGCCCCACACGCTAGGGCCGCGCGGCCCCCTAGCCGCGCCGCCCTAGTGTGGCGGCGCCCCGTGGCCCCACTTCCTTTCCCCTCGGTCTTCTGGAAGCTTCGTGGAAAAATAGGACCCTGGGCGTTGATTTCGTCCAATTCCGAGAATATTTCCTTTGTAGGATTTCTGAAACCAAAAACAGCGAAAACAAGGAATCGGCGCTTCGGCATCTTGTTAATAGGTTAGTGCCGGAAAATGTATAATAATGATGTAAAGTATGTATAAAACATTCAAGTATTGTTATAAAAGTAGCATGGAACATAAGAAATTATAGATACGTTTGAGACGTATCACTATGTGGTGGGCAATGGAACCATGGATTGTGTTGATATGGTGGATGTTCCATTGCAAGGGTTTATATCCATCTAGGATTAAACAACAAATGTCGTCCAGTGATTCTTGTGCCGTAATACCCGTGTTAACCATAAGATCTGGAGTGGGACGGTATAGTCAATTGTATTTCCACCTCTTGTACATCAACGGACGCGCTTTACCGTAGACACTTGTAATCCAAGGGGGCAAGCGGTAGGCTGGGGAAGCCAAAAGTTCCCCACGGCATTGTCCGTAGACACTTGTCGCCCGAGGAGCAAGCGGTAGGCTGGGGAAGCCAAAGTTCCCCACGGTTATTGCGGTCTATGATGGGTTGCAGCTACCGGCGAAGGAGTTTATGGTAAGAGCCCAGAACTGTTGTCGTGGTCGGGGTCCATCCTTAATTGGTATAAGAGGACCGACGAGGACCCAGGGTCGGGGTATGCAACAAAGGGTGGGTGTGCGAGGTAGCGGAGGAATATGATTGGCTATGACCTTATACCGGGCCTCACACCGAAGGAAGTGTGGACGGGAAAGATGCCCGGTTGGCACCAAGGTTAAGATCTCTTATGGGTAAAGAAACACACCTCTGCAGAGTGTAACGAACTGTGACCAGTCACTCCCTGTTCCGGGATTTGGAACTACGAACGCTGCCGGAAAGGAACTCCATGAAGTTCTAGTAAACCGGTGAAGGCTGACGGACATAGTTCTTATTAATAAAAGCAACCTTTTGAAGAAATGGTTATCAAAACCTGCATGGTATCAGACTTTCTGGTCTGGTATCGTAGATAGTGCATTAAACACCTCTTTCCTAATATGAACTTGTTGAGTACGCTCGTACTCATACCACTCTTAAATCCCCTGCTTAGACTGTCTGAATCGACTGGAGGAGGACAACGACGACCCTGAAGGAGCCGAAGTCATCGGCTATGAAGAACCAGACCTCTCTGGAGGTGTCGAAGGAGTAGACTACCTCATAGTCTACGGAACCGGGGAGGGTTCCGGAGGAGAGCAAGCTTAGATCACCGAGTAGTAGTAGTATCCGAGCAGTACGAACTCTTAGTACTTAACTGCTCGAGGAGAATAAATGTATAACCTAGTAAGACTTTTATATTGTAAGTTAAGTTGGGTTCGCCTCGAACCCAGGAGTATCCCTCTTAGGACCCAAGAGGAGCTCCGAGATGATATGTACATGTTGCTTGTAATAATAAATGAATGAGTTATGGACCTGCTATGTTCTGTTGTACTACTCTGAGGGATGTAATATTTGCGGATTGGTACTTCGTGAATGTTATATCAACGACTGGCATACTACAACATGCAGTGGTATGCAGGGTCACCACATTCATGGCTTTATTCCGATCTCTTTAGAGGAGTTAGTCTCTACAGAGTGTAACCTTGCTGAGTTGAGGAATCCCTAGTGTTAGGGTCTATCATACCTGATGTAACCATTACTTGGAGCAACGAGGTTCTTTTGCACTCTTTTCCTTACCATGGTACCTAAGGGGATTGAAAGGTTTTTAATTAATGAGGCGGTTGCTTGCGTATTATATATATTATGGTCCATCTTTAAAAAAACACATCTACTTCCTGGGGAAAAACTAGAAAGAGCATGAATACACAAAATAATCAACACATGGTGATGCATAATGCCGAATCTAAGATAACCGGAAGCTACCTGCACAAGTGTCGTTCCAAGCCTCAGTTTAGCGAGGCCATCTAGAAGTGAGCCCAAGATGAGCAGTTTTGGTGCCATGATTATCCGGATGATGGGCCAGGTGCCAAATTGATACGATCTGATCAATCTTCCATCCTAGGGGCGTCCTCGATGGATAGCTCATCCATGTTGCCATGGCCGAGCAAGACGATGCTTATAAGAGACTGCGAGTTGATCTGCAGGAAGGTCAAGCCGCTGCAACACTTGAGAACGAGGCGCTCTACTATTTCATCGGCGATGCAACTCACACGCCAAAGGATTTTTGGCGCCAGTTTCGGATGAACAAGGATCTGTTCATGAAGATAGTCTTCAGCGTTAGGGAGTACGGTGACAACTTCATGTGCAAGCACGATTGCACCGGTTTGTGGGCCTTCTCCTCAATCCAAAACTGCACTGCTGCAATGCGCTGTCTTGCATACGGAGCTCCCCTAGATGCAACTGATGACTACCTGATATGTCCAAAACGTATATACTTTCCCGAACACTTTTGCTATTGTTTTGCCTCTAATTTGTGTATTTTGGATACAACTAACATGGACTAACATTGTTTTCAGCAGAATTGCCCTGGTGTCTTATTTTTGTGCAGAAAATCAACTTTCAGGAAAATCCCCGGAAATAATTGCAATGGGCATATTTTACAGAAGACCCACGGAGACAGAAGATCTGACGGAGGGGGGAAACGAGGCGAGCACATCACGTGGCGGCGCGGTGGGCCCATGGCCGCGCCGCCATATGGTGAGGCCGCCTCGGCCAGCCCCCGACGCTCCCCTCTGGACTACTTAAAGCCCTTGACCTAAAAACGCACGGGGAGAATTTTCCAGACACATCCAGAACTCCGCCGCCATCGCGAAACCCAATCTCGGATCAAACTCCGTTCCGGCACTCCGCCGGACGGGAATTGGAGGAGATCATCGCCATCATCGCCACCGACGCCTCTCCATCGACCATCCATGTTTCCCCCATCCATGTGTGAGTAAATCCCCCGCTGTAGGCTGAAGGGGGTGGTAGGGATTGGATGAGATTGTTCATGTAATAGCCATAAGATTGTTAGGGCATAGTGCCTAGTATCCGTTGTTGGTACTTTTATGATATTGTTGCAACTTGTTATGCTTAATGCTTGTCACTAGGGCCCGAGTGCCATGATTTCAGATCTGAACATGTTATTGATTCATGATGATATTCATTGTTTTATGATCTTACCTGCAAGTTGTATACACATATTGTTGTCCGGAACCCGAGGCCCCAAAGTGACAGAAATTGGGACAACCGGAGGGGAAGGCTGTGATATGAGGATCACATGTGTTCACGGAGTGTTAATGCTTTGCTCCGGTACTCTATTAAAAGGAGTACCTTAATTACCAGTAGTTTCCCTAGAGGCCCGGCTGCCACCGGCTGGTAGGACAAAAGATGTTGTGCAAGTTTCTCATTGCGAGCACGTACGACTATATACGGAACACATGCCTATGGTTGTTTAGTACTTGGATACTGTTTTATTATTATCTGCAAATGCCTAGTCTTGATTATTACATGAGTTATCTTATCCATGCAGCGCCCGTTCATCCATCCCTATGCCTACAGTATTTTAATCATGCTGTTTACTAAAATCACTACTCTGTCTTTATTACACACCGCTTATATTTCACTAATGCTATCGCTATAAAACTGTTGCTACGATAAACTATTGCGAGCAAGTCTGTTCGTGTGCAAATTGAATTGACAACTCACAAGGCTTACAAATATTCTTTGGCTCCCTTGTGTCGAATTAATAAATTGGGTTTTACTTCCCTCAAAGACTATTGCGATACCCTATACTTGTGGGTCATCAAGACTATTTTATGGCGCCGTTGCCGGGGAGCATAGCTTTATTTGCAAGTTCACCTGAATTGATATTGTTCGCTACAAATCCTCCATCATGGGTAAACCTCGTGATGCTAAAGTCGCCATATTACCATCCACTACAAGAAAAGGTACAGCTCTGAGTACCTCTGCTGCTCTTGATTCACCATCTGTGATAAGTCAACTTGTTTCACCACCACAAGCTTCACGTGTTGGTACTTCTCTGAATCTGAAAATTCCTCTGATAATTTTGATGATGCTTCTACCGTGCTTGATGATAATGGTTCATTAGGTCCTTTTCTAGATGCTACAATTGCTAGGTCTAGACAAATTGAAAATACTGAAATTCCTAATGAAAATACTGTTACACCTGTTAATTCACCTGAGTCTGTTGAACACTCTAGTGATGATCCTGATGAAGATTATGTGGAACTTGATGATGATTTTATTGATAAATATAATGCTACTACTGGTGTAAGTAACATTAAAAGCTTCTTGCACAACATGTTGTTAGATATAAACTGTCTCCTGATCCTAAATTTGCCACATCTCCTATAAACATTAAGGATAAGGATTATGATTTTTCTCTTGATTTATCTCATATATCTATTGTTGAGAAAACACCTTTTTGTGGTACTGAAAAAGAAAGTGCTGTAGAGCACATGAATGAGCTTTCTACTTTGAGTAGCTTGTTTTCTGATGATATTAAGAAGCGTACTTATTTTGTTGCTTTCTCATTAAAGGATGATGCTAAAATTTGGTATAATAGTTTGCCTCCTGATTCTATTGATAGTCCAAGTTGTTTGCTTGATGTTTTCTTTCGAAAATATTTTCCTGCTAGTGCTCAACATATTGCTTTGCAGAAAATTTATAATTTTGACCAGGAAGATGGGGAGAAATTGCCTGAAGCTTGGGCAAGGTTTTGCTCTCTTCTTAGAGCTCGGCCTGGACATGATTTGGAAAAGCATGACTTACTTGATATATTTTATAGTGGACTAACCATTGAGTCTAGGGCATACCTGGATAGTTGTGCTGGTTGTGTTTTCAGGAAAAGAACTCCAGACGAAGCTGAAGAATTATTGGCTAGAATAGGCCAAAATCATGATGATTGGACTACACCTGAACCAACCCCAACACCAATATTGAAGAAGAGGGGTATGATTGAATTAAATAATGAAGATATGAGGGAAGCCAAGAAATCTCTTAAAGAGAAAGGTATTAAATCTGAAGATGTGAAGAATTTACCTCCCATAGAAGATTTATGTAAGATAACTCCCCCTTCATCCACGATTGAGGTACATTCTCTTCAACGCTTTGATAAAGGAGACATTCCTTACTCAAAACCTCCTGATCAATGTTTAGATGAATTTGATAATTATGTTGTTAAGCAAGATAACTTTAATATGAGAGTAGAGAATCATCTAATGGAAAATTCTCAAGCTATTAGTAAATTGCATGATATTGTGGAGAGAACCTCCAATGATGTTAAGATGCTTGTTAAACATTTTCATATGGTTCAAACTCAAATTGATCAACTCACTAAAGTGCAAAATGACTTGTTAAAAAATACTCATAAAGAAAAACATGCTTATGAAGTAACAACTAGAGGTGGTGTTTCTACTCAGGATCCTCTATATCCTGAGGGGCATCCCAAAAGAGTTGAACAAGATTCTCAACGAACTAAAGAAACTAGTGGTCCTTCTAAGAAGAAGAAGAAGAAACATAAAATGTTGTAGAATCCTCTGAACCCGTTAATGATCCTAATAGTATTTCTATTTCTGATGCTGAAACCGAAAGTGGTAATGAACATGATAAAGATAATGATAAGAATGATGTTTCTGATAAAGAAGAGATTGAAAATGAACCTGAAAAGCATGCTAAAAATAAAAAGTACACTAAAGAAGATTTTATTGCTAAGAAACATGGTAATGAAAGAGAACCTTGGGTTCAAAAGCAAATGCCTTTTCCTGTTAAGAAACTAAAATCAAAGGAGGAAGAACACTATAATAAATTTTGTGATTGGATGAAACCTTTGTTTTTGCAAATCCCTTTGACTGATGCTATTAAATTGCCTCCTTATTCAAAGTATATGAAATATATTGTCTCTAACAAAAGGAAAATTCCTAATGAGGAGATTTCCACTATGCTTGCTAATTATTCTTTTAATGGCAAGGTTCCAAAGAAGCTGGGAGACCCAGGTATACCAACTATCCCTTGTTCCATCAAGAATAATTATGTTAGAACTGCTCTATGTGATTTGGGAGCAGGAGTTAGTGTGATGCCTTTTTCTCTTTACAAGAGACTTGATTTAGATAAGTTGATACCAACCGATATATCTTTGCAAATGGCTGATAAATCTACTGCTATTCCTGTTGGTGTATGTGAGGATGTTCCTGTTCAAGTTACTAATAATTGCTTAATATTAACTGATTTTGTTGTGTTGGAAATGCCTGATGACCCACAAGTATAGGGGGTGTATCGTAGTATCTTCGATAAGTAAGAATGTCGATCCCAACGAGGAGCAGAAGGTGTTGGCAGCAGTTTCGATGAAGGATTCACTGTAAATGCTCACAAACAAGTATTCAAGGGGTTTTGATGTAACAGATGAATAAAGTACGAGTAAGTAAAATGCGAGAGAAATAATTGCAGCGAGTGGCCCAATCCTTTTTAGCACAAAGGACAAGCCGGTTTGTTTACTTATAATGACCAAACGTTCTTGAGGACACGGGATTTTAGTCTAGTGCTTTCGCTTCATGTGGCTAAATTATCTTCATTGTTTTGATAAGTGTTGTGTGGGTGAACCTATGCTAATGCACCGCCCTTCCTAGGACTAATACATACTTGTGATTATACCCCTTGCAAGCATCCGCAACTACAAGAAAGTAATTAAGATAAATCTAACCACAGCCTTAAACTCTGAGATCCTGCGATCCCTCTTGCATCGATATACTAACAGGGTTCTGTCACTCCGGCAACCCCGCAATTAGCAACCGAATACAAGATGCACTCCCCTAGGCCCATAAATGGTGAAGTGTCGTGTAGTCGACGTTCACACGACACCACTAGAAGAATGACACCACAACTTAAATATCATAACATTGAATATTACTCAACCATAATTCACTACTAGCATTTAGACTTCACCCATGTCCTCAAGAACTAAACGAACTACTCACGAGACATCATATGGAATACAATCAGAGGTGATATGATGATGAATAACAATCTGAACATAAACCTTGGTTCAATGGTTTCACTCAATAGCATCAATAACAAGTAGAGAATAATGCCGGGAGAGTTTCCCCTATCAAACAATCAAGATCCAACCCAAATTGTTACAGCGGTGACGAGGTGCAGCGGTGGTGATGGCGGTGATGATGGAGATGATGATGATGATGATGATGATGATGATGATGATGATGATGATGGAGATGATGTCCACTCGATGACGATGGCGATGGTCATTCCCCCCTCCGGAGGGAATTTCCCGGGATTCCTGCCCGCCGGAGCTCTTTTTCTCTCGGGTGTTCTCCGCCCCCGCGAGCGGCTAACCCTTCGTGAGGTTCTCCCCGTGGCTTAGGTTTTCGGAACGAAGGAGTACGCGAAGAAAAGGAGGCGAAAAGGGTTGTGGGCCCCCACCACAAGGTGGCGCGGCTGCCATGGCCGCGCGCCTCATGGTCTAGGCCCACCTTGGGTCCCCTCTTCTTCCCCTTCTGGCTCCCTCCGTCATCTGGAAAAATAGGAATTTACGTGAAATTTCCTTCCACAGTTGATCTTCCGAAATATTGCGTTCTGACGGTGCTTTTTCCAGCAGAATCCTGGTGCTTGATCCTCCAATAATGATGAAACATGCAAAATAGATGAAATAACATAATTATTGTGTCCCAATATGAGATATATCAATGAATAACAGCAAATTATGATACAAAATAGTGATGCAAATTGGACGTATCAACTCCCCCAAGCTTAGACCTCGCTTGTCCCCAAGCGAAACTGAGCTCGATAAACAAGACCACATGTTTATGGAGTGAAGAGTCGATAAATAAAATACGGACAAGAAGCATCATATTCATTCACACAAGACATTCTAGTAAACAACTTCCTCATATAACTCATCTTGAAATAAGTAAAGAGAAATCACAAGTAAAGGTGCATGAGAAATCATAGTTGGTGATGGCAAACTTTGTTCTTGGTCAGAGAACTACTAACGGATTGTACTTCTAAGCAAAGCTTTCATATAAGAATTTTATAGCTGGGCTTTCATATTCAAGCATAACAATCTCCTCATAATCATTGATAACTTCAAAGTCATATTCATTCGGATAAAATTGGTACTAAACAAGAAAGTATAAAAGACATGATTAACTGAATCATAGCATAAATGATTGGTTCACAACAACTCAATTGCTTGCTTGAGGTAGAGGGAAATAGGTTTACTGACTCAACATAAAAGTAAAAGATATGCCCTTCGCAGGGAAGCAGGGATTAAATCATGTGCTAGAGCTTTTCAAGTTTTGAAATCATATAAAGAGCATAAAAGTAAGATTTTGAGCGGTGTTTGTTGTTGTCAACGAATGGTAGCGGGCACTCTAACCCCTTGCCAAACGAACCTTCCAAGAGCGGCTCCCATGAGGGACGGCATCTCTCTACCAGCAAGGTAGATCATCCCCCTTCTCTTTTGTTTACACATGTATTTTAGTTTTATTATGGATGACACTCCCCCAACCTTGGCTTTCTCAATCCATGGCTAACCGAATCCTCGGGTGCCTTCCAACATTCACATACCATGGAGGAGTGTCTATTGCAAAATTAAGTTGCTTACTGATAAATCATGGCAAAACATGTGAAGAGAATTATTAATGAGAGTTATTAATTGGGGCTGGGAACCCCGTTGCCAGCTCTTATTGCAAAATTATTGGATAAGCTGATGTGCCACTAGTCCATTGGTGAAAGTCCGCCCAACAAGATTGAAAGATAAAACACCACATACTTCCTCATGAGCTATAAAACATTGACACAAATAAGGAGTAGTAGTTTGAATAATTTAAAGGTAGCACATGAAGTATTTACTTGGAATGGCAGAAAATACCATGTAGTAGGTAGGTATGGTGGACACAAATGGCATAGGTTTGGTCTAAGGTTATGGATGTATGAGAAGTATTCCCTCTCGATACAGGTCTTTGGCTAGCAAGGTTTGATAGCAAGCATAAAGGTTGAGGGAAACAAACAAATATACATATGATAGAAACAATCATGCATCTTTCTCATAAGCACAAGCAATTTTAACTTCAGAATACTAAACTCATTAGCATAGAGATAATAGAGTAATATATCTAAGTGTATTTCTCTCTTCTATTAAACATCAGGGTGTTGTTGCTATTGACCAATGCTAAGTTTACCAAAACCAAATAGATTTACTTGATGCTCCCAAAGTGATATCAATACTCATGTCAAGAGTAATCATATAATGGAGATTGCAAACTAAAATAAGGTGTGCAAAAGTAAATGATAAGACTTCTCATTAATATTCCATAACGATAACTCACACCAACGGATACATAGATAACCAACTAAGAGAGATACTTCCACATTGCATACTATTCCATATGATAACTTCCCTACTCATGATATGACACTACTTGATAATAAAAGATAAAGGTAGTGATGATGTGATACCGCGGCACTCCCCCAAGCTTGGAACAAACCAAGGGGATGCCAATACCGATGATGAATTACTCCTTCGGTGATGATGGTGATGGCTTCTTCTCGCGCTTCATAAGGATCTCCTTCAGCTTCAGCTTCTCAATTTTGTAATTCTGCATCAAAACTTGAAGAGACTCATTGTTATCCGAATGTGGCTGTGACGGCCTTGTGCTGGGAATTGAGTAATATTCCAGCATTCTGCGAAGTCGCTGGTTCTCCTCCTGAAGTATCTCCACTTCCCTTTTGAGAGCACGATATTGATCACAAAACTCATCAGCAACCCGTATTGCTTCCTCCACACAAGGGAAAGAGTCGAGGTCCAGAGCAGGCGGAAGAGCTCCCTGCAAGTTATGAGAAAAAGAACGCCCAGTGTTAACCGATCCCACCAAGATTGGCTTACTCTTCGTAGTTTCCCACTCTCCTTTTGCTGATGCTATCTTCTCCTTCTCCTTATTGATCCTTTCATCCATCTCTTCCTTCCAAGGCCCCTTGTCCTTGTTGTTGGAGACCATGGTGCTTCTAGATCAAAACAAATCTGGCAGAAAACAGCTCGAAACAAAACACGACGAGAAAACGATATACGGACCTCCAGGGGTCCGGGGGATTATATAGCAAATATTTTTACGACAAAAGGAAGGTTCCAGGCCAAAAACGAGTAGAAAAGGGGCGACGAGGGGCTGTCCCCATATCGGCGCGGCCAGGGTGGGGCCCGCGCCGCCTATGGTGACGGGCCCTCGCGCGTTTCGATTCCGTAATTTTTCATATTTTCCAAAACAGCAAAAGTATTGTTCGGAAAGGTAAACGCGGACTTTTTATTACCTGTACTGTTACCTATTCAAAGTCGAGTTCTGGCGGATTGTCAATTTGTCCTTTGATGAAAGCCTCCGGTGTTTCCACTTGAATAATATCAACATCAACATTATAAGAATCACCCGAGATATAATGCTTGAGTCTTTGTCCATTCACCACTTGTGTGGCATTGCCTTGGAGAGAGCTAATTTTAATTGCTCCTGAACGATACACCTCCTCAACAACATATGGTCCTTCCCACTTCGAGAGTAATTTCCCTGCAAAGAATCTGAGACGAGACCGATACAATAGGACTTTATCCCCAATATTAAACTCTCTTTTGATAATCCTTCTATCATGCCATTTCTTAACTTTTTCTTTAAAGAGTTTAGCATTTTCATAAGCTTCACTTCTCCATTCATCTAGAGAACTTAATTGCAACAACCTCTTATTACCGGCTAATTTAGGATCTTTATTTAGTTCTCTAACAGCCCAATAAGCTTTGTGCTCTAGTTCTAAAGGTAAATGACAAGCTTTTCCATAAACCATTTTATAAGGTGACATTCCCATAGGATTTTTATAAGCAGTTCTATAAGCCCATAGTGCTTCTTTCAATTTGCTAGCCCAATTCTTTCTAGATTTATTAACAGTCTTTCCTAAGATAGCTTTAATCTCTCTATTTGATAATTCTACTTGACCACTAGTTTGAGGGTGATAAGCGGAAGCAATTCTATGATTAATACCATACTTAGCAAGAGTTTTTCTAAAACCTCCATGAATAAAATGAGAACCTCCATCAGTCATAATATATCTAGGTATTCCAAATCTAGGAAATATAACATCTACAAGCATTTTTATAGAGGTCTCACCATCAGCACTCTTTGTAGGTATAGCTTCTACCCATTTAGTAACATAATCAACAACGACAAGTATATGAGTGTTACCTTCTGAAGAAGGGAAAGGACCCATGAAGTCGAATCCCCAACAATCGAATGGTTCAATAACAAGAGTATAATTCATAGGCATTTCATTGCGTCTAGAGATATTACCAACTCTTTGACATTCATCACAAGATAAAATAAATTTCCTTGCATCTTTGAAGAGAGTTGGCCAATAAAAACCTGATTGTAGAACCTTTTGCGCGGTTCTATCTCCGGCGTGATGTCCTCCATAAACACTACCATGACATTTACTCAATATCTCCTGTTGTTCATATTCGGGAACACATCTTCGCATACCATCCACTCCTTCTTTATATAAGTGTGGGTCATCCCAAAAATAATGCCTCAAGTCATAAAAGAATTTCCTCCTTTGCTGAGCTGAAAAGGTTGGAGGCAAATACTTCAAAACAATAAAGTTAGCATAATCTGCATACCAAGGGCTCTCTCGCGAGCTCACCTTTATTACAGCTAATTGTTCATTTGGAAAACTATCATTAACAGGAATAGGATCATAAGCAATATTTTCCAATCTAGACAAATTATCAACAACAGGATTATCAGCACCTTTCCTATCTATAATATGTAGATCAAATTCTTGCAAAAGAAGTACCCATCTAATAAGCCTTGGCTTAGCATCTTTCTTTGTCATAAGGTATCTAATTGCAGCATGATCAGTATGAATTGTAACTTTTGAATCAACAATATAGGGTCTAAACTTGTCACAAGCAAAGACTACAGCTAACAATTCCTTTTCAGTTGTAGCATAATTTCTTTGAGCAGCATCAAGAGTCTTACTAGCATAATGAATAACATTTAATTTTTTATCTACCCGCTGTCCAAGAACAGCGCCTACAGCAAAATCACTAGCATCACACATAATTTCAAAAGGCAAATTCCAATCAGGAGGTTCAACTACAGGAGCAGTTGTTAAGGCTTTCTTTAGAGTTTCAAAAGCTTCCTTACAATCATCATCAAAAACAAAAGGTACATCTTTTTGAAGAAGATTAGTAAGAGGCTTTGAAATTTTAGAGAAATCTTTAATAAATCTCCTATAAAACCCAGCATGACCAAGAACACTACGAATACCTTTAACATCCCTGGATAGGGCATCTTCTCAATTGCTTCAACTTTAGCTCTATCAACTTCAATACCTCTCTCGGAAATTTTATGTCCCAATACAATTCCTTCATTAACCATAAAGTGGCATTTCTCCCAATTAAGAACAAGGTTAGTTTCTTCACATCTCTGCAAAACTTTATCGAGGTTTCGCAAGCAATTATCAAAAGAATTCCCATAGACAGAAAAATCATCCATGAACACCTCTACAATACTCTCGCAAAAGCCATGAAAAATAGCAGACATGCATCTTTGAAAAGTAGCAGGAGCATTACATAAACCAAAAGGCATACGCCTATAAGCATAAGTTCCATAAGGACAAGTAAACGTGGTTTTCTCTTGATCTTTAGCTTTAACAACAATTTGTGAAAACCCAGAATAACCATCAAGAAAGCAAAAATGAGTATTTTTAGATAACCTTTCTAGCATTTGATCAATAAAGGGTAAAGGGTAATGATCTTTCTTAGTAACTTTATTAACTTTTCGAAAATCAATGCACATTCTATAACCTACAACTATTCTTTGAGGAATAAGCTCATCATTATCATTAGGCACAACAGTCATTCCTCCTTTCTTAGGAACACAATGCACAGGACTAACCCATCTACTATCAGCAATAGGATATATAATACCAGCTTCAAGAAGTTTTAATACCTCGTTCCTTACCACCTCTTTCATCTTCGGAATTAGACGACGCTGATGTTCAACAACAGGCTTTGCATCATCTTCCATATTGATAGCATGTTGGCAAATAGAAGGAGAAATCCCTTTCAAATCATCAAGAGTATAGCCAATAGCTCCTCGGTGTTTCTTCAATATTTCCAATAACCTTTCTTCCTCAATCTCTGAAAGCTTAGAACTAATAATAATAGGATATATTTTCTTATCATCAATATGAGCATATTTAAGATTATCAGGTAAAGGCTTTAAATCAAAAACAGGATCTTCCTTTGGTGGCGGTGTTGTACCCAAATCTTCCACCGGTAAATCATGCTTGAGAATAGGTTGGCGAAGAAAAATTTCCTCAAGCTCATCTCTTTCTTTCCTAAAAGCTTCACTTTCACTATTCTCCAAATGTTGCTGCAAAGGATTATTAGGAACAAGAACAATAGATGCACACTGCTCCATTTTAAAATCATTACTAGGCAAGTCAGCTTTATAAGGAGTTTTGGTAAATTTAGAAAAGTTAAATTCATAAGGTTCACCAGCAAATCTAGTCAAAATTTTCTCTTTCTTACAATCTATAATAGCTCCACAAGTATTTAGAAAAGGTCTACCAAAAATGATAGGACAATGATCACTAGCAGCAGAACCAAGTACCAAAAAGTCAGCAGGATATTTAATCTTACCACATAGAACTTCCACATCTCGAACAATACCAATTGGAGAAATAGTTTCTCTATTAGCCAGCTGAATAACCACATCAATATCTTCAAGTTCACAAGAATCAATTTCGTGCATAATCTCCGTGTAAAGCTCATAAGGAATAGCACTAACACTTGCACCAATATCACATAAACCATAATAGCAATGATCACCAATTCTAACAGATAACATAGGAACACTAACTTGTTTGGGTTTATTAGGATGCGAAACAATATTATAAGCATCTTCACAGAAAATAATATGACCATCCTCCACATTTTCAGTCACAAGATCTTTAACTATTGCAACAACAGGTTCAATTTTAATTTGTTCTTCAGGTTCTTTAGGTTTCTTTTCACTTTTATTAACAACACTAGATATGACAGAGTACTCCTTCATTTTAGCAGGGAAAGGAGTTTTTTCAATATAAGCTTCAGGAATAACATTATCAACAGTTTCAATCACTACACATTTGTTTACAGATGAATCAACTTTATCTTTATACGGTTCATGATACTTATCAAAATTCTTCTTAGGCAATTCATAATGAGAGGCAAAAGCTTTATAAAGATTTGCAACAACTTGGGAATCAAGACCATATGTAGCACTCATATTACGAAATTTATCAGTATCCATAAAAGCTTCAATGCATTTATAATCATAAATTATACCCGATTCTCTATCTTTGTCGTTCTCCCATCCTTCAGTATTTTCTTGGATCCGATCAAGAAGGTCCCTTTTAAACTCTTCTTTGTTGCGTGTAAATGATCCAGAACAAGAAGTATCCAGCAAGGTCTTGTCTTGAAAAGAAAGTCTTGCATAGAAATTATCAATAATAACATTACCAGGAAGCTCATGAATGGGGCATTTGAGCATTAAAGACTTCAATCTCCCCAAGCTTGGGCAATACTCTCTCCATCATGAGGCTAGAAATTATATATGCGGTTCCGATCTTTGTGAATTTCACTTGGAGGATAAAATTTGGAATAAAATAAAGGCACAATGTCCTCCCAATCAATAGAATCACCATTCTTCAGCAATTTATACCAGTGCGCCGCTTTACCAGACAGCGATATAGTGAATAGTTTCTTTCTAACTTCATTCATAGAAATACCTGCACATTTGAATAACCCGCATAATTCATGCAAAAACAATAAATGATCACCAGGATGGACAGTTCCATCCCCTTCATAGCGGTTATCCATAACACGTTCAATAATTTTCATAGGTATTTTATATGGTACTACTTCCTCACCTGGCGCTTCATCCACTACCGTTGCAGTAGTAGTAGATTTCCCAAATAGAAATTGAAGAGAAGATCTCTCCATAATTACTTATAGCAGCAGGCAGAAATAAAATCAGCACAAACAGTAAAGGTTTTCCTTACCAATTCCGCTTACCAATAGCGCTTCACTCCCCGGAAACGGCGCTAAAATAGTCTTGATGACCCACAAGTATAGGGGTGTATCGTAGTATCTTCGATAAGTAAGAATGTCGATCCCAACGAGGAGCAGAAGGTGTTGACAGTTTCGATGAAGGATTCACTGTAAATGCTCACAAACAAGTATTCAAGGGGTTTTGATGTAACAGATGAATAAAGTACGAGTAAGTAAAATGCGAGAGAAATAATTGCAGCGAGTGGCCCAATCCTTTTTAGCACAAAGGACAAGCCGGTTTTTTTACTTATAATGACCAAACGTTCTTGAGGACACACGGGGATTTTAGTCTAGTGCTTTCGCTTCATGTGGCTAAATAATCTTCATTGTTTTGATAAGTGTTGTGTGGGTGAACCTATGCTAATGCACCGCCCTTCCTAGGACTAATACATAATTGTGATTATACCCCTTGCAAGCATCCGCAACTACAAGAAAGTAATTAAGATAAATCTAACCACAGCCTTAAACTCTGAGATCCTGCGATCCCTCTTGCATCGATATACTAACGGGGGCTTAGGTTTCTGTCACTCCGGCAACCCCGCAATTAGCAACCGAATACAAAATGCACTCCCCTAGGCCCATAAATGGTGAAGTGTCGTGTAGTCGACGTTCACACGACACCACTAGAAGAATGACACCACAACTTAAATATCATAACATTGAATATTACTCAACCATAATTCACTACTAGCATTTAGACTTCACCCATGTCCTCAAGAACTAAACGAACTACTCACGAGACATCATATGGAATACAATCAGAGGTGATATGATGATGAATAACAATCTGAACATAAACCTTGGTTCAATGGTTTCACTCAATAGCATCAATAATAAGTAGAGAATAATGCAGGGAGAGTTTCCCCTATCAAACAATCAAGATCCAACCCAAATTGTTACAGCGGTGACGAGGTGCGGTGGTGATGGCGGTGTAGATGGTGGAGATGATGATGATGATGATGGAGATGATGTCCAGCTCGATGACGATGGCGATGGCGTCGATTTCCCCTCCGGGAGGGAATTTCCCGGCGGATTCCTGCCCGCCGAAGAGCTCTTTTCTCTCTGGTGTTCTCCGCCCCGCAGAGGCGGTTGTAACCCTTCGTGAGGTTCTCCCCGTGGCTTAGGTTTTCGGAACAAAGGAGTACGCGAAGAAAAGGAGGCGAAAAGGGTTGTGGGGCCCCCAGACCACAAGGTGGCGCTGTGTGCCATGGGCCGCGCCGCCATGGTCCGGGCCCACCATGGGTCCCCTCTTCTTCCCCTTCTGGCTCCCTCCGTCATCTGGAAAAATAGGAATTTACGTGAAATTTCCTTCCACAGTTGATCTTCCGAAATATTGCGTTCTGACGGTGCTTTTTCCAGCAGAATCCTGGCTCCGGTGCTTGATCCTCCAATAATGATGAAACATGCAAAATAGATGAAATAACATAAGTATTGTGTCCCAATATGAGATATATCAATGAATAACAGCAAATTATGATACAAAATAGTGATGCAAATTGGACGTATCAATGCCTGAAGATGATAATATGTCTATTATTCTTGGAAGACCTTTTCTTAACACTGTAGGGGCTGTTATTGATTGCAATAAAGGAAAAGTCACTTTCAATGTTGATGACAAGGAACATACTATTTATTTTCCCAAGAGGATTGATAAAGTATATGGAGTTAATACAATTTCTAATTTGAGAACTATCAAAGTGGGAATTATTGATTGTCCTATATATGAGCCTAAAGAAGGATATCAAAGTATTATGATTGGATCCATATCAATACAATATAAGGTAACATGATTGATTTGAGGTTTATTTCTTCTTATGTCATGAAAAATTTATTTGGTGGCAAGACTTGATCAACCTTGTCAACAAGTATATTTTAAATGCATAGAAGAGCTAAACAACATTTCTTTCCTTCTCCACTTGTTTTACTTGCTGTAGTACTACTTGTTTTGCAAGATGCTTTAGTTGTTTGAAATTTTGGAAATCTTTTTCTGCCCTGAAACAGTTATTTTAACACCCAGAAATGTGCATTTTTCGAAGTTTTCAAAAATTTATAAAAATTATACCACTGGTCCTATTTTTTAAAATGCAACCTGGGAGTGCTCGGGCTAATAGCTGGGCACCCTGTGGCACTCCCATGTGTGGCCAGCAAGGGGGCACGCCGCCCTGTGGTGAGGGCCCCACCTGGTGATAAGGGATAAACTTATCAATGCCTACAAGTTGTAGACTAGGGTTTAGTTGGAAGTAGAGGGCAAGTAGATCTCGAAGGTTTTAGCCGGAAAGTACTCGACTGCTATGAAAACTAGAGTTGTCTGAAAAAACAATGAATCGATCATCTCTTTGTCCCTCGACTCCCCTTATATAGGAGGCGGAGCCGAGGGTTTCGTGATACACAAGTTACAGAGTCCGGGAGGGTTTCTAACCCATCCCGCAGTAGTTACAAGTCAATATTCCTAATACAATTCTATCTTTCCAAACTATCTCTCGATTGGGCTTCTGGGCTTTGCAAATCTTCGGTCGTAGGCCTTCAGCAAACCCCGGGTACCTTCTTCGGCAGGCCCATTGGGGATGCCTATGTCAGTAGCCCTCGAGATTTTGCTTGAATTGAAGAATCAAGGAAAATCTCCATCTTTACAATCTGTATATAAGTTCTTTAACTCGACAAATAATATTTTCGAAAGACTCATATATTGTACAAGGATATCAGTAATTGGGGCTGGTTTGTCTGATAGATCAGGTACCAGTTAAATGCTCTCGCAGCAATCCACCAAAACCTACTTCAAGATCACGTCCCTGGACATGATCTCGGATACTCGTGCAAATTCGACACGTGCCGCTTAAGGTCTTACCAGATGCCGAATCCCAGTTATAGTTTATCGGGTACCTAACGCGTCCGTTAGGATTTTTCTTCGCATCTGTTGACATGGAAAAAGTAGCAAAGCGCCGTCAGAGGCGGTGCCACGCCGCACAGGACGGATCCCGGGGACTTACCTTCGCAGAGTTTTGCGGCATTTAGAGATTATTTCTCGATTTAAGCGCTCTAAGAATATATTGTCGAGTGCTTTTTCCGGCTGCTGGAATAGCACATTTATTCGAGTCAACGGATGACTTATATTGCTTTTAACTTATCCTCCCGATGGGAGTATATGAAGAGTTATTTTGATAACTCGAAATATACTCATCAATACTTAAATTTTATAGGGCACGCGAACAGCGTTCCCGATGGGAGTAGCCCCCGAGGCTACAACCAAGTGCTTGTACTTGGTTGTAGGCTCACCTTTGTAACATATAAACCACTATATTGTTATTTTTCATGTGTTTGTGCATATTTATCGGGTGCGCGAACAGCGCTCCCGATGGGAGTAGCCCCCGAGGCTACAGTCAAGTGCTTGCACTTAGCTGTAGGCTCCAACTTGTCTTTGTTGCAATATTCTTGATCCTCCCTCTTCCAAATTCTCTCCATCAACTTTCTTGACACATCCTTATAAAGTAGCCCCCAAGCATTTGAACAAAAACTTGTATTTGGGCAAAGGCTCTCGAAATTATCAGTCGTCCTTGTCGCCAATTTTCATATCTCCTCGCCGACGTTTTTCCATTGATATTGTGACGTCAGTGCTGACGATAGCCACGACCATTGTATTGGGAAGACGCGAGAGCTGTCCCTTCGTTGACCTGCGGGCCCAAATTCTGTGTCACGTTGACACGTTACGCAAGTGGGGGACACACGTCCTCCGCTTTTCCTCGCAGTGCGCCTGTTCGGTTCCATCATAGTAAAAATACATTTTTACCCCTTGATCCACGTGTAAATCATCAAACCCATTCACACCGCATCCGACGATGCGTCAATCTTGCAAAGTTTGACTATAAAAGACCGTATTCTTCCTCCGTTCTCCCCTTCACTGCGCCGCACCTCTGCTTCTCTCTCTCCAAAATCCCCTTTGCCAAATACGCTCCTGCGCCCATGCCTACTGCCTTACTGCAGCCAACTCCACTTGATGCCGCCGCGGACGAAGCTCACCAAGCACTCCTCCCCCATGGCGACAAAGCCTGCAATCCTCTGAGTGGGAGAGATCCAGGATCTCGAATCAAGATGTGAACCTGCTCAAGACGCTTTGGTTCATGAAGAAGGAGAACACGCTGATCTTCCCCGGCGACGAGAGCTACCCCACACCACACATTGGATACCGGGTAACTTTCGTCGACCATCTCATCCGTGGCCTAGCTACTCCAATCCACAAATTTCTTCGTGGATTGCTCTTTGTTTACGGTCTGCAACTCCATCATCTCACCCCCAATTCCATCCTTCACATCGCCATCTTCATCACCCTCTGGTGAGAGCTTTCGGGACCCCTCCCAACTGGGGCCTGTGGAAACGCATTTTTCTTGTCCGCCGCAACAGCTCCCACACCACCGCCTATAATGTAGGTGGTGTAGTTATATGCGTCCGCCCAGATGTCGAATATTTCGATGTCAAATTCCCTGACTCTGTTCAAGGGTGGCGCAAAAGATGGCTTTATGTCCAGAGGCGCACAATGACCATCAGAATACAATGTCGCTCCTTTTGATGGTGGCGAAAAATCGTCCGCCGTTCATGGGACGCAGCCTCTCGATGATGAAAACGGCGATCGTTGCCCTTATGAAGCGTATTCATGAACTCTGTATACCCACGGCAAAGAGCTGCCGCATTCAGATAATCGCATACTTCCCGAGGATAAGGGTGCAGCCTCTTCAAGCTCGCAAGAATCCTCGTGGATGTATGTGGCGCAAAGACGTGGATCGCTTCTCCAAGGATTTGTCGGCAAAATACTTAGAGAGGCTCATCCGGAAGATGTCATCGCGGAGCAAGAAAGACACTATTCCATCATCTTGCCGTGTTGAGCCGTTCAGCAGCACCAACGCTCTCCCCCAGGTAAACTATTTTTACCCTATCGAATTTTTAACTCTTGTAGACCGTTAGTTTTACCGCTTTCCCCGTATAAATTCTTGTCGAAATATTTTGCCATCTTATAGAAACATCAAGTTTTATCGTCTCTTCCTCCCCTTCCCGAGGGCGGAGAAGTCGAAGAAAGAACCGTTGTCACCGACGACAACCAGGGCACTTCGTCCCGAGAGTGAAGTTGCGGGTTCTACAAATGCGCATCCTCGGAAAAGAGAACGAACTGAGGTTTCGAATCTTCACGCTCACTCCTTCAAATGCTTCCCGAAGAATAAAAGGAAAAGGGAGGATCTCGAAGATTCCGACTCCACAACGGGGAAATCTCCTGTTAAAGAAATTTCTCCCGAAAAAGAGGAGAAAACCTTCAACCCCTACGATGATGCTCTTGTTAGCTGATACGTCTCCGACGTATCGATAATTTCTTATGTTCCATGCTACTTTATTGAGGATACCTACATGTTTTATGCACACTTTATGTCATATTCGTGCATTTTCTGGAACTAACCTATTAACAAGATGCCGAAGTGCCGTTCGTTTTTGTTTTTGGTTTCGAAATCCTAGTAACGAAATATTCTCTAATTGGACGAAATCAACGCCAGGTTCCTATTTTGCCCGGCAATCCGTAACACCCGAGAGTCGCTGAGGGGGCCCTCGGGCCCCTGATGATAGGTGGCGCGGCTCGGCCCCCCGCCAGCCTATGGTGGGCACCCTTCGACCCTCCGACGCCGCCCTTTCGCCTATATAAAGCCCCCGCCGAAACCCTCACGGAGGAAGCCACGTACGCGAAACCTTCCAGCCGCCGCCATCGCGAAGCCAAGATCCGGGGACAGGAGTCTTCCCGCACGCCGCCGGACGGGGAAGTGCCCCCGGAAGGCTTCTCCATCGACACCGCTGCCATCTCCACCGCCATCTTCATCACCGCCGCTGCTCCCATGAGGAGGGAGTAGTTCTCCATCGAGGCTCGGGGCTG
This sequence comes from Lolium multiflorum, assembly GCA_030979885.1. Classification (NCBI taxonomy): domain Eukaryota; kingdom Viridiplantae; phylum Streptophyta; class Magnoliopsida; order Poales; family Poaceae; genus Lolium; species Lolium multiflorum. Next base: position 197,363,907 of record CM061747.1, read on the forward strand.
TACCGGTAGCTATGTGGTTCATCTCTCCTATGTGCTTCAATACAATAATCTCATGAGCTGCCTTACATGATTGAGATTCATATGATGATGCTTGTAATCTAGATGTCATTATGCTAGTCAAGTGAGTTTTACTTATGTGATCTCCGGAGACTCCTTGTCCCACGTGTGTAAAGGTGACAGTGTGTGCACCGTGTGGGTCTCTTAGGCTATATTTCACAGAATACTTATTCACTGTTATGAATGGCATAGTGAAGTGCTTATTTATATCTCTTTATGATTGCAATGTGTTTTGTATCACAATTTATCTATGTGCTACTCTAGCAATGTTATTAAAGTAGTTTTATTCCTCCTGCACGATGTAATGGTGACAGTGTGTGCATCCGTGTTAGTACTTGGTTTATGCTATGATCATGATCTCTTGTAGATTGCGAAGTTAACTATTGCTATGATAGTATTGATGTGTATTATTCCTCCTACATAAGCATGAAGGTGACAGTGTGCATGCTACGTTAGTACTTGGTTTAGTCGTATTGATCTATCTTACACTCTAAGGTTACTTAAATATGAACATTGAATTGTGGAGCTTGTTAACTCCGGCATTGAGGGTTCGTGTAATCCTACGCAATGTGTTCATCATCCAACAAGAGAGTGTAGAGTATGCATTTATCTATTCTGTTATGTGATCAATGTTGAGAGTGTCCACTAGTGAAAGCCTAATCCCTAGGCCTTGTTCCTAAATACTGCTATCGCTGCTTGTTACTGTTTTACCGAATTACTGATGCTACTACCGCATGTTTACTTCCTACAATATTACTACCATCAACTGCACGCCAGCAAGCTATTTTCTGGCGCCGTACTACTGCTCATATTCATTCATACCACTTGTATTTCACTATCTCTTCGCCGAACTAGTGCACCTATTAGGTGTGTTGGGGACACAAGAGACTTCTTGCTTTGTGGTTGCAGGGTTGCATGAGAGGGATATCTTTGACCTCTTCCTCCCCGAGTTCGATAAACCTTGGGTAATCCACTTAAGGGAAACTTGTTGCTGTTCTACAAACCTCTGCTCTTGGAGGCCCAACACTGTCTACAAGAATAGAAGCACCCGTAGACATCAAGCACTTTTCTGGCGCCGTTGCCGGGGAGGAAAGGTAAAAGGCACTCATACTTCGGTTCCAGGTAACAGTACTTTTCTGGCGCCATTGTGTGTGTGCTCGAAGCTATTTCCTTTAGACTCTGCAATTGCGACATTTGGTTTCTTGTTTACACTAGTTAGGCATAATGGACAACAATGAGCTTCTTATTCTATTTCCTGATTTAAGACATGGATGGTTTGATGCGAAAATTAAAAAACCCATGGAACATATTAATATGAATGCTTTGAACACTATTGTTGCTAATGCTATGGAAAATTCTAAGCTTGGGGAAGCTGGCTTTGATGAGCATGATATTTTTAGTCCCCCAAGCATTGAGGAGAAAATTTACTTTGATGATACTTTGCCTCCCATTTATGATGATTATAATGATAGTAGTCTTTTGTTACCACCTGTTATGGAGGATAAATTTGATTATGATTACAATATACCTCCTATATTTGATAGCTACTTTGTTGAATTTGCTCCCACTACAATTAATAAGAATGACTATGCTTATGTTGGGAGTAGTAATTATTTTATGCATGAGACTCATGATAAGAATGCTTTATGATAGTTATAGTTTTATTTTGTGTTTGCTTCGTTAGTTGTACTCAGTTTTCCCCAGTCCCTTAGTTTTTCCTCAGTTTTCCCCTCCTATAGTTTGAAACACGCACAAGTGCTGGAACGGCCGGTAGCCGTCAGGTCAGAGGCCTTGACCGTTAGTCTGACCGGGTGGGGCCGCACAGGGGCAGCTCCTCCCTGACCGTCTCGTGCTGACGGGTAGGGTCAGGAGACACGTCGGAGCAGCCATCCATCTATCGCTGACGTGTGGGCCGTTTTATTTCATGATTTTATACGCGGTGCTGCCAATGACAAATGGGGCCGCTCTATAGGGCTGCCGCAGCCAATGACCAGTGGGGTCGTATATTTTTCAGGAAAAGACATATATTGCCGCTCTGTGGGGCTGCCGCAGCCAATGACCAGTGGGGTCGTCTATTTATTTAGGGAAACTCATATATTGCCGCTCTGTGGGGCCTCCGCAGCCAATGACCAGTGGGGTCGTCTATTTTTCAGAAAAGACATATATTGCCGCTCTGTGGGGCTGCCGCAGCCAATGACCAGTGGGGTCGTCTATTTATTTAGAGAAACTCATATATTGCCGCTCTGTGGGGCCTCCGCAGCCAATGACCAGTGGGGTCGTCTATTTTTCAGGAAAAGACATATATTGCCGCTCTGTGGGGCTGCCGCAGCCAATGACCAGTGGGGTCGTCTATTTATTTAGAGAGAAAAAATCATATATTGCCGCTCTGATATATGTCTTTAGAGAATATCATAGAGAGAAGCAACAAGTTCGCTAATTAATTATTCTTAAGCTAGACCGGAGAACCGCTGGCAGCTCGTTCCCCACCGTCGGACGGAGCAGCCATCGCCGGCGCCTCGTCGCGCCGCCGGCTCTGTCCCCCGGCGGCGTCGGACGAACTGCGGCGCTGCACGTCAACCACGGCTCCAGCACTTGTTTCGTCCGCACGCATTGTACCCACCGCAGGAAAGTCCGCCGCAAGCAGATCCGCCGCCCACGACGACCGGGATTTGTTCCGCGCACCAATTGGCATAGCTTGGTAAGACCTCCGCTTCTGCCTCCCCCGCCCCCTAATCGATTCGGTTCCCGTAATTTATTGGAGTTTGCAGGTACGAAATAGTCCTCAATGTCTCGTCGTAGCGGGTACACCGGCGAGGGTGGGGATTCGATCATGTCGTGGCCACGTTCTACTTCTCCTACCTCGTCGGAAGTGCAGGTATATAGCTTCAGCTCTCTGTACTACCGTTGAATTTGAAGTTCCGCCATGGCTTGTTGGGGTGATTTCAGTTGTTCTTTTTTCCATTATTGTTACAGTTAGCCAGGCAAGCCGATGATCCATGGTACATTGCATACCAAGATGAATCAACCCAGTGGTGTAGCCAGAGGATGGATTTGGAGGAGAAGGTGGCCAATTTAGGTGATGAATTGGCCCGTAAAAACCTGATGATATTCGAGCTGAAGCGTATTGTGGAGGAAGAAAAGAAGAATTCAGAGCTTATTCGCAAGGAGAAGTTGAGAGTTGAGACAGATCTTGCCGTATTTGATCAAGTGGTAGAAAATCTAGAACATGAACTTAAAGTGATGGGAGAGGAGAAAAGTAGATTCATCTGTGCAGTTTTATTAGGTGTCATCCCTGTCCTAGCAGTTATGTGGTTCTGGTAGACGATTTAGTATAGAATTGTTATTCAGTAGATGGCTCTAACCACTGTATTTTGTTGTGGCTCTAAGCACTGTATTTCGGTGTACAATTTCCTACTTGTGCTAAGTAATGCGCACGATAATTTTAGCATGCATGAACATTTTATAAAAGTGAAGGGATCCCAAAAGTGAATGCATGTACCAGCCTCCGGATCAAATACATATCAATATCTTCCCAATCAAGTTGGGATAGAATTCAAATCATACATACGGATGTACATGGACACATCAAGAACGTGAAGAAGCTTTTTTTGAGACGGAGGTAGTAGTTCGAACAATTTTATCCCATTTGGAAATTGAAAAATACAAATTTATAATAATTTATCCCAATTTGCGGCGTCGAACACGGCCGCGCAGCGATGGGCAAGAAAGGCCGGGACGACGGGCGGCTGAGGGGTGGTCATCTGCGCCATCAAACGTTGAAGCGATGTTATCGGCGATGGCTTCAATGTTCGTGGCATCGATGACCAGTGTCGGAACCGCCGCTGTCTTGGTGTACTTCATCAGCGACGGATCTGCGGAGGGCTGGATCGGCGGCTTTGCAGCGCGGTTGTAGACGATGGCTTCAATCGTCTTGGCATCGATTCGCACTCTCGGCACCGGAAGTGAGACATCAACAGGCTGGGTCTGCGCCGTCGAAGCGATGTTGTAGGCGATGGCTTCAATGTTCGTGGCATCGATGACCACTGTCGGCACGGCCGCCGTCTTGGTGTTCTTCATCATTCAACAGATCTGAGAATAGAATCGAAAGTGAGACAGAGAGAGACATTTCAACTATTTCTGACGGTTAGATCCTCACCGGCACTCTTAGATCCACGGCGCACGCACGGTTAGATGCACGCCGCCGCACGCACGGTTAGATCCGCGCCGCCGCACGCCGCCGCACGGTTAGATCTGCGCCGCGCACGCCGCCGCACGCACGGTTAGATCTGCGCCGCGCACGCCGTCGCACGCACGGTTAGATCCGCGCCGCCGCACGCCACCGCACGCACGGTTAGATCGCGCCGCACGCCGCCGCACGCACGGTTAGATCCGCCGCCGCACGCACGGTTAGATCCGCGCCGCCGCACGCCACCGCAAGCACGGTTAGATCCGCGCCGCCGCACGCCACCGCAAGCACGGTTAGATCCGCGCCGCCGCACGCACGGTTAGATCTGCGCCGCCGCACGCACGGTTAGAGAGAGGAGGATGCGACTGGAATATGCGACTGCCAGGGTTGGTAGGTATGTGCTCTGCTCTTGTCTCCGTATGCGTCCATCGTGGTCCATAGATACAGGCCGTCCGATCATAAATGATCGAACGGTGCAAGCGTTCGTTGAGCTTTCATCCAACCAAGATCCGTGTGACATACATCTCGACCAATCAGAGATCAGCCAGTGAGTACAAGTTAGGAAAACTGAGTAGAACTGAGAGGGGGAAAAGTGAGGAAATGTTTATCGGAAGGGCAAAACTGAGTATGACTGAGTAAGACAAGTGGGCCCGGAGGGGAAAACTGAGTAACACTAAGTAAAACAGGGGCACCCAAATAATAAACGGACTAAGGGAAATTGAAGCTTTTGGCATAAAAATTGTAAAATTGTGTTATTTGAACAATATATTACATTTTGGCCGACTAGATATTGTTTGCAACTCAAAGATACACAAGTGTGACGAATTTGGACTCATTTGGACAAAGTTTGTAAGCATAGTGGGTATTTGGGAGGTGTATTGAGCAGAAAGCCCTGCATCTTCATATCTAGTAGCTCATGGACTAGGAAGTGGTTTTGAAGCTTTTGGCATAAAAACTTCATATCTCTATATTTCCTTTTCCATTATTATTTCTCTAGGTTGTAGGTAACATAACAAGGCTCCATGGGAAGGTTCCACCATGTTTTGAATTATTTTGAATTGAACCCTAAAATGTTAAAACCCTAAAACCCTAAAACCCTAAAACCCTAAAATGATAAATGTGGCTTAAATGTGGCATACAAATTGTTCATACAAATTCAAATTGTTCAACACAAAGGGATCCCCAATACAAAGGGAACCACAATACAAATTGTTCATACAAATTCAAATTGTTCAACACAAAGGCATCCCCAATACAAATTGTTCAACACAAAGGGATCCCCAATACAAAGGGAACCACAATACAAATTGTTCATACAAATTCAAATTGTTCAACACAAAGGCATCCCCAATACAAATTGTTCAACACAAAGGGATCCCCAATACAAAGGGAACCACAATACAAATTGTTCATACAAATTCAAATTGTTCAACACAAAGGGATCCCCAATACAAAGGGAACCCCAATACAAATTGTTCATACAAATTCAAATTAGTTGTTCAGAATAAAATCTTTTTCTTGCTCCTGGTGTGACTCGCCGGGGCCACCACCTTACTCCGGGTAACCCTACCAGGGATATTACCGGTGTCTACCTTCCTTTTGCCCTCTTTCTTGTTCTTCTTCTTCTGCGAAGCTTCTGCTTTTTCTTCTGCCATGAGCTCTTCGAAGTTAGCATCACACATGGCCTTACAACTATCGAGGCAATCTCGATAATACTGTTCACTCTCCTCTGGACTCATCGGTTGAAGCCTTTCTACATCCATCTGTTCCCTCTGCTCTCGATCCATCGGTTCAATCTCCTCATGTTGAACTGCTGCTTCAATCTCCTCTGCATTTGCTGCTTCAATCTCCTCATGTTGAACTGCTGCTTCAATCTCCTCTGCATTTGCTGCTTCAATCTCCTCATGTTGAACTGCTGCTTCAATCTCAAGTTGAATTGCTGCTTCATTCTCCTCTGCATTTTCTGCTCCCGCCTGATCTTCCATTCCAAAAGCCGGATCAACTCCATTTTTACAAAGCCTAGCAATGTGTCCAGGGATTCCACAACGTTTGCACTTACGTTTTCGAATCGGTGCACCACCCTCTGCACTAGCTCTGATCCTATTCTTCCTCGGCCTACCTGCCGGTCTAGTCAATACTGGAGAGTACAGTTTGAAGCCTGGATCGACTTTCATCCATTGGTCTTTTCCCAACAAGGTAGGAACATTCATAGCATATGCAGCCCTAAATTTTGCAACAGAGAAATACTCTGACACATACTGATCAACTTCACCATCTTCACCCCCTATAACACTCATGAAAAACAATGCGTGTATGCAGGGTATCCCACGGATCTGCCATCCCCTACAATGGCATGTCCTATCAACCAAACTCACTGGATACCTCCACTGCCTGTTTTTACTGTCAGTGTAGGTTACCTCAGCCTCCATTCCTTTTCTGACGCATTGCATCCTCAATTGTTTTGCCCTCTCATGCAAAGACTTAATCAAAGATGGGAGCATGAGATGGCCAACATAATTTGTGGATGCAATTCTTTGACGCAGATCGATCTTTATCATGATCATCTGCCTAATCTTATCAAATATTTGCCACAACATAAGCCCTTTCAATGACTTGACCTTTGAGTTGAAACTCTCCGCAAGGTTACTTGTTACATAGTCTACCTTGCAAATTTCATTGAATTGGCTTCTTGACCACACCCTACCATGATGTTCATCCAAGTACTCCTTCACCCCAGGTTTTTGTTTATACAACACATCCAAATGAAACATATGCTTCCTAGAGCTGCATGTGTATGAAGCTGGCCATAGGTTGTCAGTAAAAACTTTACCCTTGAATTTCTTTGTAAAATTTTGTACCAAGTGTCGCATACATTCCCTATGCTCCACTCCAGGGAATACTGCTTCTACCGCACTCTCCAAACCTTTGCAAGCGTCTGTGTGGATAACAAGTCCTGGTGGATGACCTATAAGGTCGCGCAAGTTCTGCAGAAACCAAGTCCAACTTTCCTCTGACTCAACCTCCAAAACTCCATAAGCAACAGGGAACATCCAATTATGTCCATCAACTGCAGTAGCAGCAACTAGCTGTCCTTTAAACCTACCATGAAGAGCTGATGCATCCACGGCCAAATAAGGCCTGCAACCGTCCAAAAAGCCTTTCCAGCAAGCTTTGAAACAAACAAAAGCCCTTCTAAAACATTCCTTGTGCATTACCTTCCCGCTTTTCAATTTGTAGGGAACTGTATGCTTGTCTATTGCTACAACACTGCCTGGACTAGCCATCTCCACTTCAGCTTTGAAAGTGTAAAGCAACTGAAAGCTTTCATTCCATGGACCATTGATCTTGTCAAGAGCCATTTCCTTTGCATAGAACATCCTCATGTAAGGTACTTTCATCCCTTTATACTTCTCAGCCACCTTTTTCTGGAGTGCCGTTGGACCAAGTGAAGGAGTTTCTCTCAGCCAATCTAGGATTATATCTGCCAACCACCTAGTCTTCGCTAGCTTTGTTTTCAGGTCTGGCTCTCCCCCTAGAGGTGGACACCTATGGATCTCCTTATTAACCTTTATCTGAAACATAATGATAAGGGATGTCAGTAATAGATAACAAATTTTACACCGTGATCTAAATACACAACTGGTTGGCGTAGTACCTGAACCAAGCTGCTTCTGCGCATTGTGGATGCATGCAGCCTAAACCTACACCTTGGGTATGGGCATTTAATTGTGAACCTACCTGGCTCACTTTTAATAACCTCATAATTATTCTTAGTGAGAATGTGATATGTAGTAATTGCATTACGGCAGTCCATCATCGTTTGAAACACGGTGCCTTTTGCAAGCTGAGGATCCTCCCTGTTCCACTCAATTGTTGGCAAGTCTTCACCTTCGTAATCGGCTAAAACGAGGCTGTCATCGTTCTCATTCTTCTCTTCATCATCAGTCTCATCAAATCTGGCACCAAAAGCAATATCTTCCATGTATTGATCCTCCATTGCCTGCTTACTGCATCGATCTACCAATTCAGGAAACATTAACTCATCCTCATCATCTTCAGGAGACTGATCCCCAATCTCTGCATCGTCCTCCACATTGACCACAGGAACGATCTGGCTACCACTCGCACTGGGGACAGATGGTGCTGCTGTGGACCTACAAGGATCGCCGCGGCGCACACTATTAGCAGAGGCAGCAGCAGTAGAGAGACATGATGCCCGACCACCTGATGATGCCCGACCACCTGATGATGCCCCAACACCAGATGATGCCTGGCCCCTGTCCACGTGGACACGAATTTTACCGAAATGGCAAGAAGCATTCAAAGCAAAAAGAATTCCCAGATCATCGTCGGAAATTAGTGGAACCAATCTTCGCTCCGTGCTGTTGAAATATTCGAAATGAACTGCATCGAGAGAGCTCCAGGAGTACTTATCGAAGATGTTAGCTTTCAAATCCCTCAACGAGATGGTGGTTGCAACCACCGCAGGGAAGTAAAACCCATTCATTAGGCGTTTAGAATCACGCGTAAAGCTAGAATCCAGCCTAACCACCAGCCGAAAAGCCAGCGCTGGATCAATCCTATTCGAAAAGCAACGCAGTTAGTTGAGCAACAACGATTGGCGCTCAAAAACTGCCTACTGTTAATTCACATAGGCAGACGATGCTTACCCAGATGGAATCCATGCGTTAGATCCCTCCGATTCCCAATCTTCTCCGCGGCTGGCGGGAAGAGTCGGTACACCAGACGGATATACAAACTCTACCGCGACAGGGGTAGATCTAGATCTGGTGGAGGCGGATCCCTCTCCGCCTCCCGGGGGTGGTGGTGGGGGCGGGGGCGGCTCGGCGGCGGACGACGCCATAAGGTAGGAGGGCAGGACGGCGTGGCGGCGGAGGGGCGGTGTGTGAGCTCCTCCAGTATCGGGCGGAGTGGAAAGCTTTGGGTGAGCTCCTCGAGTCAACAGTCAACATAGTTCGAAAGAAACGGTCAATTCAACACCAACGCGGCTCCCTAGCCGTCACCGGTAACGGTGAAGGCCTCTGACCAGACGGCAACCCTCCCGTCTGAGCGTCTGCGACGGGTTTCAAACTAGAGGGAGGGGAAAACTGAGGAAAAACTAAGGGGCTGGGGAAAACTGAGTACAACTAACGAACCAGGATAAGAATGCTTTATGTGATAGTTATATTGTTGAGTTTGCTCATGTTGCTACTGAAAGTTATTATGAGAGAGGAAAATATGGTTGTAAAAATTTTCATGTTACTAAAACACCTCTCTATGTGCTGAAATTTTTGAAGCTACACTTGTTTTATCTTCCTATGCTTGTTACTTTGCTCTTCATGAACTTGTTTATTTACAAGATTCCTATGCATAGGAAGCATGTTAGGCTTAAATGTGTTTTGAAATTGCTTCTTGATGTTCTCTTTTGCTTCATTGTCTATTTTCATGAGAGCATCATTAAAACTGCTGAGCCCATCTTAATGGCTATAAAGAAAGAACTTCTTGGGAGATAACCCATGTGTTTTTTTTACTACAGTACTTTGTTTTATATTTGAGTCTTGGAAGTTGTTTACTACTGTAGCAACCTCTCCTTATCATGTTTTTGTGCCAAGTAAAGTTTCTATGTTAAAGTTGATGTTATATTTGGGATCGCTGCGCAGAAACAGCATTGCTGTCTGTCACGAATCTGGGCCTAAGTCTCTGTAGAAAATTGAAAAAATCTGCCAATTTACGAGCGTGATCCTCAGATATGTACGCAACTTTCATTAGTTTTGAGTTTTTCCGTTTGAGCAAGTCTGGTGCCATTTTAAAATTCGTCTTTACGAACTGTTCTGTTTTTGACAGATTCTGCCTTTTATTTCGCATTGCCGCTTTTGTTAAGTTGAATGAGTTTCTTTGTTCCATTAACTTTCAGAAGTTTTGTGCAATGTCCAGAAGTGTTAAGAATAATTGTGTCACCTCTGAACATGTGAATTTTTGATTATGCACTAACCCTCTAATGAGTTTGCTTGAAGTTTGGTGTGAAGGAAGTTTTCAAGGGTCAAGAGAGGAGTATGATATACTATGATCAAGAGGAGTGAAAGTTTAAGCTTGGGGATGCCCCCGTGGTTCACCCCTGCATATTTTAAGAAGACTCAAGCGTAAGCTTGGGGATGCCCAAGGCATCCCCTTCTTCATCGACAACATCATCAGGTTCCTCCCCTGAAACTATATTTTTATTCAGTCACATCTTATGTACTTTACTTGGAGCGTCTGTGTGTGTTTTTATTTTTGTTTTGTTATCTTAGTTCTCTGAATAAGTTCATCCTTGTGTGGGAGAGAGACACGCTCCGCTGGTTCGTATGAACACATGTGTTCTTAGCTCATAATATTCATGGCGAAGTTTCCTCTTCGTTAAATTGTTATATGGTTGGAATTGGAAAATGCTACATGTAGTAATTGGTAAAATGTCTTGGATAATGTGATACTTGGCAATTTTTGTGCTCATGTTTAAGCTCTTGCATCATATACTTTGCACCTATTAGTGAAGAAATACATAGAGCATGCTAAAATTTGGTTTGCATAATTGGTCTCTCTAAGGTCTAGATAATTTCTAGTATTGAGTTTGAACAACAAGGAAGACGGTGTAGAGTCTTATAATGTTTACAATATGTCTTTTATGTGAGTTTTGCTGCACCGGTTCATCCTTGTGTTTGTTTCAAATAACCTTGCTAGCCTAAACCTTGTATCGAGAGGGAATACTTCTCATGCATCCAAAATCCTTGAGCCAACCACTATGCCATTTGTGTCCACCATACCTACCTACTACGTGGTATTTCCTGCCATTCCAAAGTAAATTGCTTGAGTGCTACCTTTAAACAATTCAAAATTTATCACCTCTTATTTGTGTCAATGTTTTATAGCTCATGAGGAAGTATGTGGTGTTTATCTTTCAATCTTGTTGGGCAACTTTCACCAATGGACTAGTGGCTTCATCCGCTTATCCAATAATTTTGCAAAAAGAGCTGGCAATGGGATTCCCATCCCAAATTAATTAACAAAAATAGACACTCCTCCATGGTATGTGATTGTTGGACGGCACCCGAAGGATTCGGTTAGCCATGGCTTGAGAAAGCAAAGGTGGGGAGGAGTGTCATCATAATAAAACTAAAATAAAAAGGCACTCCTTCATGGTATGAGATTGTTGGCAGGCACCCGAGGATTCGGTTAGCCATGGTTTGTGAAAGAAAGGTTGGAAGGAGTGCCACACAAAAATAAAAATAAAATGGGAGCCGCTCTTTGAAGGTTTGTCTGGCAAGGGGGTTAGAGTACCCGCTACCATTCGTTGACAACAACAAACACCTCTCAAAACTTTACTTTTATACTCTCTTGATGTTTTCAAAATAAAAGCTCTAGCACAAATATAGCAATCAATGCTTTCCTCTTTGAAGGACCTTTCTTTTACTTTTATGTTGAGTCAGTTCACCTATCTCTCTCCACCTCAAGAAGCAAACACTTGTGTGAACTGTGCATTGATTCCTACATACTTGCATATTGCACTTATTATATTGCTTTATGTTGACAATATCCATGAGATATACATGTTATAAGTTGAAAGCAACTGCTGAAACTTAATCTTCCTTTGTGTTGCTTCAATACTTTTACTTTGAATTATTGCTTTATGAGTTAACTCTTATGCAAGACTTATTGATGCTTGTCTTGAAAGTGCTATTCATGAAAAGTCATTGCTTTATGATTCAGTTGTTTACTCATGTCATTACCATTGTTTTGATCGCTGCATTCATTACATATGTTTACAAATAGTATGATCAAGGTTATGATGGCATGTCACTTCAGAAATTATCTTTGTTATCGTTTTACCTGCTCGGGACGAGCAGAACTAAGCTTGGGGATGCTGATACGTCTCCGACGTATCGATAATTTCTTATGTTCCATGCTACTTTATTGAGGATACCTACATGTTTTATGCACACTTTATGTCATATTCGTGCATTTTCTGGAACTAACCTATTAACAAGATGCCAAGTGCGCTCCTCGTTTCAGCTGTTTTTGGTTTCGAAATCCTAGTAACGAAATATTTCTAATTGGACGAAATCAACGCCTGTGTTCCTATTTTGCCCCTAAGCATCCGTAACACCCGAGAGTCGCAGAGGGCCCCTGTGGCCCCGATGATAGGGTGGCCCGGCCTGCTCCCCGGCCGCGCCGGCCCATGGTGTGGGCACCCCTCGACCCTCCGACCGCTCTTTCGCCTATATAAAGCCCCCGTCGAAAACCCTTACGGAGGAAGCCACGTACGCGAAACCTTCCGAGCCGCCGCCATCGCGGCCAAGATCCGGGGGACAGAGTCTGTTCCGGCACGCCGCCGGACGGGGAAGTGCCCCCGGAAGGCTTCTCCATCGACACCGCTGCCATCTCCACCGCCATCTTCATCACCGCTGCTCCCATGAGGAGGGAGTAGTTCTCCATCGAGGCTCGGGGCTGTACCGGTAGCTATGTGGTTCATCTCTCTCCTATGTGCTTCAATACAATAATCTCATGAGCTGCCTTACATGATTGAGATTCATATGATGATGCTTGTAATCTAGATGTCATTATGCTAGTCAAGTGAGTTTTACTTATGTGATCTCCGGAGACTCCTTGTCCCACGTGTGTAAAGGTGACAGTGTGTGCACCGTGTGGGTCTCTTAGGCTATATTTCACGAATACTTATTCACTGTTATGAATGGCATAGTGAAGTGCTTATTTATATCTCTTTATGATTGCAATGTGTTTTGTATCACAATTTATCTATGTGCTACTCTAGCAATGTTATTAAAGTAGTTTTATTCCTCCCGCACGATGTAATGGTGACAGTGTGTGCATCCGTGTTAGTACTTGGTTTATGCTATGATCATGATCTCTTGTAGATTGCGAAGTTAACTATTGCTATGATAGTATTGATGTGTATTATTCCTCCTACATAAGCATGAAGGTGACAGTGTGCATGCTACGTTAGTACTTGGTTTAGTCGTATTGATCTATCTTACACTCTAAGGTTACTTAAATATGAACATTGAATTGTGGAGCTTGTTAACTCCGGCATTGAGGGTTCGTGTAATCCTACGCAATGTGTTCATCATCCAACAAGAGAGTGTAGAGTATGCATTTATCTATTCTGTTATGTGATCAATGTTGAGAGTGTCCACTAGTGAAAGTCTAATCCCTAGGCCTTGTTCCTAAATATTGCTATCGCTGCTTGTTACTGTTTATCGAATTACTACCGCGTTACTACTGCATGTTTACTTCCTACAATATTACTACCATCAATTGCACGCCAGCAAGCTATTGCGCCGTACTACTGCTCATATTCATTCATACCACTTGTATTTCACTATCTCTTCGTCGAACTAGTGCACCTATTAGGTGTGTTGGGGACACAAGAGACTTCTTGCTTTGTGGTTGCAGGGTTGCATGAGAGGGATATCTTTGACCTCTTCCTCCCCGAGTTCGATAAACCTTGGGTAATCCACTTAAGGGAAACTTGCTGCTGTTCTACAAACCTCTGCTCTTGGAGGCCCAACACTGTCTACAAGAATAGAAGCACCAGTAGACATCATTAGCTCGTAAGTTCACATCATCTTTTGTATTTTTTGCTATACTGCTTTCTCTTCATATCTTCATGCTATATTTTGCTACACAGTGGCGACGAAGAAGAGGACCCCATTGTTAATGTGACTGCTCATACGAGCACGTCACATACCTTGGTGCTGTCCGAGACTCGCCCGCTACCGAAGAAACTTCGCCTCCCCACCGGATACAGGGGATTTGGCTCCTCCCGGCAGCCCCCGTGCCTCTTCGCCAAAGAGAGCGAGGATTGAACCTGTCGAAGGATCAAACCTTCTGCCTGGGAGTTTGTCAGCTTCTGCTTTGGATGATGTAAGTAACCTTACCCCTATTCTCTCCGTTGTCGAACTTTGCTTCTTCTAGCTTTCTTACCCCCTTTTCGTTTTCTCAGCCTCTCATGCAGCACTTATTGCCTTGGTACTCAATTTATTGGGTACCGCGACCATGCAAATAGTTTGAAAGGTACTTGCTTTCATCTCTTTTTTCGTATAACTTTTATCTGCGTTATCTTGTTGTAACTTTTGCTGCTGCGTTTTACCATAGGCTCTCGCCAAAGCCAATAAACGCGCCGATGATCTTGCTCTCGAGCTGGCCAAAAGCAAAAAAGCCCGTGAAAAAGCGGAGCTAGAATCTGCTTCAGTTGAAGGTCTTCGAAAGAGACTTCATGATGCTGAAAATTCTTTGAGTGAGCGCGTATCTCAATAGAGTGCCCGTGAAGCCGGTATTTCCGCTCGTTTGGAGTCGCAAAATCGCCGCTTTGTCAGTAAGTAGTCATCGCTTCCTCTTATTCCCTTTATTTTTACGTATGCTTGTCAATAATCTGGAGTTTGCTTCAGCAGGGAAGACGGGCCAAGAATATGAACCGGAAAAGCCCGAAGATGACCGCCTCCTCGACGCCCTTTCTCTTCTCGAAATATATGGAGACGAGGCGCGTCAGAGCATTTCTGATGCCAAGGCAGGATTTTCGCGGCTTTTCCCCTACTTCTTCCCGAAGACAGAAGAGCCCAACACTTTTGCTGCACTCGCTAAACGGTTCATTCCAAAGGAAGATCTGGGGCCTGCTCTTCGACAAGAGAACCTCAAGATTGGCATTGAAGGTACCATTGCATTGGTTGCCGAGAGTCAACAGAAGGTCAACTGGCCAAAGGTTGGTGATGTGAAGAACATGGAGACAAAGAGGTGGCAGTCGATGATCAAGGCTGCCAAGCCTCACTCGAAGAAGATCCTGGCCTTCCTGGGCCAACACCTTCCTCCAGTTCCGCCAAACCGGAGGTCAAGTAGGATATCCTATCTATTCCTTTTTTTTCCTTTTCTTTCTTTTGACGCTTGTCACAATAGCTGTAGTTTGCGACAGCGTGCAATTGGTTCACTAGGGACCCTCCTTTTGTAAATATTATGTAAATATCTCGAAAATCAATGGGAATCTATCTTGCCTGATGATTGATGTCGAACTTTTATTTCCAGTTGGTGTTTGATAACTACACTTCAATTCCTCGTCCTTCTGATGCTTTACCTGCTTCCTCCTACTCGAAGAAAACTCCTGGTGATGAATTTGAAGATTCTTCGAGTGCGGGTCCAACACAAGATTTGAAAGAACTCCGCCAGCAGCTTCAATCAAAAAACAAGCACTCGTAGTAATGGAACAATCCCGAAAATCCTCTGAGAGGGAAAATCGCGCAACAACAAGCTCAAGAAGCTATAGCTGCAAAAGAGGTTGCTGTTGCTGAAGCTACAAGCTACTTCTCGAGAAAATGTCATGCTTGAATTGTTGAATGATGCAAGCTTAGAAATGGCAGGTAAACTTCTCAATCCTCGACTTCTTCAGTTGTTTGCTTGTTTTCTTTCTCACTAGTATGCTGTCATTAAATAGGTCCTTTCTAGACGCTGCAAGACCAGCGTGTTGACGTAAGGTCGAATTTTCTTGTTAATTTGGACCATGGATCCCTCTTTTGGGCCACACCTGAGCGTACCCGACAAATCGTCAGGTTTCAAGACCGGGCATGCCAAATTCGTGAGTTCCTTGAAGTCTGCACCAAAACCTTGTCCATGGTTTACAACTCCATGTTTCCTCGGAACGTTCAACCGAAGACTCTGCCTGAGCTGATGATTAAATTTAAAGATTCACATCAAATCCATGGTTTTGTAAGAGCTCAACTAGTAGCAGGTGCTAGATTTGCTCTTATTATGCTTCAGATCTGCCACTCAAAATTAGATATGACAAAAGTGGTTGAAAAGGTCCATAACAAGCTGAGGCAACGGCGGAGGGGTGTCGACAGGATTGACATAATAGTTACGCCCGTGGCTGAAGAAATAATCGGTGATATTCTTCGGATGGATGCCGACTTTTTTGCGGATGGTCACTATGCCGATTTCCTGGGTGCCTCAAATGAAGAAGACAGGATAAACATAGACGACCTGTTAGGCCATGACTGAATCTATTTTTACCGTGTTTAACTATCTTGTCGAGAAACCTGTAAATTTTCTGTATATATTGTAGAAAAAATATCTCTAGCCCCCGAGTATTTTGGTGGCCTGTGTCTTTGTTTTTACTTTTCTTGTGAGGTGTTTTAAACCAAGGAAAAAATCGTTGTAGATTTATATATTGTATGGATGTTTGTAGCAAGACAAACTTTGTCGGGTCAAAAACATCGAGTTTGTCGAAGAAAAAGATGTATATCTCCACTATCTTTATTATATTGCAGCACCGCGAGCCCGCCTCATTAAAACCTTCCAGCCCCACTCGGTGCCCCGAAAGGAAAAGAGTGCGTCGAAAACTCACGGCGTTTCAAGTACATTGTATGTTTACATATATATTTTGACTTAAGCGTAAAAACGCCTAAGTTGCGCCACGTTCCAGGGATTTGGCTCTGCAATCCCTGTCTTCTTGTCATTTATCCTGTACGCTCCTTCAATTACTTCAGTGACGATGTAAGGTCCTAGCCATGGTGACTCGAGTTTCTCGTGGCTATCTTGTGTGAGTCGAAGAACTAAATCGCCAACCTGGAAAGACCTTGGTCGCAATCGTCGACTGTGATAATTTTTCATATCTTGCTGGTACTTGGCGAATCTTGACAATACTTCGTCGCGAGCCTCGTCAAGTGCATCCATATCGTCTTCCTGCACCTTTCTCGAAGTTTCATCATCGAACTCCGCCACTCTTGGGGAATTGTGTTCTATTTCTATCGGCAACACTGCTTCTGCTCCATGAACCAGGAAAAACGGGGTTTCCTGAGTTGTTGTATTGGGTGTCATTCGTATGCTCCATAACCCACTTTGCAACTCCTCTGGCCAAGTGTGTCGAGCTTTTTTCAGTGATCCTAACAAGCGCTTCTTGATACCATTGCAGATGACGTCGTTTGCTTTTTCGACTTGACCATTAGTTTGCGGGTGTGCGACTGACGCAAAGTGTAGTTTGATGCCTACCTCTGCACAATAAGCCTTGAATTCCTTGGATGTAAATTGCTGCCATTATCTGTGACGATGCTATGAGGAACTCCAAACCGAAAAACAATGCTTTTGATGAACTTGACCGCCGATGCTGCATCTGGCGAATTTATCGGCTTCGCTTCAACCCACTTGGTAAACTTGTCGACAGCTACAAGCATATACTCGTATCCTCCTGGCCACGCCTTGTGTAACTTGCCCACCATATCAAGACCCCATTGAGCAAAGGGCCACGACAGAGGTATTGGCATCAATTCCGGAGAGTGGGGTTTGGCGGCAAATCTTTGACATGCATCACAAGTACGCACTATGTCCTTTGCATCCTCTATGGCTGTTAACCAATAAAATCCTGCTCTGAAAACCTTGGCCGCAATAACTCGACTGCTGGCATGGTGCCCACAAACTCGTGCACGTCCTTTAAAAGTACCCGACCTTCTTCAGCTGTGACGCAGCTGCAAGACTCCCGATATACTTTTGTATAACTCGCCTTTAACCACGTAAAGCTTTAGATCTTCGAATAATTCGCCTTGCTTCTACTGGATCGTCGGGTATCTGCTGCCTTGAAATATATGCAATATAAGCCTGCATCCATGGTACTTGTACTACCATTACCTCGTGTGATTCGTCCTCATCTCCAGGTGCGCCTGCTTCGAGGGCTGTCGAAGCCCCCGAGCCCTTCTCGACCTTTTCTTTCTTCTTTGGTTGTTTCCTTGCCTTGGTCGACCTTTCATTTATCTCCTCCCAAAATACTCCAGGTGGTATTGCTAGGCATTGTGACCCGATGTTTGCCAAAACATCGGCTTCGTCATTGCTGAGCCTGCTAACATGATTCACTTCACACCCGTCGAAAAGCTTCTCGAGTTCATTATATAACTCCTTGTATGCTATCATGCTATCATTGACTGCATCACATTGATTCATGACTTGTTGAGCCACCAGCTGGGAGTCGCCGTATATTTTTAATCGGGTCGCACCACAAGCCTTCGCCATCCTCATCCCATGTATCAGTGCTTCATACTCTGCCTCATTGTTAGATGCGTTGGGAAACGTCATCCGTAGTACATACTTTAGCTTGTCTCCTTGAGGTGAAATCAATATCACGCCTGCTCCTGCTCCCTCTAACCTCTTGGACCCGTCGAAATTCATGGTCAAGGTTCTCGATAGATCGGGTCTCGTGTTTTGCGCTCTTCATCCACTCGCGATGAAGTCTAAGATCTGCGACTTGATCGCTTTTCTTTTTCGTACGTGATGTCCCGAGGGAAAGTTCTATTCCCCAAAGGGAGACACGACTCGTAGCTTCTGGGTTATTCAATATATTTGACAATGGTGCCTCATTGACCACTATTATCGGGTGTGCCGAAAAATAGTGTCGTAACTTTCTTGTTGTTGTAAATACTCCGTATGCTAGCTTCTGATAGTGCGGGTACCTCTGTTTTGAAGGCGATAGAACTTCACTGATGAAGTATACCGGCCTTTGTACTCCATGTAATTTCCCTTCTTCCTCTCGCTCAACCACGAGTGCCGTGCTGACCACCTGAGGTGTGGCCGCAATGTATAACAAGAGAGGTTCCTTTTCCTTGGGCGCCACCAGTATTGGAGGTGTCGAGATTATGCGCTTGAGATTCTCAAAAGCTCTATATGCTTCCTCGTTCCACTCGAACTTTTCTCCTTGTTTGATCAAAGCGTAAAATGGCAATGCCCTCTCGCCTAACCTGGCAACGAATCTGCTCAAAGCTGCGACTCGTCCAGTTAGCTGTTGTATCTCTTTTAGCTTTGTTGGCTTCCTCATCGTTACGATAACCTGAATTTTCTCCGGTTAACCTCGATTCCTCTTGCTGATACCAGGAACCCGAGAAGTTCTCCTGCAGGGACGCCAAAAGAGCACTTTGTCGGGTTGAGCTTGAGACAGAATTTGTCAAGGTTGTCGAAGGTTTCTCTAATCCTCGATCAATGTTGATCCTTCCTTTGTTGTTATGACGACATCGTCAATATACACTTGTACGTTCTTGCCAATCTGCGTGGTTAAGCACTTCTGCATCATCCGCTGGTAAGTTGCACCCGCGTTTTTCAACCCGAAAGGCATTGTTATATAACAAAACACGCCATAAGGGGTGATGAAAGCTGTTTTGACTTCATCTTCTTCCTTCAGTCAAATCTGGTTATAACCAGAATATGCGTCCAAGAAAGAAAGACGTTCGTGCCGTGGAGTCGATAATTTGATCGATCCTCGGGAGGGGAAAGTGATCTTTTGGACAATGTTTATTTAGACACGTGAAGTCGACGCACATGCGAAGGACCTCCGTGTTTTTCTTCGGGACCAACACTGGGTTTGCTACCCACGTGGCTTCTGTGTGTATCTCTTTGATGAACCCAGCTTCTCTGAGTCGATTGATTTCTGATAACATAGCTTTGCGGTTTGGTTCCGAAAAACGCCGCAAAGGTTGTCTGATTGGCCTAGCCAATGGATCCAAGTTTAAGGGGTGCTCGGCAAGTTCCCTGGGTACTCCTGGCATGTCAGCTGGACACCATGCGAAGATTTCCCAGCGCTCACGGAGGACCTCGACGAGCGCGCTTTCCTATGCGAGGTCCATGTTTGTGGCGATAGCTGTCGTCTTCTTGGGATCCGTCGGATGTATCTGCACTTCCTTCGAGTTCTTGGTAGTGTCAAAAGTTGGTTCTTTGAGCGGCCTCCCGACGTCTGGCAGCACGTCATAGTCTGTTGCTCACGCCATGTACTCAGCTTGCATCCCGAAAGTTTCTGACACGATGAAAATCCTTGTCACACTTGTCCGCTAGCGCAAAACTGCCTTTCACCGTGATTGGTCCCTTGGGTCCGGGATCTCCACAACAAATATGTATAGTGTGGTACCGCCATGAACCTAGCATACGCAGGTCGTCCCAATAAAGCATGATACTGTGATGGGAAATCCATGACTTCAAACTCCAGTCTCTCGATCATGTAGTTCTCTCGGGTTCCAAACCGAACGTCGAGATTAATCTTCCCCAGCGGATAACTTGGCTTGTCAGGTGTGATACCATGGAAACGCGTATCTGTTGGTTTCAAGTTTGCCAGAGATATGTTCATCTTCCTCAATGTATCTGCGTACATGAGATTTAGACTGCTGCCTCCATCTATAAAAACTCTCGACACATCAAACCCTGCGATCACCGCTGGTAAGATTAAGGTTGATTGCCCTGGTCGAGGAACTTGTTGCGGGTGATCCGCGATAGTGAAGCCTATGTCCTGTCCCGACCAATTTAGATACTCTATTGTTGGTGGAGGCATCTTTTCTGCCATGAAAACTTGTTGAGAAATCACTTTCTGTGCTCTGTTGGATGGCCTGGCCTTCTGAATCATCGAGACCGCACCGTTGGTGTCGATATATGGCGGCGGTGGTGGTGCTGCCGCTATTCTGAGTTGGTGTCCATTTTCGTCCGTAATTGCGGGAGGAGGCGGAAGATGAACCTCGCTCCTTTTTTTGAAGATGAAACAGTGGGGAAAATCCCCACTGCAATTTTTATTAATATATAAAAGATGTTACAGATGTACAAGTTGTACAAAGGAACAAAAGAAAAAGAAAAGAAAGAAGAAAAGAAAAAGGAAAATAAAAGAAATCTAATCTAAGCCATTCTCATCATCTGAAAAGTTGAACCCAGACTTTGAATTGATCAGCCCATTTCTTTTTCATTCTGAAAGAGAGAAAATGAAGCTCTTGTTTGAATACTGTTTTCCAAGCAACAATCGATGGTACTTGTCCTTCAAAGATCTTCCTGTTTCTGACAATCCATATGGACCAGGATGCCAAAATGATAATCTCAATAGCAAAAGGCACTTGTAGCGTTTCCTTAATATCATAAAATGCTTCAAACACTGATTTGTACCTCGCTCCTTGGCCCCTGAGGGTATTTGTTTGCTGCCTGTGCGTTGGCATGCCCCGCAAATCTGTTCAACGCCTCAAAAGTTCGACAGTCTTTCTGCAAGTATCCTGACTGCCTCTTTCTGTTGTTGTCGAGGTAAAAGTGCATTTGGCATGGTCCGTTCATCATATCTTCGGGAGATACATACGACCTCTGGAACCTTGGACCGTTGTTCTGCTTATTTTGACGAGGGCCATCCCTGTAATCACCACGCTGTTGCCCGCTCTTTTGGTAATCATCTCGATTATTTCCTTCGTTATTTCCTTGGAATCCGGCCGATATTTGGCCGGGACCGTTGTGATCTGAATACTGGCGAGGGAACCGCCGTCTAATTTGAAAGTTCGTTCCGATCTTCCTCGGGTGACCTATGTCGCTTGTTGTTGACGGCATCCTCTCCATCTGCCCAACGATTAGCTATCTCCATGAGCGCTGCTATTGTCTTTGGATTAGTTCTCCCCAGATCCTCGATGAAATCCTTCCTGCGGATCCCCCCGAAAAAACCATCTATCGCTCTCTCGTCAGATACATTTTCTGCCAAGTTTTTGATGATATTCCACCTCTGTATATATGCCCTCATTGACTCATGATACTTCTGTCGACAGGCTCTCAACTCCTCTATCGATGCAGGCTTCTTGCATGTAGACAGAAAGTTCTTGACAAACAAAGTCCTCGAAAGTTTCCCAACCGTCGATAGATCCAGGTGGTAACTTCTTGATCCATGACCTAGCTGCGCCACTTAGATACACCTGGATACTTTGCATAGCTGTTGCCTTAGTTCCACCTGTCAGCTTTACTGTCTCCGTAGTCAATCCACCAATCCTCGGGATCTTGCAATCCGTCGAATTTCTTGAAATCGTCGGGCAACTTGAAATCTGACGGCACTCGCGTTTTGAACGCGTCGTGTGAAACAGGGGAGTCCACACAGATCTTCGTCATCTACTTCAGGTGATTGCCGACGTTCTCTCCTTTCCTGCCGCGCCCTGTCGACTCGCGTCTGTGATACGTCTCCAACGTATCTATAATTTCTGATGTTCCATGCTTGTTTTATGACAATACCTACATGTTTTGTTCACACTTTATATCATTTTGATGCTTTTCCGGAACTAACCTATTGACGAGATGCCGAAGTGCCAGTTCCTGTTTTCTGCTGTTTTTGGTTTCAGAAATCCTAGCATGCAAGAACATAAACAACACATATATGATAGATCAATAATCAACTTGACATAGTATTCAATATTCATCGGATCCCACCAAACACAACATGTAGCATTACAAATAGATGATCTTGATCATGATAGGCAGCTCACAAGATCTAAACATGATAGCACAAGAGGAGAAGACAACCATCTAGCTACTGCTATGGACCCATAGTCCAAGGATGAACTACTCACGCATCAGTCCGGAGGCGGACATGGTGATGTAGAGCCCTCCAGTAGTGATGATTCCCCTCTCCGGCAGGGTGCCGGAGGCGATCTCCTGAATCCCACGAGATGGGATTGGCGGCGGCGGCGTCTCTGGAACTTTTTCCGTATCGTGGCTCTCCGTACTAGGGTTTTCGCGACGAGAGACTACAGGCGAAGGGGCGTAGTCGGGATGCTCGAGGCCCACCCCATAAGGCAGCGTGGGCTGTGGGTGGGGCCGCTGGCCCCTATGGTGTGGCCACCTCGTCGCCCCTCTTCGCCTCTCTCTCGGACTTCTGGAAGGCTCCATGCAAAATAAGACCGTGGGTTTTTGTTTCGTCCAATTCCGAGAATATTTCCATGTAGGATTTCTGAAACCAAAAACAGCAGAAACAGAACTGCTTCCGGATCTTGTTAATAGGTTAGTGCTGGAAAATGCATCAAAACATCATAAAGTATGAACAAAACATGTAGGTATTGTTATAGAACTAGCATGGAACATAAGAAATTATAGATACGTTGGAGACGTATCAATCATCCCCAAGCTTAGTTCCTACTCGAGTAGGTAAATGATAAAAACAATAATTTCTGAAGTGACATGCGACCAACATAATCTTGATCAACATTATTGTAAAGCATATGAGATGAATGAAGTGATTCGAAGCTATAGATTGCTAACAAAAGAGATAATGACTAAACAACTGAATCATATAGCAAAACTTTTCATGAATAGTACTTTTCAAGAAAGCATCAAAAAGACTTGCATAAGAGCTAACTCATAAAGCAATAGATTCTTAATAGAAGGTTTCGAAGCAACACAAAGGATGATTAAGTTTCAGCAATTGCTTTCAACTTGTAACATGTATATATCATGGATAATTGTCAACATAAAGTAATATAACAAGTGCAATAAGTAAACATGTAAGAATCAATGAACACAGTTGACACAAGTGTTTGCTTCTAAGATAGAAAGAAGTAAGTAAACTGACTCAACATAAAGTAAAAGAAAGGCCCTTCGCAGAGGGAAGCAGGGATTACTCATGTGCTAGAGCTTTTTATTTTGAAAACATGGAAACAATTTTGTCAACGGTAGTAATAATTCATATGTGTTATGCATAAAACTTCTTACAAGTTGCAAGCCTCATGCATCGAATACCAATAGTGTTCGCACCTTGTCCTAATTAGCTCGGATTTCCATGGATTATCATTGCATTACATATGTTTCAACCAAGTGTCACAAAGGGGTACCTCTATGCCACCTATACAAAGGTCCAAGGAGATAAATCGCATTTGATTTCTCGATTTTGATATATCTCAACTTGAGGACATCCATACCGGGACAACATAGAAAACAGATAATGGACTCTCTTTAATGCTTAAGCATTCAACAACAGATAATATTCTCATAAGAGATTGATGATTAATGTCCAAACTGAAACTTCCACCATGATACATGGCTTTGGTTGGCTGCCCAATGTTCTTCTCTAACAATATGCATACTCAAACCATTTAATCATGATAAATCACCCTTACTTCAGACAAGACGAACATGCATAGCAACTCACATGATATTCAACAAAGGTGTAAGTTGATGGCGTCCCCAGAAACATGGTTACCGCTCAACAAGCAACTTATAAGAACTAAGATACATAGCAACATATTCATTACCACAATAGTTTTTAAGCTATTTTCCCATGAGCTATGTATTGTAAAGACAAAGGAATGAAATTTTAAAGGTAGCACGCAAGCAATTTACTTTGGAATGGCGTAAAATACCACATATAGGTTGTTATGGTGGACACAAATGGCATAGGTTTTGGCTCAAGGTTTTTGGATGCACGAGAAGTATTTCCTCTCAGTACAAGGCTTTGGCTAGCAAGGTTGTTTGAAGCAAACACAAGTATGAACAGGTACAACAAAACTTACACAAGAACATATTGCAAGCATTATAAGACTCTACACTGCTCTTCCTTGTTGTTCAAACACTTTTACCAGAAAATATCTAGACCTTAGAGAGACCAATCATGCAAACCAAATTTCAACAAGCTCTACTGTAGTTCTCCACTAATAGATTTAAACTACATGATGCAAGAGCTTAAACATGATCTATGAGAGCTCAAAACAATTGCCAAGTATCAAATTATCCAAAACCATATGAAGCATTTTCTGATTCCAACCAAATAGCAATCAACGAAACAGTTTTCAGCCTTCGCCAAGAACATTAAAGCAAAACTAAGAACACCAGTGTTCAAATGAAAAAGCGGAGCGTGTCTCTCTCCAATACAAGGGTTGTTGGGATCCAAATTTATTCAAACAAAAACAAAAATAAAAGCAAACAGACGCTCCAAGTAAAGCACATAAGATGTGACAGAATAAAAATATAGTTTCACTAGAAGTGACCTGATAAGTTGTCGATGAAGAAGGGGATGCATCCCCAAGCTTAGATGCTTGAGTCTTCTGAAATATGCAGGGATGAACCACGGGGCATCCCCAAGCTTATACTTTTCACTCTTCTTGATCATATTATATCATCCTCCTCTCTTGACCCTTGAAAACTTCCTCCACACCAAACTTAAAGCAAACTCATTAGAGGGTTAGTGCATAATAAAATTCACATGTTCAGAGAGGACACAATCATTGTTAACACTTCTGGACATTACCCAAGGCTACTGGAAGTTAATGGAACAAAGAAATCCACTCAACACAGTAAAAGAGGCAATGCGAAATAAAAAGGCAGAATCTGTCAAAACAGAACAGTCCGTAAAGATGAATTTTTCTGAGGCACTTAACTTGCTCAGATGGAAAAACTCAAAACTAATGAAAGTTGCGTACATATCTGAGGATCATGCATGAATTTTCGCTGATTTTTTTGATTCTTCTACAGAGAGAAAAACGTGAATTCGTGACAGACAGCAAATCTGTTTCTGCGCAGAAATCCAAATCTAGCATTAACCTTCTATCAGAGACTTTACTTGGCACAATAACATGATAAGGAGAGGTTGCTACAGTAGTAACAACTTCCAAGACTCAACAAAACAGTAGTAAAAATAAAAACATGGGTTATCTCCCAAGAAGTGCTTTTCTTTAACGCCTTTCAGCTAGGCGCACAAAGTGCAAATCAAGTAACATCAAGAGAAGAAGCATCAACATCATAATTTGTTCTAATAATAGAATAAAAAGGCAACTTCATTCTCTTTCTAGGGAAGTGTTCCATACCTTTCTTGAGAGGGAATTGATACTTAATATTTCCTTCTTTCATATCAATAATAGCACCAACAGTTCGAAGAAAGGGTCTTCCCAAGACAATAGGACAAGATGCATTGCATTCAATATCCAAGACAACAAAATCAACGGGGACAAGATTATTGTTAACCGTAATGTGAACATTATCAATCCTCCCCAAAGGTCTCTTTATAGAATTATCAGCAAGATTAACATCCAAATAACAATTTTTCAACGGTGGCAAGTCAAGCATATCATAAAGTTTCTTAGGCATAACAGAAATACTTGCACCAAGATCACATAAAGCATTACAATCAAAATCATTGACTTTCATCTTAATGATGGGCTCCCAACCATATTCCAACTTCCTAGGAATAGAAGATTCAAGTTTTAATTTCTCTTCCCTAGCTTTAATGAGAGCATTTGTAATATGTTTTGTAAAGGCTAAATTTATAGCACTAGCATTAGGACTTCTAGCAAGTTTTTGTAAGAACTTAATAACTTCATAAATATGACAACTATCAAAATCTAAACCATTATGATCTACAACATTCTGAAAATTTTTAGCACTTTTATCACAAACAGTTTCAACAGTGTTACCCTCCAAAACCCCCCGACGGGCTTTGGTTAAGCAACACGAAGAGCCGGGAAGCTCCCAGGGCCGCTTAGTGGATCCCTGGCACCTCGCGTCGTCCCGCAAATCTTCTGGCCAAACGTCCCGGCGGTTGCTAGGGCGTGCCACCTGACCTAGACCCGGTCAAGAAGGTGTTAGTGCTTCGATTGTTCCCGCATGGTAGACACGTGCACATTAAATACGAGCCTTATCGGCTCTCAGCCTGTGGATCGGCTCAAAGAGCCGATCGCCCCATGGTCCTTGATGGATTAGCAATGGCATGGGGATCCTGCTTGATCAGACAAAGCTAAAGCGATCCACGACAGTTTAGGGTTTTCACCGCATAATCGGAACGTCCTACGTGCGATCGGGCCTAGCAGCTACGAGAGGTGATGCAAACCACCCCTACGAGAGGCCTAAAACCAACATACGTTGATTCCCGGAACATCCCTCGCAGGGACGGTAAACAACGCCTAACGCACTACCGGATCGTCCGACCTCAGCGTAAGGCCTAACTATGCAGATATTAAACTAATCCCTGCAGACGCAAGGAGCAACTATAACGGATCGGATCTACTAAGCATGATCAAGCAAGATGCTGCCCTTACGTCTAGATAGACGTAAGGGCAGCAAGGTGTCTAGGGACGGCATTGCCACGCAGATATGCACGTGAAAGCACCAATGCGAGCCCCTAAACACCTAAGGATAAATAGTACCGCTCGCCATCAACAAGGCTTCAGCACGAGCAGTACAAGGTTAACGAATAAACTTACGCTGCCTAGATCGCTAGATGCGATCTAGGCAGCATGGTGCTTACCCTGGAGAAACCCTCGAAGAGAAGGGGTGGCGATGCGCCGTATTTGTGTTTGTTGAACGATGATTGTCCTTCTTTCTCGATAACCCTAGATACATATTTATAGTCCAAGGGACTTTCTAATTGAGGCGTGCACCTAACCGTGCACGGGCCAGACTCTATCTCTTTAATCTAAATTACAATGCGATCTACTAATTTACAGATACACGGGCAACTTAGCCCAAACTTTCAGTGCAAGGCCGCTTCAAAGATCCTTCATGTGTACGTCCTTCAAGCCCATCTTCACTTACGGCCCATCTCCTGATTTGGCCAAAATCAGGTGATAACACATGCCCCCTGGTTTTGGTAATGATAATATCAAAACCATCCGTCTTTTTCCTCGAGGGGTCATGTCGTGGCAGAGGAACCGTCGCAGTATTCTTCATCATGACTCTTGCCTTCCCAACTTCGCACGATTGGACAGCTTTGGCATCACATCTTCGAGAACCGTCACAGCATTAAATCTTCACAGCATCCCCTTTATTTATCGTGCAAACGGTTCACTTCATCCCCGCTCTGTTCTGCCCTTCAACACCAAAAAACCCTCTTCCATTGCACAATGTCGTCATCTTCCTCTACCTCCTCAGATCTCTCCGTCCGAGCTCCGCCGAAGAATGAGGGCGACCCTCATCTCGGGGCGACCTCCTCCAACAAGAAGGAAGAACCAGTGAAGAAGGAAGAGGCCCCCTCCTCCGCCAGGCACCCGCCGACGAAGCGCTCCCGCATGTGGGCGGACAGCGAGGACGATGATGATGACGAGGAAGGAGAGGAAGAGGAGGAAGATGATTCCTCTTCTTCCGCTGGATATCCGCCGACGAAGCGCTTCCGCAGTTGGGCGGACAGTGAGGATGATGATGATGACGAGGAAGAAGAGGCCTCAGCTGAGGACCTGGGCAGCAGCGACGAAGAAGCCTCCGGAAGCAGTGCTGATGGTGGCTCCGGCGCTGACGATGAGGCCAGCGACGATTAGCTCTGTAGGATTAGCAATTCCCGAGCAGTCGGCTCCTCTTCTGTTCTTCCTTTCTTGAGCAATCGGCTCTTCTTTGTAAAGATCCTTTCTTATTAATGAAGAAAATTTCTCTACATCACCTTTGCTTGATTGTCAATTTGGCCGATTTGTCCAATGAAGTTACTGCTCAAAAAGCCGATGGCACAGCGTCGGCCTGCATTCCAAACGCGATTCCAGGCGAGATGTGCCTGATTTTTACCCTTTTATTATTATTTTTTACCGGCCGATTTCATATATCGGCCCCCATTTACCCATTTTCCAAATCTTTTACTGGCCGATTTGTGTATCGGCCTCCATATCTTTACTGTCCATCATCCCACATACTTGGGAAATATTTCTTTAGATGTTGGCCGTTGACGGCTACCGGGAATTTCACGCCATCTAACATCTCGAGCATGTACGCATTCCCCTTCAGAACTTGGACAACTTTATACGGGCCATGCCAATTCGGAGACCATTTCCCATACTCTTTATCCCTTGTCCCCAATGGCAGTACAGCTTCCCATACCAAATCACCAACTTGGAATTCTTTTGGCTTCACCTTCTTATTATACGCCCGAGCTACCTTGGCTTTGTTCTCCTTGATCTTCTCGAGTGACCATAGCCTGAGCTCCGTCGCATCCTCAATGCTGTCGCTTATCAGGGCTGCGTATTCTTCAGCAGTTAGATCATTCTGAAACGTGACCCGCCTTGATCCTGCCTTGACTTCCCAGGGTAACACAGCTTTGTCCATAGACTAGCTGGTATGGGGTGGTTTTGATTGCCCCATGACACGACATACGGTAGGCCCACAACGCCTCTGACAACACCTCATGCCATCGCTGGGGTGCTCGTCAATTTTCCTCTTGATCAGCTTGATCAAGCTCTTGTTGGATGCTTCGGCCTGCCCATTTGCTTGAGCATAATATGGGGACGATCGGATCAACTTGATTCCCATGTCGTCGCAGAACTTTTTCATCTCTTTCGAAACGAAGACCGAACCTCCATCGGTCGTAATAGTTTGGGGAATCCCGAACCTATGAATAACATGTTCTAATACGAACTTGATAACGTCTTCCGACGCTACTTTCTTCATAGGGACCGCTTCCACCCATTTCGTGAAGTAATCTGTGATGGCCAGAACCCATCTATGGCCCTTGCTCGATGAAGGATGAATTTCTCCGATCATATCCATACCCCACCCTCGGAATGGCCAAGGCTTGATGATGGGATTCATTGCTGATGCAGGCACCATCTGAATGCTCCCAAACTTCTGACATGCTTGGCAACCCTTGTAATACTGGAAGCAATCTTCAAGCATGGTAGGCCAATAAAATCCGGAGCGCCTAATCAGCCATTTCATCTTATGGGCCGACTGGTGAGTTCCACAAGCACCCTCGTGCACTCGTGCAAGAGCCGATTGGACTCGGCTGACCCCAGACACTTGAGGAGTAATCCTTCCAGCGTTCTATAAAACATGTCATCGCCAATCAGTACGTACTTCATGGCTCTGTATCTTGTACGCTTAGGTGCCCCCCGAGCCGGATCTTTCAAATAATTGAAGATATCGGCTCTCCAATCGTCTGGTTCCAGGTATTGCACCTGAAAATCGGCTTCTCCTGCCATGTCCTTGTACCCTGACGCTGTTTGTGCGAGGTCGTTGGCTTCAGTATTCTGCAACCTTGGGATCCAATTTAAGCTTATATACCTAAACTGTGCCATTAGCTCACGGCATTGTATCCAAAATGGGAAGAGTGACTCGCTTTCGCACTTGTATTCTTCTGTGAGCTGAGAGATCACCAATTTGGAATCTCCAAAGATCTCGACCGCTTCAGCCCCAGCTTCCAGGAGTAACTTCATTCCCTTGCAGATCGCTTCATACTCAGCCACGTTGTTGGTGCAGGGGTCAGCTAACTTGATAGAGAAGGAGTATGTTGCCCCCCGAGGCGACACGAGTAGCACGCCAATGCCGCAACCATCCTCACAAACCGATCCGTCGAAGAACATAGCCCATGCGCGCACCGATAGTGCCGCTACGTCCGTGTTTATTCGTTCGGCAATCAGATCTGCTAGCGCTTGCCCCTTGACTGCCTTTGCCGGTTGATATCGGATCTCAAACTCCGATAGTGCAAACATCCATTTGCCGAGTCGGCCTTTTAATACAGGAGCCGACAACATGTGTTTGATGACGTCCGATTTGCATATAACGATGATATCGGCCGACACAAGGATGTGTTGGATCTTGGTGCAGGTGAAGAATAGACAGAGGCACAACTTCTCAATTTCAGGGTACCTTGTTTCTGCGTCCAACATCCTTCTACTGAGGTAGAAAACCACTTTTTCCAGGCCATCATAAACCTGCACCACCACTGACGCGATGGAGGTGTCAGCCACTGACAAGTAAATATAGAATGGCCTGTCCTGTCGCGGCGGAACTAACACTGGTGGCTTGGTCAGGTATTCCTTAATATCGTCAAAGGCCTGCTGTTGCTCTGCCCCCCAGCGGAACTCTTCATCGGGCTTGATTTTGACCAAACCCATAAACGGCTCAATTCGCCCAGACAGGTTGGAGATAAACCTTCTGACGAAATTAATCTTGCCGATGAGACATTGGAGCTCCTTCTTTGTGGTGGGCGGCTTCATCGTTCGAACTGCCTCCTGACTTTTTAAGCCAATCTCAATCCCACGCTCGTGGACCAAGAATCCTAGGAACTGACCGGCCGTCACACCGAAGGCGCACTTCTTCGGATTCATTCTTAGTCCGAACTTCCGAGTTCGGTCCAGGACTCGTCGCAAATCC
Source organism: Lolium multiflorum (assembly GCA_030979885.1). Classification (NCBI taxonomy): domain Eukaryota; kingdom Viridiplantae; phylum Streptophyta; class Magnoliopsida; order Poales; family Poaceae; genus Lolium; species Lolium multiflorum. The sequence continues at coordinate 197,394,991 of CM061747.1, forward strand.
TCTAAGTGTCCGTCCGTTGCAGCAGACTTTACCACCACGTCGTCGATGTAAATCTCCACCAACTTGCCGATTAAGTCATGGAAGATGTAGTTCATAGCTCTTTGGTACGTCGCGCCGGCGTTCTTCAGTCCAAATGTCATGACCACATATTCAAACAAGCCCACCGAGCCTGGCACTCTGAATGCAGTCTTGTGTATATCCTCCGGAGCCATGAAAATCTGGTTGTAGCCAGCATTGCCATCCATGAAACTCAATATTTTATGACCGGCAGCTGCATTAATCAGGGTTTCTGCTACTGGCATCGGATACTCGTCCTTCGGAGTGGCGCTGTTAAGGTTCCGAAAATCTATGGCTACACGCCATCGGCTGTCCTTTTTCTCTACAGGCACCACATTGGAAATCCATTCAGCGTACCTGCATGGCCTGATGAACCCGGCGTCCATCATCTTCTGTATTTCTTTCTTGACTTCCTCCAAGACTTTGGCCTTCATCTGTCGCTGCTGGAACGGCCGAAATCCTTTCTTCAGGGAGCCGGTGCTCGATGATGCTCCTATCTAACCCAGGCATCTCGTATAATCCTGTGCAAAACAATCTGGTACTCTTTTAACAGGGCTATCATCAGGCCCCTCAGTGTGGGTCTAGCTTCTTGCTGATGAATGTTGGTCGGGGCTTGTCTCCAGGACCAATATCAACCTCTTCTAGTTCGTCCGCTGATGTAAATCCATACCCCAGCTTTCCATCGCCTGCCAAGTCAATGTTGAACACGGGCAAAGCGTATGTTGAGGATAATGCTGGCCGATCGCCGAAATCGGCCTCCTTTTCCATTATAATGCTCGATGAGGGTTTACAACTTCTTGGTCTCTTATTATGGTGACGTGGCTCGACGGAAGCATTCTCACCACGTCTTGGGTCATGAATCTCGACGAGATCCTGAACACTGAAGTTTGTACCACCCGACGTTCGCATCGCATCACCGATGCTCGTGCATCGGCTGCCTGCTTGGGGCGCCGCATTTCTTTGGCGGCGCGCGTCTCCACCGTTTGCTGGATTTTCGCGCCAGACGGGCCGCTCTTCTCAACGTGTGTGCACTGTGCCCCTGCTTCTTCCAGTTTCGCAGCCGCCGCACTCTACGCTTCGAGAATGGCCGAGTCCGTCAGTGGCACCACCTGGCTCTGATACCTATCTTCTTCTCCATCCGACTCCTCGAAGTCTTCTTCTTGAGAGGACTCAGCTCGTCTGTTCTGAGGTGGGAGGGGTCCCGACGCTCGAACACTGAAACTTCGTTTGTCCTTCTCCTTCGCCGCGGCATTCCGGGCTTCGATTGTCGGCAATCGGCTCATTCCCGAATCCCAGCAATGTTTGAAGAAGGGACAGCTCCATGGCTTATCCACGTTGTCTTGCTCCTTTGACCTCCCGCTCGACGTTCGACCGTCGTTGTTTCCGTCGTTCGACGATACCTCCCGCAGACCGACGATATCCTTCATCGTCGTCGTCGTAGCGGCGACGTCGGTCGTACTGCTCATATTTGTTGAGGAGATGCACGGATAATGGGCGTGGATATCGTATGTTTCTCACCTCCTCCTCGGTCAGGTACCGTCTATCGTCGTCTTGGGGCCGGTCGCGTGGAACGGCCTCCTCTTTATCTTTGCCACGAGAGTGGCTGCTCTCTGCTTTGTCCGCGCCATGGCGAATCACAAACCCTGCCATATTGACGTCGAAAGAGAACCCTGGTTCTCTTATGGAGTTGAGATCTACCGTATTGACGCCATGCGACAGACACGTGTTTCCTCTGAGCTTGATGTTGCGAGAACGGGTTGTCTCAGAGGAGCCGATGAGTTCGGCTTCACGATGGCCTTCAGCTCATCGTATTTCTTCTTGTGCTCGCAGGGAGATCCTTGTAGGTGATCGCTCCTCTCGCCATCTCGGATGCCGTGTTGACGTGGATGTTGCAGAAGGTGTCCCACCGGGCGTGCCAGATGTGTTACCCTCCAAAACCCCCCGACGGGCTTTGGTTAAGCAACACGAAGAGCCGGGAAGCTCCTAGGGCCGCTTAGTGGATCCCCGGCACCTCGCGTCGTCCCGCAAATCTTCTGGCCAAACGTCCCGGCGGTTGCTAGGGCGTGCCACCTGACCTAGACCCGGTCAGGAAGGTGTTAGTGCTTCGATTGTTCCTGCATGGTAGACACGTGCACATTAAATACGAGCCTTATCGGCTCTCAGGTTTCCCTGTGGATCGGCTCAAAGAGCCGATCGCCCCATGGTCCTTGATGGATTAGCAATGGCATGGGGATCCCGCTTGATCGACAAAGCTAAAGCGATCCACGACGCTTAGGGTTTTCTACCGCATAATCGAACGTCCTACGTGCGATCGGGCCTAGCAGCTACGAGAGGTGATGCAAACCACCCCTACGGGAGGCCTAAAAACCAACATACGTTGATTCCCGGAACATCCTCGCAGGGACGGTAAACAACGCTAACGCACTACCGGATCGTCCGACCCCAGCATAAGGCCTAACTATGCAGATATTAAACTAATCCTTGCAGATGCAAGGAGCAACTATAACGGATCGGATCTACTAAGCATGATCAAGCAAGATGCTGCCCTTACGTCTAGATAGACGTAAGGGCAGCAAGGTGTCTAGGGACGGCATTGCCACGCAGATATGCACGTGAAAGCACCAATGCGAGCCCCTAAACACCTAAGGATAAATAGTACCGCTCGCCATCAACAAGGCTTCAACACGAGCAGTACAAGGTTAACGAATAAACTTACGCTGCCTAGATCGCTAGATGCGATCTAGGCAGCATGGTGCTTACCCGGGAGAAACCCTCGAAGAGAAGGGGTGGCGATGCGCCGTATTTTGTGTTTGTTGAACGATGATTGTCCTTCTTTTCTGATAACCCTAGATACATATTTATAGTCCAAGGGACTTTCTAATTGAGGCGTGCACCTAACCGTGCACGGGACTCTATCTCTTTAATCTAAATTACAATGCGATCTACTAATTTACAGATACACCCCAAACTTTCCGTGCAAGGCCGCTTCAAAGATCCTTCATGTGTACGTCCTTCAAGCCCATCTTCACTTACGGCCCATCTCCTGATTTGGCCAAAATCAGGTGATAACACATGCCCCCCTGGTTTTGGTAATGATAATATCAAAACCATCTGTCTTTTTCCTCGAGGGGTCATGTCGTGGCAGAGCATTTGTTTTAGCAAACTTAGTATCTTTAACTTTATCAGGCATAACTTTCAGTTTCAAAAGATCAACATCAAGAGCAAGACTATCAACCTTAGAAGCAAGAACATCAATTTTACCATTCTTTTCTTCAATAGATTTATGAAAAGCAGTTTGTGTACTAATAAATTCTTTAAGCATGACTTCAAGACCAGAGGGTACACTCTTATTATTGTTGTAAGAATAACCATAGGAATTACCATAACCACTACCATTATGAGAAGGATATGGCCTATAGTTGTTGTTACCATAATTATTCCTATAAGCATTGTTGTTGAAATTATTATTCTTAATGAAATTCACATCAACATGCTCTTCTTGAGCAACCAATGAAGCTAAAGGAACATTATTAGTATCAACATGAGATCTACCATTAACAAGCATAGACATAATAACATCAATCTTATCACTCAAAGAAGAGTGAATGTACTAGGACGTCGCCTAGAGGGGGGGGGGGTGAATAGGCGGTGTATAAAAACTTCTACTTGAGAGCTAAACTAGGCGGAATAAAACTACACATGTGTTTACTAGTTTAGCTCAAGGCCTATCAACTAGGAGTTTGCCTAAGTGCTCCAACCACCTATGCTAGCATGATGAGCAACAAGGTGATAACAAGATAGGTATAGCATCAAGCATGATAGATATCACAATGTAAAGCGTATAGGTAAAGGAGCTCGGGTTGAGAAGTAACCGGTGCACGAGGAGACGACGATGTATCCCGAAGTTCACACCCAAGGGTGCTACGTCTCCGTTGGAGCGGTGTGGAGGCACGAGGCACTCCAAGAAGCCAACTAGGGCCACCGTATTCTCCTCGAGCCTTTCCACCAAAGGAAAGCCTCGATCCACTAAGGGACACTTGAGGGTGGTCACCGAACCCGTACAAGCTTGGGCAAACGCCAAGTATCAAGCTTGAGGCAACTCCACAACACGGAGGCTCTCAAGTACACGGCCACAAGAGGCACCACACACCACCAAGCCACCAAGATGCTAATGCGCCACAAGAGGCTAACACACTCCACAAAGGCCACACCGCCACAAAGACCACCACGCCACTAAGACGATAAGATCACTAAGGCTACAAGGCCACCAAGGAGTCACGGTGCCACAAGAGGCAATATGGCCACAAAAGGCAAGATGGCCACAAAAGGCTACAAGGCCACAAAAGGCTCCAAGAGCACCACTAAGGACGAACACACACTCTACGAGATCGAAACCCCGGAGAGAACCCAAACCGATGCACCTAATGCAATGGCTAAGAACACCACTAAGATGCCCAAGTTCTTCTCTCCCAAATTCCAACAAAGCTACAAAAGCTATTGGGGGAATAAGGGAGGAAGAACAAATATGAGGAGAAACACCAAGCAACTCCAAGATCTAGATCTAGCAAGATCCCCTCACTTGGAGATGGATTCAATTGGTGAAGCTCTAGATCTAGATCTTCTCTCTCCTTTTCCCCAAAAATATGCAACAAGTAGTGGGGGGAAATAGGGCGACAAGAGCTATCACTACAAAAAGTGAAAATATGGAAAAGAGTGAGTGATGATTTTCTCATGGTCATAGAGGTGTAACCTCTCAATATGGTATATCGGGAAAATCATCACCCTCGCACATGCAACATGCAATGCATCCGGAATCCGTTTCCGATGAGCTAGAGCTTGTCATGGAGATGAACACAAGCTCTAACTCATCTCATGGATAAGAACCAAGAACAACCAAGAAACACGATGCAATGCATGCAAGGTTTGAGCTCTCTCCGATGATGCGATCCACTATCCTATCGAGCACAAACCTAAACCTTGCGCGTTCCTCTCGAGTCGGCAAGCTCCATCTTCATCCTCTTCATCTTCAACATGGTCTTCGTCTCTCTTCGACACCGTCTTCGTCATTGTACTCTGTCTTCTCCATCTTGCAACCTTGAGTCCAACACATGGCTATGGACTTGACCTAAGATTGATTCTCAATGCAACCGTTAGTCCATAGGGATTGTCATCAATTACCAAAACCACACATGGGGTAATGGACATGTTCTTTCAAAGAGGTTTCTTCAACAGAATTTACCTTCTTACCTTGAGGAGTTCTTTCAGTATGCCATTCAGAGTAGTTGATCATCATATCATCAAGAATCTTTGTTGCAACACCCAAAGTGATGGACATAAAGTACAAGCAGCTGAATCCAATAGGTTCCTCGAGGAAAAATTCAATCCCGCATAAAAGGTTTGGATGATCATCCAAGTAGTTAGTCCATGGGTAGGGCAATTCTTTACCAAAGATTTCATTCTCTCCCATGCTTGAGCAACATGTTCATTATCTAATTGCTTAAAATTCATAATGATACTACTCAAAGATATAATCTTAGCAGGAGGACAATATTTACCAATAAAAGCATCTTTACATTTAGTCCATGAATCAATACTATTTTTAGGCAAAGACAGCAACCAATCTTTAGCTCTTCCTCTTAAGGAGAAAGGAAACAATTTCAGTTTTATAATATCACCATCTATATCCTTATACTTTTGCATTTCACAAAGTTCAACAAAATTATTAAGATGGGCAGCAGCATCATCAGTACTAACACCAGAAAATTGCTTTCTCATAACAAGATTCAGTAAAGCAGTTTAATTTCATAAAATTCTCGCAGTAGAGGTGTGGAGCAATAGGAGTACATATAAAATCATTATTATTTGTGCTAGTGAAATCACACAACTTAGTATTTTCAGAGTATTCATTTAGCAGTAAAAAAGTAAACTAAGCAAACAGAATAAAGTAAAGTAAAAATAAGTAACTAATTTTTGTGTGTTTTTGATATAAAGAAAGCAAACAAGACAGGAAATAAAATAAAGTAAAGCAAGACAATAAATAAAGTAAAGAGATTGGATGTGAGAGACTCCTGCAGCGTGTCTTGATCTTCCCACGGCCAGAAAAAGAGTTGTTGTGCATGGAGGCAACAACTTCCTTGTGACGGTAAAGCACACGTCCGTTGGGAACCCCAAGAGGAAGGTATGATGAGCACAAAACAAGTTTTCCCTCAGAAAGAAACCAAGGTTTATCGAACCAGCAGGACATGAAGGCCACGTGAAGGTTGTTGGTGGAGGAGTGTAGTGCGGCGCAACACCAGTGATTCCAGCGCCAACGTGGAACCTGCACAACACAATCAAAATACTTTGCCCCAACTTAACAGCGAGGTTGTCAATCTCACCGGCTTGCTGAAAACAAAGGATTAAACGTATGGTGTGGAGAATGATGTTTGTTTACGAAGAACAACAGAGAACAGAGATTGAAGTAGATTGTATTCAGATGTAAAAGAATGGACCGGGGTCCACAGTTCACTAGTGGTGTCTCTCCAATAAGATAAATAGCATGTTGGGTGAACAAATTACAGGTGGGCAATTGACAGAATAGAGATTCATATACATATCATGATGACTACTATGAGATTTAATCAGGGCATTACGACAAAGAACATAGACCGCCATCCAGCATGCATCTATGCCTAAAAAGTCCACCTTCAGGTTAGCATCCGCACCCCTTCCAGTATTAAGTTGCAAACAACAGACAATTGCATTAATTATGGTGCGTAATGTAATCAACACAAATATCCTTAGACAAAGCATTGATGTTTTATCCCTAGTGGCAACAACACATCCACAACCTTAGAACTTTCTGTCACTGTCCCAGATTCAATGGAGGCATGAACCCACTATCGAGCATAAATACTCCCTCTTGGAGTTACAAGTATCAACTTGGCCAGAGCCTCTACTAGCAACGGAGAGCATGCAAGAACATAAACAACACATATATGATAGATCAATAATCAACTTGACATAGTATTCAATATTCATCGGATCCCACCAAACACAACATGTAGCATTGCAAATAGATGATCTTGATCATGATAGGCAGCTCACAAGATCTAAACATGATAGCACAAGAGGAGAAGACAACCATCTAGCTACTGCTATGGATCCATAGTCCGGGATGAACTACTCACGCATCAGTCCGGAGGCGGGCATGGTGATGTAGAGCCCTCCGGTGATGATTCCCCTCCGGAGCCGGAGGCGATCTCCTGAATCCCCGAGATGGGATTGGCGGCGACGGCGTCTCTGGAACTTTTTTCGTATCGTGGCTCTCGGTACTAGGGTTTTCGCGATGGAGAGATTAAGTAGGTGAAGGTAGTCGGGGACGCCGAGGGCCCACCCCATAAGGCGGCGCGGGGTGGGGCCGTGCCCCCTATGGTTTGGCCACCTCCGCCCTCTTCGTATCCTCTTCGGACTTCGAAGGCTCCGTGCAAAATAAGACCGTGGGCTTTTGTTTCGTCCAATTCCGAGATTATTTCCTATGTAGGATTTCAAACCAAAACAAAAAAACAGAACTGCGCTTCGGCATCTTGTTAATAGGTTAGTGTCGGAAAATGCATCAAAACATCATAAAGTATGAACAAAACATGTAGGTATTGTCATAAAACTAGCATGGAACATAAGAAATTATAGATACGTTGGAGACGTATCACCGCTCTTGAAAGTCTGGTTGACAAGTTAGTTAGAGTACCCACTATCATTCGTTGACAACAACAAACACTTCTCAAAACAATTTTAGTTCTGTTTTAAAAGTGAAAAGCTCTAGCACATGTTAATCCATGCTTCCCTCCGCGAAGGGTCAATCTTTTACTTTTATGTTGAGTCACCATCCTTTCTTTGAGCACCTTCTTGAGAGAATAATTGTCATTCTTAGTGTAATATGTTTGTCCCATAATATGGTTAACTGTGGTATAACTTTGATGCTTTTATCTTTGGTAGTCTTTACTTCTAGTCTTCCCAAGAACTTCAGAGGTGCCTGGGCATTTATGTTTTGCTGTACAAATACGGGCAAGCGAGATACCACTTTATCATATCTTTTTATGAGCATTACAATCCTGCTGATAGATATGTTTCATGATGCTTATTATTAGTTTGTTGGTATCTTTTTCATGATTGACACAACTATTAGATGACTTTATTTGCATTTATCTTATTATGAATTGCCTAAGTATTCGTCCATATAATGAGAATATTTACATCATATGAGCAAATGTGTTCATGAAAGTTCTTTTATCGCACTCAGTTGTTAACTGAATTGCTTGAGGACAAGCAATAAGCTAAGCTTGGGAGGAGTTGATACGTCCAAAACGTATCTACTTTCCCGAACACTTTTGCTATTGTTTTGCCTCTAATTTGTGTATTTTGGATACAACTAACATGGACTAACGTTGAGAATTGCCCGGTGTCTTATTTTCAGAAAATCAACTTTCAGGAAAATCCGGAAATAATTGCAATGGGCCTATTTTTACAGAATACCCACGGAGCCAGAAGATGTGACGGAGGGGGGCAATGAGGCGCGCACACCACGTGGCGGCGCGGTGGGCCCATGGCCGCGCCGCCATATGCTGAGGCCGCCTCGGCCAGCCCCCGACGCTCCCTTCTGGACTACTTAAAGCCCTTGACCTAAAAATGCACGGGGGTTCGACATCAACTCCGCCGCCATCGCGAAACCCAATCTCGGGATCGAAACTCCGTTCCGGCACCCGCCGGGACGGGGAATTGGAGGAGATCATCACCATCATCGCCACCGACGCCTCTCCATCGACCATCCATGTTTCCCCTATCCATGTGTGAGTAAATCCCCCGCTGTAGGCTGAAGGGGATGGTAGGGATTGGATGATATTGTTCATGTAATAGCCATAAGATTGTTAGGGCATAGTGCCTAGTATCCGTTGTAGGTACTTTTATGATATTGTTGCAACTTGTTATGCTTAATGCTTGTCACTAGGGCCCGAGTGCCATGATTTCAGATCTGAACATGTTGTTGATTCATGATGATATTCATTGTTTTATGATCTTACCTGCAAGTTGTATACACATATTGTTGTCCAGAACCCGAGGCCCCAAAGTGACAGAAATTGGGACAAACGGAGGGGAAGGCTGTGATATGAGGATCACATGTGTTCACGGAGTGTTAATGCTTTGCTCCGGTACTCTATTAAAAGGAGTACCTAATTACCAGTAGTTTCCCTAGAGGCCCGGCTGCCACCGTGGTAGGACAAAAGATGTTGTGCAAGTTTCTCATTGCGAGCACGTACGACTATATACGGAACACATGCCTATGGTTGTTTAGTACTTGGATACTGTTTTATTATTATCTACAAATGCCTAGTCTTGATTATTACATGAGTTATCTTATCCATGCAGCGCGTTCATCCATCCCTATGCCTACGTATTTTAATCGCTCGTTTACTAAAATCACTACTTCGTCTTTATTACACTCGTCGCTTATTTCACTACTCGCTATCGCTATAAAACTGTTGCTACTGATAAACTATTGCGAGCAAGTCTGCTTGTGCATACCTAATTGACAACTCCATTAATTATAAAATTCCCCTTGTGTCGAATCAATAAATTGTTTTACTTCGGAGACTCCGATCCCTATACTTGTGGGTCATCACTACCTACACATGGCGGAGTCGACATGCTCCAAGACTGTCTACAGGTTTTGCCGAGCCGTCATAGCGGTGTTTGGTGGAGATTATTTTAGAGCATGGAGTCAGATGATACAGCTCGAACCTTAGCACTTAATGCCGCCCAAGGGTTTTCTGTGATGCTCGAAAGCATCGACCGCATGCATTGTGGTTGGAAGAATTGCCCTTTTGCTTGGCAAGGGATGCTCAATGGGCATACCGGTGAGTGCGGTGTCATTCTTGAGGCGGTGACATACTATAACCTTTGGATTCGGTATCCTTTTTTTTTGGCATGGCAGGACTCCACAGTGATATCAACGTGCTGCAACGCTCTCCGGTGTTTGTCAGGCTAGTAGAGAGACAAACTCCTGCCATGAACTTTGAGGTCAACATCCACGCATACAACAAGGGTTACTATCTAGTGAATGGTATCTATCCAACGTATGCTACATTTGTGAAGACAAATCCATGCTCCAGGTTTGGAGATGGGCGCTTATTTTGTGACATGCCAGGAAGCAGCTCGCAAGGATGTTGAGCGGGCTTTTGGTGTGCTCCAGTGTTTCGCCGTTGTCAGGTACCCTGCTCTCACTTTGTCGAAGTCTCAGATGTTAGAGGTGATGAAATTGGGGAACACCGGTATGGAACTGCCGTCTCTATAATTCGGGAGTACGTATCGACGTCCGCCATAAGTATCGCGTCGGTGCATCTGTTGGCGTCAATTTGGGAGAGATGCTCCTACGGTGGGCAATAATTTTATAGAATTAGTTTCTATAGAATAGAGATTCAAATCTCCTATATACAAATCGTATGAACAAAAGGATGGCGTGGTGTGGTTTTGGGTATACTTGGTAAGTTGGCATTGACTGTCCATAAAGTGAAGATGGACCGACGGAACCAATAGGCAATAGACAGGTTGACTGACATACTGGTCCATCCATACGGATACGGAGCATGTGGAAAAAGCCGAACTGTCACAGCTGCGGGAACCAGGCGGGCAGGGAAGCAGCCACTTCTCGGCCGGCCCCCTCTCCTCTGTCCCCTCACTTGCTACCCCCAGAAATCGACCACCGCCAAAAAATGCTGCCCCTTCTCCGCGGCGTCGTCTCCGGCCACCTCCGCCGCTCCCTCTCCACAGCCGCCCCGCGCCCTCCCTGGGTGCTCATGGACCGGGACACGGCGCTCACCAGATCCCCGGTAGCCGTCTCCTCCTCCTTCCGCCCGCCCCCGTCCGCCTCCTCCATCACCGTCCCCGTCTGGTCCTTGGACCTACAGCCTCCCGGGGACAAGGACAACAACCTGTACATGGACACCATGCGCAGCCGCCTCCTCGCCGCCAGCGCCCACGGCTTCCTCCTCCTCGACGCCCACAAGTCCCGTTTCAAGCTCCACCCCAAAGCGGACCTCAACCTCCCGCCCGACGTGCTCCTCAAGGTCACGCCCTCCGAGCTCGTCTGCCGGAGGTTCGAGCGCCGCGTCTGCAACCCGGTCACCGGCGACCTCTTCCGCCTCCCGGACTTCCACGGCACCTCAACGGACGGCATGGGCCTCCTCACCCAGACCCAGCCCGACGGGCCGCCCGAGAGGTACGTCGCTGCCCAGCTGACCGAGGTCGACGGCGGCCGCCGCTTCATGCTGCGCCGGTTCTCCTCGGAGACGGGGGACTGGGGCGAGCTGGTGCTGCCGTCGCCGCTGCCGCCTGGCCGCCGGATGCACCTGGACCACGAGCACGAGGTGCTAGACTTCGGGGGCCGGCTCTGGTGGGTGGACCTCAGCTGGGGCGCCGTCTGCGTCGACCCGTCCAGCGCCCGGCCTGAGCTCCGCGCCGTCAAGCTTCCCGAAGGCTGCGTGCTCCCTGGCCAGCAGAGCGACACGGAGATAAGGCGGCTCGTCAACCTCAAGCACCGCCGCATGGGTGTCAGCGCCGGCAGGCTGTGCTACGCCGAGGCCGACGCGCTCCATATCAGGTCCTTCACGCTCGACGACGACAGCGGCCGCTGGACGCTGGAGCACCAGGTGCCCGTTGCCAGCCTTTGGCCCAATGGCAAGGTGGTGCCTTCCGTTGCTGCTATCGACCCGCTCAACGCTGATGTGCTGTACCTCAACGTGGAGGAATTTACTGTCAGCGTGGACATGCGCCAGGAGACTATCCTTGTGGGTAGTGCATCTGTGCTGAGAGGCGTTTCTCCTCAGTCCGCGTCAACCTCCTACCTGCCATGTGTGCTCCCATCATTTCTCGGATCGGCCCCGATTCCAGGTGGGTGATCAAAGTCGACACTTTTCTCTTTAGTTGCAAGTTCGCAATCATGTCTAAGGGCCGGCATGGGTTATTAAGTGTTGATGAGACTCCCGTACATGGTCTAGTTTAAATTCATGTGTGTTTGGCCCCTTGTGTTCCACATTGGTTGTGTTCTTCAGCATGTCTGCAGTTTAATTCTCCTTATGTTTCTTCAGGCATTTTTCAACCTGCTGGTTTTCCAATCAAGTTTGCTATTGCCTTGGTCATACCAAAATTACTTTGAAACATTTATGCGCTAGTATGAGTTATATAACTGCTATTTTGTAAGCTATGCTTGCTATCTTGGTACACTGTCTATTGGGTTAGTCCCATGATGATCATGCATATTCTCAGTTATGAAGTTGTACTTTTTTTATCTTCTGAAACTACTTCCGAAATGGAGTCCACTACTATGGAGATTTTCGTGGGATGAATCTGATGTATCTTGGCCGCAATAAGTCTTAACAGCTGAATCAGTGGCTATCCTCTGTCCCTTATCAGTAGTGGGTGCAGCTAAGTATCAGCAGCCTCCTTTGCCTTTGGTGATGTTTTTGCAAGTTAGGATTTCCAGTGTAAAGCAGGATTAGAGTTATCTGTTGTTTATGAATTGTAATTTACACTACATGCTCCACTTATTATTCCAATCTCTCTTTAATCTGCTGTTAAAAGGTTCCTTAAGGATTTAAGTATGTTTGTGTCCATTTTAGTAACTCGCTTATGTGTACGATGTACTGAATTCTTGATAACCTTGCTCTATGCATCAACTTTTTTTTTCTTTGCTAGGTCTAGTATGCAATGCAGAGAAATCTAGTATACTGTTATAAATTCTTTTTTGATACTGTTGCGGCTGTTGTTTGAAATCTTGTACGCTGATCCAATGAACCTTTTGTAGGCAAGAATGACGTCGAAAAAAACAAGACTCTGGCAGATGTTCTGGTTCGTTCGGACAGGAAGACCTGAAAGGTACCTATTTACCATGTAATGCATCTCTGGGTACTCTCTTAGTTGATGCTTCTTTATTAATGCATTTTTGGATGTGGTATCATCCATTCAGATGTCTAGGATGCATTCCTCTTGCCTATACCTGTTATTCAGTTGCATTTTATAACCTAGAAGAACATGTGCAGTATTTTCATTCGCTAATACTAGTCAATTTCTGATTGTCTCTGGTTGAATTTTACAGTGTTTTCTTCTAACTAGAAATATTTGTTTGGACTCAAAACCGGTTACACTCCACAGTATAATACTGCTAAAATAATCACACTGCCATGTTGATGAGCAACTGCCCTGCAAGCAACTTGCCATACTGCTGAAATTATGGGTTGTTATTTTAGCATGGACTTCCATCCATGTGTATTAGTACTTTCTGAACGAGCAGCGTGTTTAATGTGAAACTAAAGACTATTCAAACGGTCAAACCATTGCATATAGGGGTATAGAAATGTGAAGGATAATGCATTTTTTTCTTTTGCGGATGATGCATACCTTTGTTCATTATTCTGCCCATTGCGTTGTTGAATATTGTATAAGAGCCTGAAGACTGAAGAGTGCCTATAGCCATTTCATCAGCATGTATACTATTTTTTTTCCTTTCTCGAAATATCATCAACAACTGATGAAACCTGAAATTGAAGCTCTTGCTATATATTAGCAAGTATTTGTGCAATTTTCTGCTGCAGTTAAGTCATGTATGGAAAATAAACAGACATAGATGGACTAATGTAGCCTTCCTGTTTAGTCAGCTACTTTTGGTTGTTTCTTCCGTATCATTCGCTCTCTTCGTATAGTTATTCAAAAGCCTTAATGTTTCGCCAACTAATCAAGGCTGAATTTGAAGCCTCCAGATTCATTTTACGAAAAGGGTGCTTTCTCTTAGTTGATGCTTCTTTATTAATACATTTTTGGATGTGGATGTCTAGGATGCATTCCTCTTGCCTACATCTGTTACTTAATCCATGCATTTTCTAACCTAGAAGAACAATGTTGTGCAATATTTTCAACTGGTTCTCTCTGTAGTCCAATATGCCAACTTCCATAATACTAGTTATTTTCTGATTGTCTCTGGTTAAATTCTACTTAGTTTTTTGTTCGGACTCAAAACCAGTGACACTCCACAGTTAAATACTGCTGAAATAATCATACTGCCATGTTGATGAGCAACTGTCCGGCAAGCAACTTGCCATACTGCTGAAATTATGGGTTGTTATTTTAGCATGGATCTTCCATATCCATGTGCATTAGTACTTTCTGAACCAGCAATGTGTTTAAGTGTGAAACTACAGACTATTCATACCATTGCATACTGGGGTATAGGAGTGTGAAGGATAATCCATACTCCCTCCGTCCTGAAAATGATGTCTCGACTTTGCGTAGATATGCATGTATCTAGACGAGTTTTATTGTGTAGATAAATGCAAATCTAGACAAGGTTGAGACATCTTTTCTGGGACGGTGGGAGTAGTATATTTTGTTGGAGGATGGTGTGTACCTTTGTTTTTTATTTTTACAATTGTGTTATGAATACTGTATAAGAGCCTCAAGAGTGCCTATAGCCATTTCATCAGCATGTATACATTTTTTTTCCTTTTCCTGGAATATTATCAACAACTGATGAACCTGAAAATGAAGCTCTTGCTATTTATTAGCAAGTGCTAATGGTGCAATTTTCTGCTGCAGTAAATACATGGATCGGAAATAAACAGACATAGATGGACTAATGTAGCCTTCTTGTTTAGTAGCTACTTTTGGTTTTTTTGGGTATCATTTGCTCTCTTCGTATATTTATTCAAAAGTCCCTAATGTTTCATCAACTGACAAAGGCTGAATCTGAAGACCCCTGTTTCATTTTACGAAAAGGGTAACAAGAATCATGTATGCTGTAAGTTTTGCCTGCAATCCCACCGTCAGGACATGCATATTCAGATGATAAATTTACAATTCATTCACCTTCACTAGGGAGATAGATGGACTATAGGCGTTTCTGCTTACTTTCATTTTCTATCTCTTGTGTTGTGTCTATATCACGCATTCTCTTTGTGTTTTACATCTATACATGCTTCATGTTTTTTTTTTATCTTCAGGTTTCTTAAACTAACAATCAAGCAGTGGTAGACGGTGGCAGTTTATGGGACTCTGACTTTGCGGGAGAAGTGGAGTTTGCTGGTGAATCATCTCATTTTTTTGGGGGATCTGGGAGTTGGTTTGGTTCAGACTTCCAGTTGACACTTGACAGTAGCGCGATAAGTAGAATTGCTCAGCTAAAGCGGTGTGATATGCGTAGTCGCTGCAAGACAATGCTGTCTCTTTGTAGGTAAAAGGTCATGCATCCACATGTTTAACTCACTATTTGGGTTCTCCTCTGCTTATCTGTCTTACTCAGTACGGTGATGAATTGTTGATGAGCGTTTCAGTTTCAGTTTCAGATTTCGACTCGATATGCTCTCTTTTATTTTTACTTACTGTTACTTAGATTCAATTGATGTATTGATACTAGTTAAGTAAGAGAGAAGCTATGAAAGAGGGCATAGTACTTACTGATTCTATTCTCTGTCTGATCTGAATCAGTGTGCTATCTGTGACTCGAAGATAATCTGAAAGTCTCCCCTAAGAAAAAGATTAATCTGAAAGTCCTGAACTATTTTCTGAATAAATCACAGTGACTCAAGAACTACTTCCTGTATATATATGATGGACATGTATAATCCTGTATTTATGAACAAAATAATTAACACACTTTTTTGACAAGCTATCCATAAACGTAGCACGAACTAAATCTCTGTATCTACGCTAGCACTACACGGCAGAACTAGTAACAAAATCTAATTGTTGGTGAACTGGGAGATGTGGGCCTTGATGATCTGGTCGGCCATGGCCTTGTAGGTGGCCTGCGTCGGGTGCACGGAGTCGAAGAACATGTACTGCTCCGGCGACTTGCACTGCGGGAGCAGGCTGGTGCAGAGCGCCCCCATCTCCATCATCCCGGTCCCGCAGCAGCCGAGACCCGTCTGGGTGAAGCCGTACTTGTCCGGGTGCGTGACCATGTCCAGGAGCGGCGTGTAGTTGTCGACGAAGGAGACGGTGGCGCCCGTGGAGTTGGCCTCCAGCTGCGCCAGCGCCTTCTGCAGCTTGGCGTTGTACCTCTGCGTCTCCTGGTTCTGCAGCTCCACGCAGCCGTGGCCCGACGAGAGCGGCGGCTGCATCCCCCTCAGGCTCTTCATCACCGGCAGGCACCCCACCGGCGGCATCCCCGCCACGATGAACCTGCGGGCGCCCAGCTTGTACAGGCTCTGCATCCACATTGTTGCATCGTTAATATTCAGATACTGATCTACGGAAAGAAGATAACTGAATTAAGTATCGATCTAATCAATGATCTGACCTGGATGTAGGACTGGAACTTGCTGATGAGGTAGTCGTGGTAGCCGTCGATGGTGGGGTAGTTGAGGGCGCGGAACGGCATCATGTAGTAGTTCATGGTGACGTCGTTTGTGCCCGCGGAGAGGATGAAGAGCGACTTGCCGGCGATGTCGGAGGCCTGGGGCTCGCCGATCCGGGAGAGAAGCTGCTGGAAGTCGTTGATCTGCGACTCGAACGTCGACACCAGCACGCCGTGCGCGGTGAGATCGTCCAGGCCGGACCCTCCGGAGGCGAAGCTGACCCCCGTGGTGGCGTTGGCGTGGGTGAGCCCATGGTCGTGGTACGCCGGGAGGAGGTCCTTGATGCCGAGCGCGGCGACGATGTAGTCCGTGATGAGCTTGCCGTCGGAGAAGCGGCCCGAGGGGGCCACGCCGGCGGGGAAGGCGCGGCCGTAGGGCGCGTGGTCGGCGCGCACCAGCGTCAGGAGCCGGTTGTTGTTGCCCGGGTCCAACGTGGAGTCGCCGAACGCGAACACGGCCGGGATGTCGTGCGTCGTGGCTGCCGCTGCAGGTTTGCCGTCCGACGACGACGCCGTCGGGATGGCATGCTTGCTGCTCGACCTCGCCGCCGCCGCTGGGGAGAAGGAGACGACGAGAAGGGCGGCGAGGAAGAGTGCCGCGGTGGCTAGGCTTGGCGCCATCTTGTGTAGATCGATGGATATCGTGCTTGATGCTTCAGGGCCGGGGAGGTCGATTTATATAGTGGAGAGGGGCGGGAAGAGATAAACAAGTGATCGTATACGAGATTTAAACGACGACGGCCTGTCTGTCTCACGCGGTATGTTGTTGCGCGCTACGCCGTCGATCGGGCTGCTCGTGCGTGTCCAAGTGATCTGCGACGTACGTGCGAAACACGTCTGTAGTATCGCCAATATCCTTTTCCGGTCCTAATCCAAATATGTGCTTTAACTGTTTGTTCCAAATTCTATCTGTAACAGTTCTGGACGACCGATCTCAATGTCCAACCAAACTGCCCGACGAGGCGTAGGAACCAGAAACATCGTAAACTCTTGCTTTTTTTTTTTTTGAGAATATCGTAAACTCTTGCTATGCAAGAAACTATATATACTCGAATCCTTACAAAAAAAACAACCTCAAAGGAAACTGCTTTTGAAAACATTTACCTGCCGTAGTATTCTTTTACGTACTTGAGGTTGGTTTCATCCACATGGACACGTCTACATCTATGGCAAAAACAAAAGTCGGAATTGCTATGTGTCAGTCCAATAAGAATTTCTTAAGTCTCACTCGCCCACAAAAAGTCTTTCGGTGCTACTTTTTTTACTCCATTGCATTTTTCTGCCTAAAAAAGTGCAACTCGACTGACTTTTTTGAAAACTACAATTGCACTTTTCTGGTGATCGAGACTTAAAAAAATCTTAATCAACTGAGACATGGACAAATAAAAAAAAACCTATAAAACATGCCTAAAGAATTATAAATTTGGTCTTATCACTTCAGAGGTTCCTGAGAAGCCTATTCCTCACTAGTTAAACGCATGCATGTTGCTGCAGCCTCTTAATTTTTACTATCTTCACACACGACTAACTTCTAAATATAATATGTACATAGATATTTATGTAGTATTAAAAAAAAAATGTTTTCAAACATCACATTATGAATTTAAAACTGCACCAATGGTTGTCATGGGCCTTGAAGTTTGTTTTATTTCATTCTAGTCTATTTATATTTACTACAAATTTCCTTGTTGCGGGATAAGGAGTTTTGGCAAGACATCAAAAATATTATATCATTTAGCAACACTTTAAAATGCATGTACACTCAGATCGGGCCTATTAAGAACCCCTGTGTGTGTGGTGAGGAACAACATTGGCGCCACAAACCACGGATCGTGTACTTGGTCCACAAGGAAATCATTTCCGGGCCATCGGGAAAAGTTCACAAACGGGCCTTTTAGAAATAAGGGTCAACGTATAGGGCCTTCTTCGCACACGACTAGGACTATCGTTATCATGTGTGAGCATTTTGCGACAAGATTTTAATCTTGCATGTCTCTTCTCCACTGCAGCACTCAAACGGTACAATATGTAAAAGCCGTTTGTCTAACTTTTAGTCGACGCATGCCCTCTACGCCTTCCTCCTGTGTGCCACGCGTCGCCGATGAGTCGGCTTCCTCGGCCGGGCTACAGAAACCCCCTCTCCCCGCCACAATGTTTGGCATACCCCACCATTACGGTACACAGTTCACTTCGTCATGGTTCACACCAAGAAGACCTCTCGACTCTCGTGTGTCGTGCAGTACCCGCAGGCGCAACGTCGCTGTTCAGAGCCAGGCCCCTCCGGTGGCGGAGAAGGCCCCTCAGGTGCCGGAGGAGGCCCCTAATGTGGCGGAGCAGGCGCCTCCGGTGGCCGAGGAGGAACAATCCGTCCAACTGACTAACAACCAAGACAACTAAGAAGGAGAAATAAATTCGGAGGACATGGAAGAGCGAGCGGAGATGGCGGCAATGCTGCGGATGCCAAGTACGTGCACTACGAAATATTGCTAACAGTTTGTTGAAAGAGAATCGTATGCGGAGGAAGGTATCCTAGCTAAAAGGTGTCAGCTATATTGTGCAAATGGTTTTGTCTGCAAAATCATTTGCGAATATTTTGGTTGTGAAATGTTCCCGCAACTTCATTGATTTTGTTCGAAATGAGAAACCAAAATCTTCGCGCCGTTTACCTCCTCGCCTATAAAATGCGACACCCACTCTTCCCTTCGGCAACCTACCCACCTCTACACCATGCCTCCCTGCGAATCCACTCTAGGAGGACCTGGAGGAGCAGATTGAGCAGTCCATCGAGCCGGCGTGACGTGAGGAAGAAGTTGTGCATCGCATGGTGGATTGCTCCTTCGAGACTCCGCGAGGACCGACTGCGTACCAAGAAGAAAGGTAAGAAGGCCGGTCGTGCAGCGCGTGTTCCACAATTTCCCGCCGACGAACTTGCTGAGTTGTGGATGACCGCGTTGGCAAGGCGCAGGGTCAACCGCGTTCACCGCTATCCTCATGGTGGCGTAGGACGGCCAGCTGGGGCTCGCAAACCTGTACGATTTCAACCTCTCCGTCTGGTGGAGGGAGGTGGGCCCCCATGAAGTTGCGGTGTGGTTACAATGTAGAGTCATCGACCTCAAGACTCTTCTTCCCATTGGCGACCCTGAGGTAGAAACACACTTGGTTAGCTCCATCGAGGGCACTGGCATCATTTTTGCAATCACAGATCTTGGCACTTACATGATTGATCTCAAGGCACTGACGTAGAAGGAGTTGTCGACCGAGCTATATCAACGTGAAGATCTTGCATGGGCCCTCTTTCCATACCTTAGCTTCTACAGTCCACAAGGTACACTACATTGTATATGTTCTCTCATAGTTGTGATTCTTTGGGATTAGATGCTACTCAATACATGATTCAGTTAGTGGCACAACTAAAAATAGTAAATGTGTAATCAGACTGTAAGATGGTTTCTCATCCGACTAACTTGAGTTCTTCAAAAAAATATTCTTCGTTTTTTGGTGGCAGGTGTTATTGCTGAAGCATCAATTGAAACTGGACATGGCAATGAGGAAGCATAGATCTCAAGCAAGCCGCTCAAGCAGAGAAGTTAAGGTTGCTGTTTTGGTGTTGGTTTTCATTCTGGGTTTCGAGTTTGATGGACGATGGGACAGTAGTTTGAGTTTGATGGGTGATGGGAGAGTTGTGTTATGTCTTGTTAATTAAGAAATTATCTCTATTCTTGGTAACCATGCTAGCAATGCTTTAGTTGTTCCACGGGAAGGTTACCTTTTGCTTAAAAATTGGCTGCAAATATTATGCACAACAACTATATATTTCTCTCCAAAAATAACTAATATATTTAGATAGTGCTATTTGCAAACTACTGTGCATGGACGACAAATAGAAAATTTACAAACTGATTATCAACTTGTCTACTACTGTTGATATCTTCTACAGCCAATGCTTTAGGCTTTATATGATTCATCGTTCCGATATGTATTCCACCTAGTTCTTTATTAGTTTAACATCTTTTTGGACTTAAGACTCATAAACGGCTGTGTGCATCCTGGTTATGCAGAGGCTGGATGTAATTGCTTCTAAAGTAATAAAGCATCCTTTATGGAAAAAGCCAATGCTTTAGGTGTTGTGTTTTTGGCTGCGCAATTTAACCTACAATGGAGTAGGCTAGTTCAGGAACACGATGAATACTATTTTCAAGGGTTTAAGTTCAAGCTGTTATCCATTGACCACTTGATAAATGTTTGGATATCACTCGATGAATGTTTGAGACATTCGTTCTCCTTTTATTAGTTTTGCTGCTAGGTTTCTGCGCATGCTCTTTGGTTTATAATAAACTGGATGTGTGCATCTTTGATGCATAGGTTGGATGTGAATTGTTTTGATGTTGTATTGCTTTGATACACTGCAAAGAATCAATATAAGCTATCTTAAAAAGATGAACGGCAGATGAAAAATGTAACATCATGCAATCTTCAGGAAATCACGGATTCGGGGTTGTCTAATTCAGACCAGCTTCGACCATTCAGCAGGAAAAGGTTGCTGTGTTGGAGATATGCCCAAGAGGCAATACTAAATTGGTTATTATATATCTTTGTGTTTATGATAAATGTTTATATACCATGCTATAATTGTATTAACCGAAACATTGATACATGTGTGTTATGTAAACAACAAGAAGTCCCTAGTAAGCCTCTTGTATAACTAGCTTGTTGATTAATAGATGATCATCGGTGATCATGAACATTGGATGTTATTAATAACAAGGTTATATCATTATGTGAATGATGTAATGGACACACCCAATTAAGCGTAGCATAAGATCACGTCATTAAGTTCATTTGCTATAAGCTTTCGATACATAGTTACCAAGTCCTTTCGACCATGAGATCATATAAATCACTTATGCCGGAAGGGTACCTTGATTACATCAAACGCCACTGCGTAAATGGGTGGTTATAAAGGTGGGATTAGGTATCCGGAAAGTATGAGCTTGAGGCATATGGATCAACAGTGGGATTTGTCCATCCCGAGGACGGATAGATATACTCTGGGCCCTCTCGGTGGAATGTCGTCTAAATGGCTTGCAAGCATATGAATGGTTCATAAGAGACCACATACCACGGTACGAGTAAAGAGTACTTGTCAGGAGACGAGGTTGAACAAGGTATCGTGATACCGATGATCAAACCTCGGACAAGTAATATATCGCGTGACAAAGGGAATCGGTATCGTATGTAAATGGTTCATTCGATCACTAAGTCATCATTGAATATGTGGGAGCCATTATGGATCTCCAGATCCCGCTATTGGTTATTGGTCGGAGAGAAGTCTCAACCATGTCTCATAGTTCGCGAACCGTAGGGTGACACACTTAAGGTTTGATGTCGTATTAGTAGAACTTGAATATGGAATGGAGTTCGAAGTTTTGTTCGGTCTCGGATGGGATCCCGGACATCACGAGGAGTTCCGAATGGTCCGGAGAATAAGATTCATATATAGGAAGTCATTTTATAAGTTTGAAAATGATCTGGTGCATTTATGGAAGGTTCTAGAAAAGTCCGGAAGAAATCACTTTGGAAAGTGGAGTCCCGAAGGGACTCCACCACCCATGGCCGGCCAACCCTAGAGGGGTGGAGTCCCAAGTGGACTCCACCAAAGGGGCCGGCCACCCCCCTCATGGAAGGGTGGGAGTCCCACTTGAGGTGGGAATCCCACCTTGGGTAGGTTTCCCTACACATGGAAGGTTTTGGGTTGGGGTCTTATTCGAAGACTTGTAGTCCAACACTTGGGGGTTCCACCTATATAATGAGGGGCCAAGGGGAGGGGCCCGGCCACCACAACACCACCACCTTGGCCGCACCCAAGGAGGCCGGCCACCCCCTCTCCCCAAACCCTAGCCGCCCCACTCCTCCCCCTCTCCCGCAACGCTTAGCGAAGCTCCGCCGGAGATCTCCATCGCCACCGCCACCACGCCGTCGTGCTGCCGGATTCAAGGAGGAGCTACTACTTCCGCTGCCCGCTGGAACGGGGAGAAGGACGTCGTCTTCATCAACACCGAACGTGTGACCGAGTACGGAGGTGCTGCCCGATTGTGGCACCGTCGAGATCAAGATCTTCTACGCGCTTTTGCAAGCGGCAAGTGATCGTCTACATCCACCCCGAGATCTAATCTCATTAAGCTTTGCGAATCTTCGAGGGTTAGTCTCTTCATCTCCTCGTTGCTACCATCTACTAGATTAGATCTTGGCTTGGTTTTCGTTCTTGCGGTAGGAAAAATTTTGTTTTCTATGCTACGAATCCCCTCAGTGGTATCAGAGCCGTGTCTATGCATAGATTGGTTGCACGAGTAGAACACAATTGTTTTGTGGGCGTTGATGCTTTTGTTGTCTTTAGTTCGTGTACTTTGCATCTTGCGGCATAGTGGGATGAAGCGGCTCGGGCTAACTTTACATGACCGCGTTCATGAGACTTGCCCCACGTTCGACATGCAACTTGTATTGCATAAGTGGCTTTGCGGGTGTCTGTCTCTCCCACTATAGTGAAGATCCAATTTACTCTTTCTATTGACAACATTAGTATCACCATTGTGGTTCATGTTCGTAGGTAGATTGGATCTTGCTCGAAAACCCTAAACCACGTAAAATATGCAAACCAAATTAGAGACGTCTAACTTGTTTTTGCAGGGTTTGGTGATGTGATATGGCCATAATGTGATGATGAATATGTATGAGATGATCATTATTGTATTGTGGCAACCGGCAGGAGCCTTATGGTTGTCTTTAAATTTCATGTTGAGTAGTATTTCAAAGTAGTTGTAATAGTTGCTACATGGAGGACAATCATGAAGACGGCGCCATTGACCTTGGTGCTACGCCGACGATGATGGAGATCATGCCCGTTGATGATGGAGGATCATGCCCGTGCTTTGGAGATGAAGATCAAAGGCGCAAAGACAAAGGGTCATATCATATCACATATGAATTGCATGTGATGTTAATCCTTTTATGCATCTTATATTGCTTAGATCGCGACGGTAGCATTATAAGATGATCCCTCTCACTAAATATCAAGATAATAAAGTGTTCATCCTTAGTATGCACCGTTGCTAAGACTTGTCGTTTCGAAGCATCACGTGATGATCGGGTGTGATAGATTCAACATGTGCATACAACGGGTACAAGCCAGTTTTGTACACGCGGGTACTAAGGTTGCCTTGACGAGCCTAGCATGTACAGACATGGTCTCGGAACACGGGATACCGAAAGGTAGAGCATGAGTCATATGATTGATATGATGAACACTTTGAGTGTTCGCCATTGAAATTACATCTTGTTCGTGATGATCGGGCTTGGTGTGGTGGATTTGGTTCGTGTGATCACTAAAACAATGCGAGGGATATTGTTTTGAGTGGGAGTTCACCTAGTTTTTAATTTTGTTAAATTAAAATTTGAACTCAATTTGTCATAAATCTAGTCTAAACTATTGCAAATATATGTTGTAGATCATGGCGTCCCCATCAATCAATTTTAACCAGTTCCTAGAGAAAGAAAAGCTTAAAAGCAATGATAGCAACTTCACCGACTGGTTTCGTCATGTGAGGATCTTCCTCAATGGCGGAAATTTGCAATATGTGCTCGAAGCACCGCTAGGTCCCCCACCACCCCCTGCAGTATGCGAGGAAGAAAAGAATGTTTTCGAGACTCGGACTAAAGTGTACTCTCAAGTTCAGTGTGCCATCCTATGCAGCCTAGAGGCAGAGCTTCAAAAGCGTTTTGAGCACCACGACCCTTGTGAGATGATCCGTGAGCTCAAAGTTATCTTTGAAACTCATGCGGCCGTGGAAAGCTATGAAGCCTCGAAGCAGTTCTTTGGCTGCATGATGGAAGAGGGCAGCTCCGTTAGTGAGCACGTGTTCGCTATGTCCGGACACGCGAAGAAGCTCAGTGACTTGGGGATTGTGATCCCTAACCAGCTGGGTATTCATTGTGTTCTCCAATCACTGCCACCAAGTTACAAGAACTTCGTGATGAACTAGAATATGCAGAACATGAACAAGGAGTTACCTGAACTCTTCTCCATGCTGAAATCTGCTGAGGTTGAGATACAAAAAGAGCACCAAGTGTTGATGGTCAATAAGACCACCAAGTTCAAGAAGCAGGGCAAACCTAAGAAGGACCTCAAGAAGGGTGGCAAGAAAGCTGCCGCTCATCCTGAGAAGCCTAAGGGTGGCCCTAAACCTGATACTGACTGCTATTACTGCAATGGGAAGGGGCACTGGAAGCGGAATTGCTCCAAGTATCTGGCTGATCTGAAGAGCGGCCTTGTCAAGAAGAAGAAAGGTATATCTGATATACATGTTATAGATGTTTATCTCACTGGTTCTCGTACTAGTGCATGGGTATTTGATACTGGTTCGGTTGCTCACATTTGTAACTCGAAACAGGAACTACGGAATAAACGAAGCCTAGCGAGGGATGAAGTGGGGATTCACCTTATAATGAGGGGCCAAGGGAGGGGCCCGGTGACATAGGCATCCCCAATGGGCCTGCCAAAGATGGTACCCGGGGTTTACTAAAGGCCCAGGACTCGAAGAATAAGAAGACTTGGAAGCCCATTTAGCATTAAGGAAAGATAGGTTGTATTAGGAAAGATAGAGATTTGTAATCTTACGGGTTGGATACGAAACCCTCCCGAACTCTGTAACTTGTGTATTACGAAATCCTCGGCTCCACCCTCTATATAAGGGGGAGTCGAGGGACGAGAAAGGATCGAGATTATTGTCAACGAACCCTAGTTTTCATAGTCGTCGTGTACTTTTGGCTGAAACCTTCGAGATCTACTTGTCCTCTACTTCCAAAAAAGTCTACAATCTGTAGGCATTGACAAATTAATCCTTTGTCAATTGGCGCCGACCGTGGGGAATTAGAGGCTACAAGGAACTGATCTCGATGGCACGTTCAGAATCGTCGACTTCGTCGGTGGCTAGCAATGCGATGGATAGAGGATCCTATCGTCTCGAAGTTCCGATCTCGTCGGAATTTTCGGCGATCGATTCTGGCTTTTCGTCGAGTGACGGGGAGTTTTCGTCGCCACGCTTCATCGACACCAAGGCAAGCGGAAAGCTCGCCAAGATCTTCAGCGACACATCTTTCGAATCGTCTGCGGACTCCTTTATAAGCAGCGATTCCGACAGCGTCGACAGCTTCAACTTCATCGACAAATCTCTGCCATCGGAAAGGTCTTCACCAATCTATATGATGGTGTCACCAATCCCGACAAAAATCAATATTCAAAATACCATCAAATATATGCAATTGAAGAGGCAGGCCGAGCAGAACCAGAGACGTCAGAGGCTTTCGATGATTTGGGAAATCCATACGTCGATCCCGCTGATCTCAGAAGAGGCCTAGGCACTAAATATGTCGGGACCTCACCTCGCGAAAGAGTTCAACTCCCGCAAGCAGCGTGGGATAGGGCCGCAAGAGCCATGGACGGGACAGAACCAATGAACACAACCGCTACAGTACAAGAATTACAAGCCTATCAATATAGACTTGCTCGTGTGAGTAGGGAGCTAGAAAAGGAGACAGCATCCTTGAATAGAAGAAAAGAGGCAGCCTCCGCATCAAGCAGGCATCGAGCAGAGCTCAGTCGACAATCAGGAACTTCGGCAGACAGTCACAGAGACGCTCGGAGGAGAGCAAGATCTCGGCTGCAAAACATACCCGAAGAAGAGAGAGGAAACATAATTCAAAACCTCGACATGTCCTTCATGTCGATTGATACAAGAGGAAATATCATCCCGAAAACGCCAGAAGCAGGATACATGGCAACGCAAGCTTACATCCTCGCGTCCAGACCACCCCCCGGGGACCCGAGAGAAGCATTGTTCAATATGGCAATGGCTGGAGTTGGAGTTATGGGAACAGCGTTCGCAGCCACGCCTCCCGAAGAAAATCCTAGGCAAAATAGTCCACGACCCACCGCAGCAGTTCAAGACCCACCAAGAACAAGTGGAGTAAGAGACACAGCAGTCAAGTAAGGGTGGACAGAGCGCGACAAGAAAAGAGAACGTCAGCATTCACCAGAAGTTGCCGACGAAGATATGTGTGGGCTCCCGTGCTTTACGAGAAGAGTTCGAAAGACTCGAGTCCCAAAAGGGTTTAAGTTACCCGAGAATTTCAAGAAATTCGACGGCCTGCAGGATCCCGAAGATTGGCTCGTTGATTATCTCGAGATGGTGAAGCTGGTAGGAGGAACCAGAGCAACAGCCATGCAAAGTATCCAAGTTCACTTGAGTGGTGCCGCGAGATCTTGGATAAAGAAACTTCCCCCAGGTTCCATCGACAGCTGGGATAATTTTGAGGATATCTTCGTGAGAAACTTCCGATCCACCTGCAAGAAACCTGCGTCATTGGAAGAGTTGAGGGCGTGTCGACAGAAACACGACGAGTCGATGAGAAAATATATACAGAGGTGGAACATTATTAAAAACTCGGCAGAGGATATATCTGACGAGAGAGCAATAGACGCGTTCGTGGCAGGAATCCGGCGGGGAGATTTCGTCGAGGACTTAGGGAGAACCAACCCTAAGACAATATCAGCACTGATGGAGATAGCCAACAAATGGGCAGATGGAGAAGACGCAATATATAATGAGCGACATAGGTCGCCAGAAGAGGATCGCGGTAGAAATTTTCAAAATAGAAGGAGATTTTCTCGCCAGTTCTACAACAATGACGCTCCTGGCCACATATCGGCTGGTTTCCGAGGAAACTCTGGAGGGAATAGTCGAGATGACTACCAAAGGAGTAATGAGCAACAAGGCGACAATAGAGGTGATTCTCGCGGTAACAGGCAAAATAATGGACCAAGATTTCAAAGACCTTATGTGTCCCCCGAGGAGATGATGAACGGACCGTGTCAGATGCATTTTTATCTCGACAGCAATGGAAAGAGGCAGTCAGGGCATCTCCAAAAAGACTGCCGCAATTTTCAGGCAATGTTGCGAGCCGCAGGAATTGCAAATGCCCAAGCAATGAACAGAAATCCCCAGGGGCCAAGGAGTGAGATCCACCTCCCACCTCCTCCCGCAATTACGGATGAAAATCGGCTCAGAATAGCGGCAGCACCACACCCACCTCCATATGTTGACCCCAATTCCAACGGTGCGGTCTCGATGATTCAGAAAGCTAGGCCATCTAACAGGGCGCAGAAGGTAATCTCACGACAAGTGTTCATGGCAGAGAAGATGCCTCCACCAACAGTTGAGTACCTAAATTGGTCGGGACAAGACATTGGCTTCACAATTGCGGATCATCCACAACAAGTTCCTCGACCAGGACACTCATCTTACCCGCAGTAATTGCTGGCTTTGACGTGTCGAGAGTTTTTATAGATGGTGGCAGCAGTTTAAACCTTATGTATGCAGATACATTGAGGAAAATGAACATATCCCTGGCAAACCTGAAACCAACTGATACACGCTTCCATGGGATCACACCAGAGAAGCCAAGTTATCCGTTGGGCAAGATCAACCTCGACGTTCAGTTTGGAACCCGAGAAAACTACAGGATAGAGAATCTGGAGTTTGAAGTTGTGGATTTCCCGTCGCAATATCACGCTTTGTTGGGACAACCAGCATATGCCAGGTTTATGGCGGTACCACATTATACGTACCTATTGTGGAGGTTGCCTGGACCCAAGGGACCTATCACAATTAAGGGAAGTTTCGCGCTATCTGATAAGTGCGACAAAGATTTTCATCGACTGTCAGAAACCTTCGGGATGCAAGCAGAATATATGGCGCCAAGGCTCACTGATTACGATGTGCTGCCAGATGCAGGGAGGTCTCTCAGGGAGCCAACCTTCAACACTGCCAAGGATTCAAAAGAGGTGCAGATCCACCCGACGGACCCAAAGAAAACGACATCCATTGCAACAAACATGGATATCGCATAGGAAAGCG
Organism: Lolium multiflorum; assembly: GCA_030979885.1. Lineage (NCBI taxonomy): Eukaryota > Viridiplantae > Streptophyta > Magnoliopsida > Poales > Poaceae > Lolium > Lolium multiflorum. Next base: position 197,423,395 of record CM061747.1, read on the forward strand.
CGCTCGTCGAGTTCCTCCGTGAGCACTGGAAAATCTTCGCATGGTGTCCAGCTGACATGCCAGGAGTACCCAGGGAACTTGCCGAGCACCACCTCAACTTGGATCCTCTCGCGAGACCAATCAAACAACCTTTGCGGCGTTTTTCGGAACCAAACCGCAAAGCTATGCTATCAGAAATAGATCGACTCAAGGATGCTGGTTTTATCAAAGAGATATCTACAGAAGCCACGTGGGTAGCTAACCCAGTGATGGTGCCGAAGAAACACACGAAAGTCCTTCGCATGTGTGTCGACTTTACGTGTCTCAATAAACACTGTCCTAAGGATCACTTTCCCCTCCCAAGGATCGATCAAATCATCGACTCCACGGCAGGATGTGAACGTCTTTCCTTTTTGGACGCATACTCTGGTTATAACCAGATCAGACTAAAAGAAGATGATGAAGCCAAGACAGCGTTCATAACACCTTAAGGCGTGTTTTGTTACAAAACAATGCCCTTTGGTTTGAAAAACGCGGGAGCAACATATGATGCAGAAGTGCCTTGCAACACAGATTGGAAAAAATGTACAAGTCTACATTGACGATGTCGTGATAACATCAAAAAAGGGGTCAACACTGATCGAAGATTTGAAGGAAACCTTCGACAACCTCGACAAATTCTGCCTTAAGTTAAACCCAACAAAGTGCTCTTTTGGCGTTCCTGCGGGAGAACTTCTCGGGTTCTTAGTATCAGCAAGAGGGATTGAAGCTAATCCCGAAAAATACAGGCCATTGTAACTATGAGGAAGCCAACAAAGTTGAAAGAAATACAACAGCTGACGGGGCGAGTCGCAGCTTTAAGCAGATTCGTCGCCAGGTTAGGAGAAAAGGCGCTGCCGTTCTACGCATTGATCAAACAGGGCGAGAAATTTCAATGGAACGAGGAAGCAGACAGAGCTTTCGAAAATCTCAAGCGCACAATTTCGACACCACCAATCTTGGTGGCGCCTAAAGAGAAGGAACCTCTCCTCCTATACATTGCAGCCACGCCTCAGGTGGTCAGCACGGCCCTAGTAGTTGAAAGAGAAGAAGAAGGAAAGCTCCATGGAGTACAGAGGCCAGTATATTTCATCAGCGAAGTACTGTCACCCTCAAAACAACGATACCCCCAATACCAGAAGTTGGCGTATGGAGTGTTCACGACAGCAAGAAAACTGCGACACTATTTTTCGGCGCACCCGATAATAGTGGTCAACGAAGCTCCTCTGTCAAATATATTGAACAACCCAGAAGCTACGGGTCGTGTCTCCCTTTGGGGAATAGAACTTTCCCCTCGGGACAGTATGAAAAAAGAAAAGCAATAAAATCGCAGGTTTTACCAGATTTCATTGCAGAATGGATGGAGCTACAAAACACGGGGCCTCCAGATTTATCGAGAACATGGACAATGAACTTTGACGGGTCCAAAAGGTTAGAAGGAGCTGGAGTGATACTAGTATCACCTGAAGGCGACAAGTTGAAGTATGTCCTACGGATGACGTTCCCAAACGCATCTAACAATGAAGCAGAATATGAAGCTCTCATACAAGGGATGAAGATGGCGAAAGCTTGCGGTGCAACCCGACTGAAAATCTTCGGCGACTCACAGTTGGTGGCACAACAAGTTATGAATCAATGTGACGCAGTCAACGAGAGTATGATAGCATACAAGGAGATGTATAACGAGCTGGAAAAACTGTTTGATGGATGCGAGGTAAACCACATCAGCAGGTTGAGCAATGATGAAGCCGATGTTCTCGCAAACATCGGGTCACAATGTCTCGCGATTCCTCCAGGCGTGTTTTGGGAAGAAATAAGCGAGAGATCAACAAAGCCAATGAAAACGAAGAAGAAGGAGAAGAAAGAGAAACCTTCGAGTGCCACCAAAGAATCATCGGAAGAAGAAGAAGAGGAACAGGAGTTAGTCATGATGGTGATACGTCTCCAACGTATCGATAATTTCTTATGTTCCATGCTACTTTATTGATGATACCTACATGTTTTATGCACATTATATGTCATATTTATGCATTTTCTGGAACTAACCTATTAACAAGATGCCGAAGAGCCAGTTGCTGTTTTCTGTTTTTGGTTTCAGAAATCCTAGTAAAGAAATATTCTCGGAATTGGACGAAACTTTCGCCCAGGGTCCTATTTTTGCACGAAGCTTCCAAGACCGAAGACCTAACGAAGTGGGGCCACGAGGAGGCCAGGTGGCCGGCGCGTCCCGTGCCCCGGCCGCGCCGACCCCCCGGGCCCCTCGTGTGGCCCCCGCGTTGACCCTCCGCCTACTTAAAGCTTCCGTCGCGAAACCCCCAGACCGAGAGCCACGATACGGAAAACCTTACGAGACGCCGCCGCCGCGAATCCCATCTCTGGGACTGAGATCGCCGCACCACGGGAGAGGGGATTTTTTGAGAACTCGACAGTAGGAAAGGCTCCTACTGTCTTTTTGTATTAAACAGAATAACTTTACATGGTGTCCTCTTAGAGAGGAAGGGGGAATCAATAGGAATTTACAATCAGGGTTCCTATTTCTACACTAGATACTATCAAATTCAAAGATGAAATTGTGAAGGTCTTCTTTGGTTCTATGGACCAAAAGGAGGAGATCAGCCTTGACTCTCTGTTTCCAGGACTCTATACTGGGGTCTATCCCTTTGAAGAGAAGATTATTCCTTTCCTTCCATATGTTCCAGGCAGATATCAGCATAATTTCCATATACACCGGAGAGGGGATTCATCTCCCGGAGGACTCTACACCGCCATGGTCGCCTCCGGAGTGATGAGTGAGTAGTTCACCCCTGGACCATGGGTCCATAGCAGTAGCTAGATGGTCGTCTTCTCCTTGTTGTGCTTCATTGTTGGATCTTGTGAGCTGCCTAACATGATCAATATCATCTATCTGTAATACTATATGTTGTGTTTGTCGGGATCCGATGGATAGAGAGTACTATGATTATGGTGATTATCAATCTATTGTTCATGTGTTGTTTATGATCTTGCATGCTCTCCGTTATTAGTAGAGGCTCTGGCCAAGTTTTTACTCTTAACTCCAAGAGGGAGTATTTATGCTCGATAGTGGGTTCATGCCTCCATTGAATCTGGGACAGTGACAGAAAGTTCTAAGGTTGTGGATGTGCTGTTGCCACTAGGGATAAAACATTGATGCTATGTCTAAGGATGTAGTTGTTGATTACATTACGCACCATACTTAATGCAATTGTCTGTTGCTTTGCAACTTAATACTGGAGGGGGTTCGGATGATAACCTGAAGGTGGACTTTTTAGGCATAGATGCAGTTGGATGGCGGTCTATGTACTTTGTCGTAATGCCCAATTAAATCTCACTATATTTATCATATCATGTATATGCATTGTTATGCCTTTCTCTATTTGTCAATTGCCCGACTGTAATTTGTTCACCCAACATGCTTTTATCTTATGGGAGAGACACCTCTAGTGAACTGTGGACCCCGGTCCTATTCTTTACATAGCATACAATCTACTGCAATTGTGTTTTACTGTTTTCTTTGCAAACATCTTCCACTCGATACGTTTAATCCTTTGTTACAGCAAGCCGGTGAGATTGACAACCTCACTGTTTCGTTGGGACAAAGTACTTGGGTTGTGTTGTGCAGGTTCCGCGTTGGCGCCGGAATCCCTGGTGTTGCGCCGCATCACATTTCGCGACCATCAACCTTCAACGTGCTTCTTGGCTCCTACTGGTTCGATTAAACCTTGCTTTCTTTCTGAGGGAAAACTTGCTACGTGCGCATCATACCTTCCTCTTGGGGTTCCCAACGAACGTGTGAGTTACACGCCATCAAGCTCTTTTTCTCGCGCCGGGGAGATCAAGACACGCTGCAAGGGGAGTCTCCACTTCTCAATCTCTTTACTTTGTTATTGTCTTGCTTTATTTTATTTACTACTTTGTTTGCTGCACTAAATCAAAATACAAAAAAATTAGTTGCTAGTTTTACTTTATTTACTGTCTTGCTCTCTATATCGAAAACACAAAAAAATTAGTTACTTGCATTTACTTTATCTAGTTTGTTTTATTTACTGTTGCTAAAATGGCCAACCCTGAAAATACTAAATTGTGTGACTTCACAAATGCAAATAATAATGATTTCCTATGCACACCTATTGCTCCACCTGCTACTACAGCAGAATTCTTTGAAATTAAACCTGCTTTACTAAATCTGGTCATGAGAGAACAATTTTCTGGTGCTAGTTCTGATGATGCTGCTGCCCATCTCAATAATTTTGTTGAACTTTGTGAAATGCAAAAGTATAAAGATGTAGATGGTGATATTATTAAATTGAAAGTGTTTCCTTTCTCATTAAGAGGAAGAGCTAAAGATTGGTTGCTATCTTTGCCTAAGAATAGTATTGATTCATGGACTAAATGCAAGGATGCTTTTATTGGTAGATATTATCCTCCCGCTAAAATTATATCTTTGAGAAGTAGCATAATGAATTTTAAACAATTAGATACTGAACATGTTGCTCAAGCTTGGGAGAGAATGAAAACTTTGGTAAAAAATTGCCCAACCCATGGACTGACTACTTGGATGATCATCCAAACCTTCTATGCAGGACTAAATTTTTCTTCGCGGAATTTATTGGATTCAGCTGCTGGAGGTACCTTTATGTCCATCACATTGGGGGCGGCTACAAAACTTCTTGATGATATTATGATAAATTACTCTGAATGGCACACGGAAAGAGCTCCACAAGGTAAGAAGGTAAATTCTGTTGAGGAAACCTCTTCCTTGAGTGATAAGATTGATGTGATTATGTCTATGCTTGTGAATGGTAGATCTAATGTTGATCCAAATAATGTTCCTTTAGCTTCATTGGTTGCTCAAGAAAATGTTGATGTGAATTTCATTAAAAATAATAATTTCAACAACAATGCTTATAGGAACAACTCTGGTAATAACTATAGGCCATATCCTTCTGCTAATGGTAATGGTTATGGTAATTCTTATGGGAATTCTTACAACAATAATAGGAATGTACCCTCTGGTCTTGAAGCTATGCTTAAAGAATTTATTAGTACACAAACTGCTTTTAACAAATCTGTTGAGGAAAAGCTTGATAAAATTGATACTATTGCTTCTAGAGTTGATAGGCTTGCCTCTGATGTTAATCTTTTAAAATTGAAAGTTATGCCTAATAATGATATTGATAATAAGATTACTACTACAGCAAATGCCATCCAAGTTAGAATTAATGAGAATATAAGATTAATGGCTGAACTGCGTGCTAGGTGGGATAGAGAAGAAAATGAAAAACTAGCTAAAGAGAATAATGTAGCTAAAGTTTGGACTATTACCACCACTAGTAATGCTAATTCTTCACATGTTGCTGCACCTCCTACTATCAATGGTAAAATAATTGGTGTTGGCAATGTTTCTACTCCTAGTGCAAAGCGTACAAAACTGCCTGAAATTGCTAAAACTGCTGAAACTGCTTGTGATAAAACTGCTGAAATTTTTTCCAACCTTGGGAACAATGATCCCATTGCTGTAGCTCATAATGATTTAGATTTTGATGATTGCCACATCTCTGAAGTTATAAAGTTCTTACAAAAACTTGCTAAAAGTCCTAATGCTAGTGCTATAAATTTAGCCTTTACAAAACATATTACAAATGCTCTCATAAAAGCTAGAGAAGAGAAACTAAAACTTGAAACTTCTATTCCTAGAAAGTTAGAGGATGGTTGGGAGCCCATCATTAAAATGAAATTCAATGACTTTGAATGTAATGCCTTATGTGATCTTGGTGCAAGTATTTCTGTTATGCCTAAAAAGATTTATGATATGCTTGACTTGCCACCATTGAAGAATTGTTATTTGGATGTTAATCTTGCTGATAATGTTAAAAAGAAACCTTTGGGGAGGATTGATAATGTGCATATTACGGTTAACAATAACCTTGTCCCCGTTGATTTTGTTGTCTTGGATATCGAATGCAATGCATCTTGTCCAATTGTGTTGGGAAGACCTTTTCTTCGAACTGTTGGTGCTGTTATTGATATGAGGGAAGGTAATATTAAATATCAATTTCCTCTCAAGAAAGGTATGGAACACTTCCCTAGAAAGAGAATGAAGTTGCCTTTTGATTCTATTATTAGAACAAGCTATGATGTTGATGCTTCTACTCTCGATGTTACTTGAATTGCACTTTCTGCGCCTAGCTGAAAGGCGTTAAAGAAAAGCGCTTATGGGAGACAACCCATGTTTTTACCTACAGCAATTTTTTGTTTTGTTGAGTCTTGGAAGTTGTTTACTACTGTAGCAACCTCTCCTTATCATGTTTTTGTGCCAAGTAAAGTTTCTATGTCAAAGTTGATGTTATATTTGGGATCGCTGCGCAGAAACAGCATTGCTGTCTGTCACGAATCTGGGCACAATTCTCTGTAGAAAATTCGAAAAAATCTGCCAATTTACGAGCGTGATCCTCAGATATGTACGCAACTTTCATTAGTTTTGAGTTTTTCCATTTGAGCAAGTCTGGTGCCATTTCTAAATTCGTCTTTACGGACTGTTCTGTTTTTGACAGATTCTGTCTTTTATTTCGCATTGCCTCTTTTGCTATGTTGGATTTATTTCTTTGATCCACTAATGTCCAGTAGCATTATGCAATGTCCAGAAGTGAAAATAATGATTGTGTCACCTCTGAATGAGTAAATTATTAATTGTGCACTAACCCTCTAATGAGTTTGCTTGAAGTTTGGTGTGAAGGAAGTTTTCAAGGGTCAAGAGAGGAGTATGATATACTATGATCAAGAGGAGTGAAAGCTCTAAGCTTGGGGATGCCCCCGTGGTTCACCCCTGCATATTTTAAGAAGACTCAAGCGTCTAAGCTTGGGGATGCCCAAGGCATCCCCTTCTTCATCGACAACATCATCAGGTTCCTCCCCTGAAACTATATTTTTATTCAATCACATCTTGTGTTCTTTACTTGGAGCGTTGGTTTGTTTTCGTTTTTGTTTTTGTTTGAATAAGATGGATCCTAGCATTCACTTTGTGGGAGAGAGACACGCTCCGCTGTTGCATATGGACACATGTGTCCTTAGGCTTTACTCATAATGTTCAAGGCGAAGTTTCTTCTTCGTTAAATTGTTATATGGTTGGAATTGGAAAATGCTACATGTAGTAATTCTAAAATGTCTTGGATAATGTGATACTTGGCAATTGTTGTGCTTATGTTTAAGCTCTTGCATCATATGCTTTGCACCCATTAATGAAGAAATACATAGAGCTTGCTAAAATTTGGTTTGCATATTTGGTCTCTCTAAGGTCTAGATAATATCTAGTATTGAGTTTTGAACAACAAGGAAGACGGTGTAGAGTCTTATAATGTTTACAATATGTCTTTTATGTGAGTTTTGCTGCACCTGTTCATCCTTGAGTTTGCTTCAAATAACCTTGCTAGCCTAAACCTTGTATCGAGAGGGAATACTTCTCATGCATCCAAAATCCTTGAGCCAACTACTATGCCATTTGTGTCCACCATACCTACCTACTACATGGTATTTCTCCGCCATTCCAAAGTAAATTGCTTGAGTGCTACCTTTAAAATTCCATCATTCACCTTTGCAATATATAGCTCATGGGACCAAATAGCCTTAAAAACTATCGTAGTATTGAATATGTACTTATGCACTTTATATTTTATTAAGTTGCTTGTTGTGCGATAACCATGCTTCTGGGGAATGCCATCAACTATTGTTGAATATCATGTGAGTTGCTATGCATGTCCGTCTTGTCTGAAGGTCTATCATTTTAGTGGTGGGAGCATGCAAAATTGTTAGAGAAGAACATTGGGCCGCTAACTAAAGCCATGAATCATGGTGGAAGTTTCAGTTTTGGACATATATCCTCAATCTCATATGAGAATAATAATTATTGCTACATGCTTATGCATTTAAGAGGAGTCTATTATCTGTTGTCCATGTTGTCCCGGTATGGATGTCTAAGTTGAGAATAATCAAAAGCGAGAAATCCGAAATGCGAGCATTCTCCTTAGACCTTTGTACAGGCGGCATGGAGGTACCCCTTTGTGACACTTGGTTGAAACATGGCATGCGAAGACCCGGTAGTCCAAGTTAAGTAGGACGAGGTGCGGGCACTATTAGTATACTATGCGTGAGGCTTGCAACTTGTAAGATATAATTTTCATAACTCATATGCTTTATTACTACCGTTGACAAAATTGTTTCATGTTTTCAAAATAAAAGCTCTAGCACAAATACAGCAATCGATGCTTTCCTCTTTGAAGGACCATTCTTTTACTTTTATTGTTGAGTCAGTTTACCCATCTCCTTCCACCTTAAGAAGCAAACACTTGTGTGAACTGTGCATTGATTCCTACATACTTGCATATTGCACTTATTATATTACTTTATGTTGAGAATATCCATGAGATATACATGTTATAAGTTGAAAGCAACCGCTGAAACTTAATCTTCCTATGTGTTGCTTCAACACCTTTACTTTGATTTATTGCTTTATGAGTTAACTCTTATGCAAGACTTATTGATGCTTGTCTTGAAGTACTATTCATGAAAAGTCTTTGCTTTATGATTCAGTTGTTTACTCATGTCATTACCTTTGCTTTGATCGCTGCATTCATTACATATGTTTACAAATAGTATGATCAAGATTATGATGGCATGTCACTTCAGAAATTATCTTTGTTATCGTTTTACCTGCTCGGGACGAGCAGAACTAAGCTTGGGGATGCTGATACGTCTCCAACGTATCGATAATTTCTTATGTTCCATGCTACTTTATTGATGATACCTACATGTTTTATGCACATTATATGTCATATTTATGCATTTTCTGGAACTAACCTATTAACAAGATGCCGAAGAGCCAGTTGCTGGCTGTTTTTGGTTTCAGAAATCCTAGTAAAGAAATATTCTCGGAATTGGACGAAACTTTCGCCCAGGGTCCTATTTTTGCACGAAGCTTCCAGAAGACCGAAGACCTAACGAAGTGGGGCCACGAGAGGCCGGTGGCCGGCGCGGCCCAGCCCCGGCCGCGCCGACCTATCCCCCGGGCCCCTCGTGTGGCCCCCGCGTTGACCCTCCGCCTACTTAAAGCTTCCGTCGCGAAACCCCAGACCGAGAGCCACGATACGGAAAACAGAGACGCCGCCGCCGCGAATCCCATCTCGGGGATTCAGGAGATCGCCTCCGGCACCCGGAGAGGGGATTCATCTCCGGAGGACTCTACACCGCCATGGTCGCCTCCGGAGTGATGAGTGAGTAGTTCACCCCTGGACCATGGGTCCATAGCAGTAGCTAGATGGTCGTCTTCTCCTTGTTGTGCTTCATTGTTGGATCTTGTGAGCTGCCTAACATGATCAAGATCATCTATCTGTAATACTATATGTTGTGTTTGTCGGGATCCGATGGATAGAGAGTACTATGATTATGGTGATTATCAATCTATTGTTCATGTGTTGTTTATGATCTTGCATGCTCTCCGTTATTAGTAGAGGCTCTGGCCAAGTTTTTACTCTTAACTCCAAGAGGGAGTATTTATGCTCGATAGTGGGTTCATGCCTCCATTGAATCTGGGACAGTGACAGAAAGTTCTAAGGTTGTGGATGTGCTGTTGCCACTAGGGATAAAACATTGATGCTATGTCTAAGGATGTAGTTGTTGATTACATTACGCACCATACTTAATGCAATTGTCTGTTGCTTTGCAACTTAATACTGGAGGGGGTTCGGATGATAACCTGAAGGTGGACTTTTTAGGCATAGATGCATTTGGATGGCGGTCTATGTACTTTGTCGTAATGCCCACTTAAATCTCACTATATTTATCATATCATGTATATGCATTGTTATGCCTTTCTCTATTTGTCAATTGCCCGACTGTAATTTGTTCACCCAACATGCTTTTATCTTATGGGAGAGACACCTCTAGTGAACTGTGGACCCCGGTCCTATTCTTTACATAGAATACAATCTACTTGTTTTACTGTTTTCTTTGCAAACATATTCCACTCGATACGTTTAATCCTTTGTTACAGCAAGCCGGTGAGATTGACAACCTCACTGTTTCGTTGGGACAAAGTACTTGGGTTGTGTTGTGCAGGTTCCGCGTTGGCGCCGGAATCCCTGGTGTTGCGCCGCATCACATTTCGCGACCATCAACCTTCAACGTGCTTCTTGGCTCCTACTGGTTCGATTAAACCTTGGTTTCTTTCTGAGGGAAAACTTGCTACTGTGCGCATCATACCTTCCTCTTGGGGTTCCCAACGAACGTGTGAGTTACACGCCATCAATGGTGCAAATTCCATGGATGCAGGCATACATATCATACATCCTAAGGAAAAAAATACCCGACGATCCAGTTGAAGCAAGGCGAATAATTAGACGATCTAAAGCTTTTACTGTGGTAAAAGGGGAGTTGTACAAACGAAGTATTTCGGGTGCTACAGAGATGTGTTACACCCGAAGAAGGAAGGATCATCCTGAAAGATGTACACGAAGGAATATGCGGGCATCACGCGAGCAGCCGAGCTATCGCGGCTAAAGTCTTCAGAGCAGGATTTTATTGGTTAACAACAATTGAAGACGCGAAGGAAATAGTGCGAACCTGCGATGCGTGCCAAAGACCTCACTCTCCGGCAGCAGAACTGATGCCAATCCCATTGTCTTGGCCCTTTGCTCAATGGGGTCTCGATATGGTAGGAAAACTACACAAAGCTTCGCCAGGAGGATATGAGTATATGCTCGTTGCTGTCGACAAATTTACTAAGTGGATAGAAGCAAAGCCGATAAATTCACCGGACGGCGCGTCGGCAATCAAGTTTGTGAAAAGCATCGTCTTTCGATTTGGAGTCCCTCACAGCATCGTCACAGACAACGGCAGTAACTTTACATCTAAGGAGTTCAAAGCATATTGTGCAGAAGTGGGCATCAAACTGAGTTTTGCGTCTGTCGCACATCCACAAACCAACGGTCAAGTCGAGAAGGCCAATGGCATCATCTGCAATGGTATCAAGAAGCACCTGTTAGGACCATTGGAAAAAGCTCGGCATACTTGGCCGGAGGAGCTGCCAAGCGTGTTGTGGAGTATTCGAACAACACCAAACACGGCGACGCAGGAGACGCCGTTTTTCCTGGTCCATGGAGCCGAGGCAGTCCTGCCGATAGAAATAGAACATGATGCTCCAAGAGTTACAGAATATGATGAAGAAACTTCGAGAAAAGCTTTGGAGGATGATGTCGACGCACTTGATGAAGCTCGAGATGAAGTCCTGTCACGAGTCGCCAAATATCAACAGGACCTGAAAAATTACCACAGTCGACGATTGCGACCAAGATCTTTCCAAGTTGGAGACTTGGTTTTACGACTCAATCAAAAAAGTCATGAAAAACTCGAGTCACCATGGCTTGGACCTTACATCGTCACAGAAGTAATCGAAGGAGGAGCATACAGAATCAAGGACAAGAAGACAGGATTGCTGAGCCAAATCCTTGGAACGTGGCGCAGCTCAGGCGTTTTTACGCTTAGATACTGAAATATAGTCTCCTCTGTAAACATACAATGTACTGAAACGCCCGCGAGTTTTCAGACACACTCTTTTCCTTTTTCGGGGCACCGAGTGGGTCCGGGAAAGGTTTTTAATGAGGCGGGCTCGCGGTGCTGCAATATAATAAAGATAGTGGAATTATATATCTTTTCGACATGCTCGGGGGCTTCCCCCTAGAAGATACAATATATATAATACAATGCCGACAAAATACAACTTGCAAAAACATCTCGCTTTGGTATAAAATACCTCGCCAAAATAAAAATATATCGACAAATAGCGGTCAACATAAAGCTCGGGGGCTCGTACCCGCAAAAATAGCACAGTATAATTTATTTTGCCTTGGGACAACCTCGCATTATAAAACGAAAATACTGCCATCAAAACGCCCGGGGGCTTGGCGTTGAAAATAAAAATATAGTGACTTTACAGTACAAAATATATACAAAAGATACAATTCTTGGAACAGCTTATCTTCAAGGATTTCCCAGTATATTGTCTATTGTCAATCGCTCATTATTTATAGCACGAGTGCTATGCTCAGCGTAGCTACCCTTCACGAAGAATTCAGAGTCCATCCGAAGAAGTTCGTCCATCATATCTTCGGCAACAGGAGTCACAACGTCGTCATATTTGCTGAAGTTTTTCCTCCTCTTCGCCATCTTGGCCAAGCACTTTGGAACAATCTGACCCACGTCCAACTTCGGGTAGCAGATTTTTATCATAATCATAGCAAACCTTGCGCCAGCAGCTAATTGAGCCCGCACAAAGCCATGGATTCGAGGAGCATCCCGAAATTTGTCCATCAAGGCAGGAAGAGTCTCTGGCATCTTATTGCGAGGAAACATGGTGCCGTAAACCAGAGACAACGTCCTTGTGCAGAAGTCGAGATAATCACGAACCTGGAGCGCGCGATCTTGAAACCTGACAATCTGGCGAGTTCGTTCAGGCGTGCCCCAAAAATTTGAACCATGATCATTTGCAAGCCGAAGAAGTACATTGGATCGAGCCTCGACACGTTCATCTTCAGTAGTAGCATCCAAGAAAGAACCTACTTTTTGCAAGAATCAGTGGGCAACAAGGAGATAAACAAATAAAAGTACGACAAAGATAATGAAGCACACCTGCCATATCCAAGCTAGCATCTGTCAGCAGTTGGAGCATAAAATTTTCTCGAGCCGTAGCTGCAGCAGCTTCAGCAACGGCGGAGTCCTTTTCAGCTATGGCATCTTGAGCTTGTTGGAGTGCAATCTTCTTCCCTTCAGAAGATTTTCGAGACTGCTCCATGAGCATAAGTGACTGCTTTTTCGTGGAATGGAGTTGTTGTCGAAGTTCTTCCAAATCGTGTGCTGAATTTTTACTCGGAGAACCTTCAACAAATTCAACAGCGACAGCGTTTTTCTTCGAACGAGACGAAGGAAAAACCTCGGAGGGACCAGGAGTTGAAGTATAGTTGTCAAAAATCAACTGAAAACAAAGATTTCGACATCAATCATGGAACAAAGATAGATTTTCATTCATTCTCATAATATATACATGTCTATTACAAAAGAAGGACCTCTAGAGAATCACTGAAGCAATCATCGCCAAGAACACTACGGCGACAGTGCCAAAAGGGGAGACAAACTAAAAGGAAAAAGCAAAAGTGGTCTACTTGACCTCCGGCTTTGAAGAACTTGGAGCAGGTGCTGGCTTATATCCAAGAGTGGCGAGGATCTTCTTCGAATTGGGCTTCGCCGCTTTAATTAGCGACTGCCACTTCTTCGTTTCGATTTTCCCCGTGTCGCCAACTCTCGACCAGTCGACTTGTTGTTGACTCTCTGCAATCAAGGCCATTGTACCTTCGACGCCAACCTTTAGTCCTTCTTGACGAAGTTGGAGTCCAAGGTCTTCATTGCCAGTGAAGCACTTGGCGAGATCAATGAAAACTGCGGGTTCCTCCTTTTTATGGAAGAAATATGGGAAAAGCCGCGACAGTCCAGCCTCAGCTTCAGCTAATCCATTACGAGCTTCCGTACCATGGATTTCCAGGAGAGAAAGCGCGTCCAGAAGCTCGTCATTTTCAGGATTGTCCAGCTCGTACTCTTGGTGTGTTCTTCCTGCTTAAAGCATAAAAAAGAGGGTTATCAAAAGAAAAAAAGGGAGGCCAAAGCACGACGCGAGAAAGCAGCAAGGGGGTGAAGACTTACTAACAAAACGTCGACTCTGCGTTTCTAGTCGATTGAGGATCTCTTTTTCTCGAGCAGAATGCTGAGTTACATTTTCTTCTAGAGCCTTTTTTGCGTCGTCGAGTCTTTTTTGAAGATCCTCGACGGTTTTCGTGTGCGCACTCTCGCTTTGCTCTAACTCAATAGCGAGGGCGTCAGCACGTTTGTTGGCTTCTGCCAGTTTTTCTGCCAACATAAGACAGATAAGCATTACAACACAAAATAGTGACAGGAGAAACTCGACAAGGAAAGCTGGACAGAACAAGTAGGTACCTTCAAGTTCGCCGGCATAATCGCGGTACCCGATAAATTGGGTGCCGAAGCGGACGAGCTCTTTCATAAAAGGCTGAAGAGATTACAATGCAAAAAGGGTCAATATAGGAAGAAGAAAAAGTCGACATCAAGGAAAAAAGAGGGAAACTCAAAACAAAAAGTCAATACAGGAAACAAAAGAACAATTTACCTCTTCCATCAAAGGAGTCGAGGAACAACCAGCTAATATGGTTGGTTCCTTGGTTGATTCCACCCTGGCTCTCTTCGGGGAAGGAGCTCGGGGGCTTACAGCTGGTGTTGAATGTTCAGGGTTTTGTGGAGGAGGTGAAGTTTCGTCGCCATCAGGACGAGCTTCTGAGACAACTAAAGTACGAGACGTGCTCGTTCGAGCAGTCTCGTCAATAGGTGCATCTTCCTCTTCATCGTCACTGCAATAAATATAGCGACAGGATAAAATAGCAATTTCAAAAAGCATCGACAAAGGGAAAAATACAGTACATAGCAATTTCAAAGAACTCACGAGCTGACAAGAGCAGCATCATAAAGATCCAAAGTCTCTTCCCCGGCATTGGGTGCAGTTTTTTCAGCACGGGAAGCACCGGCTTTGGAGGTACCGGTGTCGACAGCCTCATCTCTTTTCCTTTTGCTCCTGGGAGAAGCAGCTGAAGGAGGAGAGCGTGTCGAAGAAGTTGCTTCAGCCTCGGCGTCCTTTTCAGAGGATGCCGCAGATTTTCGAGAAAATGCGGCTTCACTCTCAGGGCGAGACGTAGCCTGGTTGTCGTCAGTGACAACGGCCCTTTCTTCAACTTCTCCACCTTCGGGAAGGGGAGGAAGAGGCGACGCCGTCGCGTGGTTCTATCCCAAAAAACAGGAAAAATATTGGTATGAAGTGTATGATGAAAAAAGATAGAAGTAAAGTAAAGACATGAACAAAAATATTACCTGCGGGAGTGCATTGGTGGCGCTATATGGCGTCACACCGCAAGATGTCGGGACGCTGTCTTTCTTGTTCAGCGACGAGATCTTCCGGACAAGTTTCGCCAAGTCATTGACGGACAAGTCAACCGACAAGCGATCTACATCTTTATCGCCAGCGTACATCCAAAGGGGGTTTTTGCGAGCTTGAAGAGGCTGCACCCTAATCCTAAGGAAATACGCCGTGATCTGGATACCCGACAATTCTTGTCCACGAGTATTCTGGAGCTCATGGATGCGAGTCATCAGGGCCTCTGTCGCCGCTTTTTCTGCGTCGGTAGCCTCTGCATCCCAGGATCGGCGGCGACAAATTTTCTCGGCACCGTCAAAAGGAGGAATATTGTCTTCAACAGAGCCATGATTCTCTTCGCGGATGTATAACCATTTCTTGCGCCACCCTTGAACTGAATCAGGGAATTTGACGTCGAAATATTCGACGTCAGGGCGGACGCAGATCACAACGCCGCCTATGTTGTAGGCGACGCTGGAAGAGCCATTACGGCGACAGAGGAAGATACGTTTCCATAGGGACCAGTTAGGCTGGATCCCCAGGAAAGACTCGCACAATGTGATAAAAATAGAAATGTGGAGGATGGAATTGGGAGTGAGATGGTGAAGTTGCAGTCCATACATGAACAGCAACCCACGAAGGAAGTCATGGATAGGAGTGGAAAGACCACGGATGAGGTGGTCGACGAAACTAACCCGATATTGCATCGGTGGAGCTGGGTAGCTTCTCCAACGTATCGATAATTTCTTATGTTCCATGCTACATTATTGATGATATCTACATGTTTTATACACATTATATGTCATATTTATGCGTTTTCCGGAACTAACCTATTGACGAGAGTTGCTGTTTTCTGCTGTTTTTGGTTTCAGAAATCCTAGTAACGAAATATTCTCGGAATTGGACGAAATCAACGCCCAGTTCCTATTTTCACCGGAAGCTTCCGAGCACCCGAGAAGGACCGAGGGGGCCACAGCCCACCACACATGGTGGTGGCGCGGCCAGGGAGGGGCCCGCGCCCCCCTGTTGTGTCGTCGCCCCGTCAGCCCTCCGACTCCGCCTCTTCGCCTATTTAAATGTCCCTGACCTAAAACCTCGATACAAATAAGCCACGATACGCGAAACCTTCCAGAGCCGCCGCCATCGCGAAGCCAAGATCTGGGGGACAGGAGTCTCTGTTCCGGCACGCCGGGACGGGGAAGTGCCCCGGAAGGCTTCTCCATCGACACCGCTGCCATCTCCACCGCCATCTTCATCACCGCTGCTTGCTCCCATGAGGAGGGAGTAGTTCTCCATTGAGGCTCGGGGCTGTACGGTAGCTATGTGGTTCATCTCTCTCCTATGTACTTCAATACAATAATCTCATGAGCTGCCTTACATGATTGAGATTCATATGATGATGCTTGTAATCTAGATGTCATTATGCTAGTCAAGTGGGTTTTACTTATGTGATCTCCGGAGACTCCTTGTCCCACGTGTGTAAAGGTGACAGTGTGTGCACCGTGTGGGTCTCTTAGGCTATATTTCACAGAATACTTATTCACTGTTATGAATGGCATAGTGAAGTGCTTATTTATATCTCTTTATGATTGCAATGTGTTTTGTATCACAATTTATCTATGTGCTACTCTAGTGATGTTATTAAAGTAGTTTTATTCCTCCTGCACGGTGTAATGGTGACAGTGTGTGCATCCGTGTTAGTACTTGGCGTAGGCTATGATTATGATCTCTTGTAGATTATGAAGTTAACTATTGCTATGATGGTATTGATGTGATCTATTCCTCCTACATGGTGTGAAGGTGACAGTGTGCATGCTATGCTAGTACTTGGTTTAGTCGTGTCGATCTTTCATGCACTCTAAGGTTATTTAAATATGAACATTGAATTGTGGAGCTTGTTAACTCCGGCATTGAGGGTTCGTGTAATCCTACGCAATGTGTTCATCATCCAACAAGAGAGTGTAGAGTATGCATTTATCTATTATGTTATGTGATCAAAGTTGAGAGTGTCCACTAGTGAAAGTCTAATCCCTAGGCCTTGTTCCTAAATACTGCTATCGCTGCTTGTTTACTGTTTTACTGCGTTACTACTGCTTTACTTCCTTGTTTATATTACTATCATCAACTGCACGCCAGCAAGCTATTTTCTGGCGCCGTACTACTGCTCATATTCATTCATACCACTTGTATTTCACTATCTCTTCGCCGAACTAGTGCACCTATTAGGTGTGTTGGGGACACAAGAGACTTCTTGCTTTGTGGTTGCAGGGTTGCATGAGAGGGATATCTTTGACCTCTTCCTCCCTGAGTTCGATAAACCTTGGGTGATCCACTTAAGGGAAAACTTGCTGCTGTTCTACAAACCTCTGCTCTTGGAGGCCCAACACTGTCTACAAGGATAGAAGCACCCGTAGACATCAAGCTATTTTCGCGCCGTTGCCGGGGAGGAAAGGTAAAAGGTACTCACACTCCGGATCTCGGCTACTAAGCTATTTTCCGGCGCCGTTGTAAGTACTCGAAGCTATTTCCTTTAGACTCTGCAATTGCGACATTTGGTTTCTTGTTTACACTAGTTAGGCATAATGGACAACAATGACCTTCTTATTCTATTTCCTGATTTAAGACATGGATGGTTTGATGCGAAAATTAAAAAACCCATGGAACATATTAATATGAATGCTTTGAACACTATTGTTGCTAATGCTATGGAAAATTCTAAGCTTGGGGAAGCTGGCTTTGATGAGCATGATATTTTTAGTCCCCCAAGCATTGAGGAGAAAATTTACTTTGATGATACTATGCCTCCTATATTTGATGATGAGAATAATAATGATAGCTACTTTGTTGAATTTGCTCCCACTACAACTAATAAAATTGATTATGCCTATGTGGAGTAATAATTTTATGCATGAGACTCATGATAAGAATGCTTTATGTGATAGTTATATTGTTGAGTTTGCTCATGTTGCTACTGAAAGTTATTATGAGAGAGGAAAATATGGTTGTAAAAAATTTCATGTTACTAAAACACCTCTCTATGTGCTGAAATTTTTGAAGCTACACTTGTTTTATCTTCCTATGCTTGTTACTTTGCTCTTCATGAACTTGTTTATTTACAAGATTCCTATGCATAGGAAGCATGTTAGACTTAAATGTTTTTTGAATTTGCCTCTTGATGCTCTCTTTTGCTTCAACTTCTATTTCTTGCGAGTGCATCATTAAAACTGCTGAGCCCATCTTAATGGCTATAAAGAAAGAACTTCTTGGGAGATAACCCATGTGTTTTTTTACTACAGTACTTTGTTTTATATTTGAGTCTTGGAAGTTGTTTACTACTGTAGCAACCTCTCATTATCATGTTTTTGTGCCAAGTAAAGTTTCTATGTTAAAGTTGATGTTATATTTGGGATCGCTGCGCAGAAACAGCATTGCTGTCTGTCACGAATCTGGGCCTAAGTCTCTGTAGAAAATTCGAAAAATCTGCCAATTTACGAGCGTGATCCTCAGATATGTACGCAACTTTCATTAGTTTTGAGTTTTTCCATTTGAGCAAGTCTGGTGCCATTTTAAAATTCGTCTTTACGAACTGTTCTGTTTTTGACAGATTCTGCCTTTTATTTCGCATTGCCTCTTTTGCTATGTTGGATGAATTTCTTTGATCCATTAATGTCTAGTAGCTTTATGCAATGTCCAGAAGTGTTAAGAATGATTGTGTCACCTCTGAACATGTAAATTTTTATTGTGCACTAACCCTCTAATGAGTTTGCTTGAAGTTTGGTGTGAAGGAAGTTTTCAAGGGTCAAGAGAGGAGTATGATATACTATGATCAAGAAGAGTGAAAGCTCTAAGCTTGGGGATGCCCCGTGGTTCACCCCTGCATATTTCAAGAAGACTCAAGCATCTAAGCTTGGGGATGCCCAAGGCATCCCCTTCTTCATCGACAAAGTATCAGGTTCCTTCTCTCGAAACTATATTTTTATTCGGTCACATCTTATGTACTTTACTTGGAGCGTCTGTTTGTTTTTATTTTTGTTTTGTTTGAATAAGTTCATCCTTGTGTGGGAGAGAGACACGCTCCGCTGATTCATATGAACACATGTATTCTTAGCTTTTAATGTTCAAGGGCGAAAGTTGATCGCTTCACTTGTTGTTATATGGTTGGAAACGAGAAATGCTACATGTAGTAATTGGTAGAATGTCTTGAATAATTTGATACTTGGCAATTGTTGTGCTCATGTTTAAGCTCTTGCATCATACACTTTGCACCCATTAATGAAGAAATACATAGAGCTTGCTAAAATTTGGTTTGCATACTTGGTTTCTCTAAAGTCTAGATAATTTCTAGTATTGAGTTTTGAACAACAAGGAAGACGGTGTAAAGTCTTATAATGTTTACAATATATCTTTTATGTGAGTTTTGCTGCACCGGTTCATCCTTGTGTTTGTTTCAAATAACCTTGCTAGCCTAAGCCTTGTATCGAGAGGAATACTTCTCATGCATCCAAATCCTTGAGCCAACCACTATGCCATTTGTGTCCACCATACCTACCTACTACATGGTATTTCTCCGCCATTCCAAAGTAAATTGCTTGAGTGCTACCTTTAAACATTTCAAAAGTTATCACCTCTGATTTGTGTCAATATTTTATAGCTCATGAAGAAGTATGTGGTGTTTATCTTTCAATCTTGTTGGGCAACTTTCACCAATGGACTAGTGGCTTCATCCGCTTATCCAATAACTTTGCAAAAAGAGCTGGCAATGGGATTCCCAGTCCCAAATTAATTAACAAAAATAGACACTCCTCCATGGTATGTGATACGTCCAATTTGCATCACTATTTTGTATCATAATTTGCTGTTATTCATTGATATATTTCATATTGGGACACAATACTTATGTTATTTCATCTATTTTGCATGTTTCATCATCATTGGAGGATCAAGCACCGGAGCCAGGATTCTGCTGGAAAAAGCACCGTCAGAACGCAATATTTCGGAAGATCAACTGTGGAAGGGAATTTCACGTAAATTCCTATTTTTCCAGATGACGGAGGGAGCCAGAAGGGGAAGAAGAGAGGAGCCACTGTGGGCCCAGACCATAGGGCGGCGCGGCCCATGGCTCGGCCGCGCCACCCTATGCTGGGGCCCCCCCTTTCGCCTCCTTTCTTCGCGTACTCCTTCGTCCCGAAAACCTAAGCCACGAGAGACCCCACGAGGGTTACAGCCGCTCGCGGGCGGAGAACACCAGAGAGAAAAGAGCTCTCCGGGCGGCAGGAATCCGGAAATTCCCTCCCGGAGGAAATCGACGCCATCGCCATCGTCATCGAGCTGGACATCATCTCCATCATCATCATCATCATCTCCACCATCTACACCGCCATCACCACCGCTGCACCTCGTCACCGCTGTAACAATTCGGGTTAAATCTTGATTGTTTGATAGGGGAAACTCTCCCGGTGTTATTCTATACTTGTTGTAGATGCTATTGAGTGAAACCATTGAACCAAGGTTTATGTTCAGATTGTTATTCATCATCATATCACCTCTGATTGTATTCCATATGATGTCTCGTGAGTAGTTCGTTTAGTTCTTGAGGACATGGGTGAAGTCTAAATGCTAGTAGTGAATTATGGTTGAGTAATATTCAATGTTATGATATTTAAGTTGTGGTGTCATTCTTCTAGTGGTGTCGTGTGAACGTCGACTACACGACACTTCACCATTTATGGGCCTAGGGAGTGCATCTTGTATTCGGTTGCTAATTGCGGGGTTGCCGGAGTGACAGAAACCTGAGCCCCCGTTAGTATATCGATGCAAGAGGGATCGCAGGATCTCAGAGTTTAAGGCTGTGGTTAGATTTATCTTAATTACTTTCTTGTAGTTGCGGATGCTTGCAAGGGGTATAATCACAAGTATGTATTAGTCCTAGGAAGGGCGGTGCATTAGCATAGGTTCACCCACACAACACTTATCAAAACAATGAAGATTATTAAACCACATGAAGCGAAAGTACTAGACTAAAATCCCCGTGTGTCCTCAGAACGTTTGGTCATTATAAGTAAACAAACCGGCTTGTCCTTTGTGCTAAAAAGGATTGGGCCACTCGCTGCAATTATTTCTCTCGCATTTTACTTACTCGTACTTTATTCATCTGTTACATCAAAACCCCTGAATACTTGTCTGTGAGCATTTACAGTGAATCCTTCATCGAAACTGCTTGTCAACACCTTCTGCTCCTCGTTGGGATCGACATTCTTACTTATCGAAGATACTACGATACACCCCCTATACTTGTGGGTCATCAAGACTATTTTCTGGCGCCGTTGCCGGGGAGTGAAGCGCTATTGGTAAGTGGAATTGGTAAGGAAATTTACTGTTTGTGCTAATTTTATTTCTGCCTGCTGCTATAAGTCATTATGGAGAGATCTTCTCTTCAATTTCTATTTGGGAAATCTACTACTACTGCAACGGTAGTGGATGAAGCGCCAGGTGAGGAAGTAGTACCATATAAAATACCTATGAAAATTATTGAACGTGTTATGGATAACCGCTATGAAGGGTGATGGCGTGTAACTCACACGTTCGTTGGGAACCCCAAGAGGAAGGTATGATGCGCACAGTAGCAAGTTTTCCCTCAGAAAGAAACCAAGGTTTAATCGAACCAGGAGGAGCCAAGAAGCACGTTGAAGGTTGATGGTCGCGAAATGTGATGCGGCGCAACACCAGGGATTCCGGCGCCAACGCGGAACCTGCACAACACAACCAAAGTACTTTGCCCCAACGAAACAGTGAGGTTGTCAATCTCACCGGCTTGCTGTAACAAAGGATTAAACGTATCGAGTGGAAGATGTTTGCAAAGAAAACAGTAAAACACAATTGCAGTAGATTGTATGCTATGTAAAGAATAGGACCGGGGTCCACAGTTCACTAGAGGTGTCTCTCCCATAAGATAAAGCATGTTGGGTGAACAAATTACAGTCGGGCAATTGACAAATAGAGAAAGGCATAACAATGCATATACATGACATGGTAAATATAGTGAGATTTAATCCGGGCATTACGACAAAGTACATAGACCGCCATCCAACTGCAGTTCAGCCATTAATCTTATATTCTCATTAATTCTAACTTGGATGGCATTTTCTGTAGTAGTGATCTTATTATCAATATCATTATTAGGCATAACTTTCAATTTTAAAAGATTAACATCAGAGGCAAGCCTATCAACTCTAGAAGCGATAGTATCAATTTTATCAAGCTTTTCCTCAACAGATTTGTTAAAAGCAGTTTGTGTACTAATAAATTCTTTAAGCATGGCTTCAAGACCAGAGGGTACACTCCTATTATTGTTGTAAGAATTCCCATAAGAATTACCATAACCATTACCATTAGCAGAAGGATATGGCCTATAGTTATTACCAGAGTTGTTCCTATAAGCATTGTTGTTGAAATTATTATTTTTAATGAAATTCACATCAACATTTTCTTCTTGAGCAACCAATGAAGATAAAGGAACATTATTTGGATCAACATTAGATCTACCATTCACAAGCATAGACATAATCACATCAATCTTATCACTCAAGGAAGAGGTTTCCTCAACAGAATTTACCTTCTTACCTTGTGGAGCTCTTTCCGTGTGCCATTCAGAGTAATTTATCATCATATCATCAAGAAGTTTTGTAGCCGCCCCCAATGTGATGGACATAAAGGTACCTCCAGCAGCTGAATCCAATAAATTCCGCGAAGAAAAATTTAGTCCTGCATAGAAGGTTTGGATGATCATCCAAGTAGTCAGTCCATGGGTTGGGCAATTCTTTACCAAAGTTTTCATTCTCTCCCATGCTTGAGCAACATGTTCAGTATCTAATTGTTTAAAATTCATTATGCTACTTCTCAAAGAAATAATTTTAGCGGGAGGATAATATCTACCAATAAAAGCATCCTTGCATTTAGTCCATGAATCAATACTATTCTTAGGCAAAGATAGCAACCAATCTTTAGCTCTTCCTCTTAATGAGAAAGGAAACACTTTCAATTTAATAATATCACCATCTACATCTTTATACTTTTGCATTTCACAAAGTTCAACAAAATTATTGAGATGGGCAGCAGCATCATCAGAACTAGCACCAGAAAATTGTTCTCTCATGACAAGATTTAGTAGAGCAGGTTTAATTTCAAAGAATTCTGCTGTAGTAGCAGGTGGAGCAATAGGTGTGCATAGGAAATCATTATTATTTGCATTTGTGAAGTCACACAATTTAGTATTTTCAGGGGTATTCATTTTAGCAACGGTAAATAAAACAAACTAGATAAAGTAAATGTAAGTAACTAATTTTTTTGTGTTTTTGATATAGAGAGCAAGACAGTAAATAAAGTAAAACTAGCAACTAATTTTTTGTGTTTTTTGTTTAGCAAACAAAGTAGTAAATAAAATAAAGCAAGACAAAAACAAAGTAAAGAGATTGAGAAGTGGAGACTCCCCTTGCAGCGTGTCTTGATCTCCCCGGCAACGGCGCCAGAAAAAGAGCTTGATGGCGTGTAACTCACACGTTCGTTGGGAACCCCAAGAGGAAGGTATGATGCGCACAGTAGCAAGTTTTCCCTCAGAAAGAAACCAAGGTTTAATCGAACCAGGAGGAGCCAAGAAGCACGTTGAAGGTTGATGGTCGCGAAATGTGATGCGGCGCAACACCAGGGATTCGGGCGCCAACGCGGAACCTGCACAACACAACCAAAGTACTTTGCCCCAACGAAACAGTGAGGTTGTCAATCTCACCGGCTTGCTGTAACAAAGGATTAAACGTATCGAGTGGAAGATGTTTGCAAAGAAAACAGTAAAACACAATTGCAGTAGATTGTATGCTATGTAAAGAATAGGACCGGGGTCCACAGTTCACTAGAGGTGTCTCTCCCATAAGATAAAGCATGTTGGGTGAACAAATTACAGTCGGGCAATTGACAAATAGAGAAAGGCATAACAATGCATATACATGACATGGTAAATATAGTGAGATTTAATCCGGGCATTACGACAAAGTACATAGACCGCCATCCAACTGCATCTATGCCTAAAAAGTCCACCTTCAGGTTATCATCCGAACCCCTCCAGTATTAAGTTGCAAAGCAACAGACAATTGCATTAAGTATGGTGCGTAATGTAATCAACAACTACATCCTTAGACATAGCATCAATGTTTTATCCCTAGTGGCAACAGCACATCACAACCTTAGAACCTACTGTCACGATCCCAGATTCAATGAAGGCATGAACCCACTATCGAGCATAAATACCCCCTCTTGGAGTTAAGAGCAAAAACTTGGCCGAGCCTCTACTAATAACGGAGAGCATGCAAGATCATAAACAACACATAAACAATAGATTGATAATCACCATAATCATAGTACTCTCTATCCATCGGATCCCGACAAACACAACATATAGTATTACAGATAGATGATCTTGATCATGTTAGGCAGCTCACAAGATCCAACAATGAAGCACAACAAGGAGAAGACGACCATCTAGCTACTGCTATGGACCCATGGTCTAGGGGTGAACTACTCACTCATCACTCCGGAGGCGACCATGGCGGTGTAGAGTCCTCCGGGAGATGAATCCCCTCTCCCGGCAGGTGCCGGAGGCGATCTCCGAATCCCCGAGATGGGATTCGGCGGCGGCGTCTCGGAGGGGTTTTCCGTATCGTGGCTCTGCACCGGGGGTTTCGCGACGGAAGCTTTAAGTAGGCGGAGGGTCAACGCGGGGGCCACACGAGGGGCCCAGAGGCTGGGTCGGCGCGGCCGGGCTTGGGCCGCGCCGGCCACCCTCCCGCCTCGTGGCCCCACTTCGTTAGGTCTTCGGTCTTCTGGAAGCTTCGTGCAAAAATAGGACCCTGGGCGAAAGTTTCGTCCAATTCCGAGAATATTTCTTTACTAGGATTTCTGAAACCAAAAACAGCAGAAAACAGAATCGGCTCTTCGGCATCTTGTTAATAGGTTAGTTCCAAAAATGCATAAATATGACATATAATGTGCATAAAACATGTAGGTATCATCAATAAAGTAGCATGGAACATAAGAAATTATCGATACGTTGGAGACGTATCAGCATCCCCAAGCTTAGTTCTGCTCGTCCCGAGCAGGTAAAACGATAACAAAGATAATTTCTGAAGTGACATGCCATCATAATCTTGATCATACTATTTGTAAACATATGTAATGAATGCAGCGATCAAAACAAAGGTAATGACATGAGTAAACAACTGAATCATAAAGCAAAGACTTTTCATGAATAGTACTTCAAGACAAGCATCAATAAGTCTTGCATAAGAGTTAACTCATAAAGCAATAAATCAAAGTAAAGGTGTTGAAGCAACACAAAGGAAGATTAAGTTTCAGCGGTTGCTTTCAACTTATAACATGTATATCTCATGGATATTGTCAACATAAAGTAATATAACAAGTGCAATATGCAAGTATGTAGGAATCAATGCACAGTTCACACAAGTGTTTGCTTCTTAAGGTGGAAGGAGATAGGTAAACTGACTCAACAATAAAAGTAAAAGAATGGTCCTTCAAAGAGGAAAGCATCGATTGCTGTATTTGTGCTAGAGCTTTTATTTTGAAAACATGAAACAATTTTGTCAACGGTAGTAATAAAGCATATGAGTTATGAAAATTATATCTTACAAGTTGCAAGCCTCATGCATAGTATACTAATAGTGCCCGCACCTTGTCCTACTTAGCTTGGACTACCGGATCTTTGCATGCCATGTTTCAACCAAGTGTCACAAAGGGGTACCTCCATGCCGCCTGTACAAAGGTCTAAGGAGAATGCTCGCATTTCGGATTTCTCGCTTTTGATTATTCTCAACTTAGACATCCATACCGGGACAACATGGACAACAGATAATGGACTCCTCTTAAATGCATAAGCATGTAGCAAAGTTATTATTCTCATATGAGATTGAGGATATATGTCCAAAACTGAAACTTCCACCATGATTCATGGCTTTAGTTAGCGGCCCAATGTTCTTCTCTAACAATTTTGCATGCTCCAACCACTAAAATGATAGATCCTTCAGACAAGACGGACATGCATAGCAACTCACATGATATTCAACAATAGTTGATGGCGTTCCCCAGAAGCATGGTTATCACACAACAAGCAACTTAATAAAATATAAAGTGCATAAGTACATATTCAATACTACGATAGTTTTTAAGGCTATTTTGTCCCATGAGCTATATATTGCAAAGGTGAATGATGGAATTTTAAAGGTAGCACTCAAGCAATTTACTTTGGAATGGCGGAGAAATACCATGTAGTAGGTAGGTATGGTGGACACAAATGGCATAGTAGTTGGCTCAAGGATTTTGGATGCATGAGAAGTATTCCCTCTCGATACAAGGTTTAGGCTAGCAAGGTTATTTGAAGCAAACTCAAGGATGAACAAGTGCAGCAAAACTCACATAAAAGACATATTGTAAACATTATAAGACTCTACACTGTCTTCCTTGTTGTTCAAAACTCAATACTAGATATTATCTAGACCTTAGAGAGACCAAATATGCAAATCAAATTTTAGCAAGCTCTATGTATTTCTTCATTAATGGGTGCAAAGCATATGATGCAAGAGCTTAAACATGAGCACAACAATTGCCAAGTATCACATTATCCAAGACATTTTAGAATTACTACATGTAGCATTTTCCAATTCCAACCATATAACAATTTAACGAAGAAGAAACTTCGCCATGAACATTATGAGTAAAGCCTAAGGACACATGTGTCCATATGCAACAGCGGAGCGTGTCTCTCTCCCACAAAGTGAATGCTAGGATCCATCTTATTCAAACAAAAACAAAAACGAAAACAAACCGACGCTCCAAGTAAAGAACACAAGATGTGATTGAATAAAAATATAGTTTCAGGGGAGGAACCTGATGATGTTGTCGATGAAGAAGGGGATGCCTTGGGCATCCCCAAGCTTAGACGCTTGAGTATTCTTAAAATATGCAGGGGTGAACCACGGGGCATCCCCAAGCTTAGAGCTTTCACTCCTCTTGATCATAGTATATCATTCTCTCTCTTGACCCTTGAAAACTTCCTTCACACCAAACTTCAAGCAAACTCATTAGAGGGTTAGTGCATCATTAATAATTCACTCATTCAGAGGTGACACAATCATTATTTTCACTTCTGGACATTGCATAATGCTACTTGACATTAATGGATCAAAGAAATAAATCCAACATAGCAAAAGAGGCAATGCGAAATAAAAGGCAGAATCTGTCAAAAACAGAACAGTCTGTAAAGACGAATTTAAAGCTGGCACTAGACTTGCTCAAATGGAACTCAAAACTAATGAAAGTTGCGTACATATCTGAGGATCACGCTCGTAAATTGGCAGATTTTTTAGAATTTTCTACAGAGAACTGTGCCCAGATTCGTGACAGACAGCAATGCTGTTTCTGCGCAGCGATCCCAAATATAACATCAACTTTGACATAGAAACTTTACTTGGCACAAAAACATGATAAGGAGAGGTTGCTACAGTAGTAAACAACTTCCAAGACTCAACAAAACAAAAAAATTGCTGTAGGTAAAAACATGGGTTGTCTCCCATAAGCGCTTTTCTTTAACGCCTTTCAGCTAGGCGCAGAAAGTGCAAATCAAGTAACATCGAGAGTAGAAGCATCAACATCATAGCTTGTTCTAATAATAGAATCAAAAGGCAACTTCATTCTCTTTCTAGGGAAGTGTTCCATACCTTTCTTGAGAGGAAATTGATATTTAATATTACCTTCCCTCATATCAATAACAGCACCAACGGTTCGAAGAAAAGGTCTTCCCAACACAATTGGACAAGATGCATTGCATTCGATATCCAAGACAACAAAATCAACGGGGACAAGGTTATTGTTAACCGTAATATGCACATTATCAATCCTCCCCAAAGGTTTCTTTTTAGCATTATCGGCAAGATTAACATCCAAATAACAATTCTTCAATGGTGGCAAGTCAAGCATATCATAAATCTTTTTAGGCATAACAGAAATACTTGCACCAAGATCACATAAAGCATTACATTCAAAGTCATTGAATTTCATTTTAATGATGGGCTCCCAACCATGTTCTAACTTTCTAGGAATAGAAGTTTCAAGTTTTAGTTTCTCTTCTCTAGCTTTTATGAGAGCATTTGTAATATGTTTTGTAAAGGCTAAATTTATAGCACTAGCATTAGGACTTTTAGCAAGTTTTTGTAAGAACTTTATAACTTCAGAGATGTGGCAATCATCAAAATCTAAATCATTATGAGCTACAGCAATGGGATCATTGTTCCCAAGGTTGGAAAAAATTTCAGCAGTTTTATCACAAGCAGTTTCAGCAGTTTTAGCAGTTTCAGGCAGTTTTGTTCGCTTTGCACTAGGAGTAGAAACATTGCCAACACCAATTATATTACCATTGATAGTAGGAGGTGCAGAAACATGTGAAGAATTAGCATTACTAGTGGTGGTAATAGTCCAAACTTTAGCTACATTATTCTCTTTAGCTAGTTTTTCATTTTCTTCTCTATCCCACCTAGCACGCAGTTCAGCCATTAATCTTATATTCTCATTAATTCTAACTTGGATGGCATTTGCTGTAGTAGTGATCTTATTATCAATATCATTATTAGGCATAACTTTCAATTTTAAAAGATTAACATCAGAGGCAAGCCTATCAACTCTAGAAGCGATAGTATCAATTTTATCAAGCTTTTCCTCAACAGATTTGTTAAAAGAGTTTGTGTACTAATAAATTCTTTAAGCATGGCTTCAAGACCAGAGGGTACACTCCTATTATTGTTGTAAGAATTCCCATAAGAATTACCATAACCATTACCATTAGCAGAAGGATATGGCCTATAGTTATTACCAGAGTTGTTCCTATAAGCATTGTTGTTGAAATTATTATTTTTAATGAAATTCACATCAACATTTTCTTCTTGAGCAACCAATGAAGCTAAAGGAACATTATTTGGATCAACATTAGATCTACCATTCACAAGCATAGACATAATCACATCAATCTTATCACTCAAGGAAGAGGTTTCCTCAACAGAATTTACCTTCTTACCTTGTGGAGCTCTTTCCGTGTGCCATTCAGAGTAATTTATCATCATATCATCAAGAAGTTTTGTAGCCGCCCCCAATGTGATGGACATAAAGGTACCTCCAGCAGCTGAATCCAATAAATTCCGTGAAGAAAAATTTAGTCCTGCATAGAAGGTTTGGATGATCATCCAAGTAGTCAGTCCATGGGTTGGGCAATTCTTTACAAAGTTTTCATTCTCTCCCATGCTTGAGCAACATGTTCAGTATCTAATTGTTTAAAATTCATTATGCTACTTCTCAAAGAAATAATTTTAGCGGGAGGATAATATCTACCAATAAAAGCATCCTTGCATTTAGTCCATGAATCAATACTATTCTTAGGCAAAGATAGCAACCAATCTTTAGCTCTTCCTCTTAATGAGAAAGGAAACACTTTCAATTTAATAATATCACCATCTACATCTTTATACTTTTGCATTTCACAAAGTTCAACAAAATTATTGAGATGGGCAGCATCATCAGAACTAACACCAGAAAATTGTTCTCTCATGACAAGATTTAGTAAAGCAGGTTTAATTTCAAAGAATTCTGCTGTAGTAGCAGGTGGAGCAATAGGTGTGCATAGGAAATCATTATTATTTGCATTTGTGAAGTCACACAATTTAGTATTTTCAGGGGTATTCATTTTAGCAACTAGAATAAAACAAACTAGATAAAGTAAATGTAAGTAACTAATTTTTTTGTGTTTTTGATATAGAGCAAGTATAAATAAAGTAAAACTAGCAACTAATTTTTTTTTTTTTTTTTTTAGTGCAGCAAACAAAGTAGTAAATAAAATAAAGCAAGACAAAAACAAAGTAAAGTGATTGAGAAGTGGAGACTCCCCTTGCAGCGTGTCTTGATCTCCCCGGCAACAGCGCGAAAAGAGCTTGATGGCGTGTAACTCACACGTTTCGTTGGGAACCCCAAGAGGAAGGTATGATGCGCATAGTAGCAAGTTTTCCCTCGAAAGAAACCAAGGTTTAATCGAACAGGAGGAGCCAAGAAGCACGTTGAAGGTTGATGGTCGCGAAATGTGATGCGGCGCAACACCAGGGATTCCGGCGCCAACGCGGAACCTGCACAACACAACCAAAGTACTTTGCCCCAACGAAATAGTGAGGTTGTCAATCTCACCGGCTTGCTGTAACAAAGGATTAAACGTATCGAGTGGAAGATGTTTGCAAAGAAAACAGTAAACACAATTGCAGTAGATTGTATGCTATGTAAAGAATAGGACCGGGGTCCACAGTTCACTAGAGGTGTCTCTCCCATAAGATAAAGCATGTTGGGTGAACAAATTACGGTTGGGCAATTGACAAATAGAGAAAGGCATAACAATGCATATACATGACATGGTAAATATAGTGAGATTTAATCCGGCAATACGACAAAGTACATAGACCGCCATCAAACTGCATCTATGCCTAAAAAGTCCACCTTCAGGTTATCATCCGAACCCCTTCCAGTATTAAGTTGCAAAGCAACACACAATTGCATTAAGTATGGTGCGTAATGTAATCAACAACTACATCCTTAGACATAGCATCAATGTTTTATCCCTAGTGGCAACAGCACATCACAACCTTAGAACCTACTGTCACGATCCCAGATTCAATGAAGGCATGAACCCACTATCGAGCATAAATACCCCCTCTTGGAGTTAAGAGCAAAAACTTGGCCAGAGCCTCTACTAATAACGGAGAGCATGCAAGATCATAAACAACACATAAACAATAGATTGATAATCACCATAATCATAGTACTCTCTATCCATCGGATCCCGACAAACACAACATATAGTATTACAGATAGATGATCTTGATCATGTTAGGCAACTCACAAGATCCAACAATGAAGCACAACAAGGAGAAGACGACCATCTAGCTACTGCTATGGACCCATGGTCCAGGGGTGAACTACTCACTCATCACTCCGGAGGCGACCATGGCGGTGTAGAGTCCTCCGGGAGATGAATCCCCTCTCCGGCAGGGTGCCGGCGATCTCCTGAATCCCCCGAGATGGGATTCGCGGCGCCTCAGAAGGTTTTCCGTACGTGGCTCTCTGCTGGGGTTTTGCGCGGAGGCTTTAAGTAGGCGGAGGGTCAACGCGGGGGCCACACGAGGGCCCGGAGGCTAGGTCGGCGCGGCCAGGGCCGGCGCCCTACCCCTGGCCGCCTCGTGGCCCCACTTCGTTAGGTCTTCGGTCTTCCGGAAGCTTCGCAAAAATAGGGACCCTGGGCGAAAGTTTCGTCCAATTCCGAGAATATTTCTTTACTAGGATTTCTGAAACCAAAAACAAACAGCAACTGGCTCTTCGGCATCTTGTTAATAGGTTAGTTCCAAAATGCATAAATATGACATATAATGTGCATAAAACATGTAGGTATCATCAATAAAGTAGCATGGAACATAAGAAATTATCGATACGTTGGAGACGTATCAAGGATGGAACTGTCCATCCTGGTGATCATTTATTGTTTTTGCATGAATTATGCGGGTTATTCAAATGTGCAGGTATTTCTATGAATGAAGTTAGGAAGAAACTATTCACTATATCGCTGTCTGGTAAAGCGGCGCACTGGTATAAATTGCTGAAGAATGGTGATTCTATTGATTGGGAGGACATTGTGCCTTTATTTTATTCCAAATTTTATCCTCCAAGTGAAATTCACAAAGATCGGAACCGCATATATAATTTCTGGCCTCATGATGGAGAGAGTATTGCCCAAGCTTGGGGGAGATTGAAGTCTTTAATGCTCAAATGCCCCATTCATGAGCTTCCTGGTAATGTTATTATTGATAATTTCTATGCAAGACTTTCTTTTCAAGACAAGACCTTGCTGGATACTTGTTGTTCTGGATCATTTACACGCAACAAAGAAGAGTTTAAAAGGGACCTTCTTGATCGGATCCAAGAAAATACTGAAGGATGGGAGAACGACAAAGATAGAGAATCAGGTATAATTTATGATTATAAATGCATTGAAGCTTTTATGGATACTGATAAATTTCGTAATATGAGTGCTACATATGGTCTTGATTCTCAAGTTGTTGCAAATCTTTATAAAGCTTTTGCCTCTCATTATGAACTGCCTAAGAAGAATTTTGATAAGTATCATGAACCGTATAAAGATAAAGTTGATTCATCTGTAAACAAATGTGTAGTGATTGAAACATAATGTTATTCCTGAAGCTTATATTGAAAAAACTCCTTTCCCTGCTAAAATGAAGGAGTACTTTGTCATATCTAGTGCGGTTAATAAAAGTGAAAAGAAACCTAAAGAACCCGAAGAACAAATTAAAATTGAACCTGCTGTTGCAATAGTTAAAGATCTTGTGACTGAAAACGTGGAGGATGGTCATATTATTTTCTGTGAAGATGCTTCTAATATTGTTTCACATCCTAATAAACCCAAACAAGTTAGTGTTCCTATGCTATCTGTTAGAATTGGTGATCATTGCTATTATGGTTTATGTGATATTGGTGCAAGTGTTAGTGCTATTCCTTATGAGCTTTACACGGAGATTATGCACGAAATTGGTTCCTGTGAACTTGAAGATATTGATGTGGTTATTCATCTGGCTAATAGAGAAACTATTTCTCCAATTGGTATTGTTCGAGATGTGGAAGTTCTATGTGGTAAGATTAAATATCCTACTGACTTTTTGGTACTTGGTTCTGCTGCTAGTGATCATTGTCCTATCATTTTTGGTAGACCTTTTCTAAATACTTGTGGAGCTATTATAGATTGTAAGAAGGAGAAAATTTTGACTAGATTTGCTGGTGAACCTTATGAATTTAACTTTTCTAAATTCACAAAACTCCTTATAAAGTGACTTGCCTAGTAATGATTTTAAAATGGAGCAGTGTGCATCTATTGTTCTTGTTCCTAATAATCCTTTGCAGCAACATTTGGAGAATAGTGAAAGTGAAGCTTTTAGGAAAGAAAGAGATGAGCTTGAGGAAATTTTTCCGCCAACCTATTCTCAAGCATGATTTACTGGTGGAAGATTTGGGTACAACACCGCCACCAAAGGAAGATCCTGTTTTTGATTTAAAGCCTTTACCTGATAATCTTAAATATGCTCATATTGATGATAAGAAAATATATCCTGTTATTATTAGTTCTAAGCTTTCAGAGATAGGAAGAAAGGTTATTGGAAATATTGAAGAAACACCGAGGAGCTATTGGCTATACTCTTGATGATTTGAAAGGGATTTCTCCTTCTATTTGCCAACATGCTATTAATATGGAAGAAGATGCAAAGCTTGTTGAACATCAACGTCGTCTAATTCCGAAGATGAAGGAAGTGGTAAGGAACGAGGTATTAAAACTTCTTGAAGCTGGTATTATATATCCTATTGCTGATAGTAGATGGGTTAGTCCTGTGCATTGTGTTCCTAAGAAAGGAGGAATGACTGTTGTGCCTAATGATAATGATGAGCTTATTCCTCAAAGAATAGTTGTAGGTTATAGAATGTGCATTGATTTTCTAAAAGTTAATAAAGTTACTAAGAAAGATCATTACCCTTTACCCTTTATTGATCAAATGCTAGAAAGGTTATCTAAAAATACTCATTTTTGCTTTCTTGATGGTTATTCTGGTTTTTCACAAATTGCTGTTAAAGCTAAAGATCAAGAGAAAACCACGTTTACTTGTCCTTATGGAACTTATGCTTATAGCGTATGCCTTTTGGTTTATGTAATGCTCCTGCTACTTTTCAAAGATGCATGCCTGCTATTTTTCATGGTTTTTGCGAAAGTATTGTAGAGGTGTTCATGGATGATTTTTCTGTCTATGGAAATTCTTTTGATAATTGCTTGCGAAACCTCGATAAAGTTTTGCAGAGATGTGAAGAAACTAACCTTGTTCTTAATTGGGAGAAATGCCACTTTATGGTTAATGAAGGAATTGTATTGGGACATAAAATTTCCGAGAGAGGTATTGAAGTTGATAGAGCTAAAGTTGAAGCAATTGAGAAGATGCCCTATCCGAGGGATGTTAAAGGTATTCGTAGTGTTCTTGGTCATGTTGGGTTTTATAGGAGATTTATTAAAGATTTCTCTAAAATTTCAAAGCCTCTTACTAATCTTCTTCAAAAAGATGTACCTTTTATTTTGATGATGATTGTAAGGAAGCTTTTGAAACTCTAAAGAAAGCCTTAACAACTGCTCCTGTAGTTGAACCTCCTGATTGGAATTTGCCTTTTGAAATAATGTGTGATGCTAGTGATTTTGCTGTAGGCGCTGTTCTTGGACAGCGGGTAGATAAAAAATTAAATGTTATTCATTATGCTAGTAAGACTCTTGATGCTGCTCAAAGAAATTATGCTACAACTGAAAAGGAATTGTTAGCTGTAGTCTTTGCTTGTGATAAGTTTAGACCTTATATTGTTGATTCGAAAGTTACAATTCATACTGATCATGCAATTAGATACCTTATGACAAAGAAAGATGCTAAGCCAAGGCTTATTAGATGGGTACTGTTGCAAGAATTTGATTTACATATTATAGATAGGAAAGGTGCTGATAATCCGGTTGTGATAATTTGTCTAGATTGGAAAATATTGCTTATGATCTGTTCCTGTAATGATAGTTTTCCAAATGAACAATTGGCTGTAATAAAGGTGAGCTCGTGAGAGAGCCCTTGGTATGCAGATTATGCTAACTTTATTGTTTAGTATTTGCCTCCAACCTTCTCAGCAAAGGAGGAAATTCTTTTATGACTTGAGGCATTATTTTTGGGATGACCCACACTTATATAAAGAAGGAGTGGATGGTATTATGCGAAGATGTGTCCTGAATATGAACAACAGGAGATATTGAGTAAATGTCATGGAAGTGTTTATGGAGGACATCACGCGGAGATAGGCGCAAAAGGTTCTACAATCAGGTTTTTATTGGCCAACACTCTTCAAAGATGCAAGAAATTTATTCTATCTTGTGATGAATGTCAAAGAGTTGGTAATATCTCTAGACGCAATGAAATGCCTATGAATTATACTCTTGTTATTGAACCATTCGATTGTTGGGGATTCGACTTCATGGGTCCTTTCCCTTCTTCAGAGGTAACACTCATATACTTGTCGCTGTTGATTATGTTACTAAATGGGTAGAAGCTATACCTACAAAAAGTGCTGATGGTGAGACCTCTATAAAAATGCTTGTAGATGTTATATTTCCTAGATTTGGAGTACCTAGATATATTATGACTGATGGAGGTTCTCATTTCATTCATGGAGGTTTTAGAAAAACTCTTGCTAAGTATGGTATTAATCATAGAATTACTTCCGCTTATCACCCTCAAACTAGTGGTCAAGTAGAATTATCAAATAGAGAGATTAAAGCTATTTTGGGAAAGACTGTTAATAAATCTAGAAAAAATTGGGCTAGCAAATTGAAAGAAGCACTATGGGCTTATAGAACTGCTTATAAAAATCCTATGGGAATGTCACCTTATAAAATGGTTTATGGAAAAGCTTGTCATTTACCTTTGGAACTAGAGCACAAAGCTTATTGGGCTGTTAGAGAACTAAATAAAGATCCTAAACTAGCTGGTAATAAGAGGTTGTTGCAATTAAGTTCTCTAGATGAATGGAGAAGTGAAGCTTATGCTAAACTTTTTAAAGAAAAGTTAAGAAATGGCATGATAGAAGGATTATCAAAAGAGAATTTAATGTTGGAGATCAAGTTCTATTGTATCGGTCTCGTCTCAGATTCTTTGCGGGGAAATTACTCTCAAAGTGGGAAGGACCATATGTTGTTGAGGAGGTGTATCGTTCAAGAGCAATTAAAATTAGCTCTCTCCAAGGCAATGCCACACAAGTGGTGAATGGACAAAGACTCAAGCATTATATCTCGGGTGATTCTTATAATGTTGATGTTGATATTATTCAAGTGGAAACACTGAGGCTTTCATCAAAGGACAAATTGACAGTCCGCCAGAACTGACTTTGAATAGGTAACAGGCATTAATAAAGTCCGCGTTTACCTTTCCGAACATTATTTCTTTTTGGTTTTGAAAATATGAAAATTACGGAATCAAACGGAGTGGAAAAGACGCGAGGGCCCGTCACCACAGGCCGACGCGGCCCCACCCTGGCCGCGCCGACCATGTGGCAGCCGCCTCGGCGTCCGTTTCCACTCGTTGCCCGGAACCTTCCTTTTGTCGTGAAAATTTTTGCTATATAATCCCCCGGACCCCTGGAGGTCCGTAATATCGTTTTCTCGTCGTGTTTTGTTTCAAGCTGTTTTCTGCCAGATTGTTGATCTAGGCACCATGGTCTCCAATAACAAGGACAAGGAACCTTTGAGGGAAAATATTCGACCCGGAGAGTGAAGAAAGAAGATGCAAGAGAGGATGAGGAAGAAGTGGAGGAAGCTCCTTGTTTACCCAAGCCACCGTAGCAAGTATTGGCGTGATATCAAATCATCAACATCAAGAGGAGTGCACGAATCGCTACCGAAGCGGTTCCACGTCATTACTTGGCTCCAAGGACATCTTCTCAGGAGCAATTACAACCCTTACCGCAATCTAATCTACGATCGTCAAGCTGAAAGGACCCCCAAAGTAGTGTTGCCAAGTAATTGGGATATAAATCGTTCGGACAATGCGGGAGGATGAAATCAGAAGCTGAAGGATGGGGAAACAGCTCTAAGAGTTGGGATTCACCACAGGACATGATTATGAGCCGCGTTGAGCACAACTAAGATGATTAGCAACCTCACCTATGAGATTGAAGGTTTACAGGAGCTTGTCGAAGAAGCTTGTCGGGAAGAATCCATCACCATCATCACCGAAGGGGTAATTCATCGTCGGTATTGGCATCCCCTTGGTTTGTTCCAGCTTGGGGGAGTGCAGCGGTATCACATCACCACTACCTTTATCTTTTACTATCAAGTAGTGTCATATCATAGGGTAGGAAGTTATCATATGGAATAGTATGCAATGTGGAAGTATCTCTCTTAGTTAGTTATCTATGTGTCAGTTGGTGTGAGTTATCGTTATGGAATATTAATGAGAAGTCTTATCATTTACTTTTTGCACACCTTATTTTAGTTTGCAATCTCCATTATATGATTACTCTTGACATGGTATTGATATCACTTTGGGAGCATCAAGTAAATCTATTTGGTTTGGCAAACTTAGCATTGGTCAATAGCAACAATACTTTGATGTTTAAATAAAAAAGGGAAATACATGTAGATATATTACTTTATTATCTTTCTGCTTGGTATTATTTTAAAGTTAAAATTGCTTGTGCTTATGAGAAAGATACATGATTGTTTTCTATCATATGTATATTTGTTGTTTCCCTCAACCTTTATGCTTGCTATCAAACCTTGCTAGCCAAAGAGCTGTATCCTAGTGGCATCAGCACATCCATAACCTTAGACCAAACCTATGCCATTTGTGGTCACCATACCTACCTACTACATGGTATTTTATCCATTCAAGTAAATACTTCATGTGCTACCTTTAAATAATTCAAACTACTACTCCTTTATTTGTGTCAATGTTTTTATAGCTCATGAGGAAGTATATGGTGTTTATCTTTCAATCTTGTTGAGGCGGACTTTCACCAATGGACCAGTGGCACATCCGCTTATCCAATAATTTGCAATAAGAGCTGGCAGGGGTTCCCAAGCCCAATTAATAACTTTCATTAATAATTCTCTTCACATGTTTGCTCTGATTTATCAGTAAGCAACTTAATTTTGCAATAGACACTCCTCCATGGTATGTGAAAGGTTGGACGGCACCCGGAAGTTCGGTTAGCCATGGCTTGAGAAAGCAAAGGTGGGGAGGAGTGTCATCATAATAAAATTAAAATAAAGGCACTACTTCATGGTATGAATGTCCTAATATATTCATGACTAAGTTGTCATAGTTTCATGAAAGAAAGGTTGGGAAGGAGTACCACCCCACTAAAATACATATTGCAAACAAAAGAAGAGGGATGATCTACGGTGGTAGAAATAACGTCCTTCAGGGGAGCCATTTCTTGTAGTGGTTGATAAGGTAGTTAGAGTGCACACTATCATTCGTTGACAACAATAAACACCGCTCAAAATCTTACTTTTATGCTCTATATATGATTTCAAAACATGAAAAGCGCATGTTAATCCCCTGCTTCCCTCTGCCGAAGGGCCTATCTTTTACTTTTATGTTGGGTGATTAAACCTATTTCCCTCTATCTTAAGCAAGCAATTGAGTTGTTGTGAAATAATCATTTATGCTATGATTCAGTTGATCATGTCTTTTATACTTTCTTGTTTAGTACCAATTTTATCTGAATGAATATGACTTTGAAGTTATCAATGATTATGAGGAGATTGTCATGCTTGAATATGAAAGCTCAGCTATAAAATCTAATATGAAAGCTTTGCTGGAAGTACAATCCGTTAGTAGTTCTCTGACCAAGAACAAAGTTTGCCATCACCAATTATGATTTCTCATGCACCTTTACTTGTGATTTCTCTTCTTATCTCTAGATGAGTTATATGAAATTGTTTACTATAATGTCTTGTGTGAATGAATATGATGCTTCTTGTCACGTATTTTATTTACCGACTCTTCACTCCATAAACATGTGGTCTTGTTTATCGAACTCAGTTTCGCTTGGGGACAAGCGAGGTCTAAGCTTGGGGGGAGTTGATACGTCCAATTTGCATCACTATTTTGTATCATAATTTGCTGCTATTCATTGATATATTTCATATTGGGACACAATACTTATGTTATTTCATCTATTTTGCATGTTTCATCATCATTGGAGGATCAAGCACCGGGCAGGATTACCTGCTTTGGAAAAAAGCACCGTCGAAACGCAATATTGGAAGATCAGAAAGCATGGAAGGGAATTTCACGTAAATTCTTTTCAGGATGAGCGGAGGGACGAGGAAGGGGAAGAGAGAGGAGCCACGCACTTTGTGGGCCCCGGTGCTGGGCGGCGCGGCCCTTGGCACAGCAGCGCCTTTGCTGCTGCAGGGGCCCCCACGACCTTAGCCTCCTTTTCTTCTTCGTACTCCTTCGTCCAGCCCTAAGCCACAGGAAAGGGACCTCACGAGGGTTACGGCCGCCTACAGGCGGAGAACACCGAGAGAAGAGCTCTCAAGCAGACAGGAATCCGCGGGAAATTCCCCTCCCCGGGAGGGAAATCAACATGTCAGCAGCACTCGTCCGTCGAGCTGGTTCATCATCTGTCCCATCATCATCATCATCTCCACCATCTACACCGCCATCACCACCGCTGCACCTCGTCACCGCTGTAACAATTCGGGTTAAATCTTGATTGTTTGATAGGGGAAACTCTCCCGGTGTTATTCTATACTTATTGTAGATGCTATTAGGTGAAACCATTGAACCAAGGTTTATGTTCAGATTGTTATTCATCATCATATCACCTCTGATTGTATTCCATATGATGTCTCGTGAGTAGTTCGTTTAGTTCTTGAGGACATGGGTCAAGTCTAAATGCTAGTAGTGAATTATGGTTGAGTAATATTCAATGTTATGATATTTAAGTTGTGGTGTCATTCTTCTAGTGGTGTCGTGTGAGCGTCGACTGCACGACACTTCCACCATTTATGAGCCTAGGGGAGTGCATCTTGTATTCCGTTGGCGATTGCGGGGTTGCCGGGTGACGAAACCTGAGCCCCGTTAGTATATCGATGCAAGAGGAATCGCAGGATCCGAGAGTTTAGAGCTGTGGTTAGATTTATCTTAATTACTTTCTTGTGATTGCGGATGCTTGCAAGGGGGTATAATCACAAGTATGTATTAGTCCTAGGAGGGGCGGTGCATTAGCATAGGTTACCCACACAACACTTATCAAAACAATGAAGATTATTAAACCACATGGAGCCGGAAGTACTAGACTAAAATCCCCGTGTGTCCTCGGGAACGAGAACATTTGATCATTATAAGTAAACAAACCCAGCTTGTCCTTTGTGCTAAAAGAGTTAGGCCACTAACTGCAATTATTCTCTTCGCATTTTACTTACTCATTAACTTTATTCATTTGTTACATCAAAACCCCTGGAATATATGCCTTGAGCATTTACGATGAATTCTCCCCGGCGCTCAGTGCGTGTTCTTGCTCCTCGTTGGGATGACATTCTTACTTATCGAAGATACTACATTACCCCCTATACTTGTGGTGTCGATATGTGATTGTTTGGAGCGGCACCCGCGAAGGATTGGGTTAGCCATAGCTTGAGAAAGCAAAGGTGGGGAGGTGTCATCTAAATAAAACTAAAATAAAAGGCACTCCTTCATGGTATGAGATTGTTGGCGGGCACCCGAGAGATTCGGTTAGATATGGTTTGTGAAAGAAAGGTTGGAAGGAGTGCCACACAAAATAAAAATAAAATACAGAACTTGCTCTTTGAGGTTTATGCAGCAAGGGGTTAGAGTACCCATGCATTATTTGACAACAACAAACACCTCTAAAACCTTATTTTTATGCTCTCTTTATGTTTTCAAAATAAAAGCTCTAGCACAAATATAGCAATCGATGCTTTCCTCTTTGAAGGATTGCTTTCTTTTACTTTTATGTTGAGTCGACATCCGAGAGTTTCTCTCCACTTCAGAAGCAAACACTTGTATGAATTGTGCATTTACATACTTGCATATTACACTTATTATATTACTTTAGATTGACACTATCCATGGGAATATACATGTTATAAGTTGAACAGCAACCGCTGAGGCTTAATCTTCACTTTGTGTTGCTTCATCTTTACTTTTAGTTATTGCTTTATGAGTTAACTCTTATACAAAGACTTATTGATGCTTGTCTTGAAGTACTATTCATGAAAAGTCTTTGCTTTATGATTCACTTGTTTACTCATGTCATTACCATTTTTTGATCGCTGCATTCATTACATATATTTACAAATAGTATGATCAAGGTTATGATGGCATGTCATGAAATTATCTTTGTTATCGTTTTACCTGCTCGGGACGAGCAGAACTAAACTTGGGAGATGCTGATACATCTCCAGCGTATCATTAATTTCTTATGTTCCATGCTACATTATTATTGATGATATCTACATATTTTATACACATTATATGTCATATTTATGCGTTTTCGGAACTAACCTATTGACGAGATGCGGAAGTGCCTGTTTTCCGATGTTTTTGGTTTCAGAAATCCTAGTAACGAAATATTTCGTAATTGGCGAAATCAGCGCCCGGGTTCCTATTTTTCACCGAGCTTCGAGCACCGGGACAGAGAGGGGCCACAGGGGGCACACACATGGTGGTGGCGCGGCCCGAGGGCTGGAGCCCGCGCCCACTGTTGTGTACGTGCAGCCCACGTCAGCCCTCGAAACTCCATACTCTTCGCCTATTTAAAGGTCCCTGACCTAAAACCTCGATACAAATAAGCCACGGTGCGAAACCTTCCCGAGCCGCACACCATCGCGAAGCCAGATGCAGGGACGGGGAGTCTCTGTTCACTTGTGGGACGGAAATGCCCCGGACACTCCCATCGACACAACTGCCATCTCCACCTGCATCTTCATCACCGCTGCTGCTCACAGGAGGGAGTAGTTATCCATTGAGGCTCGGGTGTACGGGTAGCTATGTGGTTCATCTCTAATATGTACTTCAATACAATAATCTCATGACTGCCTTACATGAATGAGATTCATATGATGATGCTTGTAATCTAGATGTCATTATGCTAGTCAAGTGGGTTTTACTTATGTGATCTCTAGAGAGACTCCTTGTCCCACATGTGCAAAGGTGACAGTGCATTGTGTGGGTCTCTTAGGCTATGTTTCACAGAGTTATTCATTGTTATGAATGGCATAGTGAAGTGCTTATTTATATCTACATGATTGCAATGTGTTTTGTGTCACTTCATCTATGTGTTCCTCTAGTGATGTTGTTAAAGTAGTTTATTCCTCCTTTACGGTGTAATGGTGACGGTGTGTTGCATCGTGTTAGTACTTGGCGTAGGCTATGATTATGATCTCTTGTGATTGTCACAAGTTAACTATTACTATGATGGTATTGATGTGATCTATTCCTCACTACATGGTGTGAAGGTGACCGGTGTGCATGCTATGCTGGTACTTGGTTTAGTCGCTGATCTTTCATGCACTCTAAGGTTATTTAAATATGAGCATTGAATTGTGTGGAGCTTGTTAACTCCGGCATTGAGGTTGTAACATAGGGTCCGTGTAATCCTACGCAATGTGTTCATCATCAACAAGAAGTGTAGAGTATGCATTTATCTATTATGTTATGTGATCAAAGTTGAGAGTGTCCACTAGTGAAAGTCTAATCCCTAGGCCTTGTTCCTAAATCTTGCTATCGCTGCTTGTTTGTGTTCAAAGTGCCTACTGAGTTACTACCGCTTGTTTACTTCCTACAATATTACTATCATCAACCGCACGCCAGCAAGCTATTTTCTTGCGCCGTACTACTGCTCATATTCATTCATTACCACTTGTATTTCACTATCTATTAGCCGAACTAGTGCACCTATTAGGTGTGTTGGAGACACAAGAGACTTCTTGCTTTGTGGTTGCGGGGTTGCATGAGAGGGATATCTTTGACCTCTTCCTCCTTTGAGTTCGATAAACCTTGGGTGATCACACTTAAGGGAAAACTTGCTGTTGTTCTACAAACCTACGCTCTTGGAGGCCCAACTGTCTACAAGAATAGAAGCACACGTAGACATCACTGGGTAGCTTTCTTCCTTGGGGAAGCGCAGCGCATCTTGCTTCCCGCTGATGCCAAGCTTCTTCAACATGTTGACATCTTGCTGGGAGATCTTGGATCTCTCCCACTCCAAGTTCCCCAGATCTTCGGCTGCCATCTTTGCTTCAGGAGCGCTGTGCTTGGTGAGTTTGCGCGGTGGCATCAACAAGAGTGGAAGCAACGAGCGCGCGAAGCCGGAGCACAAGGAAATTTTGAGAGCGCGTTGAGCTTTTTTGCGGAGAGGAAGAAAGCGGAGATGGCGGCGCAGCAAGAGAGTGATGAGGAAGAAGACGATGGACTTAAATAAGTGCGGTGAAACGGCACAACCGTTGGATAGGAACGATATGAAGCAGGATGGGTACACGTGGACATAAGGGTAAAATTGGATTTTCACTGATCCAAAGAAAGCTTGACGAGAGGGTATGCTAGCAAGCAGGAAAAGTGGGGGACGTGTGTCCCCCACTTGCGACGTGTCAATTAGATGGGGGAATTTGGACCCACAAGGCAGTAAGAGGCGGTTTTCGCCTGTTTCCAATATAGAAATCGTAGCTATCATCAGCAATAGCGTGTATAGTGCGAAAAACTCGACTAAGAAGCCGTGCGAGAATATCGACAACACAAGATTATTTCGAGAGCCTTTGATCAAATAACAGTTTTTGCCCAAACGCTGGGGCTACTTTGGAAAAATAGAAAACCTCGAATAGATAACAATGGTGAGAGCCTATGACCAAATGCAGCATTTGTTCATGGCCTCGGGGAGCTACTCTCCCATGGGAGCGCTGATTTCCTTTTAGATAGATATAAAAATATATAGGAAGGATTACAAATATAGTTAATCTGTGGGCCTACAACCCAGCACAAGTTCTTGGCTGTAGCCTCGGGGGGCTACTCCCATCGGGAACGTGTTCGCGCGATGAATTTTGATCAAAATAAAGAAATAGAAGTGAGTATATTCCGAGTTACACATAACTCCTCATATACTCCCATCGGGAAGACAAAATAAGTCATTAAGCTGACTGATAGAATCACTATTCCAACAGCAGCTTTTCGACAATATATTCTCGAGAGCGCTATAAGTCGCGAATAAATCTCCGAATGCCGCAAAACTGCGACGGTAAGACCCCAGATCCGTTCGGCGGCGACACCGTCTACGACGGTATACTCGTATCAACGAATCGAAAAATCTAAGGACGCGTTAGGTGCCGATAAAATATGGCGGGACTCGCGGAATGGTAAGACCTTAGCGGCACAACGGTTTACACCAGTATCCGAGATCATGTCCGGGACGTGATCTTGAAGTAGGTTGTGGATTGCCACTAGAGCGGTTAACTGGTACACGATCTGATCGGATAGACTGCCCCAACTACCGTTATCCCTGTGCAAAATAATATTTGCATATCGGTTGTGTAATGAGTAAAATTGGAGATTGTCCCTGATTCTTCGATTCAAGCAAAATCTGGGGGCTACTGACATAGATAGGCATCCCCAATGGGTCTGCCAAAGATGGTACCCCGAGGTTTACTAAAGACCCGGGACTAGAAGAATGAAGACTTGGAAGCCCCATTTAGCATTAAGGAAAGATAGGTTGTATTAGGAAAGATAGAGATTTGTAATCTGACGGGTGGATTGGAAACCCTCCCGAACTCTGTAACTTGTGTATTACGAAATCCGCGGCTCCGCCCTGCTGTAAGGGGAGTCGAGGGACGGAGAAAGGATCGAGAATTATTGTCAACTGAATCCTAGTTTTCATAGTCAGCGTGTACTTTTCGCGTTTG
Organism: Lolium multiflorum; assembly: GCA_030979885.1. NCBI lineage: Eukaryota > Viridiplantae > Streptophyta > Magnoliopsida > Poales > Poaceae > Lolium > Lolium multiflorum. Next base: position 197,468,091 of record CM061747.1, read on the forward strand.
AAACCTTCGAGATCTACTTGCCCTCTGCTTCCAGCAAAACCCTAGTCTCGATCTCTAGGCATTGACAAATTAATCCTTTGTCACCCGTACCACAACACCACCACCTTGGCCGCACCCAAGGAGGCAACCCCCCTCCCTCCCCAAACCCTAGCACTTCTCCTCCACATTCCAACGCTTAGCGAAACTCCACCGGAGATCTCCATCCCCCCCCCCCGCCACCACGCCGTCGTGCTGCCGGATTCAAGGAGGAGCTACTACTTCCATGCCGCTGGAACGGGGAGAAGGACGTCGTCTTCATCAACACAGAACGTGTGACCAGTCGGAGGTCTTTGCCCGATTGTGGCACGTCGAGATCAAGATCTTCTACGCTTTTTGCAGGCAATTGATCGTCTACATCCACCCGAGATCTAATCCTCGTTAATCTTTGCGAATCTTCGAAGGTTAGTCTCTTCATCTCCTGTTGCTACCATCTACTAGATTAGATCCAGCTTGGTTTAGATTTCTTACTTGTTGGGAAAATTGCATTTCTGTCTTAGTCACTCAGGTGATATGAAACCCATTGTCCCTATATGAATTGGTTGCCTGGTAGAACACAATTGTTTTGTGGGCGTTGATGCTTTTGTTGTCTTTAGTTCGTGTACTTTGCATCTTGCGGCATAGTGGGATAAAGCGGCTCAGGCTAACTTTACATGACCGCGTTCATGAGACTTGCCCCACATTTCGACATACAACTTGTATTGCATAAGTGGCTTTATAACGGGTGTCTGTCTCTCCCACTATAGCAAAGATCCAATTTACTCTTTCATGTGGCATTAGTATCCTCGTGTGGTTGTCTGTAGGTAGATTGGATCTTGCTGGAAAACCCTAAACCACGTAATGCAAACAGTTCTATGGCTTGCACAGTTGAGTTTGTTGATGATGTACAATGATGATGAATATGTGTGAGATGATCATTATTGTGGTAGCAGCAACAACACATAATTTCATTATGGTTGTCTTTAAATTTCATGATGAGTAGTATTTCAAAGTAGTTGTAATAGTTTCTACATGGAGAATCATGAAGAAGGCGCCATTGACCTTGGTGCTACGCCAATGATGATGGAGATCATGCCAGGAGATAAATGATAGGATCATGCAGTGCTTTGAAGTCTGCAGAATCAGGCGCTTAAAGCAAAGGCATATCATATACATGAGTGCATGTGATGTTAATCCTTTTATGCATCTTATATTGTTTAGATCGCGCTTCTTCATCCTCCTCATCATCAAGATAATAAAGTGTTCATCCTTCGTATGCACCGTTGCTACAGGTTTTCGAAGCATCTCGTGATGATAGGGTGTGATAGATTCAGCATGTGCATACAACGGGTACAAGCCAGTTTTGTGTTGGGTGCTAAGGTTGCCTTGGCGAGCCTAGCATGTCTGGACTGGTCTCAGGTAGGATGCAGGTAAGAACATGGTCTGTATATGATTGATGTGATGAATACAGCACAGTGTTATTATTGAAATTACATCTTGTTCGTGATGATCGGACTTGATGGTGGGGTGGATTTGGTTCGTGTGATCACTAAAACAGTACGAGGATATTGTTTTGATGCAAGTTCCCTAGTTTTATTTTGCTGATTAAAGAATTTGAACTCAATTTGTCATAAACCTAGTCTAACTATATTCTTGGAAATACCACGACAATCATGGCGTCCCCATCAATCAATTTTAACAGAGAAAGAAAGCTTAAAAGCAATGGTAGCAACTTCTGACGGTTTATTATGTGAGGATCTTCCTCAATGGCGAAATCTTAATATCTTGTGAAAGCACATGCAGTCCCCCTTACCTGCCACAGGTATCTGAGAAATAAAAATCTTTGAGACTAGACTAGTGTACTCTCCAGTTAGGTGTGCCATCTATAGCCTGGGCGGAGAGCTTCAGCGTTTTAAACACCACATTATGTGAGGACAGTCGTGACTCAAGTTACCTTTGGAAACTCATGCGACATTGGAAGAAAGCTATGAAATATAGTAGTTCTTTGGCTTATGGTGGAAGAAGAACAGCTCATGGCATTAGTGATGACATGTTACAGCCTGTGTGGGACAAATGACAGTACTCAGTCAACAGGAGGTTCATGATCCCTAACCATTGGGTATTGTCATGTTCCAATCACCCACCAGATTTAGGCACCGTGATGGGTGATCATCACAGGTGACAGAGTTACACAGAACTCTGCCTGCAAAATCTCTTGAGGTTGGGATACAAGAGCACCCAAGTGTGATGGGTAGTAAGACACCCAGGACTCAAGCGAGGCAGAGCTAAGAGGACCTCACAGAAGGGTGGCAAAGAGACACAAAAATATCTGAAAGCCTAAGGGTGGCCCTAAACGTGATACTGTGTGCTATTACTGGGAAGGGACACTGGAAGCGTAAGTGCTCCAAGTATCTGGCTGATCTGAAGGGCGGCCTTATCAAAAAGAGGTATATCTGATATACATGTTATAGATGTTTATCTCATGAGTTCTCGTACTAGTGCCTGGGTATTTGATCCTGGTTAGGTTGCTCACATTTGTAACTCGAAGCAGGAACTACGAAATAAATGAAGCCTAGCGAGGATGAAGTGGCGATGCGTGTTGAAATGAGTTAGTCGATCATGATAGCTGTGTGCGCTCCTCTACATCTACCATTCAGGATTAGTTTTAGACCTTAATAATTGTTGTTTGTGTACCTGCGTTGAACATGAACATTATATCTGAATCTTGTTTGTTTATTGCAAAGTGGTTATTCATTCAAGTGAAATAATGGTTGTTCTATTTTTAGATAATATCTTTCCACAATTACAAATGCACTTTGAAAGATGGTTCATTTCTATTAAATCTACGATAGTAGCGTGATACATGTTCATAACATTGATGCTCTAAAGCGAATTAAATTGAATGATAATTCTACTTATATGCGGCACTGTCGTCTCTATGGCAAATCAATTGAAATGCATGAAAAAACTCCCGTTCCGATGGACTATTGGTCTGACTTTGAGTCACTTGACAGATTCGAAGCATGTCTAATGGGAAAAATATTCAGACTTATTCTACCGGTATTACTGGGCGACTCTGAGACAATGCAAATCATACATACGTGTATGGACCAATGAGTGTGGCCTAATAGCGATAGTTATCGTTATGTTCTGAACACAATTGATAAATTAGATATGGGTATATCTATTTAACGAAACATAAATCCGAGACTTTACAGAAGTTCAAGGAATTCCAGTAGAAAATCAACGTAACCAGAAGATCAAGTTTCTGCGTTCTGATCATGGAGGCGAATATCGATTTATGAGTTTGGCATGCATTTAAAGTAATGCGGAATACTTTCACAACTGCGAAGCAATGTGGTGTAATGACGTGCATCGAACTCTCTTAGATATGGTTGGGTTCTATGATGTCTCTTACTTATTTGCGATTATCATTTTTTGGGGTTATCGTTAAAACAGCGGCGTTACTTTAAATAGAGGCACCAATAAAATCGGTACAACGACGCATGCGCAGAATTGTGGTTTAATTGAAACCTGGCTGTCGTTCCTTAAGTTTAAAGTTGAGCCTATCTTAAAAAAGTTACAACGGATAATGAGCCAAAGCGGAGAAATCGTCTTCATGGATGCACCTAAGAAAACTGGGTGTATATCTACGATCAAGAGCAAAATCTTTGTTGCTGAAGCGGAACCTTTCTTGAAGGAGTTTCTACTAAGAAGTGGCGGAAGAAAAGTGAACCTAGCGAGGTTGCTGAACCTTCCTCTTGAAGCCCAAGTCATAGTGTACTTGATGCATGGAGTGTTTCTATATGCCACAAAGTGCTGGAAGGCTAATGATAATGATCGCGAAACTTGCCCAAAAGCGGTGGCCTACTGAACCTACGTGGTCGACAAAGAGCATTACCACTCTGGTTGGTGATCTTTCTAAATCTCATGATTCCATGGAATGACAGTGAGGACCCTACGACATTATGAAGAAGCGACGATGAGCCAGATTCCAACAAATAGCAAGAAGCCGCACGAAATCCGAGAAATGGGATCTAATAATATGATAATAAAGTACTAGGACTTTTGTTAGATATACACGATAACCCGCCAAGGCCATTGAAATAAATGGATCTTCAAAGAGAAAAACAGATGCTGACGGTAATGTTACTGTTTATAAAGCTCGAACATAGAGTTTCCGACAAATTCAAGGTGTTTACTACGATGAGACTTTCTCAACGAAGCTAAAATCTGTGAGGATTTTGTAGCAATAGCTGCATTTTTCGATTGAGATTTGGCGGATGGATGTCAAAACAGTTACTTAATGGTGACATTGAGGAAGAGTTGGATATGGTACAACCCAAGGTTTTGTCGATCCCTAAAAATGCTGACAAGGTATGCAAACTTCAGCGTTCCATTTATGGACTGAAGCAAGCATCCGGGAGTTGGAACCCGGCTTTTGATGGGTGATCATAAAGGCTTAGGTTGTCCTGATCTGCTGGAGGCCTGTGTTACAAGAAATTGAGTGGGGCTCTGTAGCATTCCTGATATTATATGTGAATGACATATTATTGATTAAAAATTAGAACTATTAAGCAGTGTCAAAGGTTATTTGAATAAATGTTTTTAATGAGGATACAGTGGAAGCACGTGCATATTAGGCATCAGATTTATGAATGAGTCAAGGCGCCTAGCAGACTTCTCCTGGTAAATGCACGGACAAGATTCTAAAGAAGTTTAGAATGGATGCTGAAAGTAAAGAAAGATTCTGCAAATGTTTTGGTGGGTCCCAGAGTAAGACTCAGGTCATTCAGGAAAGAAAGAGAGGATGAATGGAGTCCTACTTCACCTCGTGATGAGGCTCTATCATGTATGCCATGCTGCGTACTAGACCGGACATAGCACATGCTGTTAGTTTGACTAGCAGATATCAAAGTGATCCGGGAATGGAACACGAAAACGGTCAAGAATATCCTGAAGTACTTGAAAGAACTAAGGATATGTTTCTTTATTATAGCGGTGACCAAGAGCTCGTTGTAACTAGTTACACCGATGCAAGTTGGAGCACGGTCCTGATGACTCTAAGTCTCGGTCTAGGTGCGTGTTTATATTGAATGGTGCTGCGGTAAGATGGTGCAGCTCCAAGCAGTACACGGTGGCGAAGTACTAACGAAGTCAGATATGTAGCGGCTTCGGAGGCTTCATGGGAAGCAGTATGGATGAAGAGGTTCATTGTTGAGCTTGGTGTGGTTCTAGTGCATTGGACCCGCACTAGTCATTTATTGTGACAACATGGGTGCCATCGTCAATGCACGAGACAAAGGTCACACAAGAAGCTAAAGCTATCAAGCTGCGTTTTCATTAGATTCGCGAGTACATCGAACATGGAGAAGTAAAGATTTGCAAGTACACACTGATCTGTGGCAGATCCGTTGACTAAACTCTCCCTAGGGCAAAGCATCACCAACACCAGAATACCATGGGTGTTAGGTACCTTACAATGTAATCTAGATTATTGACTCTAGTGCAGTGGGAGGCTGTTGGAGATATGCCCAAGAGGCAATAATAAATTGGTTATTATATATCTTTGTGTTTATGATAAATGTTTATATACCATGCTTTAATTGTATTAACCGAAACATTGATACATGTGTGTTATGTAAACAACAAGGAGTCCCTAGTAAGCCTCTTGTGTAACTAGCTTGTTGATTAACAGATGATCATCATTTCATAATGTGAACATTGGATGTTATTAATAACAAGGTTATATCATTATGTGAATGATGTAGTGGACACACCCAATTAAGCGTAACATAAAGATCACGCCATTAAGTTCATTTGCTATAGCTTTCGATACATAGTTACCAAATTACTTTGACCATGAGATCATATAAATCACTTATGCGGGAAGGGTACTTTGATTTTATGTGGATTATTCTAGTAAATGGGTGGTTATAAGGTCAGGATTATCCAGGAAGAGTGACTTAGGCATATGGATCTGTGATGGGATTTGTCCATCAGGTAATGGATGATATACCTCACAGGCCCTCTCGGTGGAGATGTCGTCTAAATGGCACAAAGCATATGAATGATTCATAAGGACCACATACCACGGTGCGAGTAAAGAGTACGTTAATAGGAGACGAGGTTGAACAAGTGTTATCAGTACCGATGATCAAACCTTGGACAAGTAATATATCGCGTGACAAAGGAATCGGTATCGTATGTAAATGGTTCATTCGATCACTAAGTCATTGATGAATCATGCAGAACCATTATGGATCTCAGGATCCCTTCAGTTTATTGGTGGAAGAGTCTCATTGCTCACTGTAGTTGCAGGCAGTGGGGTGACACAGCCAAGGTTTGATGTCGTATTAGTAGAACTTGAATATGGAATGGAGTTCGGATTTTGTCGAAGTCCTGGATGGGATCCCGGACATCACGAGGAGGTTCCGAATGGTCCGAGAATAAGATTCGTATATAGGAAGTCATTTTATAAGTTTCAAAATGATCCGGTGCATTTATGGAAGGTTCTAGGCAGAGTTCTAGAAAATTCAGGAGAAAATCTTTGGAAGGCGGAGTCGAAGGGCTCCACCACCCATGGCCGACCAACCCTGGTGGAGTCCTAAGTGGACTCCACCAAAGGGGGCAGCCACCCCCATGGGAAGGTGGGAGTCCCACTTGGGTGGGAGTCCCACCTTGATTCCCTACTACATGGAAGGTTTGGGTTGGGGTCTTGTTCCAGAGACCTGGTCCAGCTTACTTGGGGGTTCCACCTGTAATGGGGTGCCAAGGGGGAGGTCGGCCACCCACAGCACCACCTTGCTTTTTGCACCAGGAGGCGTGCCCTGCTACCCAAACCCTAGCACTTCCCATCTCCTCCTCCCGCGCGCTGCGCGAGCTCGCCAGGAGAATCTCCTTCGCCGCCACCCAGCCACTGCGCCGTCGTGCTGCCGGATTCAGGGGGGCTACTACTTCCGCTGCCCGGTGGGAACAGGGGGAAGGACGTCGTCTTCATCAACAACGAACGTGTGACCGGCGCCGGAACCGATCGGGGTCAAGATCTTCTACGCGCTTTTTGCAGCCGGCAAGTGATCGTCTACATCCACCCCAGATCTAATCTCGTTAGAGCATCCCCTCGTCCCCCCGAACAGGCCCCGGCGAGCATTTTTTACATCCGGGCGAATTCGGCCCAGTCGCGCCCGGTTCCTCGTTTTACGTCCGGTTGGCCCATGTCTATCCGGCGAACCACGCCATCCGGTCCCGGGGGCGCTCGAGGCTTCGGATGAAACTTTTTGGCGCGAACGCCGTGTGGACCCGCGTGATGTCACGACGGAGAAAACCAAATCCTCATTCCCTCCATTCCCTCCGAATTTGCTTGCATATCCCCATTCTCTCCCGCCGATTTTCTCCATTCCCCTCTCTTCCAGTTCCAGTCGGCGGCGTCTTCTCCTCCACCCACCGCTCTCCTCCTCATCTTCTGCTCGTCCACCACAATGCACTTGAAGGCACTGGCGAAGCTTCGAAGGCTGAAAGAAGGTCAAGCCGCGGCGCGGGCATGACGAACGCGAGTGGCGGCGGACGGCGGCGCGGGTGGAAACAAGCTGCGAGGGCGGAGAGGGTGAAAAAACCGCCGCTAAGAGGGCGGCGCGAGGAGGAACGGCGAGAAGATGAGCATGGCCTTCGGCGGCGGCGTGGAAAGTCTCCATGTTCCCGGCCAATGGCGGCGCAAAACCTCGCGATTCCCGTGTCAACTTCTCCCCTCGATGTACTCGCCGTGTGCCATGTTCAGAGGCGCTCGTCCCAGCGTCCGGAGTTCACGCCGTCGCCGCCGGGCTTGACATCGGCGGCAGCGCGCCAGTTGAGGCACTCGCCGGTCATGCGACGAGGGCCGCTCCCGTTCGGTGCCCCGTTCGGTGCGACGACGGCGCCGAACGATGAGGCGATCCACGAGATGATCACCTCCGGCTCCGTGGCCGCCGCTGCGAGCCCGAGGTTCTTCATGGACGCCGCCGCGGAGCCCGAGGTTCTTCACGCAAGAGGCGAGGGCGACGACTGGCTGTGGCGGCGCGCAAGGATCATGTGGAGGATGTTGCCGACGGAAGCGGCAGAAGAGAAGAAGACGAAGAAGAGGAGGAGACAACTCAAGCCACCGTCAACCTATCGAAGGGAAGAAGAAGAGGAAGAAGGACTGCCCGCTTTGTGACAGCGTATCAGAGAAGTAGATAGCAGAGGAAGGAGGAGTGCCTCGCCGAGCTTGGATGGCCGTGTCCATGAGCAGCATAATCGGGTGCCAATCGGTGGATTCGACACGTATTGTTGGTGCGACAGTGATACGAAAGAGACACAAACTGTGATCCCTACTTCAACAAAACGAACATGAACGTGTGCGGGAGAGAAAGGGCAATGGCCACCATTGGGGATTTGTTGACTGTTGACAGTTCAATTGAGGAAATTGGTTAGGAGGAGGGCAGAAACGGCCGTCGGCGGCCATGACTTGGAGCAAAAGGTATGCTCCGTGGACCCTGCATCACCGAGGTTAGCTGACGTTCGCCGTGCTCTTTCCCTAGCTCGCCGAGCTTTGGACATGTACACAGGCGACACCGGCTGCGGTTCAAGTTCTTCCCACGTCTACGCCCGCCTCGAGAACTGCGAGAAGTGGAAGAAAACTCGCACGACCCTCTCGAAGAACAAGACCGAGCAGTACAAACCCGACGAACAATTGACTTGCGCGACGGAAGGGCGCCCTGAATCGGGCAGGAAGAGGCGTGAGAAGCTCCATGGGGCCGGACAGTCCCATGCCTTAAGGTCCAGGCATCGAATCGACAAGTGCTTGGCAGGCACGGGTGCCGCACGCCGGCGGCAGGAACGACAGGGTCGGCAGCAGGTGGCGGAGATGCCGCCAGCAGCAAGGCGTCCGGTCGCCCTGCTTTGAAGAACGACGGCGGCGGCGAAGAGAGGAACACGGCCGGCGTTCATGATGGGCGGCGGCGACATGGAACTGGTGGACGAGGAGACGAGATGGTACTAGGGCCACCGCAGCGACATCCTCCGAACCCCTCCGGCGGTCCTTCGTCGTCTCCCACCGCTCTCGTCCTACCTCTACCATCCTACCTCGTCGGCTGCGGCTGCTTCTCAAATCGGCCGCCGCAGCCGCAGCACGGCGTGTGAGGAAGTGGTCCGTCGGTTACCGCCGTGCCCGGCCGGGACTGCGGCAGGCCTGTCTCCGTGTAATTTCCCTCCGATCGCCGTCTTGGCATCGCGTTTGCTCCTTTTGCCGATCAACTGGCCATACTTGTAGCGCGGGACGACGATTTGTTTTGAATTTAAACTCTATCCGCCGAACTCCGGGTGGACGACTGGAAATACGGTACTCCCCACGACTTATTTTCGTCCAATCCGGCGGTTGTTTCGTCCGGATTTGGGCGTGGGGAGCGCCAACGAGTGGGGATGCTCTTAAGCTTTGCGAATCTTCGAGGGTTAGTCTCTTCATCTCCTCGTTGCTACCATCTACTAGATTAGATCTTGGCTTGGTTTTCGTTCTTGCGGTAGGAAATTTTTTGTTTTCTATGCTACGAATCCCTTCGTGCTGTTCCAGATATACTGTGGGCAACAGATGAACGGAATGGTTCTAATCATCATGGAAGCTTTAAGAGTGCCTCTACTGATTTAACATGTGTATATCTATAGATCTTGCTAGAGTTGCTCTGTGTACCAGTGTGCTGCGGCAATGCTGGTTACACTTGTAGTGTGTCTTCTTCAACATGTCAAAGTGATATATCCAATTCCTCAAAAAAAAAAGGGATATGTCCTATGGATTCAGTCATGGTGTTAATAGCAAATTGATTTGTCATCCTTCTTACTTAGCACAAACAACATACCATGAAATTGGCATGAAAACATGTAATTTGTTAACACAGAACTATTGGAACAAATCGTGAATCCAGCGCGGATGAACATAAGATTAGATCCCTTAATAAGATTTCTCATAAGATTTAACATATGGAAGCATCAATCTTTTCCTACACATGCAATGTCTCGCTAGAAACGCTGCACATACATACGATGTTCAGTGATAGTCGTTAGATGCCAAATTAATTTAGCAACTCTGCTGGTGTTCTACCACGAACTGAAAGTCTGAAAGAACTCCCATATTACCACCCAAAAGAGATACAAGAAAAATCGGGACTCCTGAAATGACAGTTTGGTCCACCATCAGCTTCCTAATTTATTAGAGCAGCAACTGCTGTTAGTTTTAAGAAATCTGAAAAGTAAAAGGAAAACATTATGGATATTTGAATAAGCAAGTGACGATCACTGAGCGAAATGAAAAAGACAATCAAAGGGAATTCTTGAGTATAAACACTGAACAGAAAAGCTGCCATAGTCCCATTTATGTCTATTTCAAAACTGAAATAAAATAGCGAGTTGTCATCTGGATAACATCTTTATTTCCTATCCAAGTCTTGATTGTGGTAAAAATGTTAAGCTATAATTCTGTCCCTAGCCAGCTGGTGGTAATATTTCAGGAAAATGAAAGACGATGGGCATCATGATGACAAGGCAAGTTATCCTTCAGGTTCGAGGAGCAGATGAACAAGGCTAATAATACTCTGCACCGGCTAGTTCAGAAACACTAATACACCTGGATGGATGGTTAGAAGGACAACACTACCTTTTGGTGGCATGGAAGTTGCTGTCACAAGAATAGGAATGAAATAACACGTGTTCAGGTAGCACTCTTCAATAATAACAATTCTACAAACTGAATATGCTAACAGACTGACTTGGATGCTAAAAGATAGTACTAGCCTCACTACCTTCATCTCTTCTAAGGACAGCCTGCGCGAACGAGAACATCTGCCAAAGTCTTCTTGTCTTTCTTGCCTGAAAAATATTCATTTTGTCAATGCGCAAGAAGTTGAATAATAGCAACAACATTAACACAATTTTTTTATTACAGCACAGTTTTATCTGCATCGAATACAGGAATTGTGCTATCAATTTTATTCAATAGTTAGAGAAGGTTATCAGTAATTCAGCACAGTGTATCCATAAGCACATAACAGAAGGAGAAGTAGGTGGAAGATAACACTTGAGTAGTGTACAGGGGTGATTAAATGGATATATATTTAGTTATGAATTATGCCTACAGGACTATTCCCACAGTACAGTACAATCAACAGATCCTACCGGCCTGAGATGCAGAAAGCAGATTCCATGGAAGCTAATCTGCTTAGAGCACTAATCATGCACTGCACATCTGAATTAAAGCTGAAAGTAAAACTGAGAAACTAGTAAACCAACAGTAGGAGATCGATGGAGAGAGTCGCAAGACCTGCAGAAGGGATGCGGGTGGAGCCAAGCCACGGCGGGAACACAGAGGGCACGAAGGAGGGGTCGGCCCATATACAAGGGTAACTGAGAATCTGGTGGTCGCGATTCATGTCCACGACGAAGATGACGGAGGTTCCTTTGACATCCTTGGAAGCAGCGACGCGAGCCGACAGGTACATGCGATTGGCGTTGAGTGGGTCTAGAAACCCAACTTGTAGCGATGGGAGGTGGCATGCCATTCCCTGGTAGCTGTTGAGGTCTAGCTGGTTTTCGAGCGTCCAGCCGCTGCCCTCGTCATCGAGCGCGAAGACGCTGAGCAGGAACGACTCCCCTGGAGAGAGCTCCATGTACCACAGCCGGCCGTCGCTGACACACAGGCGCCGGTGCGTCGATCTACCGCAGCCGTGGGGCCGCGCGCACCGGCAGCGTTCCTGTGCGGCGGCAGGCAGCACGCTGCTCTTGGGCAGCTCGACGAAGCGGAGCTCCGGAGCGTCGCTGAACGGGTCGGCGGAGATGGCGCCGCAGGTGACGTCGAGCCACCAGAGGCGGCCGCGGAAGGCCACCACCTCCCAGTCCAGGACCATCTGCCGCGCGTGCGGAAGCTGGCACGGCGAGACCGGCACGGTTTCCCACTCCTGTGTGTCCGAGAGAAACCGGACCATCTGGTTCCCCTGCAGCTCGGCCACGGCGAACCCGTCGGGCGGCCCGTCGTGGCCACGGCCGGCTCGGGTGAGGAGACCCGTGTGGGAGCCGCAGATGGTCTCCCTCACATGGTGAGGAACGATGTCCGGGAGGCGGGTCATCTCGCCGGTGACAGGGTTGCAGACGAAGCGGTTGTCGGGGACGTAGTCGGGGTCGGCCATGGCAGGTTTCTTGTCGTACTTGGGGAGGATGGGACTCATGCGCACCTCGAAGAAGGAGAGGAGGAGGAGGCCGTCGCCGCTGGCGGCGCAGACGGAGCCGGGGAACAGCTGGATGACGCCGGATTCAGGGTCGGGGGTGCCGCTGGTCTGGATGAGGTGCATCGGGGGATGCACATCGGAGACGTGCGGTGGGTCGTAGAGGAGCACGGGCGCCATCCCGTCGTACGCCGCGAGCGAGTTGCGCTTGATGATGGCCCAGGAAGGGTGCGTGGCGGCCGTGGCGAGGGAGCGGCGAGGGAGGCGTCCGGCGGCGGCGGCGGAGAGGCCGAGCAAGCGGCGGAGCGACATCGCGCGCGGCTTCTTGCAATCGAAGTTGGCTGCTGGTTGTGGAGTGGGGGATTGGGGAAGGACACGGCTGGGCTGGGCTGGGGCGCTCACATGGTGTTGCCGTGTGCGCAGAACAAACAGCAGGGGGTGTGTCAGGACGAGAAGCGCCGTGCGACTGTTCCACAGGAAGACGGGATTCAAGGGCCCATTCGTCAGTCAGTTTGGTCCATACGGTGTAGTCCATGAACTGGTTTCTGTATTAGGAATGGTTGTACACGGTGCAGCTTTTTGTATAAGCCGAGGATGCCATTTCGAGTTTGAACAGCTGGTGCCCACCGGTAGAGCTCAACGGGCAAAATTTCCCGCCGAAACGCTCGGTCTGGCCTCTGGGCAAGGAGTGCAATACGGTGTCGGGAGTACTTTCTTAGAGCATCTTTACCCGTCTCCCCGATGAGGTCCCGATGAGGCCTTCAGGACGACGTTTTGTCATCTAGATGGACCTGGACGAAAATTGCCCAGTTACACCATCGGTTTCTCGTTTTCGTCCGGATTAGGCCTTCATCCGTCCAGAGAGCCCAGGCCATCCCCGGCCCCCCGGGGAGCGCTCGGGGACTCCGGATGAAACGAAAGCGTGGGAAACGCCGAGGAAACTTCCCGCGCGGCTGGTGGCCCCAACTTGTCAGCGAGAGAGACCGATCGTCGTCCTTATCGCATCGTCTTCCGCGCACTGTAAAAGGCTGTCGCCAGTCAGTCTTCGCCGGACGTGTAGCTTCCACGGGCGAGTTAATATCGTCGCCTCGATTTCACGCGCACCTACCTCTATTTATCGGAACTACTGCGTCTGCCCCGCATTCACCTCGCTCCGTGCTCTCACCTTCCCCAAATCTTCCCCAATCTCGAGCGAGCTAGCGGCGATCGAACAATGGCGAACGACGGCGCGGCCAACAATGGCTTCGGCCGCCGCTCTCTCCACCAATGGGAGGGGCGGCTCCTCCACATGGCGGGCTACCCGTTCCGCGCGCCCGGAGGATGGCGACTCGGCGCGGGCGGCGTCCCGATCGCGCCGCCGCATATGGGTCGGGCCGCCCCTGGAGGCGGAGATCGAAGCGGTGCTCGTCACTTTCAGTGATGAGCTGACGAGCAACGCTTCTTCCCCGACAACTACGGCGTGGATCGACTTTTCGCGCAGGTCGGGCGCGCTGTCCTCGGCCGCCTCCTCCCGCTAGGACGTGCGCCGCCCAGGCCGCCGCCGGTGGTGAAGCGCGCCTAACCGCACCCTCGCGAATGTGCTCGCACATCGAGGTGGGAACTACCCCCCTCTGGGGATGCCGCCGCCGGCACCGTGTCCGCGCCCGACAGGTTCTCGGACGGCGGGGAGGATGACGTCGTCCTCCTCCTCGTCTGGGTCGGCGTCCAGCGTCCAGGTCCGACGGATCTGCGCCCTCGGCCTTCATCAAGAAGGAGCCGCGGGAACGCCGCGCCCAGGACCGTCGAGCTGATCAAGCTCGAGAGGAAGCGGCAGCTTGACGACATCTACAAACCGGCACCCCGCCACTGTGGCAAATCTTGCTTGAATTCGAGCAGCCCAGTACGGCGGCGCCGCCCCAGAGACGCCGCCGAAGCTCGGCGACGACGACGACGGGCGCCGGACTACACGACCTTCTACCGCCATTTCGGCATGTAGAGACCGGTTTTAGTTTAAGTTTAAGTTATCACATGCGAATTCAAATATATGTACGAATTCGGCCTATTTATATGCGAACTCGCCTATATATGTTTAATATCTCAAAATTTAGGAAGTATTCTAGAGAGTTTTGGCCTAGATCATAAATATTTACGTCAAAAAACTTTCATGCATCCTGGGCTCGCCCGCCGCTGGGAAAAATGGACCTCCCAAGCCAAAATTACATCCATCGAGCTATTTAGGCCTGGGGAGCCCCAACGGCTGTGGATGCTCTTAGCTTCTTTGTTGAGTTTGCAACAATTTTCATCCCGGGGGCTACACTTGTGGTGGGATTAAAGAAAAAAGTTTAATCTCACATATGAAAGAGGCTATAATTTGGCCCCCTCCCCTCGGCTTCCGTCATGCCTCCCCGAAGGCGACCAGGGCAACCCCGCCCACACCATCCTTCGCCCCTCACCTCCTCCCTTCCCCCGCCGCCCACACCATGGCTGGCATGTGAGGTTAGGCATGGTGGTGGTGGCTATTAGCACCGCCACCCGCCGGTGCTTCAAGGCACGATCGTGAGGGTGGCGGATCTGAGCGCATGATGCCGGGCCTGGAGGGCCCGACCACCCCCACACCTCTGCATGCTCCCTTCGTGGCATCTGTGCCTTCCGGCCTGGACGCACGGCTGCCGCGAATGGATGTGTCTCGCGGAAGGTTTGGCCCTGCGTGGTGGCCGGCGGCCATCTTCCTGCTCGGATTTGTCAGAATCTTGTGGGCGTCTCCATGGATGACGTCCCTGCTGACTATGTAGGAATGGGTTCCTGAGTCGGCCCGTGCTCACCGGGGATGGCAGCACGCTCAGTATTGTTGCTGCTAGCGCGCTACGGTTCTGTTTTTTCCTGTCAACTAGTTTGGTCACGCTAGTGCAGTAGTTTTCGCGCGCTGGTAGTCACCAGCATGATGCTACCAATCTAGTGGTGTTGGCGACGTCTAGACCCGAGCCTGGCCGGGCCGAGCCAGTTCTTGCGTTTAACCCGTGGATGAATCTAATTTGGGCTAGGTCTAGTGCTATTTGGATTGGTGGTACGGTAGTGATTTCTGCTTTGTCCGCTCCGCGTCCTCGCGTCGGCGTCCGGATTATTGATCCGGTTGGATCTCGGTGAAAGTTGCACATGGAGTTGGCCTATGCCGGTGACGGCGTCACCTGCGGGTGTCACTCCCTTCCTAAAGGCGTACCGTTGATGTCTCTCCTGTTTGAATTGAATGATTTCATCCCTCCGCCTCAACCTGCTATCCTTGGGGGGCTCACTTCGTGCATGCCTCTCTGGTAGTGTCTTGTGGATCACCCTATGACCTCTCGCTGGTGTTGCAGCCCTCTCGCAACGTCTGGCTGGCTGTTTTTACACGGTTTGTTGCGGTAGCTGACGTCCTCCCTAGCGCCTTGGGGGCTTTTCTAGGTCGACATCTGGTTGTTGTAGCTCTTACCGGTGTGCTTATCCCAACGTCAGGGGAAGATGTTGTGGTTTTGGTCTGGACCTAGCCCTAGCTCCACTGGTGGTGCCTCTCGGGTCTAGGTGAAAACTTTGCAGGACCTTTGTTTCTGCCGATGATGATGATGCATTCTTGCGCCATTCACCTTCTTGGAGACGTCGCCGCAAGACCCTCCCCCCTCTCCTTTGGTTCCTCAAGCTCTGCTAGGTGGCCGGCCCATTGATGAGTTTCTCCTTGGGTTGCTGGCTTGGTGTGGTGTAGGTTTGTTGGTGTGAACACGGTCGTGATGACTCCGGTGCAACAAAAGACAATGCTCCCTCTTCTTGGATCAAGATGGCGCTTCAGCTTGACTTTTTCATGTGTTGTCCTATATTGTGGGTTTCGGTGTGCGCTTGGCACGTGTGTGGGCTGTAACTCTTGGTGTAACTCCTAGCCAGTTGATGAATTTGTTAACTCAAACCCGGGCTCATTTTGAGTCTTCCGTCTAAGAGGCTACAATTTTCATCCCGGAGGACAAAAGTAAGGAACATTTGGTGTCCTTGGAGTATATGAATCGCAGCTTGAAAAGGTATTATCCTCAGATGGCTATGGCAGCGTCAAGACATCTTGAGGATATCCCAAGGGCACGGATATTAGATCTGTTGGAGATAATACTTTCATTGCTGAGTTTGCAACTAAGGCACAAATATAGCATCGAAACGTGTGCTCCATAGACTATTGACAAACATGCAATGCTCATTAACAGTTATGATGCCAGACACAAACCATCAGATGTTACCTTCGACAAACTAACAGCCTAGGTTGTGTAAAATACCAAAGATTTTACAAATGAAAAAAAAACTGGGGAGAAGATCTTGGAGAAAATCTAAGAAAACTGGAGCGTTGATGCTGATAGCCACGGCAGAGCTTGGAGAATATTCATGAGTCAAACGAATTGAGGATACTGACATTAGTAGTCCAAAAGGTATAAAGAGTTTGACATTTATGAGGTGTTGTATTAGAGGCTTCCACATTAGCGCTTCCAATGTGTTTGTCGAAAGTACTAATGTTAGTCACGACAAAGCTTGGGGAATATTCATGAGTCAAACCAATTGACACAAACCAAATTTTACCCCTGAGAATAAATCCCTATTTTGATTCAAATTTAGGTTTGAGTACAAGTTTGTGATTACACTTTTTATGGAAATTATACAATAGCCTACTAGTAGTAATTGAAGGCTAGAAACAATTTTTCAAGAGACTTTCCCAATGGAAAATCCCTCAATTTAACATATTTCAGAGTTGCCCAAAGGGACATGGTTCTGAAATCACGTATGTGTTGCTAGCTGTGCCTCAGTTCGCCTCAGAGTCGTCAGGGCTGCGACAATTGCCTGGGGTGTTGGCCTGCTGCGGAACCGGCTTGGTGGAGAAGCTCTGTGCACCAGCGTGAGGCCAGTGCCGGTTACACTTCTAGTTCATGTTCTTCGACATGTGAAGATATGTATTTGCATATTGAAATGAAATCAAGGTAATATCCTTGGGGATTCAGTCATGGTGTCATAAATAGAAAATTGATTTCCTATCCGTCTTACTTAACAACAACAATATACCACCAAATGGCATGAAAACGTAAATAACTTACAGCAGCAAACACTGATCTGTTGGAACAAATCGTGAGTGCAGCGTGGATAACATAAGTATAGCTCCCTGAATAACATTTATCATAGCACGGATGCAATGTCTTTCTAGTAAACACAGCATATTCGATGTTCTGTGATAGTCGTTACATGCTTAATTAATTTAGCACCGAACCAAAGGTCTGAAGAAACTCCTAGTTACCACCTAAACGAGATATGGTGAGTGGATCGGCAAACACTAACAGGCCTGACTACTGTATTCCCAAAATGACAGTTCAGTAAGCTACCACCACCAACCTCCTAATTTATTCGAGCAGCAGCAGCTGTTGGTTTTAAGAAACCTAGAAAAAAAAAGGGAGAGAAAATTAGGGTCATTTGAATAAGCTGAAGAGGTGTTCTTGGGTACACCCTCCTTAACAAAGTTTACAGATTTCGCAAATCAACGGCGCAGACTATAACTTGCCCTTTACTTGAAAGGGTTTATTTGTCATCTTATAAACAAGTGAAGAAACTGAGTGAATTGAAAAAACAGTCAAAGGAAATTGCTGTTTAAACAGAAAAGCTACTACAGTCAATCTATGTCTATTTCCAAAACTAAAATAAAATAGCGAGCTATCATCTAGATAACATCTTTATTTTTCTATCCAAGTCTTGAATCTCTTGATTGCAGCACAAAATTGCACAACGACCAAATGTTTAGAAATACCAAGCTTCAATTTCAGTCCTTAATCCATTGACAACAACATTTAACGAAAAGGAAAGAGAATGGTCATCATAATGACAAGGCTTAGGTTCTAACACAGTGGTCATGGTCACCAGATGAACAAGGCTAGATTTTGCAGTCTAGGTCAGAAACATTAATACACCTGGATAAGGGGTTGGTAGGCCAACTCTAACACAATAAACGGTATTTCTTGGCAGCATTGGCAAGTTGTTGGCACAAGAATATGAATGAAAGAACATATTCAGGTAGCACAGTAATAACTATTCTACTGAGTGAATATGTTAATATTCTTGATTTGAGTCCCCAAAAAAATACTACCTTCACTAAAACCCCAACTAAAGCTCAACCAACAAGAAGAAGGTGGTATTAAAGATAATATGTTGGACAATACTACATAGAAAAGCGGTTGAAAATATTGTTAGTAATTGGCAAAAATATCCACCTGTTACTTTTTCAATCCATAAATTGCGCCGATAGAGTAGGAAATACTAGTAACAAGAATGCAGCATCCTAAACATGCGACACGGACAGTGCATCACTTGAAGAAATCAACGAGAAATGCATTGACTGATAAATTGGCACCTTGTGTTTGAGAAATAAATCAAGTGTTCAGGTAAATTGGTACCTTCATCTCTTCTAAGGACTATTTGCACGAACCAGACCAAGGCCTTGTTTTTTCTTGACGTCCTTCCTGCCTGAAAAAGGTGCATTTGATCAACGTACAAGAATTTGAATAACTGCAACAACAATAAAACAACAAAATTTATAACAGTATAAATTATTTGCACCGCATCGAGCTAGCAAAACAAACTGACAGTTAGATAAGGTTATCAATTAATCAGCACAGTGTACCCATAACCCATAAGTCCATAGCAGAGGGATAATTCTATTTTGTTTTGTTTTTAAGCACATGGATAATTAGGTGCAAGATAACAGCTGGGTAGTGTACACTGCACAGGAATAATTAAATGGGTACGTACTAAAACCAAAATAACGAAATAAAATGTGGAACAAGCAGTGCAAATTAGAAAGTCGCAAACAGCACATTGCTATAATCACGTTCTAGATAGGAGCATTCTAGCTTGTAACAAGTCACCAAAGAAGGAAAGTGTTGTTTACATGCAGAAGATAGTCACTGATCGAGTTACTTAGGTCAAGGCCTGTCATATTTCGCCCATGACTGAAAAGGGTAAGATATTAATGTCATACAGTTGTTCTAAATTAGTGTCACAGCAACCATTTTACAACAGTTCTCAGAAAATATCTACATTTTCACTGAGAATCCACGCCAATATGAACAAGGATAAGAGTATCAAAATTGACAGCTAATGTGAGTACCATGAAGCGCACTTGCAAATACTGTGTTGAAGAGCTAATTCACTGCCACTACCATAAACACGTTACAGAGAGAATCTTTATGACCAGGGCCAACAGGTTCAAAACTTGAAATAACCATATACATGTCGGAAGTTTCAACTTAAGGAATGGTTTGGGACTGAAAACTTGAGACCCCAAGTACTTGCTCTGCAGCCCTGCACCATTATAAGTTGTACTTTTGGATAAGATTGACACATTCTAATATCTACCAAACACGGGTCATTGATTAAGTTATGCCGAAACAAAATATTATGCCAAGCGGATGCAGAAAACAAATTCTGTTGAAGGTGATCTACAAAGAACTCGTACATTGCACATCTAAAGCTAAAAGTACAACAATGAACTAGTAATCTAACAAGTTGAGTAGAGAGTCAGAACCTGCAGAAGGGATCTGGCTGGATCCAAGCCACGGTGGAAGAACACACGGTACGAAGGAGGGGATGCCTGATCTATAAGCAGAACTCATGATCACATCCTCTTTCTTCATGTCCACGACGAAGACAACTCGTGGCGTGTCCTCAAGAGTAGCAATGGTAGCCGACATGTAGATCCAACTGTCGTCCAGCGGGTCTAGGAACCCAATCTGTGGCGTATCCCCCTCCTTTAAGGGTAGCCATGGGTGGGGGCAGTAGTCTTGGAATTGGAAGCGGAAGCGGCTGAGGTCTAGCCGGTGCTGCAGCGTCCAGCCACTGGCCTCTTCATCGAGCGCGAAGGTGCTGAGCACGAACGGCTCCTCTCGAGCGACCTCGATGTACCGCAGCCGCCCTTCGCTGACACACAGGCGCCGGTGCTGCGGTGATTCACCGCAGCCGCTGGTCCCCGCGCAGTCGCAGCCGTCCTGCGCGGCTGCAGGCAGCACGCTGTCCCTCGGCAGCTCGACGAAGCAGAGCTCTGGCCGGTCGCTGAAGGGGTCGACCGAGACCGCGCCACAGGTGACGTCAAGCCACCACAGGCGGCCGCCGAAGGCTACCACGTCGTGGTCCAGCACCATTCGCCGCGCATCCGGGAGCTGGCACGGCGAGACCGGCACGACTTCCCACTCCCCTGTTTCAGAAAGAAACCGGACCATCTGGTTCCCGTGCAGCTCGGCGAGGGCGAACCTGTCGGGCGGCCCGTCGTGGCCGCCATCGGCTCGGGTGAGGAGGCCCGTGTGTAAGCCGCACATGACCTTACTCACAGGGTCCGAGGTCCTGGGGTCCGGGAGGCAGGATAGCTCACCGGTAACAGGGTTGCAGACGAAGTGCGTGCAGTGGGCGCCGTAGCCAGGGGCGAGGTCGGCTGGGGTTTTGCGCAGCCGGGCGGCGCCCCGTTGGGCGAGGATGGGAGCCTCCAAGCGCAGGTCGAAGTAGGAGAGAATGAGGAGGCCGTCGCTGCTGGCGGAGCAGACGGAGCCGGAGATGGACTGGATGACGTCGGCGTCGTGGTCGGGGGCGGGGCTGGTCCTGACGAGGCGCTTCGGGACACGTATGGTGGAGAGGCTCGGTGGGTAGCGGAGGCGCACGGACAGTCCCTCGGCCGCCTCCGTGCTGCGCTCGATGAAAGCCCACGGAGGGGGCGTGCCGGACGTGGTGAAGGAGAAGGAGCGGCGGAGGAGTCCGGGAAACGCGGCGGCGGCGGAGTAGAGACCTAGGAGGCGGCGGAGAGACATCGCGGGGAGCTACTGACAGTGGCTGTGTGAAGTGGGGAATAGTTGCCTGCCTGGTTCACATGGTCTGGGGTCTGGGTGTACGCAGCAGAAATTCCAGGGGAGCTGGCCGCTCGACAAGCACCGTATGACTGTTCCACCATGTGCCAGCAGCCCTGAGCCCGGTCGTCAGTGAGATTAGTCCATGCGTGTAGTCCAGGGACCGATTTCCTTATTAGGAACGGTTCTACACTGTACGTCTTTTTTTGCAGAAGCCGAGGATGCCATTTTGAGTTTTTTTTCAGAGGAACGAGGCCATTTAGTGTTTGAACTGCTGTTGCCCACTGGTAGAGCTCAAAGGCACAAATTTCCCGCCGAAACAAGAGCATAACTGAAAAAGAACCAAAAAAGTCTAATTCAGTCTTCCACAAACGTCTGTTAGGTTGATTTTGCCACTCACGCAGAGCAGAAACCGTAAAATTGAAACTAAAAAAACAAAATTATTGTCGCGGGAGAATTCATCGATAAACACATGTAGATGATAGTTGATGCTCCAATTGAGCATCGAACTTTACATAATTTGTACTATGAACCTATAAATTAACTAATAGCCTCCGTCGCGCGACCTAATTTTGACCAAAATGCGGCCCCGGGGACCTCTGTGTGCGGCGGCGGAGGTGGTGACGGAGGAAGGCGAGGCGGCGGACGCGTCGAGCTCCTACTCCGAGTCGAGCTTGACGCGGCGGACGCGTTCCTCCCGGCGCGCCGCCTCGTACTCGTGGACCTGGCGGACGGCGTCAGCCTCCTCCCGGCGCCAGCGTGCTCGCGCCTTCGCCTCGGACACGGCCGCCACTTGCGAGATGACGGCGCCCTCCCCCCGGTCGTCGTGGACGTAGTCGCCCGCGAAGAAGGTAGGCTCTCGCGCCAGTGCAGCCTCCTCCTCCTCCGAGTTGTCGTACACCGGCGGGCGAGGGGGGCGCCACGACCCGCCGGAGGAGGAGCCCTCACCTCCGTTCTCATACCGCACAAGCTTTCCTAGGGGCGTGAGCCCCCAGTTCGTCCACCGGCGGGCGCTGCGCTTGCGCGCGCCCTCCGACCGGTTGAATTTGCGTCGTTCTGCCTCCGTGCGGAAAACGGGCCGGGCGCGGCCGCTCCCCTAGCGGAGCTTCCGCGGCTAGCCATGGGGAGGTGGAGCAACGGCGAAGCGGCGCTGGCGATGTGACGATTTCTCGTCGGAGGAGGTGGAGCGAGGCGACGGAGCGGGCGCAGCGGCAGAGGGGAGTAGGGTTTGGAAACCGAACTCCCCTCTGTGGCCCGTTTTAATACGAGGCGAGCCTCGCGTTTCTCGGGCCCCCGAGAAACTTTTACAGGCGGACCACCGTTTTGGGCTCTGGTCTAACAACGCATTCGGCCCGAACCCGTAAATCCGTCGGCAAAGTTCAGTTCCGGCGGGGTTTACGGGTTCTGTTAGAGATGCTCTAACCCTCGGAGCGACTCTAACGAACCTCTCAAATCGCAAACCCCAAATATATTGATAGAGTGCATCTAAATATTGTTTGCGGGCTAAAAAACAAGCAGACAAATCAGATACTGGAAAATAAATTGCATAATTTGAAAGAGAAAGAAACTTTCGCGCCATATTAACCGGTTCATTTCATACAGAAACAAGATGAATACGGTCGGTTCATTTCATAGAGAAACGAGATCAACACTAGAGCCTAGTGCTCGTGGTGGATGCGCTTTCTAGGAAATGGCGCCACCGCGGCCGCCGACTACCAAAATCGAGCCTGGGATACTTTAGCAGAGCTTCTGGCCACAGCGGCGACGCTTGATGAAGCTCACTCTGACTCGTCATAGTCGGAGAGCTCGGTGTACTTGGTGTTCCGCGCCTCCTGCTCGCGGCGCCATTCCTCTGTCTTCTCGACATCGCGACGGCGGGTCTTCTCCTCCAGTAGCGCCGAGACTGTGAACATGGTGGAGTCAGGGACAAAGTCATCGGCCGTCAGCGCGGGGCGATGTGCTCGAGCTCGGCGGCGAGCATCGAGATGGTGCCGTCCACATAGTCGCCCGGGTTGAACCGCGGCACCGGGCGTGGGACGCCAGAGCTCGATGCCTCGCCGAAGTTGAGGCGACGCGGCGGCGGATCGTCGGAGTTCGACACCTCGCCAAAGTTGAAGCGGGGTGGCGGCATATCACGGGAGCTCGGCGGGCTCCGTATGTGTTGAAATCGCCTCGGGGACCCTTTATATAGGATTTTTTTAGGTCGAGATTATCATCTGGGCTCTTGATGGACGGTTGAAGATGCTCGAGGAGGCGGAACGCCTAGGTGGCTCGGCCAAGGGTGTGGGCCATGACACCCATAGGCTTTCTGTCTTTCGGGCTCCGTTTGCATGATTTCAAAGCTTAATATCATCAATATTCGTAAAATATTGATCCTCAAAAAAATCCAGATCCATTTAATTCCGTATAGGTCCCTGAAAGTAAAAAAATACATAAAACATGAGATTCCTATTCTATAGAGTTATAACCAAAATAAAGAGGATCATTGGAAAATCACTAAAAACAATATAAACATTGATATAACCTTATATAAGATGAAAAATGAAAGAAT
Source organism: Lolium multiflorum (assembly GCA_030979885.1). Lineage (NCBI taxonomy): Eukaryota > Viridiplantae > Streptophyta > Magnoliopsida > Poales > Poaceae > Lolium > Lolium multiflorum. The sequence goes on from CM061747.1 coordinate 197,491,727, forward strand.
ATGTAGCAAGAAATTACAAAGTTCATGTATGCATTTTAGATGCATCAGCCACCACCACGATCTTCGTTTCGTGGGTCAAATTGGTCCTGCTCTCCACGTCAGAGAGTGGGATTTCGACACCATATTCACCACCATTATCATCAACACCGTCTCCATCAACCATGTGCTCACTCTCCATCATCACAAGTGAGTAATTTTCTGTAGGCATGTAAGATGGATGGTTATTGGATGAGATTTACCATGTAATCATGCATATGTATCGAGATTTGATGTGTTTATCTTGAGGATATTCTTGTACGGTATTGATACGCCTTTGCTATGTTTAATACTTGTTGCTACGACCCGAGTGACATGATTTCAATACCGAACTTTTATTGCCTTATCATATATATAAGTTTGGTATGTATATATAAAGTGTGTGTTTTCTATTATTATGTTGAACCTGCGAACCTTAAAGTGACAATTAGGAAAAACAAGGGGAATATGTGATAGTTTGAGGATTTGTGTGTCCATAGAGTGCTAATGCATTATTCCAGGCTATTCGAAAGGGTAGACCTTAATTTCATGTAATTTCAAGTTGGCCTCGGTGAAATGGACAGGCAGAACAATAGTTATTCTGTAAATTTTCTTGGTTAGTACACGTAACTATATTTGGAACACACACCTATACACAACAGAGTTAGAGATGCACACCATGTTATTTGTATTACATTGTATGATAAATTGTATTCATATAACACCCTGCTATCACCTCATGCCTACGGTTTTAGCACTGAAGTTACATGTTCACTACTTCCGGTAAAAACTGGAAATCTTCTACTACTGTTTACAATTTGTTCTACTATTTTGATTCAACTGCTATAATCACCACTTGCTTCTTGAGTATATTGGTCTACCGGTGTGGTTGAGAGTAACGTCTCAATTGTTAAAGTGTTATTGTATTCTTGTGTTTCCCTTGAGTCTAGCTATAAATTTGGGTAATGCTTTCCATCGAAGATTTCTGCGATCCCTATACTTGTGGGCATCAGCGGGTCATCATCGTTTCATCGATTCGCCATTGCCTTCATTTATTTTCTTTTGAGCAGTTGTTGTTATTGCCCAACATTTTTCCTTTGTTTTGAATTGTTGTATCGGCGTGGTTGTCATATTTATTTTTGACAATCAGTAATGCATATATTTATAATAATAAATAGAACATGGTAGAGATACATGAGTTGTCTTCAATGATTACAAAATAAAGTCAAAAAAGACACTAGAAAATCTTCAAGGTCTTCAAACTCAATCTTTTTACTTTCTTGAAGGTAGCAAAATATGGATAAGAAATCATAGATCTATAAATACCAGTGAAGGTTCTCCCATAATTTTAGTTTAAGTTGCAATGCCAAGGCTATGTGCATGCAGGCAACCATTAAAGTAGTCATCAACATTGACAAGAGTACCAACACCAGTATGTCAGGGAATAACAATCGACTAGCCTTGTCGACATCGCTGGAGAGCCGAGAGTATGAATCACCATTGTCGAGGACGTAGCGACTGAGACAAAAACTACGAGGACAATCATCATCGCAACAACCACGAGAAAAGATCCAAAATCGATCTAGCAAAGCAAGATCCGAAGGCCCATACCTAGAGAATTGTAAGCTTTCAACGACATGATTGATGCCAGGAAGAAGATCTCGTCGTCGAACAAAAGGCCGAATATCACTTATTGCAGGCGGTGCCATCTCCATTGAGGGAAAATCAACAAGAAAATGACTACCAAAACCCTAGCATAATCTACAAAAAAACACTAGTTTTATTGGAAACTCTACGCATAGATCGGGTTCCTCACTCCTCCCGATGCTAGCGAAGCCGGCCGGAGGAGGGGGAGCCGATCTGTAGAGGAGGCGAAAGTGGAGGTGGCTAGGTTTTTCGGGCGACATTTGTTTTCTGTTTGACGCCGGTGTGGAACCTCAAGCGTGGTTGCTATATTAATATAGCGGGACGAGAGCATGTTCGGAGGATATATGCACATGGGAGCTAAGTGGATTTCCTGTGAGATCACTTGTTTTCTCCAATATTTCTAGGGAATAATTGCCCACTTCATTGAAATAGCCGACATGGCGTTCGAAAAAAAAGGAACATGACAGGCCCAGTTATTCAAAATCCAAGGCTTGCCGAATATGGCCTTCACTGAGCTGCAAAAGTAGCTCAGGATGAACTGGTCACTCAGCCCACCCACACAATCAAATGCAAACAACGGCCGACGTGCCGAGGCGAGGCGAGCGGAATATACCCGTCCGCTACCTCCCCGGGCTCTGGTCGGCCGCGGGCACCGTATCGCCCGGGAGCATATCCCCCAACCGTTTCGCTCTCTTATCCCAGACCCTCCCGCCTCTCCGTCCCTGCCACCAAGCTCTCCACTCCACTCATGGCGCCTCCTCCTCCTCCTCCCCACCTCCGCCTCCTCTCCCCGCTCCTCCCGCCGCTCTGCCCCCCTCCACGCCGCCGCGCCCGGACCCGCATCCTCTCCGCGCTCCCCTCCCCGTCTCCGTCCCCTTCCCCGTCCTCGCAGCGCGTCTCCACCGCGTCGCTCGACCGCGGGCCCAGCCCATCCCTCGAGCACCACCCGCTCGCCGCGGAGCTCGCGCGCCTCGCCGCCGCCCGCGCGCGCCTCCGCGCGGCCCGCTCCCTCGACGACAAGCTCCGCGCGCTCGACGCCGAGCCCCGCGTCGCGGCCTTCTTCTTCGGCGACCGGGTTCTGGACAGCCTCCAGCCCCGCGACACCTACCTGCTCAAATGCCTCGTCGCGGCCGGCCAGGACCACGTGCTCGGCGCGGAGCTCGGCTGGGCCGGCAACGGCACCCACGACCACCGCAGCGGGAGCGCTCTGCGTGAGGCGCTGTACAGCCTGGCCGGGTTGGTCGGCAAGTGGAGCGGGGAGGACGTGGCGCGGGGCGGGGAGACGGAGCTGCTCCGGCAGCTGCTCAAGTTTCTCGGAGACATCGACGAGTTCTACGACTGCATCGGCGGCATCATCGGGTGAGCGTCGCTTCCTTGTTTGCACCCTGCACTGCTCGAGTGCAGAGTACTGCTTGACTGAGTACACGGCGAAGTAGCACATGCTGCCAAATATGCCGTCGCTTAATTTGAATTTATTACCTGCCAACTGGCACGTAAGCTGATTGCCTGATCGCCATAACTTATTTGTCCTACTATAGTGTTATAGTAGTTGAAACTTCTGTTCCAACCATTTGATTTAGCTTTGAGCATTTCGCATTAGCATTTGAAATACTCTTCTTATTGCTTTGCTCCAGCTATCAAATCATGGCACTGGAGCTGATTTCAGCCTCAAAATCCAAGGACAGCAAGCACCGGCACAGGCAAGACAAGTCTGTCCACTTCCATGTTCCCGCTGGAGTTAATCTGTTGGAGGATACAGAATATGCATCTCAAGCTGCTCTGTGGGGAATCGAGGTTATTCCGAATGCTGCATTAACTACGATTTATGACTTAAGAAAGCATCTATACATTGTTTCTGTGATCTCTGGTCCTCATTTAACCAAAATTTATGACAAAGAGAGCATTGGCATTCTTTAGGCTGGCCATAGTGGATAGTATCATATAGTAGTATCATGCATATGATACTTTTGTATGATACTAGATCCATAATGCATAGTATCATAGACTAGTATCATAGTTTTTCTATATTAATTGATTTATAGAATCCCAATACAAATTTGTGTACAAGATTTATTTGATACTAACTTTTCTCGTGATGTGCGCTATGATACAGTATCTACCTATGATACTCTAATCTTCTCTCTCATCCATAATTACCTGCCACATCAGCATTTTTGGTGGGACTAGGATGCATGATACTAGCTATGATACTAGCACTATGGCTAGCCTTATGTGATCTGCGGTTCTCATTTAACTAAAATTTATGCCACAAGCATTTATCTTCTCTTGTGCATGCACTAAAATATGACCATCTCTAGGGCTTGCCAGAACTGGGTGAAATCTATCCGATTGGTGGTGCCGGTGATCGTCTTGGGTTAGTGGACTCAGATACCGGTGAATCCCTTCCCGCCGCATTGCTTCCTTACTGTGGGAGATCTCTACTCGAAGGCCTGATGCGAGATCTGCAGGTACTTGTGTTCTCCATATGATGATACTTTACCTTTGACCACTTTTTTTTTACCAAGGAATTGCTTAAACCCTTTAATTCTGTGCCATAGCCACCCCCATAATATGCTGTACCGGTACCTTATTATGTGAAGCATCCTTGTTTGGCAGGCTAGGGAGTTTCTCCATTTCAAAATCTTTGGGAAACAATGTATAACTCCTGTGGCAATCATGACGAGCTCTGTGAAGGATAACCATCAACATATAGTTGCAATCTGTGAAAGACTTGAATGGTTTGGTAGAGGACGCGAGAATTTCCGCTTGTTTGAACAGGTATATTAATTGGACACTTCATGGTAATATCTAGTCCCTCCGTTCAATATGGAACGGAGGGAGTATTCATTATAGTGTGCATTTCTATTCTGAACAATTGTCATTTACACACTGCCAAGAACTTCGTCGAGTCTTAACTAGATTGCATCATGGCTTTTCTAGCCATTGGTACCTGTAGTTAATGCTGAGGATGGTGACTGGTTGATCGGAAAATCACTTCTTCCTGTTGGTAAACCCGGTGGTCATGGCGCTATTTGGAAACTTGCTTGTGATAGAGGTGTATTCGAATGGCTTTATCGTCATGGCAGAAAAGGTGCAACTGTTCGTCAAGTCAGGTAATCTGGACTATTTATCTGTTTTTTCTCTGTTGTGTAAACGAATTATTTGAAAAGGGGGATAACTGTAGATCTCTTTCGCAATTTTCAGCAATGTTGTTGCTGCAACTGATTTGACACTGATGGCATTGGCAGGAATAGGCATGCGTCACAATAAGGTAAAGAAAGACAATATAATTTTATGTGAGATGCTCCTTTTCACTATTCACATTATTTTTTATTAATCATATTATAATATCTATCTTGCGTCTATGGATTCTTCCATATTTTTTAAAATCTTTACAATGTATGACATAAGACTCCATATCATACCTCAGAAACTAGGTTTTGCATCTTGTGAGCGAAGACCAGGTGCTACTGAAGGGGTGAATGTTCTTATTGAAAAACAAAACTTGGATGGACTTTGGGCATATGGTATCACTTGCATTGAGTACACTGAATTTGAAAAATATGGCATATCAGAACCTGCAGACCATAATGGCAGGTAATACACACAATAGCTCTATCAAACATTCCAAATTGTATACCCTATCTAGACAAATAGAGGGCCAGAGTGGCCAACTGCATACCATTATTCTGTTCATGATGCTTTACTCATTCCTCCAGTTTTGTGAGTTAATATGTGTATTGTGTTGGGATATTCATCTAATTTAGAAGGATGGTGACTTTATTTACTTATGCAAGTGTAAACTATATTCTGTGGTTCTTAGCAACAAAAATTTACCTGTATCCTATGAAATATCTCCGCGAGTAACAATAAATAAATGTGTAAAATAGACCCAGGAAAATATGAATTGTAAGGTTGTGTTACCTGTACTTGTGAAAACTATAGATGCAAATATTTACCTATTGTTATATGCATTTCCATCTAGTTACTGTCGTAGGATTGCAGTCATTTGCTGGTAACCTGGTGACGTGATCTGGTTGCATGTTGTAGTTTTAGGCTTTGTTTTTTCAGCTTCAGTTTTGATGAAGGATATGTGCCTTTGTTAATGAGGTTAGATTGGAGGCAGTTGATGTGTTTACCATTAAGATTATGTCATTTTGTTTGTCCATATTTATCGGTTGTTCAGTCATCTATGTTTTTTGTTAATTTAGTTTGCAGGCTAGCTATCCGGCAAATACAAACATTATGTATGTTGATCTTCAAGCAGTAGAGGAAGTTGGATCACGCAGAAATGCTAGTTGCTTACCTGGAATGGTAATGAATCTGAAAAAGGCAATATCATATGTGGATCATCTGGGCTTTGAGTGTAGGTACATGCTTTCCAGTGAATTCATTATGAACTTCTGATGTTTCGTAGTCTGTGCACCTGTATTGTTTATGCAAAGTGGGGATCGGGGACAAATTAGAATATATAACCATCTCATGTTCAAATTAAGTGATTTATTATGATTAAGTATCTTATTTCTGTTAAATTTTTCTCTGTGACAGTGCTGCTGGTGGAAGGCTAGAGTGCACGATGCAAAATATAGCAGATAATTTTATGAACACATATAGCTACAGGTGCAGTAAAGCAATAGAAAGTATGTAAGTAGTTACATATTTGCTTCCTATCTGTTCATGTCTCTACGAACTTCTTTTTTGTTTGTGCCTTGGGTCTTAGCATTCTCATATAGTCATATCTAACAGGTGAGCTCGACACGTTCATTGTGTACAATGAAAGAAAAAAGGTCACTTCGTCAGCTAAAAGGAAGCTCAAACCAGAAGATAGATCACTGCACCAGGTTAATATATCATACTTCGCAATCCAATGAAATGGATTATCTTGCTACTGCATGCAAAATAGGAATTCTAGCCTTCTATATAACTTGTTGTGGATTCTAAAATCTAAAGATGCTTATTAAGGTTTCCATCTCTCATAAACTACTACTTATCAGATGTGATCATTTTTTTGCTCACATTCTAAATTTGCATCTATTTGAAGTCTGCCTGGATGTCTGAAAGTACTCTTAGGACAGACTGACGACCCAGTCTTAATTTGTTTACTGATTGTGAGTAAAACTTAACTGTCATCATATTTGTGTTACCGACTTCTATGTTTGGTAAATGTCAGCATATAGTTATGTCTTGTTGTTTTTATTGGAAGAATAATCTACCAGGTACCCTACAGTTAAGTAGGCCCATTTTCCTATCCACAAAACGTAAAACTGCTGACTGATCCAAGTTCTTTCTGGACCCAAATTCTTCTCTAATAGCATGGAAACATTAATGTAACATGCTTCTGACACTGATACATTTATTTGACGTAGGTCCCAAAGCTCGTACAGTAACCTTAACACTTGAAAATTTCCTTGACTTGTGTTTTATAATATTCACTTTGCTTGTTCTACAGACACCAGAAGGTTCACTCCTCGATATTATGCGTAATGCTCATGATCTCCTTTCTAGCTGCAGCGTAGAAGTTCCGAAGGTGAATGTGCATCTGGGCTCTATTTTCTGATCTTATTTTCACATGTAACATGAGTGACATTCCATGTGGTATTTTACCACTTCAGTAACACATAACCAAATGGTACTAGCAGTGATTGGTTGAGTTAAAACTCTGTGGTTATTTATCGCTGGACTGCTGTTTATGCTTCCATGACAGTAGTATTTTGGGTGATATCTTGAAATCTCTGTGCTCGATTCATGTTTGGAAAATAATATTCTCCAGTAAACCTGAGGATTCTGAATATTAATTATTGACCTAGAATGCGCCCAGTTATATCTGTAAAAGCTGATAAGCCGTATTGATCTTATTCAACTAGGAAAATATTACATTCTGGAAAACAGTCAGAAGTTCATGTATGTACATAATCGGTATCTGATTTACTTCTGCTGCAACCTGCAAGGTAGATCAATGGTTAACCATGTAGTTACATATACCTGAAAGTATGGACCAGTTACTCAGCTTGAGTTGATCTTATTTTTATGGTTATTAAAATACACAATGCTAGTTAGTGATTTATACCCTCTATCCTCTGGAAGTAGAAGGACTTGGCAGGTTTTTTTAGGAAATTGAAATGGGAAACTTAGATTATGGAGATACATTCTTGTACCCTATTTCAGATATATATCGCTCTGAACGTTTCTCCGTTACCAGGAAAAACATAAAATAATGTAGTTCTCATGAGCTATTTTGCCGAGTGTTAATTACTTGATATCTTCTTGATATTAATATATTACCCTTTAATTACTTGATAATGTATTGGGTTATTTTTCAGTTCTCTAGGTAATGTAATTGCGGGTACTTGCATTCTTGATTAACTTTGGAGCATCTTTTTTACTTATCAGGTGAAAGACAATAATGAATACTTGCGTTCCGAGTTGCCGTTCCTCATATTTCTTCATCCTGCTCTAGGTCCATTTTGGGAGATCATAAAGCAAAAGGTATGTTACGTTAAGAGCAAATAGATAAAGCATGAAACGTTGCATTCATCTCTTCACCAAGTTAGTTTCTGCACATGGTATATGTTTTGAGCTTCCACCGGCAAAGCACAGTTCAGAAAAGTAAACTTATATTCACAGATGTCCTTGATGCCCCATTTTACCTGTATGTAGGGATATAGGCTAACAGCTTATAATATTTTTCATGAATATCGAACAAAACGAGTACCTATCACGTGACAACACTGATGGCATCTATCACGAGATAATATGTTATCTGCATTTACCCCTGGATTTTTCAGTAAAAGAAGTCATCTGCTTCAGCATGAAAACACACAGTTAGCAACTTAGCATAATACTAACCGTATTATTGCACATGAAGTGAGAAACACTATGCTTCTGTTTGGTTCTTTGACATGTTTCTTTATCTGATATATGTGTAACAAAACATTGAGCATGACAAAGATGTATAGTTTGAAGTGACGGTCAAGTTTAAACTAGAACGCGAGGAAGACAAACTGTATCCAAAATTCAGAAAACAAATGGGAAAAGCAGTGTGCTTGCTCTTACAAATATTGTAATTGAAAAGTCGGCCCTTGTGGATTATTCTTCTACATGACAGTCATGTTTAGTTGTTAGTGCATACAGTCTGAAAATCTGCTTGTGTGTCAGTTTTTTAGGTCCTGAGATTTATTACGTTTTGTGGTCAGTTGGTTACTTACATTTCCACACATGCAGTTTGTTGGTGGGTCCATCTCTAAAGGTTCAGAATTGCAAATAGAGGTGGCAGAATTTGTATGGAAAGATGTGGAGGTAACCATCAAAACAGATGAATTTGCATTTACTACCCCAACCCCCTAATTATATGTCATACTAAATTTATTTGTTTAAACTGTAGCTGGATGGAAGCCTTCTTATCTTAGCTGACAACATCATGGGTTCAACCAAGAGGAATACTCATGGTGAACAAATAATGCATTATGGTGCCAGGTATTACTCTTGAGCACATATTTTCTGAAGCACACAGATGTACTACCGGGATGTAACTCTAAATTCCCTCCTTATTTGAAGGTGTGGTAGATGCAAGCTGCAAAGTGTTAAAATTGTGAATGATGGGATCAGCTGGGATTCTCCTGGTAATGTCTATTGGAAGCATGATGTCGAAAGATCGGAATCTCTGAAGATTATTCTTCATGGAAATGCAGAGTTTGAGGCAAAAGATGTTCTCTTGAAGGTGTGTATATTAAGAAACAGTGCGAAGTTTATTTCCTTCCCTTTCTATTTCTTATTATCCGATTTCCTTGTTCTACCAGGGTAACCATATGTTTGAAGTACCCGATGGTCACAGAATGTGCATCATTCAAGACGGATCAGGTTTGTTAGTTGTGTATACCTTACTTTCTGGTTCAAGAATGTGCTCCTCTTTTTCTCCTTGAGTTCATAAGACAATAGACTAGTGTACCCAGAACCTAAATTCCGTGCGCATATCATTATCTTTTGTTGCCATGATAGCTTATGTCATGCATCTGATATAGCTAGATCAATTCTCTTTGTTCATCAGGTTTTGCTGTAAAGTTAGATCGTATAAGCAAGGAAATGATGGACAGAGGGTCTTGGTACTGGGAGTATACAGTAGATGGTGCACATGTGAAGTTGAACATGGTAGAGCTGTAAAGGAGGTAGTACCAACTGTAGATACTTGATTCATTGATTCCCGGCTAGGTAAATTATATCGAGAGCACGTCTGACTAATAGTTTCGATTAGATGAACTCAAGATTGTAGGCGCTGTTGTAAAAGATGAAAGGGCCTGCATCGACAGTTGTACAGTGGACTGCATATCAAAATTTGCTATTGAGCCTATTCTCCTGCCTAGGAGTGATGTACATATTAATATACTATTTCTAAATGTTGAGGAGAATAAGCATTCTCCCAAAGTTCCCAAAGCTGCTGATCATTGAAGAATCCATTTGTATCCTGAACTTTGGCCTGCAGCCGTGCAATACAGTGATGCACTCATGTGAATCTCATATCCTGCGTGGTTTCTCTGATCCCATCAGTCCCTGGTGATATCTAGAATCTGCTGTGATGATTTTGGAGGACCACACCGTATCAGCACAGCTAGGTGGCAGTTTGACTGTTCTGTTCACTTATCCAATAAACGAAATCCTGCCTTTTTTTTCTTCTGGTGTTTAGCTCAAGGAGGCTTTAGGGAGACAACTACTACTAGTTATCTGACTGTCCTGATTTACCTTTTTCATATGTTAATGATAGATAAATGCAACCTGGTGCGCACGCTCCGTTTTCGTTATTCTACTGAGGATGATTTGATGCCTGATTTCATACTATGGGTCACTGACATATCGTTAAACTAGCACTTGATCCCCAGGTACCTAGGTAAAGCACCGAAGTGATAGTCAGCTGTGGTTCCAGATTCACTTGGGCCGATCCAGAAGGCTAGCCTCTTGTCGCTGGACACAGGGACAGAAGGTTTTCATCTATATTTGAGCCACTACTACTGATGAGTACTGAAATTTGACTCCCCTGATGTGGTAACGGTAGAAGTTCATCTCTGGCTGCAGAATGGTGGACATGTCTCCCCCAGCACTTGGCTTGCCGGGTAAGTGTTCTTGAACTTGTGGTGTACCTGGCCATGTGGATTTTCTGCTAAATAAGATATATAGAGAGACAAAATCGGAAGTGGTTACTGTTGTCTTAATCCTGCCATAACGTGCAGCCATGTGCTTCACCAGTATAAGTATGGCCTAGCCCTCTATAGCTACCTGCCGTTGTATAAGCTCAAGTTGCAGCTAGAAAACTGTTCACGCCGCGCAACTTGTTTGCAGCAAAAAGAGTAGTCGATGGCCTCCACTTCGTGGAGCTTTGGTTATTGTTTCTCTTCTTCTGGAGCCTGGGGATTTGGGGTAAGAATATTGCTGCTGCTCCAGCTAGTGTTCAGGTGCACTGCAACCGCCCAGGATCCAAGGTGTCAAACGGCGTCAGCACAGCTGGTCTCTGAATCCTGATTGGGGAGCACCGATCCCACGCACGCTAATCCTTGGCGCCACTGGGCCACGCTTTGAGCTCGCCCCCAGAATTCTATTTGCCGAAGCATATACCCTTTTTTGAAGCTATACAACTCTTGATCCCCTAAAAGAATACAGTATTGCTGTACAGAAAGTCTTTGCGTAGAGGGCGCAATCGCAATCATTGTCAGCTGAACTTCGAGCCGACTGCTCTCCGCAGATTCTGAGAAGCTCGACGCGGTGCGGGCTCCTCGTCAAAATCTTCTCGATCAAAGGTCGTCGACGGTGAGCCAAGGTCCCAGCAACGTCTTCCACTCTGACTCCAGGTCGGTCGCCTTTGTACTTTCCTGAGAATCTTCTGACTAACACCAATAGTCGACGAAGTGGGCATGCACATGTACGGATGAAAACCCGAAGTCGTGAAACGAAACGACTACGATTGTTTTCATGAGAAAAACACCAAATATATGTCACATCGCGTCCAGATGGAGCAGAGGAGGAGGATTACATAAAATGCAATTTTTCTTTTCTTAATATAGGTTCATCTATGCCTACCAGCCAAAACACGATGTCTAAAATCGGTTGGTTTTTTAAGCAAGCCAAAACATTGTTATTTTCATTGACTAAGTAGAAGGTTTAGACAAGTGCCTAGAAAAGTCCTAGGGGTTTTAGATATTGGTTTTACTATTTTTTATAAGTTCTTAGTCAACTCCTGGTTAGACCAGAGGGTTGCATCGTGATTCGTGCTAACATGAGTTGCAACTGGAATTTTTTCTAGATGCATATGGGGTTGCAACCGAGGAAAAACATCATGGCTATTGGTTTGTTTTGTGATCCGTGCTAGTCATGAGTTTTAAGATGGGTTGCAAATTTTGATCTGTTAGATTGCTTCATGATTCGTGCTAGTCATGAGTTGCAACGTGGGTTGCAATTGGAATATTCTCAGTCGTCTGAGAATTAGTCACGCCCTTAAAATACAAGCCTAGGCTCTCGAAATTACATTTCACAATGCTTTCTCTCCGGCGATGGACCGAAGTCTAGACTTCTCTTTGATCTTCTCCATGATTAAATGAGCCAAAGAGGCATGGTGTCGAGGCCATAGCCTTTTTGGAGTCACCACGACTCGTCGTCATCCACCAATCTTGGACGAACGCTTCATTCACCCAAAGGGAGGTACCCATAGGGGTGGAAATAAAACTCAAACCTCAGTAGCTTAACGAGTACTCAAAAATTTGGCCCGAGTCAGCTCAAACTTAGACAATAATGAGTCAAGCCAAGTCGGTACTTTTGGTTTGTTAACCAACGACTTCAATGAGTCAAGTTGCGAGTACTCGGTATGCTTGTTAATATTCTTACACTCATATACTAGCTCATACAATAGTCAACAATAAAGAAAAATAGAGACTAATAGGCAAAAAAAAAACATGAGCACTTAGATCGAATTCGTACAAATCTACATGAAAAGGCATAGATGATGAACCATCCTTCTTTGTGATCTTACACCATCAGGAATTGATTGTGTTGTTCAGTTTTTTAATGAGCTTATCAAGCTTAGGTCGAGCCAACTTAGTATTTACCGAGTCAAGCCAAGCTAAGATTTTAAGCTCGTTATGTTTCTTTTTGAGATAAAGCTCGTCATGTTAATGAGTTGAGTCGAGCAAGCTTGTTAACTAACAGGTATTTATGAGGTAAGTCGAGCTGGGTCGATATCCACCCGTAGGTACCAACATCGACTTGGCTGGCTCAAGGAAGGACGTGGTTCCATATGAGAAGAGAGATTTGACACCCGAAGAAAAGGTGAGCCGACGGTTCTTAGACTTGATTACAAAGAGGATATCTTCCACAATTTGGCCAACCACGACACGATCAGCCGTCTAAACTCTATTTTGCGAGACTAGACAAACGAAGAATTTGCATCTTGTGGCTTTTCCTATTTTCTAGATCGACGTAGTTTTTTTTAGTGTACACAACCGTTTATTTAAGGAATGAATGAAAAGTGCACCACGCAACACGCCACATCCAATGGTCCATTCGTGGCTGCCCTGGTTGACCCGGAGGCTGCCTGGATCGTGTCCCCTTCATTGGCTCCTTCATGCGCATCACGAACTCGATCCCGTTAATTTGTATTAGCGCTCCTCCTAACCACTTGATCACTTAGCAAATCGTGCAATTGCTCACAGCCCAAACAGTACGCCATGGTTGCCGTAAACACGAGACCATCATCAGGTAAGAAATAGTTGACAATTTAACGCGGTCTGACTATGACCTGTGGGGCCAGAGCCCTGACACAAGTGACACGTCTGACAGGTGGATGATCTTTTCTTATTAAACGGTTTCAACTTGATCGGCGAATGCTCCTATTAAACGCGCGCGCGCGGCCTCGACGCCTGCCAAGCAGCGCCCCGGCCACCAGACCAAACCCGCGCGCGTCTCCCCAAACCTCCCGGGCACCGGCAAGCGCGCTCGTCGCCCGAGATGGCTGTTGCGGCGGCGGCCGCGGCGGCGGCCGTTGGCGCGTACACGGCGGACCTCCCGGCGGTGCCGGAGTGGCTGAACAAGGGCGACAACGCGTGGCAGCTGACGGCGGCGACGTTCGTGGGCATCCAGTCCATGCCGGGCCTCGTCGTCCTCTACGGCAGCATCGTGAAGAAGAAGTGGGCCGTCAACTCCGCCTTCATGGCGCTCTACGCCTACGCCTCCTCCCTCCTGGTCTGGGTCCTCGTCGGCTTCCGCATGGCCTTCGGCGAGCGGCTGCTCCCGTTCTGGGGCAAGGCCGGGGTGGCGCTCTCGCAGGGCTACCTGACGGGCCGCGCGAGGCTGTCGGCGACGGCGCACGGCGGCGAGAACGGCACGCCCGCCGCCGAGCCCTTCTACCCGGAGGCGACGCTGGTGCTGTTCCAGTTCGAGTTCGCCGCCATCACGCTCATCCTCCTCGCCGGCTCCGTGCTGGGGCGGATGAACATCAAGGCCTGGATGGCCTTCACGCCGCTCTGGCTGCTGCTGTCGTACACGGTGGGTGCGTTTAGCCTCTGGGGCGGCGGCTTCCTCTACCACTGGGGCGTCATCGACTACTCCGGCGGTTACGTCATCCACCTCTCCTCCGGCATCGCCGGCTTCACCGCCGCGTACTGGGTATGCTCCTTGCTTTCTTTTCCTCATTTTTGGTCGACGTCCTGGTCGGAAGTCGGAACGGCGACGTGTTAGGTGGTGCTACTCGTTGCTAGCCTAAGTAGTTTGACCCAGCGGCTGCTGCACAAGCATCGTGGATTCCTCGTTGCGATGCCATGCCCATGTCACCATGAGAATAAACATCACTACTGCAAAACAAACACACAATAAACTACTGGTACTACTGTACAATCTTTGCTAGTATAATGTCTGGACTGGAATTTATTCTCCACAATTTTTTTTATATTCTCCACATGTGTTCAAAGTAAATCTTGGAAGGTTTCTAAAAGTAAGTCATCTTGGAAGAAACTAGTAATATTTCTCCATAAGTCCTTGTAGATTTCCTTTTCTTTCTTCTTTATTTGGGCAGTCACATGTTCAGAGTAACAGTTAGCATAAGTATTCCGCTGATAGCTGCAAGCACCCAAAAAAGGGGTCTAAGAAGAAACCCCCTTTCGTCTCATATTCTCATGGAACGTGTGAACGAGCTGGACCATGTCGTTAGCTTCGGCTAAGCTGGTAGGCTGAGTGCGTCGGTCATGGCAACACCGAAGACTCTGTGTGTGGTTCCTCCTGTTGTTCCAGGTCTGGATCGCGGTGTCGTCTTGCAGCAGCAACGGGTGCAGCCGATGCAAGAAAGAAAAATGTCAATTTCATATGAGGCAACTTGAACTAGTACTGCAGGTCCAAATTTATTATCTGATGGTGATGGGTCAAAATTAAGCCTGCAAAATATCCCATGGCGCTGTCAGTCGCGTTATCCAATCGGTGTGCTACAAGTTCCCCAACACGGTTATGACTAGTCACAAAATTCAGTTCAAAGAAAAAGACTAGCTACACATTCAGTAGATCTAGTTTTTGAATTACTGTAATTTATTCACTGTTGCTTCTGTAATTCGATTTGATCGCATCAGCTTCAGAAAACGAGCCCCGTAGTGCTGAACTGCTGCTCAGTTTGCAGCACGCGATCAATGGCTGATCACTAACCATGTCTACTACTGCTGGTTGACAGGTGGGCCCGAGGCTGAAGAGCGACCGCGAGCGTTTCTCCCCGAACAACATCCTGCTCATGATCGCCGGCGGCGGGCTGCTGTGGATGGGGTGGGCCGGGTTCAACGGCGGCGCGCCGTACGCCGCCAACATCACGGCGTCGATAGCCGTGCTCAACACCAACGTCAGCGCGGCGACGAGCCTGCTCACGTGGACCTGCCTCGACGTCATCTTCTTCGGCAAGCCGTCCGTCATTGGCGCCGTCCAGGGCATGATGACCGGCCTCGTCTGCATCACCCCCGGCGCAGGTACGTACGGACAGACGCAGCTATTCCTCTTTGCAATTAATCAATCAATCAGAATGTGCTGTTGTGTACTAGCGGCAGAAAGTCAAATTAGGGCAGCGGCAAAGTCGTAGAAGCTTCAGCGCGTCCTGTTCTTGTCTATCGTAGCTGACATCGACAGAAAGTTGATCTGAATAAAATTTATTCCTGTATTCGCCGCCAAGAGCATCGTTTTCTGACATGTAATTTGCTACAGGGCTGGTGCAGACGTGGGCGGCGGTGATCATGGGCATGTGCGCCGGCAGCGTGCCGTGGTTCAGCATGATGATCCTGCACAAGAAGTCCACGCTGCTGATGAAGGTCGACGACACGCTGGCCGTCTTCCACACCCACGCCGTGGCGGGGCTCCTGGGCGGCGTCCTCACGGGGCTGCTGGCCACGCCCGAGCTGATGGCCATGGAGTCCCCAGTGCCGGGGTCCAAGGGCGCCTTCTACGGCGGCGGCATCGGGCAGGTCGGTAAGCAGCTGGCCGGCGCGGCCTTCGTCATCGTGTGGAACCTCGTGGTCACCACGCTCATCCTGCTCGGCATCGGCCTCTTCATCCCGCTCCGGATGCCCGACGACCAGCTCATGATCGGCGACGACGCCGCGCACGGGGAGGAGGCATACGCGCTCTGGGGCGACGGCGAGAAGTTCGACGCCACGCGCCACGACGTGTCCAGGGGAGGCGCCGGCGGGGAGAGGGAGATGGGCACCGCCGAGCAGCGGCTCGCCGGCATGGGCGCCAGGGGAGTCACCATCCAGTTGTAGCAGGATCGAACGATCGATCGATCAAGGGCGCGCGTGTCGTGCCTAGCCAGCCTGTACCGTTAATTTTGGTGTTTACTGTAGTTTCGACTGTAGGAGGAGTAGTGATGCTTTTAACTGCAGGAAGTGAGAGGCTTTTGTGTAGATTGTTGATGTAATCTTGGCATTTGCGACATATATTGGTGGGGAAATCTGCTAATTTGCGTGCAGGATGACAATGTGCAGTTGGTGCATAGCTCAAACACTCTCCAAATATTGCTTTCATACCAAAGAAGCACGGAGGGGAAGACATCTCCGATTTTACATAAATTAGCTTGATTCATGCCGTTGCAAAAAATCATTACTAAACTCTAAGTCTTGCACCGCTCATAAAAGAGCTCGTGTTCAATACGTAAAGTGCCTTTATCAAGAGAAGAAACAGTCATGATAATTTTCTCTATGTCAAGAATTTAGGGAGAAGGTTTCATAGGGGAAAGACAGCCGGCGCTACTCTTCAAGCTTGACATCCGCAAAGGCTTTGATTCCATTAGATATGAATATTTTCCGGAGTTGCTACGGTGTTGAAATTCCGGATAGCTTTTGACATCCACAAAGCTTTCCGAGTAAATTCCGGAATTAGATTGTAGCCTTGCTCTCGACCTCCACCTCACGCATCCTCCTCAATGGTGGGGCATGTCTTCCCATATCGCATCGACATGGCCATTGGCAAGAAGACACCTTATCACCGGTCCTCCCCGTCCTGGCCATCGACCCAAGGCCTCCTCCACAAGTTTCGAGGGTCGTGACACCATGTTGAGAACCTCCCTATGTGCGGACGATATAGCAATCTTTGTGTCCCCTATCAAAGAAGATAGAGAAGAGCTCCATGGTGCCAATTCAATGCGGACACCTCAATCTTCATGAGATTCTTGAGGGCCTACGGGCGAAGCGCACCACTTTCCCCTTGAGATATCTTGGTCTCCTGTTGTAGGTTTGGCAACTCGAACGAGTAGACTTCCAACACCGAAGATAGGATTGCTGGCAAAATTTCAACTTATAAGTTCATAATCACGGCCATCCACAACTCCCTTGTGAAGTCATTGATTGCTTCCCATGCAACCTACCACTTGACGCCGTTTATTACCCCGTTGGGCACAACCAACTACACCAACTAAGTGTAGAAGTAGCAAAAGATAAGATAACCAGAGCCAAAGTGCAAAGTGAATTGGGAGAATTTGTGTCACCCCAAAGCGTTTGGTGGGCTTGGAGTACTTAACTTAGAAAATTTTGCAAGGCTATTCTACGACGCCAGAAGATATGGATCTATTCTACGACGCCACCTCCATCACGGTGGCAATGGCCATAAGACACCTTTTTGGGAAGCTCTATGCTTATTGGGATTAAACCGAAAAATTTGGCTCCTCTAATTTCCGTGGCTTCCAAGACCAAATAATGAAGTTTGCTTGTAGGTGACCCCGGGTGCTAAGAAGTTGGCGAGATCATGTCGGGAGAGTAAAGATGGTGGTATGCCTTTTCTTGTAAACTTATCCTTAATTAATAGATTGTCGCAAAGCTTTTGCGTCTATTTTTTTCTTCAAAAAAAGCCACTGAAAAAGTACACATGAGATAGATGTTTGATTTGAACGTTGGAGATCGAAAGTTCACTGCTCTCTGTTTCATTTTTTCTGGGGGTGCATCATGTCGTGTGGATCAACTTCTTTGAAATAAGAACGATCTAAACCATTTGTAGTTTTTTTTAACGATTTGCACTGGATAAACAGATAGGATAATTATCGCACCAAGTATGGTTCCAAATTCGTTTGAAGGTACATTTGTCCAATCTTAAAGGATTCGATGCATAAAAATTTGTGATTCTGAAATAGCACGCCGAATATAATATAGGATATGATATAGTAAATAGCATGCGAATATGAATTATCTAAAAAATCATTAAGATGATCCAAATATTCTAAACCAAATAATTTGATTCGAGTCAAAAGTCACAACAAATCACACATAGTTAGTACTCCCTCCTCCTTTCTATAATGCCTATTGTTTTTTCGCATTTGTTTCAGAATATAAGAGTTATGTTTTTTTTTGCAAAGAACCCCTTCCACCGATCAGGTCAAGTCCAGAAAATCTGGAAACCGATCTGATCATGTATTTCTGAGATCTGTTTTCAGTTTACTATTTTGTCTGTGATATCGCTACGGGGTTTTGTGTCAAAAAATGGCTTCGCTCCGTGCCAAAAACAATAGGCACTATAGAAAGGAACGAGGGAGTATTTATTAAGTTACCTTTTTCATTTGCCCAACGTGTTTGCTTATAATTTTGTAGCAGTGATAGAATCGTGGTTGAACTGTTTAGTTTATATTTATTACATCTTGTGAATGCTTAAGTTCTAGTCTAAATTATATCTACATATTTTTATGTAATTAACTCATCCAAGGATAAAAGTTCAAACCCTTCTCAAGTTTTCCAAATGTAACTTTGGAAACCCTTCTCAAATTTTTCTTGGATATAAACATAAGTTTATGCCTATGAAAGAATTTATATTTCCGATCCGAATTCGTAGCATTTTTTGATTTAAATCTGCGGTTCTATATAACCACAACTTATATTGCATCTTGACCATTTTCGATTTAAATCCGCGCACAACTTATATTGCATCTCGACCATTTTCTTTAAATCCGCTGACGTGGCATTACCTTCGCAACCGACATTACCTACCCTATCATGTGCGGCCTATGAAGGTATCCGATGACAAGATGGGCCACTTGAATGACGCATTCCTTGACAGGCAAGGCAAGGAAGGAGCCGAACAAGGAAGGTTTAGAATAACTACGCAAATTTAATCGTACTTGGTTAGACCTCTGAGACCTAGCCTCCTATATAAAGGCCGGGAGAGGGGCTGCCGGGGACACAACAATCTTGGCAATCTTAGCCACAAAAGTCTAGAGCTAGGTCGCACAGCACTTAGCCTCTCGACGAGATCAGCTGAACCTTTGGCACCCCATTGTAACCCATTGTTTTCATAATCAAGATCGACAGGAGACTTAAGGGTTTTACCTCATGAGGGCCCCGAACTGGGTAAATCGCTTCGGCTTGTCAGTGAACCGATGTCTCATGTTAGCTTGCGGGATTCCATCAACCCTAAGCCCCTATCTGAGGGCATTGCCGAGCACCCTCGACAATTGGCGGTCTCTGGGAAACTCGCCGGCACAAGATCGGTCATCGGCGATCAGTCCAGTCACCTGCAGCTTCACGACACATCATCGCCAAGTACGGGAATCCCGAATTCGGCTCCCATGAATTCACCCACAGCGACTGTCTCGCTCGACTTTTTCAGATCTACAAGGAAACATGGAGATGACCTTCGGTAGCGTCCACTACAACGTCAACTCGAAAGGAGTCCTTCGGCTGCCCAGGCTCGCCTCCGTATCGACGGGACTAAGCACGCCGTCATCAACCGACCTTTCGGCTATCTACGGATTCAGCAGTCTCCTGCACTATCGACCCTGTTCACGTCTTCCATGTCGGTGGATCGACGACCCGCATCTTCGGAGATGACCTCGTACTACGCTGCAGCGCGATACCAGGCACGGTTGGATCAAACGACATCTGTTCATGCAATGCCCATACTGTCGAGGGAAGATAGTCGACATCATCATCCAAGCACACCCAAGAACGACACGCCACCAGGTTTATGTCGCCAATAACACGGGAAACACAAGGCACGGGGAGACAGAGATCGCACCGGGCCCAAACGGAAAGCGAGTTTGAGAAACAGCGCCACAACAACAACATCAATTACACCATCGCGGGATGAGGGTGGGCATCGGCCAAGGCAGCCGTGCTTAACAACACACCGCCCGCGGGAACCTCGGTTGGGACCTCAACGCTTATCGCTCTATACTAGAGAAGAACCGGGAGCACTTATCGAAAGAACACGCCCTCGAGAGACGCTTAACCTGCGGAACAATCCAGGGAGGTTCGCGAGGAGCGCCTCCCGAAGCACTCAAGGCGGGCAAGCACCGATCAAGATTATCCGGACTCTCGGAAGATGACGCCAGGAAATAACATCGAACTTGACCAAGTCCTTTATGACCATGACACGCGGGTATGCCGCGGCAAAAATCGTCAGAAGTTCCGCTCTCGCGGCATACCTCATCAATCGGCCCGAAGGTTCTATGGCCCAAGCCCATCGAGGTGCCCTAGCAATACTGGGGGACAACCTGGTCCCGCGGAAGGAAAAGACCCGCTAAGGCCGTGGCTCAAAGCATCATGCGAGAGACGCTCGAGATGAAATCACTCAGATTAGAATGGACAAAGCAAGGCGACGACGCGCCGCTAGGAAGGTACGACAGCGATTCTTCGGATGAAAGCCGGAGAACGACAGCGAGCTAGGGGCGATTGTTTAAGCTACAAATCCAGCGAAGCGTGCCCGAAAGTTCAAACCAATCTACCTTGCCAAATCGATGGACAGCAGGAGCAGGTCTGGATAGACGACTGCTGCATCGTGATCCCACAAAGGAAATCGATAGTACAATATAATGCTTGCGCTTTATCTAAAGGACTCACACGAGCTTGGTTAAGAGGTCCGAAGGTTCTATCAAATCATGGGACGACTTAAGTACGCTTTTGTTGCCAATTTCCAAACAACGTACAGGCCCGTCTGGATTGAGGAATTGGCATTGCCAGGACGAAGAATCGATGCGCATACATCGGGAGATTCACCAAGCTCTTGAACGCCGCCGAAGACGTTTCAGTTGACAGCAATCGAGCCTTCACGACGGCATCCGACGTGAAAGTTACATAGAGGAACTTGTGCGTAAAAAACCAAAAACAATAACCAAGTTAATGGAAATCGCCAACAGCTGAGCTGATGGCGAGGACAATGTACGAAGGCCAAGACAACGCAGTAATGATGAAGATGACGACCAGCCGAAGCATGATTCGGGTGGACGAAGGGATCGTCACAAGAGAAGAAAAAATCGCAACTACGACGATAGTAATCTGGTAGCCGCAGGATACTCTGATCGGCAGGACGATCGAGATGACGACAGACGAGACGATCGGCAGATGGTAACCGGAATACTTCAAAACCGCGGTAACTACAAACCACGACCACAGAGGACTCCCGAGGTGCCCTTCGCCGAGCAGATCAACGCTCCTTGCTACTTGCACTCGTACATTGATTCCAAGGATAACAAAACAAAGTCAAGCCACCTTCGGAGATTGTAGGCAGTTCCTTAACATGGAAAAACTCATTCGGCAGAAGCAGCAACCACCACCTCCGCCACCACCACCACCAGCACCAGGTCCAGCAGGCTCACCTCATCAACCCAATGAGGCGTTTCCCACCACCACGTGGGGATGAGCATGATCCACATGACAGGTGTCTCAGAAGAGATGAAGAAGCTCACCCGAGAAATTCTCCAGAAGAAGATCATGGCGAACATCCCCAGTATGTCGAGTGGTTGTCTCAGAACATTACGTTCGTCGAGCAGATCACCCGATGACCATACCAAAACCAGGACACGCTGCCTTAGTAGTCAGGCACAAATCGGGGGTTCAAGATGAGCAAAGTCTTCATGGATGATGGAAGCGGGCCCTGATATTCGGCGACACAATCAAAAGTATGGGGATCACCATGAGGATGCTAGAAGAAAACAGACACTTGCTTCCATGGGATACTCCCAACTTCACCGGCGTACTCTCTGGCAAAGTTTACCTGAACGTCGTCTTTGGCAAAACCGAAACTTCAGAAGGAAAAGATCGAGTTTGAAGTAGTGAACTGGAATCACAGATCACGCTATACTCTAGACCAGCTTATGCCAAGTTCATGGCAGTACCGCACTACGCATACCAAGCTGAAAATACCTGGAAACAACGGAACAAACATCACAGTCTATGGAAGTTTTTCACGCTGACAATTGTGATCGTAACTTTCAGAGGATTGCTGCGAAGTTTGGGTTAAAACAAGAAATTGTCGACCCTCCACCCAAGTTATCGATACGTGAAATTAAGGAGGAGAAGCATGCTAGGGAAACTAAGAAGAAGCCAGCCGACCTTGCTCCAGAAGCTTCGGCAGCAAAAATTTCGCAGACGATGGCAAAGGACAACAAGACATTGGCAATCACTTCGAGACCCCACTCAGTCAACGACGCTTCAAAACCGCTAACGTGGTAGACAAGCTTTAAGATAAGAAGAACCTTTCCCTTGCTTATAATAGTCGAATAATGTTTAGTTCTACCATTTTCAGGGCTTCTCTTTTTTACGCCCTTTAGTACCGTGTTCACTCTATTAATGAGAACCTCAGTCTTGATTCCTTGATAAGCATTGCACAGAGCACCTAATCCACATCATCGTAACCTTTGCTTACACCCCTCGGTGAACGATGGTGCAATATAGTACGCGGCAAAAGATTGTGCTCCAAAAAAGCTCTACGAGTGCTAAAAGATGCAAACAAGGACGATGACCTTTCCCTCTACTACAGATGCCTCTACGAGTGCCGTATATAGCAAGAGTTTGGAAATACATGCAATACAACCCACGTTCGATACTTCACTTATGGAAATATCAAAGAACAACGGGCTCATCGACAGAGTAAACACTCTCGATATATTCGGAGCCACTGCTTAACATACATCGGTTGAGCAAGTTGCAACACAGGTCTAGCAAGACCTGCAACACGAGCTGATCACTCAAACAATTTGCTGACCAACGATACACATAAATTTGAAAGGCAATTAAAATTTGCTCAAAAAATTGCCAACGGCATTAATACAGTAAAAGTACATAACACATGTATCCGAACTTAAAGTTTCAACTATGCAATTCAAACGCTTGGATAAAGTAGCCTATTTACAATAAGAATTTAACCCTGATCCACTCTTGCGGAGCTTCTCTTTCTTCAGTACCCTCGAATCCTTTTCAAGCTTGTCAACAATTATATTGGCGGGTAGCACTACCTTCGGGCATCGTCTCTAAAGCACCAATGCGTTGGCGATAGACAGCAGATTCGCCGAAGGATATCGTGCAAGGACAAGGGCAAGTGTAAACCTGGCTCGCAAAAACCTGAGCTCGGACCAAGTCTCAATTTTCTTGGTGTTCCAAACTCGACATCGAGTTAGCAGCGAGGAGGGACCGCATTCAAAGGGAACATCGTCTTCCAAATTACCTCGTGGCTTTGTAGCACTTGTCAAGAAATGATGGACCTGTTGGACCAGATCTTTCAATTGCTCGGCACATGTAACCTCCGAGAAAATTTCTTCTCTTGGATGATGCAGTCATCGATTCACGCGCATGGATTCGCTTTGCTTCTTCAAGTTCGGGAGCTATGACTAGCGAAAGAATTAATGCGTAGATCGACAATATGTTCGATACGTAATAATAAGCACGAGGACCAAGAAAACACAGCTCAAACTGCTGGCCTTATGCGTTCAAAGATATAGCGCCTATGTCGGCCGCAATTTTATTCTTCTTATAATGGCAGCCAAGGCATAGGTGTTGCAGATCCTTTTCCATCTTCGCAATCCGATCCTTCATACGTTGGATCCGATCTCTCAGAAGAGCACCAAGAATCATCAACAAACGGCACACTGGGAAAATCTGCAAAGAACAACGTTAGAGGTTTGCTGGACAGTTTGATCGACATCAGAAGTTACCCCATCGGGAGAGTGCAAGTGAAAATATCATAACAAGGTACTAGCAACATTGCTAGCACGAAGTTTATTACAAACACAAGTTTTGCGACAGAACATCGTTTCACATCAAATCAAAGAGAAGCTTGTTACAAAAGTCAAGGGGCTTGAGTCGGGTCGATAAACTTGGGCCAGCCGATGTTTTCTTCGATGAAACCAGCTCAAGGAGTTGGCGTGCGCACTTAAGAGCCGACGTTTGAAGATGCCTAAATCAATAAACTGCCCATCTTGATCTTTCGGCAGCTCCTTAGACATCTCCTCAATATTGCCTGAAGCCATGACCCATCATAAGTTGAAGGCTAGAGGGCACCATAAGTACGCGAAGTACGTTTGAATACCTGATAACCTCATGATGTCGACCGCGAAGGCGTCAATCAGCTGCCCCAAAGTCCTGTCTTGACAATCTTGGGAAGATCATCGAGTGCATCCGCGCCATGGCACCTTTGCCCTTATCAAGAAGCTCCCGTGTAAGCTGGTGTGCGGCAAGAGTCATTGACACACTGTTTGCCGGAGAGTTGTTTGGAATTTTATCCAAAGCATCAACAGGGATGTCGGCGGCTTCTGAAAGGGATGAAATGGGAAAGATTACTATCAAAGGATCAGATTTGCAAAGTAATAGTCGGTAAGGAAGCAAAAGAGGGATTACCAAGCAAAGCCAATGAAGATTGGCGAAGAAGATCTCTTTTTCGGCTGCCCGAGCTTCGACAGCCAACAGACGCTTCTCTTCCTTCATCTTCTCCTTTAGCTTGCCGAGTTCCTCTTTGAGGGAGTCGACTTCTTGGCGAGCTGCTGCGCTATTTTGACAGACCGTCCAGTTTCGAGGAAGAAGATTTAACTTCCTTCTGCAGCCGAACCTTGTCTGCTTCAAGGGAGGTGAATTGGGAGGCGAAGGCCTCCAAAGAAGATATAACGCCCCGCAGATCCTTAAGAAAAGGGAAAAAACAAATGTTTGACAAAGAACCATCAATCAAGGCAAATTTATGAAGGTTTATGAAAGACTTATAGGTTTCCCTGAAGGAAGGGTCGTGGCGGCGGCAGTCGGAGGAACATCCTTCCCTTTTGAAAGGGAGGAGGCAGTCGATATTTGAGCCGCGGGGGTTGCAGTAGGAGCCGAAGCTTCGGAAGCTGCGACGTCCGGCAGAGCGGCATCGGATTTGGCCTTCTTAGGCGGGGGCTCGATGAGACCTTCATCACTATGAAAGGGAATGACTGGCAAAAATTATGAAATAAATATGAATGGTAAAAGCAACGTACGGATTCCAGAAAAAAGGCACTTACGAATCAAAGAGATCGTCTTCATCAGCAAAACCCGCGGTTGATCTCTTCATAGGTGGAGCTTTGGCCTCTTCCTCAGCTGCATTAATAAAGGTATCACGATCAGCGGCGTCATCACGCACTGATCCCGTTGTGTCGCAAGTATCATTGGCTGAGGGTGGAGGATCGGCAAAGAGAGCTTCAGAATCTATCGGATCATCGCGTTCATTCTTTGAGTTCGTATATTCGGCAGTGCGAAAATTCTCAGGAGTCGAGGAACCTCTTCCCTCGGAAGTGTCATTTGGCAAATTGTGCAGGTTTTCAGAAATTATGGGAATCTGTCGAAGAAAGAGTGGATAAGAACAATAGTAGTCGTGTCGACAGAATGGAACAGGGTAATGGGAATATAAAAAAAAACTTTACCTTTGTCAGCGGATGATCATCATCAAGGGGAGGATAAGACGATGTCAATGGGATCGAGTCTTCCTGGCTAAAGAGAGTAAGGCGACAAACTTCATCAAGCAGCTCCTTTTCCGACAGTTCAGCGATGTTTATCCTGGTCTCATCCTTCGGACCTGAATACAACCACATTGGACGATTCCTAGCCATGATTGGCCGAACCCCGACGTTTCAAGAACACCGCAGCCACCTCTTGTACCAATCATGGTTTGGCCGTCGTTTTATTTTGAGAAATTTGGCAAATAATTCGTCGGCTGTTGTCTTTTCAATCGGGAGAAAGAATGTTGTTCCAAGAATGCTTGGGCTTGGTTTCAAGGGCGATGGGAAAGCAAGGAAGGCTGGGACTCGGTTGTTAGGAATCCTTAACATAAAACCAGTCCAGTCCTTGCACGGACTCTTTCATTGGGAAACTGAAATAATTGACCTCTGAACAAGCAACAAACCCCACTCCCCCAATAACGAAGGATCCGTTGCTACTACTGTATCTCTTCTTTACGAAGAAAATTTTCTTCCACAAACCAAAGTGAGGCTCGATGCCCAAGAACGCTTCGCAAAGGGTAATGAACACAACAACATGGAGGATTGAATTAGGGGTGAGTTGCCATAGTTGGATTTCGTAAGTCCGCAGAAGACGATGAAGAAACTCGTGAGCAGGAAGCGAGAGACCCCGATACAAAAATGACAGGAACATCACGGTAAAACCGGCAGGAGGATTGGGCCGAGAGATCGCACCTGGGAGAATCACGTTCCCCAAGGCTTCAGGCCCTCTTCTCGTCACGCTTTGTGACGGAGGACGCTAGCCAGTCTCCGGGTTTGGCTACGGTTGATAAGCTCGGCGGTGCTGGCGGCGCCGGAGCTGGGGGAGGAGCATCTGGAGCGCTCCTCTTCGGAAGATTCGAGGAGGCCTTAGCGGCGGCGCCACCGCTCGTGGAGCTGGCGGCGGCTATGGGGTTCTTCTTCTTCACCATCGTGAGATCTGGAGAAGATCTAAGAAACGGTGGCGGCGGCGCGGCGACTGTGAAAGAGAAAGGTAGAATAAGGATAGGAGGATGCTGTGGCAAATGTGAGAGAACACTAAGGATTCTTTTTCTAAGAAATTTTAAGAAGAGGACCCTTTCTCCGTTGTTAATCGCAGAAATCGAGGAGGCGCCTTGGTAACTGTGCGAGGAAAGCGGATATTACTTAAAAACAGAGCTAGGCAGAGGTAAAATGGGCCTGGCGGGTCGCGTCCTGTCAGTCAGAATCAGGGTAACAATAACGTCATCAGTGACGTCATGAGGGACGATCGAAGCATTCAAAGAAATGTGTAAGGTATCGGATGATGAACTTGAGTCTATGTACGGATCGCGAGCATCCGCACCTAGACTCGGGGCTACTCCCATCGGGAACGGACACGCACCAGATGAACTTTTGCACTCCGGGATCATGCCAGGGACTTGATTATGTGTAGGGTGGCGTTGTTTTGCCATCGGATTAACCGACAAAAGTTGGGCACATTATTCATTATCCCTTACGCATGGAAAACTTATCAAAGAGAACAAGCCTTGGTACAAATGTATCGGACCACGAAGACTTGCAGAAAACTTCGGCAGAAGAAAATGATCGAGTAGTACAACTTGAGTCTACGCACGCATTGCAAGCATCCGTACCTAGACTGGGGGCTACTCCATCGGGAGCGCTGAACGCGCACCCGATAGAAGATGATGGTGCTGATACAAGATGAACAGAACAATCTAGGAGAAGAACATTAGGTGGAGGCATGCTTTAGTTTCTACAAGACTATCTTCGCCAGACATCGGGGGCTGCGCGTGGGCATTACCCTTCGGGTAGCCGACATTACCCTACCCTACACGACCTAGCTGGAGGCCCATGAAGGTATTGATAACAAGATGGGCCACTTGGATGGCGGTGGAAGATTCCTTGGCCGGCAAGGCAAGGAAGGAACCAAACAAGGAAGGTTTAGAGATAGAACTACTGTAAATCTAGTCGTACTCGGTTAGACCTCTTGAGACCTAGCCTCCTATATAAAGGGCAGGAGAGGGCTACCGAGGGACACGTACAATCTTAGCAATCTTAGCCACCAAAAGTTCACTAGGTCGCCGCAACACTTAGCCTCTCGACGAGATCTTAGCCGAACCCTTCGGCACCCATTGTAACCCATTGTTTTCATAATCAAGATCAGACGAGGCGAGACGTAAGGGTTTTACCTCATGAGGCCCGAACACAGGTAAATCGCTCTTCCGCTTGTCTGTGAACCGATGTCTCGTGTCGTTGCAGGATTCATCAACCCTAAGCCTCTATCGGAGGACATTGCCGAGTACCCTCGACATCCGCGGTACTATAAAACCGCATCTTATATCTCATCTGGTCTATGGTCTGGGTATAACCACATCTAGGTTAAACGAGAGATAAATATGGTTAGAGGACGTGGGCATAGCCCAGTGGTTAACCAGAGTTCGAATCCTGTTAGGAATGAATATTTGAATTCAATTCTCACGTCGATGTTCCGCTTCTACTATATCATGTAGTGTCTGGTTCCTTAGCACTAATTCATTTTTTTGAGAGATAAATATGGTTTAAAAACATGGTCTGGAGAAATATGGTGTAAAGGATATGGTTACAAGCAAAATCCTACCCCGCATGTGGGTCAAACGAGAGAAAAATATGGTGTGGGATATGGTTTCGAGAAAAATCCTATCCGGGTCAAACGAGAGAAAAATATGGTGTGGGATATGGTTTCGAGAAAAATCCTATCCGCTTATACCCCTAGAAGTGGGTCAAACGAGAGAAAAATATGGTGTAAAGAAAATATAATGGTGAAGGATATGATTACAAGCAAAATCCTATCCGTTTACACCCCTGGCAGTGGGCAAACGATGAATGGTCGTGTCTGCTGCAAGATGGTGATTGAGTTCAGAATATAGCTGATTGATTTGCAAACCAGGGCTGATGGGGGCGGCATTGAATGGAAAAAATACAATCCTGTGGAAGCTGGCAATGTCCAGAGTCTTTTCAGGTTGAGCCAGATCTTCTGAAGATTTTTGGAAAGAAGAAAAAAAATACATCTGTAGATAGGGATCTCGATGGCTATTCGTCGCAAAAACATGCACCAGCCGGGAATCGAACCCGGGTCTGTACCGTGGCAGGGTACTATTCTACCACTAGACCACTGGTGCTATGTGTTAAGGTAGCAAATTAACGAGATAAGTTCACCGCATGGTAAGATGCCACTTCCTTTATTGGATACAAATTACAAGGGTAACCGTGTTCGGACGTATACAAGGCACGCTACTGAACAGGCCACACTGCCCACTAACACAATTTGCAAGAGGTAACAAACAGGTCAGGCACACACAGACACGGTTGTCAAAATCCAGAGTAGTCAACCCATGAACACGGCCGTGAGCTCTGCTTCGCCCAGCACGTGCCCGTCGATGGCCTCCATGACCTTATCCACAGTCACCTACATACAAAACCAAAATCACAAACTAGTTAGTACTCACATACACAGCATGCTTGAGTTCAAAGCTGATCAATTTGGGCGTGCGCGCACACATGCATACCTTGTTCCCGAGGCTGAGCACGTCGTCGAGGGCGTAGATCCTGAACTGGATGCGGTGGCCGAGGGAGTCGGGCACGGGCCCGCGCCACCCCGGCTGCTTCCAGTCGTTGATCCCCTCCTGGACGCCGCTGTCAGCGTTGGCGTTCCCTCCGGCGCCGGAGAAGCCCTCGGGGAGGCCCTTGATCTCGGGGGAGATGTTGGCGACGACCCAGTGCGTCCACGGCACGACGGGGCTCTCCGGGTCCGGCGCGTCGATGTCCTGCACCACCAGCGCCAGCGAGCGCGTGCCGTCGGGCACCCCGTACCACTCCAGCGGCGGCGAGATGTCCTTCTTGGCGCCCTGCCCCTCGAGCGTGTACTGCCGCGGCAGCCGCCCGTCGTGGTGCGTCACCGGCGGGCACACCAGCCTCAGGCTCTCCTGCGCCATGGCTGCTAGCTGCTAGCTATCTGTCGGTAGACGACTCCTCTTGGCTGATGGCAGTGGGACGAATGCTTGCTTCGGATTGTTGTGGAGTGATGTGAGGGGTCGCCGCGTGGTTTTAATAAGGAGGAGGGTGGTGCCGGCGGACGCGTGTCGCGGCGAGGCAGGGGTACGTGGAGTCGGCGCCGTGGACATGGGAAGCGTGGCGCGTTCTCTGGACTCCGGACGGCGAGGGCGGGACCGGAAGTGAGAGGGAAGGCTTGCACGTTCAGCTCTAGTTAATCGTCATCTGATCATCATCCTCGGGGGGTTTCTTGCTTTGTCCAGAACTCCATCCAGGTGTCCCGCGTGTTCTTTGCTTTGCCTTTTCCGGAGGAGGAGGAACGTGATGCGGGATTCGATTTCGCTTCCTTCCCTATCTACTCCGTACGAGGCTACGAGCCGCGTTGGCAATTCCTATTGCACACCTAAGGCGCGTTTGTGGTATCGGTTTAGCTTTTTTTCAGTCCGTTTGATTACCTGGTCGAGCCTGTATTTTTCACGAAAACTTCTCAAAGCATCTTTGGGCCAGACCCTGGAGAAACGTTCGGTTCGACCGTTTCTAGCGAGCCACGCAGAACTGGAGAACGTCGCGTCCTTGCAGAGCCACCGCGGGAGATGGCGGGAGCTCGCGCGGGACGGTGAAATCTTTGCGGGATGAATTCGGTCACCGCGTGACATAGCCATCCCAATGGGCCTGCCGAAGATGGTACCCGAGGTTTACCGAAGACCCATGACTCGAAGAATATGAAGCCCGGAGCCCAATTAAACGTCGGTTTGGAAAGATAGAGTTGTATTAGGAATAATGACTTGTAACTATTGGACGAACTCAAAGAGTATCCCAATATTTGTAACTTGTACATCACGAAACCCACGGCTCCGCCTCCTATAAAGAGTCGAGGAGAAAGAGAGGATCGATTCATTGTCAACATAACCCTAGTTTTCTAGTAGTCAAGTACTTTTCGGCTGAAACCTCGAGATCTACTTGCCCTCCACTTTTCCGAAACCCTAGTCTACAACTTGTAGGCATTGACAAGTCGATACCTTGTCACCGCGATTGAATTTTCTCCACCGTATATAGGGGCGGCTCTCTCACCGGCAAATTCCAATCCCCCATTTCTCCCCATTTCGAGCTCATCCACCCTTCCAAATCTAGCGACATGGCCGGCTCTTTCTCACCCGCACGGTCGGCGAGGCTTGCGGCGGCGACGACGGCTGTGGCGGCGGCTACTTGCCGCGGATGGTCATCTTCTTCCTCTGCGTCGATGACTTCGGTTGTGGTAAGATTCTGCAAACCCTAGCCTTAGATCTAAATCTTTTGGATGCACAAGGGGGGGTCTGAACAAATCCATTGTAGGAGATTCCTTCGTCGCCGGTCGAGCTTGTGGAGGTTATCCAGGTTGCATCTGACTCTACCACGGGGACCGTTGTCTTCGTTGACTCTTTCACTGGTACGGTGGTGCTGCCTGCATCTTCGCCAGGATCCCCTGCTTCCCCAACCTCGGTGCTGCGTGTGGCTCCTTTGACTGTAAGGCTGCTCTTACTTATCTCGCTATTCGTTGATGTGCTAGTGCTTGTTCATTGATGTGGTACAGCTTAAGGATGTGGATGTGGATGTGGTACTAGTAGTGGTGATAGTTCATTGATCTGCTAGTGCTTAAGGATGTGGATGTGGTAGTGGTAGTTTATTGATCTACTAGTGCTTAAGGATGTGGATCTGGTAGTGGTAGGTCATTGATCTGCTAGTCTTTGTCATGTAGGCGATCATACCTTTGGGCTCCCCTGATCTGTCTACGCCTACTGTGAATCTCAGCCATGCCTGATTACAACCAAACTAGCCATGGTTTGGAAACCTAAGCTATCAGAGTTTGTGTTGAACCGATTGGTTCAGCTCGTCCGTAGCGACATCTGCTTCAAATTGGGATTCAAGGACCAGCAGATGAAGAAGATAGCCGCGGATGTTCTTGCATTCACTGGCGTACATGTCACCACTCTTCAGCTGTACAACCACATCAGAAACTGGAGGACAAAGTGAAGCGTCATTATGAAGATGAAATCTGATCGCATTCTGGACTGGAGCGAAGATGGTTGCTGCTTCCGGCGGTGATGAAGAGACGGCGGACGAGTACATTCAGGTACGAAGACTCATTGAGTTCCTGCATAGATCTTAAAGTATATATGTGAATGTCGCCCGCACTAACAGTTGTTCCTTGTGGATTGCAGCTCTACCCGAAGCACCACCAGTACGTCGGCACCCCGATCACGAACTACGCTCAGATGAAGACGATCTTCACGTCCCAGTGTGCAAGGCGCAGCTGTTCCAGCCTAACTTGATAGTCAGGGCTATCGACTTCATTGCAGACAACGAAGCAGAGTATATCGAGTACCGTAAGCTGCAGCCACCGGAGACAGGAGGAGCTGGCTTAGGACCTGGCTACGCAACCAGTTTCCTGCTTAGTGATTCTGCTTCCTTCGTCATGATTTGCTGATTTTGGGAGGTGATCTTGTATCCCTCCATTAGCTAGGACTTGCTACAACCTGACCCACGGTCTGTAACATTTAACTTATTCGAGGTGGTATTATACTAACCCCTCGTGATGAAATTGTGATGCATCCCGAAGTATAGTTGCTTCGATCGTGATGCATCGCCCACTAAGTAGTTGATGTGTATTACCAGCGCCTTTTGTGATGAACTGAATCTGATGTGTGCTGTTATTCAGTACTGGATAACCTCACCACTCTAAGTGAAGGGATTATCACAACACGCAACTTTCTGCAACCAAATAGGCTGTGGGTTGCACGAGTAGGGAAGAAAGTACTATAAACGGGCAACCAAACAATGAGGCATGACTTCCCTCTCCATCACAGAAAATGCCGCCAAACGACCCGCCTTTCATGACCCATAGCCCACTCGTGGGAGGCCCATCTCACTGCCGCAGTGGTGCAAGAAATCCATGCAGGCTACCAAACGGCGCCCCCCTAGTGCACGGCCACGCCCGTCTGCGATTTGGGTCCGCCCAACCCACACCCATGCGTGGGTGTAAAAGTATTTCCGTTTTTCAAAAATATATGTTTTCAAAATTAAACATTTTTTTAATGCTGTTGAATATTTTGGGTTTTTTCACTTCGTAAAAACCATAAAAACGATAAAAAATCAGAGTGAGCCTCGTTGCGATACCAAGAAAAGCTGAAGAAAGATTGGACGTTTCTAGCGTTGATGGACCAGCCCACTCGGGTGGAGAGCACGAGGAGAGCGCATACACGCACGCCCCGAATGACAAATAGTGTCAGTTTCTATACACTGTTCATGTCGGCGTGTACCTCGCACCGTACACCCCCGCGTACTTCTTTGTGTCATTTTTTTCATGTGTGGAGTGAAATTGTTGACATGAATAAAACGCATGTACCTTTTCTTTATTTTTCAACTACAACAAAAATATATTACATGGGTGCTATATAGATCCTATAATTAATAAAATCAAAGTGGATATTGTTATCTTAAAATAAAATAAAGGTTACACAAAGGTCGTGTGACATTTCTTTCATACTTGATCGAAAGAAGCAATGTAATAAAGAAGATAATGCTTCAAACGGAGGCTTAATAAAATTGAACTAGATTTATAAAGTTATTTCTCGCCGTTCTTGGACACAAAGTAAATGCCACCTATCTTACAACCTTGTCTTGAGGAAGCTAATAAAAAGAATTTAGAATACATATCACATAATAAGAAAACTAATAGTTTCTTTCCAATTTAAAATATCCGACTGAAATATATAAAAAACCCGTTCTTTGAGTTAACCACAATGTTCCATGATCATTGAATACTACTAAAATTGCAGCTAAAAATAAACATGATTAAAATGCCCACATGACCACAAGGTCATTATCTTTCTATTCTTAATAGGTGATCTCATTTCTCTTCACATGCAGCCTATCCACCTCATCAAGCATCTCTGACCAATCATAACTTGCCATGTCATTTAAGCCTCCCACATCATCTCCACCATGTCATCCACCGCAGCACAACAAAATAATTACTGTATGATTCTCTCCTATTAGTAATAGTACCAAATAACAACACCATCAGCGACCTTATCTTTCAGCCCAGCCCAGGACTGTTCGCCTTCTCCATCGAAGGCATCTGAATCCACCTCTTACTCTTCCTATTCTCCATTAATCTCCACGACGCGGTTGCAATCTCTTCCTTTCCTCCACGATATGCGGGATAAATAATGGTACAGGAAACCAATGGAGGCATACGAGGAGATCATGCAGATTTCCCCCATTTAAAGTCTGATCGGCACCTCGGTTCGCTTTGCTCGCATCGTCCTCCATTACGGGTGGGCGTCTTCAATATTCTCCTCTTCCTATAAATACGTCCAATTTGCATCACTATTTTGTATCCTAATTTACTTATTCATTGATATATTTCATATTGGGACACAATACTTATGTTATTTCATCTATTTTGCATGTTTCATTATTGGAGGATCAAGCACGGAGCCGTTCTGCTGGAAAGCACCGTGAGAACAATATTTCGGAAGATCAGCTGTGGAAGGAAATTTCACGTAAATTCTATTTTCAGATGACGGAGGGAGCAGAAGGGGAAGAAGAGGGGGAGCCAAGGTGGGCCACAGGCCGGCGCCAATGGCACAGCGCCACCGTGGTGTGGGGGCCCCCCTTTCACCTCTAAGCCACGGAGAGGACCTCACGAAGGTTACAGCCGCCGCTCGGGCGGAGAACACGAGAGAAGAGATCTCCGGCGGGCGGGAATCCGCCCGGGGAAATTCCCTCCCGGAGGGAATCCACCATCGCCATCGTCATCGAGCTGGACATCATCTCATCATCATCATCATCTCCACCATCTACGCCGCCATCACCACCGCTGCACCTCGTCACAGCTAACAATTTGGGTTGGATCTTGATTGTTTGATAGGGGAAACTCTCCCGGTGTTATTCTCTACTTGTTGTAGATGCTATTGAGTGAAACCATTGAACAAGGTTTATGTTCAGATTGTTATTCATCATCATATCACCTCTGATTGTATTCATATGATGTCTCATGAGTAGTTCGTTTAGTTCTTGAGGACATGGGTGAAGTCTAAATGCTAGTAGTGAATTATGGTTGAGTAATATTCAATGTTATGATATTTAAGTTGTGGTGTTATTCTTCTAGGTGGTGTCATGTGAGCGTCGACTACACGACACTTCACCATTTATGGGCCTAGGGAGGCATCTTGTATCTTGCTAATTGCGGGGTTGAGGGTAGCGAAACACAGCCCCGTTAGTATATCGATGCAAGAGGATCGCAGGATCTCAGAGTTTAAGGTGTGGTTAGATTTATCTTAATTACTTTCTTGTAGTGGATGCTTGCAAGAGGTATAATCACAAGTATGTATTAGTCCTAGGAAGGGCGGTGCATTGGCATGGGTTCACCCACACAACACTTATCAAAGCAATGAAGTTATTTAGCTACATGAAGGCAGAAACTAAAATCCCCGTGTGTCCTCAAGAACGTTTGGTCATTATAAGTAAACAAACCGCTTGTCCTTTGTGCTAAAAGGATTGGGCCACTCGCTGCAATTATTTCTCCCGATTTACTTACTCGTACTTTATTCATCTGTTACATCAAAACTCCTTGAATACTTGTTTGTGAGCATTTACAGTGAATCCTTCATCGAAACTGCTGCCAACACCTTTTGCTCCTCGTTGGGATCGACATTCTTACTTATCGAAGATACTACGATACACCCTATACTTGTGGGTCATCAAGACTATTTTCTGGCGTCGTTGCGGGAGTGAAGCTATTGGTAGCGGAATTGGTAAGGAAAACCTTTCCTGTTTGTGCTGATTTTATTTCTGCCTCTGCTATAAATCATTATGGAGAGATCTTCTCTTCAATTTCTATTTGAGAAATCTACTACTACGCAACGGTAGTGGATGAAGCGCCAGGTGAGTAGTACCATATAAAATACCTATGAAAATTATTGAACGTGTTATGGATAACCGCTATGAAGGGGATGGAACATCCATCTGGTGATCATTTATTGTTTGCATGAATCATGCGGGTTATTCAAATGTGTAGGTATTTCTATGAATGAAGTTAGAAAGAAACTATTCACTATATATCGGTGAAGCGGCGCCTTGGTATAAATTGCTGAAAGAATGGTGATTCTATTGATTGGGAGGACATTGTACCTTTATTTTATTCCAAATTCTATCCTCCAAGTGAAATTCACAAAGATGGAACCGCATATATAATTTCTGGCCTCATGATGGAGAGAGTATTGCCCAAGCTTGGGGAGATTGAAGTCTTTAATGCTCAAATGCCCCATTCATGAGCTTCTGGTAATGTTATTGATAATTTCTATGCAAGACTTTCTTTTCAGAATAAGACCTTGCTGGATTTGATCTGGATCATTTACACGCAACAAGAAGAGTTTAAAAGGGACCTTCTTGATCGGATCAAGAAAAGACGAAGGATGGGAGAACGACAAAGATAGAGAATCGGGTGTAATAATTTATGATTATAAATGCATTGAAGCTTTTATGGATACGATAAATTTCGTAATATGAGTGCTACATATGGTCTTGATTCTCAAGTTGTTGCAAATCTTTATAAAACTTTTGCCTCTCATTTATGAATTGCCTAAGGAAAATTTTTGATAAGTATCATGAAACGTATAAAGATAACGTAGATTCATCGTAAACAAATGTGTAGTGGTTGAAAGTGTTGATAATGTTATTCCCGAAGCTTATATTAGAAAAACTCCTTTCCCTGCTAAAA
Source organism: Lolium multiflorum (assembly GCA_030979885.1). Classification (NCBI taxonomy): domain Eukaryota; kingdom Viridiplantae; phylum Streptophyta; class Magnoliopsida; order Poales; family Poaceae; genus Lolium; species Lolium multiflorum. The sequence goes on from CM061747.1 coordinate 197,528,353, forward strand.
TGAAGGGGTACTCTGTATATTATATCTAGTGCGGTTAATAAAAGTGAAAAGAAACCTAAAGAACCTGAAGAACAAATTAAAATTAAACCTCTGCTTTTGCAATAGTTAAAGATCTTGTGACTGAAAATGTGGAGGATGGTCATATTATTTTATGAGAAGATGCTTCTAATATTGTTCACATCCTAATAAACCCAAACAAGTTATTGTTCCTATGCTATCTGTTAGAATTGGTGATCATTGCTATTATGGATTATGTGATATTGGTGCAAGTGTTAGTGCTATTCCGTATGAGCTTTACACGGGGATTATGCACGAAATTGGTTATTGTGAACTTGAAGATATTGATGTGGTTATTCATCTGGCTAATAGAGAAACTATTTCTCCAATTGGTATTGTTCGAGATGTGGAAGTTCTATGTGGTAAGATTAAATATCCTGCTGACTTTTTGGTACTTGGTTCTTCTGCTAGTGATCATTGTCCTATCATTTTTGGTAGACCTTTTCTAAATATACTTGTATATAGATTGTAAGAAAGAGAGAATTTTGACTAGATTTGCTGTGAACCGTATGAATTTAACTTTTCTAAATTTACAAAAACTCCTATAAAGCTGTTTTGCCTAGTAATGATTTTAAAATGGGGCAGTGTGCATCATTGTTCTTGTTTCTAATAATCCTTTGCAGCAACATTTGGAGAATAGCGAAAGTGAAGCTTTTAGGAAAGAAAGAGAGGAGATTGAGATTTTTCTTCGCTAACCTATTCTCAAGCATGATTTACGGTGGAAGATTTAGGTACAACACCACACAAAAGGAAGATCCTGTTTTTGATTTAAAGCCTTTACACGATAATCTTAAATATGCTCATATTGGTGATAAGAAAATATATCCTGTTTGTGGTTCTAGCTTTGGAAGTTGAGGAAGAAGGGTTATTGGAAATATTGAAGAAACCTAGGAGCTATTGGCTATACACTTGATGATTTGAAAGGGATTTCTCCGTATTTGCCAACATGCTATCAATATGGAAGATGATGCAAAACCTGTTGTTGAACATCAACGTCGTCTAATTCAAAAGATGAAAGAGGTGGTAAGGAATGAGGTATTAAGCTTCTTGAAGCTGTATTATTTATCCTATTCTTGATAGTAGATGGGTTAGTCCTGGGCATTGTGTTCCTAGAAAGGAGGAATGACTGTTGTGCCTAATGATAATGAAG